>JAOTOL010001603.1:1600000-2200000 GCA_034440575.1 Imbricaverruca yamaguchii
TGTAGATGAACGGGTGAGTGAATGCGTCCGTGAGTAAGTAAGCGTACGAGTGAATGACGAGTTAGTGAGTTCGTATCTTGGTTAGTGAGTGAACTCCTGGGTGAATGATGGAGTCAGAGGTAAAAAAAGTCATCGTTCTGCCGTTTACTCCGGTGACACAAAGAGGCCCACAGGAGACACAGAAGCCAGTGCTGGGATTGTTAATATACCTACCTATACACCTACTCTCATTCTCTCGCCTCACTCAGAATACACCGATAAAAGTGATAAAATGAGCAAAACAAGCTTTAAAAAAAGCTTGCGCACCTTGTCCTTTTTGTCGCCTGAATGTTGGCGGAAACTAGGACAAGGATCTTGGCGAACGCTACGCTTACCGTCCAGCCCGACGTGCCATTGCGTTAGCATGCGGCGTCTCCCGGACCGCCAGTGTCTCACCGGTGACAAAATGAAACACTCAGGAATGTTGCCGAATTTTGGTCGTGGGCTTGGCAAATGTGCTACTGGCCCAAATTTGGTAGCGCCGGCGGAGATGGAAGCTCTCTTCTGAGCTACTGAGAATCGGGCGCATTGGGTGCTTGAGTTGGCCCATCAGCAGGTGCCGTTACATACAGAGCAGGCCCACTGCAGAACAAACATGATGAGCATGATGGGCACGATGAGCATGATGAGCATGATGAGCATGATGGGCACGATGAGCATGGTGAGCATGATGAGCATGATGGGCATGATGAGCATGATGAGCATGATGAGCATGATGAGCATGATGGGCACGATGAGCATGGTGAGCATGATGAGCATGATGGGCACGATGAGCATGATGAGCATGATGAGTATGATGAGCATGATGAGCATGATGGGCACGATGAGCATGATGAGCATGATGAGCATGATGAGCATGAGCATCAAAGCGGCACTCGAGTAGCTGTCTCCTTGTCCTTCACACAAGACACACAAAGTAAAATCACACGATATTTCAATGTAAAATTGGACATTCGTGCACAGGACATCATCATAACTAGCGAAAATTTAGCATGAAAATTGTTCGGCCCCGAACAAGCACCCACACACCCACAACGCGTAGCCAGCATTGGCATTACCACGAGTTTACCATATGAGGAGGAGGGGTGGAAGACGCGAGTGTTTGTAGGTCGTTTTTTCATGTGACGTCATAGACGCATACACGGAAGACTGGGTTAAGGTTCATGTTGCAGTTCACAAAGATTGGGGAGACCTGTCCCCAGTCCCCCGCTCTGGCGATGATCCGTGTGTAATCAGGGGAGTTGTCAAAATCGCAACGTTTCCTCCTTGCGGTAATAATAACGTCATACCTGTCGGACGGTCACCATAACGCCATACCTGTCGGAATGTCACCATAACGCCATACCTGTCGGACGGTCACCATAACGCCATACCTGTCGGACAGTCACAATAACGTCATACCTGTCGGACTGTCATAGTAGCGCTATGCATGTTGCACGGTCCAATAGCGTCATACCTGTCGGTCGGTTATAATAACTGCATACCTGTCTTGCGGTCACCACAACGCCATACAAGGTTCGATGGTCATAATAGCGCCATACTTGTCGGACAGTCACAATAGCGCATACATGTCGGACGGTTACAGTAGCGCCATACCTGTCGGACGGTTACAAGAGTGCTATGCTACTCGGACGGTTACAGTAGCACCATACCTGCGGGTCGGTCATAATAGCGCCATACTTGTCGGACGGTCACAGTAGCGCCATACCTATTGGACGGTTACAAGAGTGATATGCTACTCGGACGGTTACAGTAGCACCATACCTGCCGGTCGGTCATCACAGCGCCATACTTGTCGGACGGTCACAGTAGCGCCATACCTATTGGACGGTTACAAGAGTGATATATGCTAGTCGGTACGGTCATAATAGCGTGATGTACCTATTTGACGAATAGGCCAGCGCAGCAGCAATATATGTGTTTGAAATCGTCCGTTCATCCCCCCGCCGATATCTGTCCCTGATCGTGAAAATTGATCAAAACCAGTGAATTGCACAGCTTAGCTTCCTCTGGGAATGACACGGCCCATGCAGGCGAAGACAATGAAGCTGACACGTTTGGTCTGTTCAATTAATTACAGTAGCGTGCCGGTTTCATGTCGCTCCGGCCAGCGGTGGCGAGGACAAACACAAAGACGTGTATTCAGACCAATCACAGCAGACTAGTGGCTACTACGGCCTATTGTCGAGTTCTCAAGCGAAGGTAATTAATAAATAAGGGCAGTCGCACGCGCACATTAATACATATTATAATAATTTCGTATACCCACGGCGCGCAAACAGTGCGGAAGTATGATCAGATCCGTGTGTCCCCCTGGCAGTAGATCCCGTCCCACGTTCAAATGCCGCCGAGAGGCGTCGACTGAACATGGGAGCTGGCAGCCGCGTCAGCTCGTGCGGCAGCTCGTTTGTTACACAGGACAGGGCCTCGAGAGCAAAAACTGCGCACTGTCCGTCTCCGTCCGCGATCTGGGGACGTGCAGATCCGGGCACTGACTGGTGTGGCGGTCACGGCGCTCGGTTACTGCGTTAATGGTAATGACTAACCAAGCCGGCTCCTGCAGACGGCGCACCTTGCGAAGCAGGCACAACGTGTGGTATGAGACCAAGTTTTCCGCGTTCATCCAGCCAAGGCACTCTAACAGATCTATCTGTCACACGGTCAAATTTTATTCGTCGGAAACAAGCCTATCTCCATAACAAAATCCGAGATATCTTCTCTTAGGCACTATTGCCGTACACCGGAATGCAATACCGCATCTGCATGGACACTTGTCATGCTGTGTATTTTCACAAGTTTTTCTCTCCTTACCCTCCTTTCTTCATGCGAGCAATGACCTTCGCTTCAATCGCCGTGAAATGTGGCTTACGTCGTGTGTGCCAGATATGATGTATATGTTTACGAGTCAGTAAAGTAAAATTTATTATTTCGTTTTTGGCTGAAAAGCCAGCCAGCTGATGAACACACGCGTACCCCTGATACATCGCATATATATATATATATATATATATATATATATATATATATATATGTATATATATTGCTGTATAGCTTGTGCATATGGCTATGTACAACGGTGACATCCAAAATAACTTCCTCCTTGAAGTTAAAACAAAATTGCACGGCACTTCATCAGAATCACATCGTAAACACGAAAAGCTCACCACCTCATCCACCAAATCAACACGTGATTAATCTTGCCTGGCTTCGGCATCCCGCAAATGAAGCTGAGCAAGTTCAGTGTCCCTATAAACATAGACGACATGTATTAAGGCCATCCACAATTTATATATGTACATATATATATATATATATATATTTAAATTTACGCTAAAGTATACATTTCAGCTTCTGCATACTTATGGGCACGGGCGTTGATTTATGAAAATCATTGAGTGGGAGAGACAATAAATAAAGATAATGGGCGGGTCGAAATGGATTTGTGGGACACTCCATATGTTGCAAGTATAAATCATTCGGCGGTGGTATGGTGGGGGAATCAGCATTGAGGGAGCATTTCCATTCCCCTCCCTCCTCTCCCCCACGCACAAAAAAAATTCCACCCCGGTCTATGGGTGTGTTCACATGCATACACTCATTCTGATTATCTTCCCCAAAATTATAGCCATTTTTCCTAAGAGGTGAGTGTTCGGTGGTCATGTTTGCCTGTTTGTCTCACTATTTCAGTCGTGAAGAAGTTGTAGTTGAAATGTTAGGTGGCTTTGATGGTGTGCCATGCATACAAATTTAAAGCTTATTATAAGTCAATTCCCTGGTTCAGGCTGCAAATATATAGGTCGCAAAGAAGGTTGTAAATGCTGTGTCATTGTACGAATACAATGTGTGAGACACTAAAATGTAGCTTATGAGGATTTTGTGTAGTCATAGTGGACTTAAAGGTCATCTTTTGGAACATCCCGATTTTTTTATCAGGAAATTTAAAGAAATTGAAGACGAATGTGACAAGTCGGCAAACTTTTATGTTGTCTGAATAATGTATACCCCCGCACTCATCCGTCTCTCGATTTTTCTTCTGACTTCCTGGTGTTTCTGTGGACACATGGCCCTCTACGTCAGTCCCAATCTTTTCTACCCCTGTTTTTTTCCCGAAAATATGTCCTGACTGCGCGCCTGGTAGAATATACTCTCCATCATTAAACAAATGTTAATAAAAGGTCCTGGGTCTGCACAATGGCGGTGTCACTGGCATACACAGGGCGCATACGGATGCGGCGTGGCACCCGTTGGCATGGCCCACGATTACATACATAGATAATGCCGAATCATGCAACGACCGCAGCCTATCGATCAGACCACGCAGGGCGGATGCCATACCCATTCGACAGGTGGCTCGGACACCACCACCACTATCCAGCACCAGCTGTGGCCAGGTGCATCCTCCCGCCCTCACCCGGCCACGTCACCAGTCTCGTGACCAGCCACGCGCTGTGTGGCCGGCCGCTCACCGTTCGGCGCCGCTACTGCGCAGAGTACCGGCCGCCGCTGTTGCCCACCTCTAGAGTACTTGGCTGGACGCCGGGCCGGCCCGTCAGTGACTGCAGCGGCCCGTCCGACCGCCACCGGCAGCGCGAGCAGAACCGGCAGCCACCATGGTGGTGAGTACGCCCACACCCCCGCCTGAGCGGACTGTGCGTGTGTCAGCTGACGGCTGCGTGGCCGGGGGAGGGGTGCTCTGCTTGGTGTTCGCCTGTCGGCGCCGCTTCTGTGACCCGCCGGCGGCCGAGTCGGGTCGCGTGTTTGCGGCTCCCGGCGTTTTCCGGCGTTGCGGCGGTCCGTGTGCGCTTTCGCCGTGCCTCGCATCCCACGCGGCTCTCCGGGGAGCAGCTGGGTCGGTCTGTAGGTGTGTTCTCACGACTCGGGGATCCCGAGGGGTGTGGCCGCCGGTCGAAGCCTGGCGTACGTGACGGCAGCTGGACCGGCGCCAAGTATCGATTCACCTTTTCACCATGCGCCAGCACCGGCTCGGCTTCGGGTCATGTCACGGCCGCGGCGGCCGCACGCGCGCCAAACGTCGGCCTACACGCGGGGTGCGTCTCCCGCCCCGGGCGGGAGGCAGCATGGGCGAGCCTGGGAGCCGGCGAAACTCGACCCCAGCGCCCTCTGCGGCTGGCTCTGATGTCTTGTTGCCAGGCGACCTGCCGAACCCCGGCCGCTACACTGCACCGGGGTCTCGCCGTCAGGGTGGGGTGGTGGTGACAGGTGGGGATGTAGGGGTGGAGGGGCGGTGTGGTGGTGACCGGTGGGATGTAGGGGTGGAGGGGCAATGTGGTGGTGACCGGTGGGGATGTAGGGGTGGAGGGGCAATGTGGTGGTGACCGGTGGGGATGTAGGGGTGGAGCGGCAATGTGGTGGTGACCGGTGGGGATGTAGGGGTGGAGCGGCAATGTGGTGGTGACCGGTGGGGATGTAGGGGTGGAGCGGCAATGTGGTGGTGACCGGTGGGGATGTAGGAGTGGAGCGGCAATGTGGTGGTGACCGGTGGGGATGTAGGAGTGGAGCGGCAATGTGGTGGTGACCGGTGGGGATGTAGGGGTGGAGCGGCAATGTGGTGGTGACCGGTGGGGATGTAGGGGTGGAGCGGCAATGTGGTGGTGACCGGTGGGGATGTAGGAGTGGAGCGGCAATGTGGTGGTGACCATCGGCGCACCATAGCGGGGTCCGCCCCCCCCATGAGACCAAAGTGTCCTTTTGGCGAAAAGTGCCCTTTTGACCGAAAAGTGCCATCTTGGCCGGAATGTCCCAAATTTAGCCCAAAAGTCACCTACCTTATGTGCCCCGCCTGTGCCAAAGGTGCCCTTTGGGCCCAAAACTGCCCTTTTGGCCATTTTTTCTTCTTCACGCCCCCCCCCCCCCCGGTCAGCAAACCTTCCAGTGTGCCCCGGGTCGCAAAGTGCCCTTTTGAAGCCGGTCAAGTGCCCTTTTCGGTCCGGCCCCCACCCCATGGAAAAATCCTGGGTGCGCGCCTGGTGGTGACCGTTGGGGATGTAGGGGTGGGAGTGACGGGAGGTGGCCAGGGGAATGTGGGGTTGTGGGCCGCAGTTCGGGGAGGTAGCCAGTGGAAGTGATGAATAAATCACGGAAGTCCTTCGTTCAAACCAATCTGAAGAACTGCGTGGCTGCAAGAGACCTGTGGATCCAATCAAATTTTGTCAAGGATGGACGGGTTTTGCTGTGTGGACTGCGATACATCAAAACCACGACAGACCTGGTGTATTGTGAAGCGATACTTGGCAGACTGCCATCATTCCCCAGCAAGAATGTCGCCTTTCCAGCACCAGGCATACGATGCTTATGCGGGTGTTGTTGGCATATGTCACGTGCGAAATATTTAGCAGACACCATTCTGATGCAATTCGGCACTGGTCTAAAATTGTGGCATGCCTAGACTTTGCCTTTTGACCCTCCTCATCGTCGACCACAACACTAGCGCTCGGGTGTTGTCGGTAAAGTATTCACCATTGGCTCTCGGTAGCAGATGTCTGGCAGGAATGCGAACGAGTCATTGAGCATACATCACCGTGAGCAATTTTAAACATAGGAATGTTTGCATTGACGGTTCGTACCATAAAGGGTGTCTCGAGGCTGCGATTATTTGTCTTTTGACATGCATTTGTCTTGCCGATCGAGTAAACTTAGCACCAACTAGAAAACGACTCAAGAAGGGAAGGAAAAACAGAAGGAAGGGAAAGAAGAAAGAATGCGGGAAAGAGAGAAAAAACATGGCATAAAAATCAAGCATCTCTGTTAGCAAGATTGCTGAGTGAAGTATAAACCAGCACAGACGGGACACCAGTTCCCGGGTACCGTTTCCTCCGCTTGCCATTCCCTGAGTACGGCCATGCACCTGCGCGATCCACCCTGTACCTCTGACCTAACCAGGGACGTTACTGGTGATCGACATGTCGCCGAGTCACTGGGAGGTTCAGCTCCTGGATGGACGGGGTCTTGGGTAGCGTTGATGGTGGGTGGTGTTGGTGTGGGTGGTGTGGGTGGTGTTGGTGTTGTGTGGGGTTGGTGTTGATGGTGTTGTTGTGTGGGTGGTGTTGATGGTCTGGGTTGTGTTGGTGGTGTATGTTGTGTTGGTGGTGTGGATGGTGTCGGTGGTGTGAATGGTGTTGGTGGTGTGGATGGTGTTGGTGGTGTGGGAGCTGTGGGTTGTGTTAGTGGTGTTGGTGGTGGTATTGGTAGGGGTGGCGTTGATTGTGTTGGTGGTGGTTCTGGTATGGGTGGTGTTGGTGATGCTGATGATGCTGATAGCGTGACTGGTCTACCGCGATCTAATTTCTTGGTTGACTGGAACCAGAGCGAAATGTGGCGCGTTTCATCGCCGCCTGAGCCTCCAAACACGCATGATTCCATTTATAGCTGGATACGTATTGGCTGACACATCGAGCTTGACTCATCGCCTGGCTGGCTTTAGTGATGTGACTCGTTGTTAGGCTCGCTTTAGTGATGTGACTCGGTTTTCGGCTAGCTTTAGTGATGTGACTCGTTGTTAGGCTAGCTTTAGTGATGTGACTTGGTTTTCGGCTGGCTTTAGTGATGCGACTCGTTAGGTTGGCTTTAGTGATGTGGCCCGGTGCCGGCCTGGCTTTAGTGATGTGACTCGTTTTTCGACTAGCTTTAGTGATGCGACTCGTTGTTAGGCTCGCTTTAGTGATGTGACTCGGTTTTCGGCTAGCTTTAGTGATGTGACTCGGTTTTCGGCTAGCTTTAGTGATGTGACTCGTTGTTAGGCTAGGTTTAGTGATGCGACTCGTTAGGTTGGCTTTAGTGATGTGGCCCGGTGCCGGCCTGGCTTTAGTGATGTGACTCGGTATTGGTCTGACTTTAGTGATGCGACTCAATGTCTGACCGGCTTTAGTGATGTGACTCGGCGTAGGGCTGGCTTTAGCGACGTGGCCACACGTGGCGACTGAATCAGAAGCGCCGCGTCCGCCGGACCTGTCGGCGCGGAATCCGCTGCCTACCCCGCCCCCGCTGATCCCCCCCTGGTCGGCGCCGACCACGTCATCGTTCCGCCGGCGATTCGCGTGCGGCCGGTGCGGCGCGCTGCTCGCTGGCGAAACCGGCCGGCGGCCCTAACAATGCTGCAGCTTCGCAAGGGTGCAACTTCTCCCCTCCGCTGTTCGTCCGCTGCGCATTCCTGCACAGCTGACGGCCGACGCCGGACACGGCGGGAGGCAGGCTGGCGCAGGCAGGCGTATAGCATGCTTCAGACACAGGCGGCGCCTATCTCGGCGGGAGTATAGCATGCTTCAGACGCAGGCGCAGACTGACTCGGCGGGAGTATAGCATCCTTCAGACGCAGCCGGCGCCTATCTCGGGGGAGTATAGCATGCTTCAGACAAAGCCGACGCCTGACACGGCGGGAGTGTAGCATGCTTCAGACAAAGCCGACGCCTGACACGGCGGGAGTATAGCATGCTTCAGACACCATCGCATGCTATACTGCCGGTGTAAAAGGGAGAAGCACATTTCTCAGAGGATCACGGTCTGGGTGGTGTCAGCCCAGGGCTGGCAAAATGCCAGCTCTACTCCGGTGTCTCCACAATCTTCCGATGCTCCTTTAGAACCCTGACAAACGTCCGACGACAATTGGTAGCTCCAGCTGCGCCTTACCAGCTTAGCAACTGCACCTCCGTGTGTGCGCGTGCCCACCGTGATTGTGGCTGCGTGCCGAGAGGTGCTGAACGCAGCAGACCGACCGACTACATATGCTTCCGTTTGAAGCACAATGCCGAGTCGGTTAACAGTGCTGGCTGTTCGAAACTGGAAACCAGAGTGTACATTCGAGAACGGTGTGCATTGTGCCTGTCGGTGACGCTACTGCACGTGGGCGGGTGACAACGGACGTTGCTGTATTTTTCATCGAAAAAAGGTTACTTATTGCTGGGACGGCTTTATGAACTTCCATTGCTAAGCAGAGCTTGTTGCACGAACCCTTGCCCCACCACCCGCTCCACGAATTCCAGCTCAACGGCAGAATTTTGACCGAAAGTTTAACGTGCCGTCAATGCACCGACACGGCCGCGTGGTTGCTCGTCCCCGGCCTTATTTGGCCAGCTGCCAACTGACCATCCCAGCCGGGGGCTATATGCGAGCGTGCGCAGCGACTCGAACCATGTGTTGCCAGGACAGAGGAGACCAGTGCAGGCCAGCGCTCTAACCAACCGAGCTATCGGAGCGGCGTATTATCAGGCGATGGCAGATGCCGGCGTCAGGTGATGACGTCACGGGACGTGGATGGGTGACGTCAGACGGCACCGTATTTGTGCAGGTGATGACGTCAGGCAGTGACGTCGGTTCATCAGCAGTTGTTCCGCGGACCGTGATCGCAACTAGCCCACGTGATCCGTGGGCCAGTTGCCGCTCGTGGTCGCCGGGACGCTCGTGCCAAGGTCGCTCATGGGCCGCGGATTAAGTTTCGCACCGGGTGTTTCTGCATCCAACAGACGTGCCACCGCCTTTCGAGCACTCTTCCAACGGCATGCATGTGCTGAATTCGTTAGATTGTCTTACTGGCTGTTAGACCAAAACATTATTGGTGCAATATGACCACAGCAGTCGGCACGCCCTAAAGCCCTAATAACTAACAAAATACTTAACTGGCATTTGCATCTCATCTGAGCTACTAGCTGAGTATGTTGATTTGCGATCGAAGGCAAAGTTACAAGAGCGTTCGTAACTCTATACTGCTGTGGAAATTTGTATCGTAAAAACACAAACTCCCCTGAGCTGGGCGGGGCTCTGCACCAGCTCGCCTCCCGCCTGGACGCGCCTCTGCCTCGGCAGTGGCACGACTCTCACGGCCACACGTGGTGGCGCAGGGGCACGCGACCACCGCCACGGGCCGTACCGGCGGCGACGCGCCCCCATATCGACCTGGTGGCCACCGGGGCCGGTGACCTTCGGCCGTGCGTTGTCGCCTCGTGTTCTCGTGGGTCCAACACCCCCGCCGCCGTGCCTGCGGCCGGCCGGGCGGCCAGCACGGAATGCCCCCCCCCGCCCCCCGACGTGTCTGTGGAATCTCCTGACGGGTGTTGTCTGGCCGGTCGGGCGCGCCTGCGGTTGCCGGTCGGCTGATGACGTGAGCACTTGGTCGCCGGCCATTGTCACTGCCTAGATGAGGTGGCGGGTCTTCATCAGAACTTCTAATGTGCATAGCTTCTAACGGTTCAAAATATCTAGGAATCAAAAGGACTAAGCGCTCAAATCCTTCCATCGGAGATCAATGCACCCAAAGACTCAAAAGTACAAGCGATCAAAAGCTCTAGGTGTTGAAATCCTTGATGGTATCAGAACAGTGAATCCACACGAACAGCGAGAGTTCATACTGTCTAATACCAAACAAGTTCAGAACCTCTTGTGATCGAAGTCTCTAATGTGTTCAATACCTGCACTAATCAATAGTTTAAGTGCAAGATTGCTCCGAAAGGTGTCTCGCGAGCGATTTTTTTATATCTTTTCTTATGGAGCTGGGTCGTCTAAATTCCATGTAATTCAGTAGGTCTTTATTTTCAGTAGACATTTGTGCTCTTGTTTGGTATATCTGGCGGAATAACTGTATGGATGTAATGTATGAAGCATGGACCCCACTTAATACTAAAGGTGAATACTTGTCCACCCTCAATGTTGATTGATTATTTGGGTTTAAGGGTGCGCCGACTACTAGGTCATTTGGCGCCCAGTCCACCCTCAATGTAAAATATTGTACATGAGTCCCTGTATTAGGTGCACATCAACCTAGGCATATATTTCACGTCAGCCAATGCGGGACAGGTTGAGGTAGACCAGGCCTAACTAGATCCAGGCAGGTAGGTAGGCACCCACCAATGAGTGCAGGATCGAGGCCATGAATGCCTACAATGGAATCAAAGGCCAAGCAAACGTTTCCTTCCCAAGTTTTCGCATGATAACTTCGCACCCTTCCTCGTCCCCAGGCGCAATTTTATGGGAATAACGTTCACAGGGTCGACGACGGCACTGAGCGCGTCATGTGCACTCACCGATTTTACAATAGTTTTTTATTTTGATGATTTAAACGCGCATTGCTCTTCAAGGTTTAGAGATTTTGAACGCTTAGAGATTCTGAATGTTGGTTTCTGAACCTTAGGGCTTTCGAATGTTTGAGAGGTTTTTAACGTTAGATGCCTTGAGCGCTTTGAGGCTTTGAACTCTAGGTGTTTTGATACAGAAGTAATTTTGAACCGTTAGGTATAATGAACAGTTAGTTGATTTGGACGTTCGGAGATTTGACCGTTTTAAAGGTATTGAAACTGTTAGCTGCTTTGATACGTTAGAAGTGGCGCCTCCTCTCCCCCGGAGCGGACACAAGTGGGCACTGGGGAATGCCACCCCCATGGACAGGTGGAGCGCTTCCGGCTGGGACAGACTCAAGTGCATTGTCTCCGCCCAATGGATTCTGCAGGCGAACTGGTATCCTTTCAGCATGCTCGGGTGCATCTCCGCCCCCACCGTCCGCCAACAATGTTTTCCGCCGAAGGCGCTCGCACCGGGAAACGTGTCCCCCCTCACGAAAATCCCTGGTTACGTCCTTGCCTCCTCGTACTCCCAGAAATCAGCCGTGCCGGAGTCATGTCTGGGAAGATGGTCGGAAGCGGCAGTCGCCCGGGCAACGCGACGTCAGCGCTGTCGGCTGTCGTCAGCGGCTGTTGCCATGGTGATCTGGCAGACGCGCGTGTAGCTCTGCCGGGGCAGGCGGCTTCGTCCGTCCGATCATATTTTGTTTTAAAGGCGTCACGATCAGGGTCCGTATCCGTGCCCAACGGCGCGCCTGCCACAGCTTTCCCAGGGCACCTCAGCCGTGACCCTGAACGCAAACGTGCACATGCCGGCGTTCTTTGTTCGCCTTCTCAGTCCTTTGGTTCACACTTTCTCATCGTGTTGCTGTACCGGCTGTTTGGGTTCACCTACCTGGCTCCGCGTAATTCCGGTGCTGGCGACGCTCGTTCCGGAAGCTCATTGCACGCCGTGTTCGACAGTTGCGCGAAAACGCCGACTTGAACTTGTACCAACATCGAAATTGCACGAAAAGCGAACTATACAATACCAAGTCAACTAACTAACGTTGGAGGTAGCAAGTAGCACGACTTTAGAGAATCACTGTGCCCGCTAATTGTGTTAAGCTGCTAATGTCAAATATTGACACCCCCCAAGACATGGGCATGCCATTAGGCTAACAATGTTAAATATTGATATCCACGACAGGATCATGCGACTAGGCTACCAATGCCAAATATTTACACCACGAATCGATAACGCCTGCTACTGCGTTATCACGAATCGAGTCGAGGTGGCACGTAGGTCACCGGGTTATATGGCACGGAATACCACTACAGTCCGTTAACGCAGTGATCTGCCACACCATGCACCGCATACACAGCAGTGGTCTGCCACATCGCCCACCGTGAACACAGCAGTGGTCTGCCACATCGCCCACCGTAAACACAGCAGTGGTCTGCCACATCGCCCACCGCATACACAGCAGTGGTCTGCCACATCGCCCACCGTGAACACAGCAGTGGTCTGCCACATCGCCCACCGTGAACACAGCAGTGGTCTGCCACATCGCCCATCGTGAACACAGCAGTGGTCTGCCACATCGCCCACCGCATACATAGCAGTGGTCTGCCACATCGCCCACCGTGAACACAGCAGTGGTCTGCCACATCGCCCACCGTGAACACAGCAGTGGTCTGCCACATCGCCCACCGTGAACACAGCAGTGGTCTGCCACATCGCCCACCGCATACACAGCAGTGGTCTGCCACATCGCCCACCGTGAACACAGCAGTGGTCTGCCACATCGCCCACCGTAAACACAGCAGTGGTCTGCCACATCGCCCACCGCATACACAGCAGTGGTCTGCCACATCGCCCACCGTAAACACAGCAGTGGTCTGCCACATCGCCCACCGTAAACGCAGCAGAGGTCTGCCACACCATACACCGTAAACACAGCAGAGGTCTGCCACACCGTACACCGTACACACAGCAGAGGTCTGCCACACCGTGCACCGTAAACACAGCAGTGGTCTGCCACAACGTACACACAGCAGAGGTATGCCACACCGTACACCGTACACAGCAGAGGTCTGCCACACCGTAAACACAGCAGAGGTCTGCCACACCGTACACCGTAAACACAGTAGTGGTCTGCCACACCGTACACCGTACACACAGGAGAGGTCTGCCACACCGTACACCGTACACACAGCAGAGGTCTGCCACACCGTACACCGTACACACAGCAGTGATCTGCCACACCGTACACCGTACACACAGCAGAGGTCTGCCACACCGTACACCGTACACACAGCAGAGGTCTGCCACACCGTACACCGTACACACAGCAGAGGTCTGTCACACCGTACACCGTACACACAGCAGAGGTCTGCCACACCGTACACCGTACACACAGCAGAGGTCTGCCACACCGTACACCGTACACACAGCAGAGGTCTGCCACACCGTAAGCACAACAGTGGTCTGCCACACCGTACACCGTAAGCACAGCAGTGGTCCGCCATACCGTCCATTTTATTTCTTCTCCGTTCGACCTTTTGTCGCTTCGACTTTTCGCTTTCAGCTTTTAGTCCGTTTAACTTCTTTTACATCTGACTTTATCTCTCAGACTTTTCTGCTTCCGATTGTTTTGTCCTTCCGACTTTTTGTGACAGTTCTATTCTTTTTTTAGCTTTCACCACCCGAATTTTATCCATTTCGACTATTCTCCATTCGAGTTTTGTCCTTCGACTTCTTGTCTTTCGACTGTTTGTCCTGGAATCGTTTGTAGCTTGTGCTGCTCAGGACCCTTGCTCCAGAGTACGAGGCGTACCCGTCTATCTGCAGCCACGTGACTACTACTGCCAAGACACATCAAAATGGAATCTTGCAAGCGTTTTAGCGACTGCTTTTGCATTCCGTCCTTGACCTTATGGCTCTATTCTGTGAATGATGTGTTCTGTGAATGACAGAATATGATGGCAATATTCTGTGAATGATGACGTCGGACATTCGCATCTCCTACCCAACTGAACACTATGGGCAGTTCGCTTTCATCAAGACACCCGGAACTCGCCGATAAGCATCTGCAAATATCTACCTACGATGCAATCAGATGCAGTTCCGGAGTTAATGTCTTTATAATGAAAAGGATTCAAATCCCATCGCGATTCTCTAAAGAAGTGGTATGCTCAGGACTTCAAATCCTGGCATCCGAAACCTGGTGTGTGTCTGCAATGATGTAAATGATCAGCGTGGATCCTGTCTGTGCCCGCTTCCCCCCCCCCCCCTCGCGCCGGCTGACGGTGGTAACGCCACTGGTAAGTTGTGCGGCATGCCAACAGGATTTAACGCTTAGAAGGAGGGGTGTGGTGATTTGGTATCCCCACGCTCCGTGTCCCGACAAGACTCCGCCGGCCGACTCCTCCCCCCCGCCGCCAGGCCCGCTCGCCCGCCCGGTCGGCGACAGCTGGATCGATTCGGCGTCGCTGGGCGGGGCTGCGTGTACACTGTAGTGGGCGTGTGCACTGGAACGGAGTTGGGGCGGGCTGGGGTGCTGGTCCCGAACCGTCCGACCGGTTTAAGGTCGCCGCCGGTCAGACTGGCTGGACGCGATGCGACTCGGCGAAGTCTGCGAGCGAGGGGTGCAGCTGTTTGTGTCAAGTCAATCGGGGCTGTTTGTGTCAAGTCAACCTATGATGGAGGGGTACAGCTGTGTGTGTTAAGTCAACCTATGAGGAGGGGTACAGCTGCTTGTAGGAAGTCAACCTGCGAGGGAGGGGTACAGCTGTTCGTCTTAAGTCAACATATGAGGGAGGGGTACAGCTGTGTGTGTTAAGTCAACCTACGAGGGAGGGTACAGCTGCTTGTGTCAAGTCAACTTTCACAGGCAGGTCCATATGGGCGCTATATGACCGAAGCAGTCGATGCGCCCCTAAGCCCAAACAACCAATCAATAGGCATGTCCATTTGTGGGCAGTAAATGTGTGTGCCACCCAAAAGTCTGGAGGTCCTCATTTTTTGTCGTCACGCGCCCGCGTAGTACCTCGATATCATACTTTGTGGTCATGATCGACTTCGAATAAATGCAAACCGGTTTTGCAAGATTGGCTGGAAAGCACTATGGAAGCATGTCGTCATTCTGTTAAGCTATGTCGTTCAGAATTTCAGAATTAAAATGCGTGTCGTATTCTGTAAAAATCACTAATATGTGCACCTATCATCACGAGCGCCTGTTGCCGTCATCCATCTGGGCCTCGAATTTATTACAGATACTATCATTTATTATATTTGGGCATGCCGTCAGACACTCCTCATCGCAGTCGCCAGCCGATCCATCACCAATCATCCCAATCACTAGCGATCAGGTACCAATCATTCTAATCACCAGGCGATCCAGCACCAATCATCCCAATCACCAGCGATCCAGTACCAATCATTATAATCACCAGGCGATCCAGCACCAATCATCCCAATCACCAGGCGATCCAGCACCAATCATCCAAATCACCAGGCGATCCAGCACCAATCATCCCAGTCACCAGGTCATCCAGCACCAATCATCCCAGCCACCAGGCCATCCAGCACAAATAATCTCAATCACCAGGCGATCCAGCACCAATCATCCCAATCATCAGGCGATCCAGCACCAATCATCCCAGTGCAGCTGGGTGCATCGTAACATCACCGTGTGCGTTTTGTTGACGTCATCGGTCCGCGATGCCATCTGGCCCTCACCGGTGTCTGTCTCTCTGTTCCAGTATTTTCCGACCGTCACCCCACATGAGGGCTTCAACCCCGAGGAAGATGCCCAGGCGCTCAAGTAAGATTATAATATTGTAGCAATCTACGGGTGCGTTCAGGACATTATGGTGAGGGGGCCCGAGGCAGAAACCGACTCCCGGGAAATTCATTCCTGGTGGCCCAAAAAATGTGATGAAGACTGAAAGTTGAAAAGAAAAACTCGGTTTTGGCTGCACTCCAAATTTAAAAAAGAGAATATCGAAACAAACAAAAAACAGACCACTGTGCAGTTCCATGATTTTTCCATGATGCCCCAAGACAAACGCCGGAAACCCTATGCATTTTTACGTCATGCATTTCAGGGAGAACCATGAAAGTAATTGAAAAGAACTAAGCTCCGGACAACATGTTATGCGCGTTTAAGGGGTACGTTTGATACCAGCTATTCTATTATGTCTTGTGGGTTGAATGACACATATGTATGCCAAAATACACCACTACTGCGCCATTTTTGTAAGCCAAAGTACGCCGCTTCTGTTCTGTATGTCTATGCCAAAATACACCAATTCTGTGCCATATGCTCACGCCAAAATAGACCGTTTATGTGCCACGTGTGCGCCAAGGTACACCGCTTCTGTATCAGATGCGTGTCCGGGATCCACGATCAAACTGGCGCCGGTGACGGCGCTGGTCAGGACTGACGCAGCTCGGTACTGGTCATGACTGACGCAGCTCGGTTCTGGTCAGGACTGACGCAGCTCGGTACTGGCCAGGACTGACGCAGCTCGGTACTGGTCAGGACTGACGCAGCTCGGTACTCGTCAGACCTGACGCAGCTCGGTACTGGCCAGGACTGACGCAGCTCGGTACTCGTCAGACCTGGCGCAGCTCGGTACTGGTCAGACCCGACGCAGCTCGGTACTGGTCAGGACTGACGCAGCTCGGCGCTGGTCAGGACTGACGCAGCTCGGTACTGGTCAGGACTGACGCAGCTCGGTACTGGCCAGGACTGACGCAGCTCGGTACTGGTCAGGACTGACGCAGCTCGGTACTGGTCAGGACTGACGCAGCTCGGCGCTGGTCAGGACTGACGCAGCTCGACGCTGGTCAGGACTGACGCAGCTCGGTACTGGTCAGGACTGAAGCTGCTCGGTTCTGGTCAGGACTGACGCAGCTCGGTTCTGGTCAGGACTGACGCAGCTCGGTACTGGTCAGGACTGACGCAGCTCGGTACTGGCCAGGACTGACGCAGCTCGGTACTGGTCGGGACTGACGCAGCTCGGTTCTGATCAGGACTGACGCAGCCCGGTACTGGTCAGGACTGACGCAGCTCGGTTCTGGTCAGGACTGACGCAGCTCGGTACTGGTCAGGACTGACGCAGCTCGGTACTGGTCAGGACTGACGCAGCTCGGTACTGGCCAGGACTGACGCAGCTCGGTTCTGGTCAGGACTGATGCAGCTCGGTACTGGTCAGGACTGACGCAGCTCGGTACTGGTCAGGATTGACGCAGCTCGGTACTGGTCAGGATTGACGCAGCTCGGTACTGGTCAGGACTGACGCAGCTCGGTACTGGTCAGGACTGACGCAGCTCGGTACTGGCCAGGACTGACGCAGCTCGGTTCTGGTCAGGACTGATGCAGCTCGGTACTGGTCAGGACTGACGCAGCTCGGTACTGGTCAGGACTGACGCAGCTCGGTACTGGTCGGGACTGACGCAGCTCGGTTCTGATCAGGACTGACGCAGCCCGGTACTGGTCAGGACTGACGCAGCTCGGTTCTGGTCAGGACTGACGCAGCTCGGTACTGGTCAGGACTGACGCAGCTCGGTACTGGTCAGGACTGACGCAGCTCGGTACTGGTCAGGACTGACGCAGCTCGGTTCTGGTCAGGACTGATGCAGCTCGGTACTGGTCAGGACTGACGCAGCTCGGTACTGGTCAGGATTGACGCAGCTCGGTACTGGTCAGGATTGACGCAGCTCGGTACTGGTCAGGACTGACGCAGCTCGGTACTCGTCAGACTGGAGCCCGGTACTACGACTGACATCACTGGCCAGGACTGACGCAGCTCGGCACTCGTCAGGACTGACGCAGCTCGTCACTAATCAGGACTGACGAGGTTCGGCTGCCGCCCCCAGGAAGGCCATGAAGGGCATGGGCTGCGACGAGGCGCCCATCGTGGCGATCCTCTCCAAACGCTGCATCAAACAGCGCGTCCAGATAGCCGAGGAGTACAAACGCGAGTTTGGCCGGGTAAGTGGCGCCAAGCGCCAGTTTGGCTGGACAAGTGGCGCCAAGCGCCAGCTTTACCAGGTGAGTGGCACCAAGCGCCAGTTTGGCCAGGCATGTGATTAGAAGTGCCGGTCTGGTGGGATTAATGAGGTGAAGCGCCAATTTTTGCGGCTGGGTGAAGTCAAGCTCGGGCTTACCCGGGTAAGTACGTGAATTTCGTCGAGTCAGTGAAGCCGTCCGTGAGCCGGTACGGAAAACGGCGCGAATTGAGACACGAACGTTACGTCAAATGCTCGCTTAGGGGGCTGAGCGGAGTCGGTTCCTATCAAAAGCGAACATTACCGGACAAGATCGGAGCGGGGCACGGAAACAGCGGCAGTGAGTGTGGCGTCCCGATGTGACGGCCGCTGCCGGAAGGTGGCACGGTTGAGAGCACCACAGGCCGACTTTGGGCTGTGTCTCGGGTGCGCTGGTGCTGTGAGACAAAACGTAGCCGGGGAGAGGGCAGGCAACGAGATGGTTTGGCCGGGGCGGGGATGGCCGAGTGGTTAAGGTGTCGGGCTATGGGTACCAAAGGTCCCGGGTTCGACTCTAGCGCCACTCAGGACATTTCCCAATCCCGCGGCCCACCGGCAAAACAGTGTGGGCGGCGCCATTAGCCGTGAATGTGCATAAAGTGTGTCGTGAACCAACCAATAAACAAGAGATGGTTTGCCCCTCGGGTGCACTGGCGCTGTGAGACAAAGCATGGCTGGGGGAAAGGGCAGACAGCGGCACCTGGACAACGGTAATGGTCAGCGGCAAACAACGTCAATGTGCTGACCGTGCTTAAATCTTGCTCATTCCATTGAAACGGTCATGATCCGCCGTGGCGACCGTGCTGTGACATGATATGCCGTGACAGCCGTGATGTGACGGTCACGATCCGCCGTGACAACCGTGCTGTGACGGTCCTGATCTGCCGTGACAACCGTGCTGTGACGTGATCTGCCGTGACAACCGTGCTGTGACGATCCTGATCTGCCGTGACAACCGTGCTGTGACATGATCTGCCGTGACAACCGTGCTGTGACGTGATCTGCCGTGACAACCGTGCTGTGACGTGATCTGCCGTGACCCTTGACCGTAAATCGCCTCGCAGGACCTCACTGAAGACCTGAAGAAGGAGTTGGGCGGCGATCTGGAGACCGTGATGATGGCGCTGACCTACTCCTACTTCGAGTACCTGGCCCGCGAGCTTCAGGGCGCCCTCAAGGGCATGTCCGCCAAGGAGAAGGTGGTGATGGACATCATTCTGACCCGCAACAACGCCGAACTTCACCTGCTGCAGGACGTCTACTCCAAGAGTGGGTGCTTGACATTGCTGTCGCTGAGGTCTATATCATGCTAAATAAACGTTATGGGCGCGAATTGATCACAATGTTGGTCGAAGCGTCATGAATACCCAACTAAATAACTAATTGTTATGGACACTATATGACCATTGCAGTCGATGCACCATTGAAGCCCAAATTACTGACTAACTCGCTGTGGTCGAACCTACCGGCTAGCTGCTGTTGTCCGCCAAGCCCTCGGTCGCCTATGTTCTTCTTTCACCTTCGCTCGTGTACGGCATTTTGCCACCTTCACCACTGGAGGGGAGGAGGAAGGGGTGCGAACTCCCTGGCGTTTCCGAACGAAACGTGCTGGAGAGTCGAAAGAATAACGGGCGTGTTGGGTGGTACGAGATCTCGCGTTTTGCCGAAGCCTATTCGCCAAAAATAAAATCCTCGGTCGCATCAGCTATCGAATCACTTCTCCTGATTGGATGAGCGACTTGTGACGTCATTCTTGCACCTTTGTCGGCAGAGTGCCACAGTGCGCTGGAGGAGAGCGTGCGGAAGGGTCTGAAGGGCGACCTGGAGAGAAGCTACTGGTGTCCATCCTCAGCGGAAGTCGGGACGAAACGGACCGGGTCGATATCGCCAAGGCCAAGCAGCAGGCTCAAGACCTCTACAAAGCAGGTACGAATCTCCGTTGGCGATATTGCAAGGGGTAGTGT
Source organism: Imbricaverruca yamaguchii (assembly GCA_034440575.1). Taxonomy (NCBI): domain Eukaryota; kingdom Metazoa; phylum Arthropoda; class Thecostraca; family Neoverrucidae; genus Imbricaverruca; species Imbricaverruca yamaguchii. The sequence continues at coordinate 1,620,106 of JAOTOL010001603.1, forward strand.
TCACTCAGGAGAGCGTGGTAATGTGGAAGAAGATCCTATGTGCAGCTGTTGAAAATCGTCTGCATGTTGAAGCAACTTACAAATAAGCCAGGATAACAATATATTTCGACGGGTGTTTCTGTGTTGCTAGTATTGTAACCGCCACGTATCGGCAGGTTTTGATTCGCAGTGTGCACCAGTCTATGTTAGAATTTGTTGAACCCATGATCATGTTCAGTGAATTGTAATCACACATGTGTGCTTCGTCCTGGTTGACCGAGCAGGCGAAAATTGCATCACTTCACTTGTTTCGGTATATTTGTACGATATCTTGCGATGTATTTACACCGGCTCATATTGCACGTGCTTGTTTAGCACAAATATAAGTGTTTGCGCCTTCAGGTCAAAATAATCATTAAAATCTTCGACTGGTCTCTATATAAATTTCCTTAGCACTTATGGCTGATTGGAAATTCTATCTAGCACCAAATTTCTGGAACATTTAGTCATATTACAAAATTTGCAGCGTCCAATTTGTCGTGGTCCTCTTCACACACGGAGAGTGAGGAAACTGTAATTTCATACAACTTTAGGAGAGTTAGTACGATGGGAGGTGATTTTATGCACTAAGGTACTGTTGGACAAATTCAAATGTATTTCTTCCATATCCAACCGGTCTCTCACCCTCGTGGACTTAGCTCATGGACATGGACTCATGGTTGCTTGTGACCTACCATAATGAACGACGAGTGTGTTTGAGGCAAGAGTTGATTTGTTTTCGGTGTATCATTGCGTCATTTTTCTCCAAGCTTCTCAGTTGTCGCTGAACAGTGCAATGCCCACGTTGACGCAAATCCGAAGATGTCTGCACTCTTCCATCTACACCTACACGTGGGCGCTGCATGGTCACTGCAGTCGATGCGCCCCTAAACCCCAACAAACAAACAAACATCCGCACCCACGCACCAAGCGCCACTGTGACAGGTCTTGCCGGTATTGTGACCCAACTCGACGTGACTCCAGGCGAGAAGAAGCTGGGCACCAACGAGGCGGTGTTCCGCGATATCTTCGCCGACGAGAGTCTGCCCCAGCTGCTCGCCATCGAGCAGGAATACGCGGCCATCTCCAAAAAGTCGGTGGCCTCGGGCTGGGCGATGGCAGACGTGCTGTGCTCTAAATCGGTTCTTGTATTCCTGTTGCTGCATATTTTATCCTATGCGGGGAAGGACTAAGCTTCATAAGCATGGCTTCCGGTCGGTGCACGTACATAAGTGATATATGTATATATATATATATATATATGTGTGTGTCTGTGTGTGTGTGTGTGTGTGTGTGCGTGTGCGTGTGCATGTGCATGTGCGTGTGCAGTGCGTGTGCGAGTGCGTGTGTGTGTGTGTATGTGGCATCAGATGTCCATGAAGGGGATAGGGTGTCCCCAAAAGGGCAAGCAGATGCTTGCAGGCGTGTCTGTTTTCCTATCGCGGGGTCCTCGACCTGCTAGGAGGAACGGGCTGGGGTGTTCCACTATCCGTGCTCACGCGAGTGAAGGACACCGTAACTAAAATGGCAACCTTTGTTCTACAGGACGCTCCAGGAGGCGATTAAAAGCGAACTAGGCGGCGGCTTCCAGAAGGCCCTTCTTATCATCCGTAAGTAGACGATAATCGTACTTACGGCTTCGCTTAGAATGCTGAGGTCTTGGTTCGGTATTGACAGGCGGAAGCTCATAGTGCATTGTTTCAATTAATTCGGATATGTTGATGCAAAATGGCCGGACTCCAATAACTAACTCTCCTGCATCAGTCCATTTGTGCTTTATTGGCACGATCTGGTGCATCGCATTCGCCCTGTGTGCTTCAGGCTTGCAACCGGCACTCCAGCATTGTCTTCTCGAGGAGTTTTGTTCAGCTCCTTACCAGACCGCCACCCTTCAGCCTCTCTTTCGGCGTCGCAGTAGCTAAGTCTGTGGGGTGTTCGACTCGTGGTCGCAAGACGGTCGGCTCGAATCCTACCGGCGGCCCATTTTTCGAGTCCACACGCGACCAATCGACGTGAGAGGGTGCAGACGCTCTATGACCGGGCACTCGTGCGCGTGGCACCGCCGTCGGCGATCTCATTCCCGTTCACGTACGACAAGCGCAGGCAGTGGCGACTAGCTGGGGGGAGCCATGTCTCCTCCAGGAGCGAGACGTACCGGCAGTACCGGCCGCTCCTGTGCTCAGACCGTACTCGGTAGACAGTCACCAGGGGACGAGTAGCCTAGGGGTAAGTTGCTCGTCTCACAATCGAAAGGTTGTGGGTTCGAGACTCACCTGTCGCTACTCTTCGCCCGCGACCAATCGGCGTGAGAGATTGGCGACGCTATGTGACTCAACGGTCGATGTGTCGAAAAACCAATAAATAACCAAAACCAATAACCAGCCGGTAGACAATCACCCCCCCCCGTGTTTCTCCTGCAGTGGCGGTGGCCAAGGACAAGATCGAGTACTACGCCGACTGTCTGTACGAGAGCATGCAGGGCGCGGGCACCGACGACAAGACGCTGATCCGCATCGTGGTCTCGCGTAGCGAGCTCGACCTGGGCGCCATCAAGGCCAAGTACCTGGACAAGTACGGCAAAAAGCTCGACCACTCCATCGAGGTGAGAGGTCGAGTACACGCCTGGCACGCGCCGGCGTACATCAGTGTTGAAATGTTTTTTTCCGTAGGTGTGAGATGTCGAAGAGAGTACAGGTATGAATAAAAAATATGACATGGAACATGCCGATTGAAATATCGCTTCGGTCCTTCAGGCTCCATGTGGTCAGTAGTGTATTTATCGGTACATGTTTTTGGTTCAATTTTGGACACACATAATATATTGCTACCTATGTTGACGATAGTGATTGCAATGTAGTGTTACCGAAAGATCGCATTGCTTAATACGCGCCCTGGAGGGCCTCTTGAGAACTACGCGCACTGGAGGGGGCGGAATCAGCCCCCTAAGATCTTGGCTCCTATCAAAGCTGGAGCAACGAAATTATATGGGTTGATGGGTACGATAGTGAACTCTATCTTGCGCAAATTTGAAGACCTTAGGTCAATATATTCGAGGTCAGATGAGGTCAAAATGTCAAAGTTTTCTTGTTTTGAGTGGCTTGGCTTGTCATTGTTATGTATCGCTGTGATTGTGTTTGAATGCTCCAAAATTGACATCAGTGATGTTTCGGACATTACTAATGATCCCATGCAGATGCTAGACCCGGAATTTGACCTGAGGTCACCTATATAGCAGCATTTTATTAGATCATTGCCTGCTCCAGTTACCGAAACCGGGCCGCCCGCCCGGCTACTCCGACAACGATGGCAAACATTAGTTTTTAGGATGTGTAGGGAGTAACATGCAAGGTGACATCAATCGCATGAGTCATTTGCATTTATGACAACATTCCAGTTGACCAAGTTTGGGTCCATTAACCCGCGCCGTCTTTCCGGTCAAATCCTCACACCCCGTCTCGGTGGGGGGGGGGAGGGTTGAAGACCCCCTCTAAAAATCCAAACTAAGCATCGTACGAAAACGAAAGAGGTGTCATCGGAAAGCACTCGCTAGTAGGGCCCGGGTCCACCCTCAAGAACAATTTCCCCCCAAAAGTGACGTCACCAAGGGAGCTAGATATTCGCGACTTTTCACGACTTACATTATGTTTTTGACTCTGGGGAGTTCATTTTGGGGGATGTATGAAATAAAAAATTTGGAATGAGAAAAGGACAGCGAAATCGACCAGGGATATAACTTTGTTGGCCCACCAAAAAGAATAAATTATTTTTTGAAATTTCAAAATGTTATGTTTTCAAGTTTTCTTTAATTTGTTCAAATGGGCAGAGCAGACCGAGAAACGTTGTTGGAAGTCAACGTGCCCTAATAAAAAATGCTTACTTTAGCCAAAATCCTCTATCTGAACTACAATTTTGCAATTACGCAAAATTTATAAGTAGTCAAAAACGAAAAAACGAAAATTCCACTCGTACGTTTTCTTGCTTCCCTAAAGATAAGCAAACGCTGAACGTTTCATTAAAATATCTGTATCCGTTAAAGCGTAACGACTGGTTAATTTTTTTGGAGGTGACCTCACTTGACCTTGACTAACTCGTTGACCCTAGATGACCTGACCTAAAAATTTTGAATCAGCATGTCGAATTGATGTGGGAAAAGGTATGCCAAATTTCGGCGCGCTCCCTCGCTATCCGCGAAAAAACTGAGGGGAGGGGGCGGTTGAAGACGGCCGGTTAACCCCCCCGAGACGGGACGGGTTAACCTAACATGAACTTGACCTGACCTGACCCCAGTGCCCTAACTTTGAAACTATAAAGCATAACAACATACATCAAACAAGTTGCTAGTGCCGCCAAGAACACTTTCCTTTTTCCAATATACGGGATCGCATCAGCGCCGATTTTTGTGGTCTGGCGCTTAGAAACTTTTTTTAAAAACTTTAACGACCCCCAACTCGGAAAATGTTCGGCCTATTTTCATTTTTCTTTCTTTGAGGAACGCCCCGGTCATTTCTAAGCAGGTGCGCAAACAATAACGTATATCGCCCGGTAAAATCGTGAGTTAGGTACGAAAAACCGGAGGGGTGGGCGGATTTTGCCCCCTCCCCCTCCAGGGCGCGTGTTAACACAGCACATCATAGATAATTCTTGCATCTGGAATTGTGTCATGGGATGCTCGTGCAATCAATCCGTAATTGTTAGCGTAAGCATGCTACTTATGCGCAAAATATCCATAGGAACGAGTCATGAAGACTTCATAAGCACATATCAACAAGCGCAATGTCAATACGTCCTTGGAAAGGATGTCTATTCAGTGTTCAAAAAGTGATATATTCCACCATATTTCAGGACTAATTTACCGCTGCGGTACAGGTACGCCTGTGGCCGATGTATGACCTCGGCCGCGTGCACCGAATCGAGTGCGTGTGCCAGGCACATGACAGGCCGCCACATGACGGCCTGTCATGTGGCGGTCTGTCATGTCCTTTCGGCTCAATTACTTAATCAGCGATTCAGTGACAAAAGACATGGGGTGGCCTGAGATGCCACCAGGCTCGGTACTTGTCTCAAGGGAAGTGGAGTGCCTCTGTGTGTGCAGGACAATTGCTGCAGCCGTGCGTCAATTTCGTGTCGTCGCAACATTGGTGGAAGAGCCATCTGTTGTCCACAGTCCTGGGCGAGAGGACGAATTGTTTCGACCTGTTTGTTCAATGCCTTGAAACCCGGCACACAAACACAACACCATTATATTTCAGCTTTTTTTCTACTGTCATACATTTTTGCATCACGTACTTCCCCCTTTCAGCGGGAGACTTCCGGTCCATACAAGAACGCCCTGCTAGCCCTGGTTCGGGGTTGAGGAACCATGACGTCAGATGACGTCACGGCGCTACTGAGTCTCCAGCTCGCCTTGCTCCGTCGGCCTGTCACGTGATTTCGGCTCACTTACTTAATCTCGGTTCTCGAGTTTTTAGCGAAAGTGAATGTAGGCGACTTTGGTGTTTAGTGTTGAATTTTTTTGGTGTTGAAATAGTGCGATTTGATGCTGTGGAACCGCTGCTTGTGGCATTTCGAGCTGCTTGATCAAATTTGTTGCATATGTCATGAGTGTACTGTCAATATGATCGGAAGTTTGCTGGTACTAGAGTGGCCACTTTGTGGCACGGTGGCACGGGACTCTAGTCCGCAAAATAGCACGCCTGTTCTTTGCTGTGTCATAGAATTTACCGTGCCAGTGGCGACCTACCCTTTGTATCAATAGTACAGTATGGATCTAAGCCTGTCTCAATGCTAACCGAAAGGTTCCAAAATGGTAATTGGAAACGTATATGTCAGGATATTTGGAAGAACTTAAAAGTGAAGAGATGATGCTGATTTAGTCATGGTGTGGAATGTTCTGCAGCTCTAATATTTCTTGTTTTCTTCATCAATCGCTATTCCCCCTCGTTTTAGCATCTACCTGTTGTTTTTCCGTACGTTTTGGCATGCCATCATCCACTATGACGTGACATGTGCCATGCTGTGCCACAATTTGCTGTGTCCGTGCCGTATAGGTACTGTCAGTTTTTGGAGGAAGAAAAATGATTGCGACGCTACTTGATTCTGGTCGTGAGGGAAAACGAGTGTTCCTGAAATCCTGGACACCAGCTGTGACTTTTGTTGTATTGCTACATGCCTGGGAGCATGCACTTATGCGAAGACCACTCCTGCCAGGAAGATATCGCACTCGTGTCGTTCGCGGGCTTGTTGCTTGTTGGATTGTTTTCCTCCGACCAGATGCCTTATTTTTGCAAGCTTCTCCTTGTTCAGGTGTGGAGCAGACTGTCGCTTAATACATGGATGGAGACCGGTGTGTGCGATATTTTGTTGTAGTATTATCGGGATCGGTCTAGACTTCGGCGTTGCACTATATCCAGTAGCGCAGTCAGCATTACTTTTGGCGTAATTGCATTGTGTCATTATTCCGTGTCACGACGGCGCCCGAAATTGTGGCCGTGCCACTCCACCGTGCCACTCCATCGTGCCACGACGGCGCCCGGCATTGTGGCCGTGCCACCCATCGTGTCACTCACGGCGTCCGCCATTGTGGCCGTGCCACTCCACCGTGCCACTCCATCGTGTCATGACGGTGTCCGGCATTGTGGCCGTGCCACTCCACCGTGCCACTCCACCGTGCCACTCAATCGTGTCACGACGGCGCCCGGCATTGTGGCCGTACCACTCCACCGTGCCACTCCATCGTGTCACGACGGCGCCCGGAATTGTGGCCGTGCCACCACACCGTGCCACTCCACCGTGCCACTCCATCGTGCCACGACGGCGCCCGCCCGGAGTCGTGTGTCGTGTGCACAGAACGACGACGAGCGATGCTTCACACATCACCGCCAGGCCAGCGCGGCAACATTCAAGGCTTCTGTTTAGTCGGTTATTAGGGCGTCAGGGCGCATCGACTACATTGGCCATGTAGCGCCCGCTTCTGTTCAGTCCCGCCCCTGACGATTAGGCCCCCCCCTAAGGGCCCCCGGGGGGGGGGGGGGCCCCCGCCCCCCCCCCACAAAAAACCTCCCCTTTACACTTATACTCACATCACACACAAAAGAGCGCTCTCTCCCCCAAAAAACAAAAAAAAAACACCAAAATAACTGTGCCCCGCCTTTGCGTTTTTAGACAAAACCCTTTGGCAGGAGGTCGGCGTGTCACCTTATGTCCCCGCTTAACCAGTGCCGCCGCCTCATAGCATGCCCGCAGGCGACATCAGCCGACAGCCCGGCCGACACCTGCAAGGCCCCAGGAGACACGAGCCAATCACAGAAACTCATCACATTTGAACAGCTGCCATTTGTAGAATCTGCTTAAGATAAGATTCATCCCCTGAAATGGTGCTAGATTTCAAGACAGTGTCACTTTAGCAAGTACAAAGTATCGACGAAATTCTGTAGCTTGGCACGGAGTGTGGTGGAGAGCATAGCTCCTTTACCCTCCTCGGATCCGCGTCTGGGAGGGGGGAGGCGTCGGCTCAAGCTCAGCCTGGGGTCGGCCCAAAGTCGTCCCGACATTGCCCCGAAGGGAATATTGGCTGAACGCCTGTAGCATGGCGGTACGGACGTCGGCTAGACGTTGGCTGTGTAGCGGATGCGGATCCGCCGGCCATCTGGCGGCCAGCTGGTAACTCGTAGCCGCTGGTGAGCGCGCGCCCGCCATCTAGTGTCCCAACTTGTAGTTCGCTCTATTGACGCTAGAGGGCAGTGTTGTTAATTATGCATCCAGGCCCGTTTCATCTCATTTCTCCGCTCATCTACAATGCTCTATGTCCAGTAGACATCTGACATAATAGCCTTCCACTTCACTGAGCCGACTTACCTGTATACTTAACTCGCTTGCATTTACCTCTCCAAAGCTGCGCATTAGTGTCTTTACTAGTACACTGTATGTTCTAGTCAGCGTGAATTGCCGCTATGTCGTCGTGTCAACACAGAGTTCTCGTACCCAGACCCAGCGAGTGGTTTTACTGGGCGCTGGCGATGCGACTCCGGCAGAGGTGGCGACGCGACTCCGCAGCGGCAGCGTAGGTATCCCCATGAGACGCCCGTCCGCACTGAGAGGCCTGTATAGCACTGCTGTGCACGGTCTAGGTGTCAATTGGTAAAGGCGTCTCTCCCAGATCACCATACTCCTATCCACACATCCACACGCACCCCTAGGCGCTACATTGGTGACCCCGACGTGATCTGGGGAGCCACTGTGTGTCTCTCTCTCTCCACTCGGCGCGCGCCCCGCCCGGTCCTGTCCCTTTCTCTCCCTCCCCCTCTCGCCGGAGGCCTGATGGCACCACCCGGACACAGAGGGACCGCCCGTCTCGCCGCTGCGTCGCCCCATCTGCGCACGCCCAGCTGGCAGTCGCCAACCACCGGATACCGACGCTCCGTCAGCAACTGCACACAAGGTGAGGTCTCTGCTGGCGGATTTCCAGCAGAGATCACTTCTGTGGCCCACTGATGACGTCACGGACGCCGACGCCGACACCAGCTGACGTCACAGCCGACGCACTGGCTGACGTCACAGTTCCGGCCGGCTCACCGTCTGATGTCACATCAGCCCGCTCACCGAAGTCGACATCGCAGTGTCAGCCGACTCACCGCTGACATCGCATCATCCGCTGGCGCGCCGTCCAACGTCCTGGCTGACGTTAAGGCGTCTGTCAGCTCACCAACGTCGACGTCGCGGCGTCAGTCGACTCACTGGCTGACGCCGCATCATCTGCTCGCTCAACGATGTCGACGTCACGGTATCAACCGGCACACAAGCTGACGTCACAGCCGACTCACTAGCTGACGTCCCAGCACCAACCGGCTCACCGTCTGACGTCGCACCATCTACCCGCTGAACGATGTCGGCGTCACGGTACCAGCCGGTACGCCAGCTGATGTCACAGCCGACTCACTGGCTGACGTCCCAGCACCGACCGGCTCACCGTCGGACGCCGCATCATCAGCCTGCTCAACGAAGTCTCTACGTCACGGTGTCAGCTGGCGCACCGTCTGACGTCACAGCCGACTCATTGGCTGCCGTCACGGTATCGACCGGCTCACCGTCTGATGTCGCATCACCAGCCGACCCACTGGCTGGCGTCGCTCACCGTCTAACGTCTGGCCGACGTTACAGCATCAACCGGCTCACCCTCTGGCGTCCGGATTGACGTCACGGTATCAGCCGTATCACCGTCGCACCGCAACACAGCCAACTCACTGGCTTCTTCAGCGCGACCTCAGCCGACCCACCGGCTGACTGCAGCCGACTCACTGGCTTCCTCAGCTACCTCGGCAGACCCACTTGCTGAGTTCTCGACCTCAACCGACCCACCGGCTGACTTCGCAGCCGACTCGCTGACGATCACCATCAGCAACTCATCGCCTAACGTCAACTCAGCCGACTCACTTGCTGACGTCATGTCGGACTCGACGGCCGCACGTAGCCGACACCGTCCGGCTCGACCGCCGCTCGATGCCTCCCGCTCGGTGCCGCTGCTCGCGGCATACTCGACTTCTGCAGTGTTCGATCGCATTTGCCCACTCCTCGCCGCGTGAGTGCTCCCCGAGTGCTCTCCATCGACCGCGTCAAACCTGCCTACTTGGACCCGCCGTCCGGCACCGCAACCGCGAACGGATCGTCGTCTGTCCCAACCACAACCACGTTCACCATGGATGGACCACGACTCCTGCTGCACCCGTCGACCGCCCGTCCGCAGCTCTCGTCTCCGCAGCTTGTGCAGCGCTCGTCCGCTCCTGAACAACCCCCGCCGCGTGACGGTAGTCCCGAGTGCCTGCCACCACGTCCGGCTGGTCCAGAGTGCCCTCCGCTGCGCTCCGCTCTGCGCACCCGCTCAGGTCGCGTGGTAGTACCCCCGGCACGTTTTCGTCACGTCACCTTTAGCCAATGACGTGTCTGGGGAGGAGGTGATGTAGCGGATGCGGATCCGCCGGCCATCTGGCGGCCAGCTGGTAACTCGTAGCCGCTGGTGAGCGCGCGCCCGCCATCTAGTGTCTCAACTTGTAGTTCGCTCTATTGACGCTAGAGGGCAGTGTTGTTAATTATGCATCCAGGCCCGTTTCATCTCATTTCTCCGCTCATCTACAATGCTCTATGTCCAGTAGACATCTGACATAATAGCCTTCCACTTCACTGAGCCGACTTACCTGTATACTTAACTCGCTTGCATTTACCTCTCCAAAGCTGCGCACATTAGTGTCTTTACTAGTACACTGTATGTTCTAGTCAGCGTGAATTGCCGCTATGTCGTCGTGTCAATACAGAGTTCTCGTACCCAGACCCAGCGAGTGGTTTTACTGGGCGCTGGCGATGCGACTCCGGCAGAGGTGGCGACGCGACTCCGCAGCGGCAGCGTAGGTATCCCCATGAGACGCCCGTCCGCACTGAGAGGCCTGTATAGCACTGCTGTGCACGGTCTAGGTGTCAATTGGTAAAGGCGTCTCTCCCAGATCACCATACTCCTATCCACACATCCACACGCACCCCTAGGCGCTACAGCTGAACATCGACTGGATGCGGCTAGGCTCAGGCTGAATATCGACTGGATGCGGCTAGACGCCGGCTGAATATCGGCTGGACGTCGGTTAGATGCCGGCCGAATATTGACTGGACGTCGGCTAGACATGGATCATGTACGCCTGGATTGGAAACCAACAGCTGTTTGCGTATCAGCCCACCTAGCGGCGGGTAAGTAAAAACACGGAATCGCGGCCGGTTTTAGGCCGTGCGCCTATGGGAATTCTGGGTACGCATTCTCGTATTTGATTTTTTTCCAATTGATGCAGCCATCCCAGGAGAATTACATCACCCTTTCATGATACAGAATTGATCAAGGAACCTTTCCGTTCTTTCCTTATTGATTTATTACGCTCCGTTCAGAAGTTGTGTTGGTGCGAGGTGAAGACATCTTTGAGAGGGAGCCCATTGTGTTGGTGAGTGCGCTAAAGTGTAATCCCCATTCAGTCGTGTAAACCACTCCACCTGAAAATGTCAGCCACATATCTGGAGAGCAAGGAGGGTAGGGGCAAAAACGGAACCGCCCATTCAAGGCCTTATCTTTAGTGGTGAAACTACCCCCTCAATGCTTGATTCCCCCACCAGCAATAATTTCAACTTTTAGCATGGGAGCGTATGTAATGTGACCCCTCTATTCATTTTGGTTTGCCCATTGCCTTCATGTACTTTGCCCTATTCGATCGTCTTAAAAAGTCAACAGGTGTGCCACTACCGACCCCTACGGCGAAATGGGCTCCCTCCGACAGACGCCTTCACTTCGCATCACGACAACTTCGGATTGGAGCGTAATAAACCAATAAGGAAAGAACGGTAAGGTTCCTTGATCAATTCTGTGTCATGAAAAGCAGATGCAATCCTCCTGGGGTGGCTGAATCAATTGGGAAAATGCCAATACGAAATGCGTCCGCGGAACTCCCATAGGCGCACGGCCTAAAACCGGCCGCGATTCCGTGTTTTTACTTACCCGCCGCTAGGTGGCAGGTTGGTGCCGCTGATACGCGCAGATGAAAGGCGCCGACGCGGAGTTTCCAATCCAGGCGTACGTCATCCATGGGCTAGATGCCGGCTGAATATTCACTGGACGTCGGCTAGATGCCGGCTGAATATTGACCGGATGTCGGCATGGTGGACTTAACCGGTGACCAGCCGACGTCGGGTCCACGTCGCCTCGATCTTATCCCGAGGTCGGGGTGCTCAGGCGGATACAGGAGGCACATGCCCTGGTTCTTTCCTGCATCGGCCCCTGGTAGTGATATATTTAGTGACACCAATTACTCATTTGGCGACTGTTTTCCTACTCTATTTTAAATCACACCCTTGCATGACAAATTGCACTGATGAGCATATGAACTTGTCAATGCACTTAATTTAGCATTAATGCCTTCATTGAATAAGTTGACGTAATTGCAGAACAATTGCTTTTAACAAATTCACTCTACCCAGCTCAAAGCTTATCACCCTTTTCACCAACGATGGTGACCAATAAACGCCTGCCTTAGAAAATCTTCACTAATCTGATGTGTTTTATCGATGTTAAACAGCGGGCATATCGACACTGGCTACAACTGTGGAACACGGGCAAATCAAACCGGCGCTGCTTTACAGATGGTTCACCCGGTAGGGTTTCTCCGTGTTCATTTGTGGGTGGTTTTTAATATTGAATGTTATACCTTAGCACATTGTCTTGTGATGCGTGAGGACTGCCAATAAATAACTTTCCACTGACTACTTGTGATAAAGGTCAGTAGTTGCTAGGCACCATCCTGTATATGGTAATGTCACCTCCAGTCTGTGAAGCTGATCGAACATTTTAAGTTAGGTAAGTAGGTAGGTGGGCCTGGTAGGTAGGTAGGTAGGTAGGCGCCAAAATATGCAGATAGGTAGATACGGTATAAACTGATGTTTCAGCCAATGATTTTGGCAATTCAATGTTACCAGCATAATCTAAACTAATATTGATTGCAATGTAAAAAATTAAAGATATATCCAGGTCATGATTGCATCCGTACATCACATCCACACCAGCACCATCTTCCCCAACCACATCAAGTTTCCACCCACATTTGTGTCAACTAATTGGTTTTACATCACATTGACAGTTGAGTCATGCAGTGTCGCCAATTGCTCATGCCGATTGGTCGCAGGTGAAGAGTAGTGACAGGTGGGACTTGAACCCACAACCTTTTGATTGTGAGACAAGCAACTTACCCCTAGGCTACTTGTTCCTGAGGTATGTAGCAAAAAGGTGGAAGTTTTTGGTAAGTTTGTGCTTTAAGGTGTTTTGTGAATTTTTGAAATGTATCATTCCAGTGCATTGTTTATCAATTTGACTAAGATGGTGGGACAGTGCATTTTTTTGTGCAAATGTTTACTTTTTAGGTTGTGAATAAAATAATACCAAAAAAGGTGCCTTGAGCTAGGTGCAAGGAAGGAAGGAAGGACCTTCAGCATGCAAGGAAATCTTTACAAGATGAAATATAACATTTCTTGTTTCAACCTTAAAGCACAATAATACCACATTTTCAATGTAAAGAAGTATTGAATCAACTGTATGGATTGTTTAATTTCCCTTAATCATACCTGGAAAGTACCTGGTGAAGGGTCAATAAATTATGGCACAGAACAGCAGTGCAGCATAGACAACAGTGGATGAATGTTGCCTATCATTAACCAAAAAGTAAGCACAAGTGGTAAAACAAGTGGTCACATCTTCAGAATGATTTACTCATGGTGTTCTAAAACAAAATTCCCAAAACTCCAAAACACCCAAAGCACAAATTTGCCCCTCTTCCTTTTAACCTAGCCAACAAAGGACACCTATTCACCTTCCACAGGGACTTGGGCAGCAGCATGTTGTGCATCTTACTGTGCCATCATCATTTTAGGTGTGCTAAATGGAATGATCATATTTATTAGGCACCTAGTGGCCTGCACCATTAACAGTGAATGTGCATAGTGTGTCATGAATCACCCACCTGATGGCTCAATGCAGTGCACAAACACTTGTAGGTTGGTGAGGGATGACAACATAGATTAGGTATCTATTGAAATTTGATTTTTGAATAGTTTTTGTATTGACAATAGTTTTTCAATCATCTGCACCAAAGGCAGGTTAAGATTGATTATTCCAATGTCTGCCTATGTCATCAATATGATCACTAATGCTGCTGTAGTTATATACCATATGACAGAGTACAAACTTTGGTAAGTACCCTGTTCATGGTGGGCTATTGTTAAAAAGACAACAATTTTGTATCATGATTATTCATATTTTTTAGTTCCTGAGACGTGAGGTAGCATGCACACTAACATCCATGCAAGCCTTGGACTTCATCAGCACATTTCATGGACACACATTGGGAACACTGCTCTCTGATGTCTTCTGTGGCAGTAGTTGGCAGTGAGTCTGCCATGAGTAGGAATTTTAAAGTATGGTTCTGAAGTTAACACACTGGGGTTCACTAAATGATCTATCATGGTCAATGTGCCCTAAGACCCTAATCACACTGTGGTCAAGAGGTTGGGTTGGATACATGGGAGTTAGCACTGGGGGCAATGGGTCCCCCATGAGAAGGTGATGCCCCTCTTCCAGGAAGAGGCAGAGGCTCTGGGAAGTCCTAAATACATTCAGCCTGTGGTACCCCTCTGATAGGAAAGGTGACTCCTCTTGGGAGGAAAGATCCCTCTGGGAAGACAGAGATCATACCCATAATTCTGCTGTCAGTTTATTCATAATTTTTCATTTTCCATCTTGGATGAAAATGTACCTCTCTGGGAGGGCTTGAGTGTAGTGCCCTCATATTTGTTTCATCCAGAAACATCCACCCAGGTACATTTCCAGGGGCACCCCTCCAGACATGTCCCCATGAGATTTCCTAAATCTGTTCATGTTCAGAGGGTGATTTGATTTCATTGCCGATCATATCAAGTGAAATATTAGCAATATTCCGTCCTTCCATTCCAACTCCCAGGTTGCCATTATAGCATCTCATGTCATTGTCTCCTTCTTTTGTGTGGGTGGCCTTTGATGAGTTTGAATTTTGGAAGCATGTTTTGCCACGAAATACTTGCAATGCACTGTCACCTCCATGGTTTATCAGCTAATTATGAAGCATCATAATTTCTTAAACATTTTGTTGTTATTTATTTTTATGAGAGACTATGGTAAGAGGTCCTTGTTTTATGTGTGTTACTTAATGCTTGTGTAATGGAAATTAATGGTTCTTTAATGCATGCATTTTTGTGGGTGCAAAATGACCCTGGCAGTCGATGTGCCCCTAAACCCTAATTCATCATCAATGCATGCATTTTCTGTTGTCCATTGGTGGTACATATGTGCAGCATCAACTGAGCTGTGCTAATTAATGATTCATTCAGCAGAGAACATGTATGTTGGCATGTCTATTGGTCGTACACTGTAACATGGTGCTGTGTCAACCAAGCATGCATCATTGTGTCGGAAGAAACCATGATTACTGCTGAAAACGTCTTGCAGGCGACACTTGCAGAGAACATTGAAAAGCCTGCAGGCATCTGTGCATGATGCTGATTCCACAGCGACACCCTGCCACCCAACTTGCAATTGCCCGTGTGTCCAACAGATGGCAGCAGTGAAGCGGCGGCCGGGCCGCGTGTGCGTGGTGGTGCTGGGCGACATTGGACGCAGCCCGCGCATGTGCTACCACGCCGAGTCGCTGGCGGCGCGCGGCCACCCGGTGGACATTGTCGGGTACCTGGGCGCGGAGGATGCCAGTCGGCTCAGCGTGTCTCGTGCGGCCAGCCTGCACCCGCTCTGGACGGTGCCCGGCTGGGTGGAAGGTGGGTGGTGATTCTGGTCCGGCTGGCGACGTCTTCGGCGTGGCCGTCAGCGCACGATGTGCCTCACGTCCAGAGGTTGTGAAAATGTGCTTTTTGTTTATTTTTGCCACATACAACATTATCGTCGTGATGGCATTTTCCTCTCCTTTTTCACATTTGGAGGTTAGATGGTGCTACTTGACGTTAACTTGCTCTGTGATGCCTTGTTAAATATATAGTTGGATATGCAAAGTCATATTCTGACATGACGTGCTTGAGGAAAAATATCCTCTTCATATTCCATTGTCATAGCATTTTCCTTTGCACATCCAGGATTCCTTGAGTACAAATCCAAACATTAACATGCATGTGTCTGTTTACATTGAATAATTTAATTTGGTGTTCAGGGCTGCATTTCCCACTCGTCCTGATTGGATATCAGTGCATATTTATAGCAAAGCATGATACGTAATGAAATATTGCCTTTATGGTGTTGTTGTGTGTGTGTGGCACATACCAAATCATTGCTGGCATTGTCTTCTTTTACAAAAAGTGTGTTGAGTACAATTCCAGATCGGCTTTGTCCAGTTAATGTACATAGTCACAATGTTAATAGTTGACAAACATTTCAGTGTCTGGGTTCCAAAATAGATACGAAACTGCATGCCTGCAAATATATGCAAGCAATCAATATGTATCTTGTTCTGTGGTGCAATGATATACAACCAGCTGTTAAATTGTTGTTGACAGCAGAAAAAATAATTAATTTGTTACCTAGAGTGTAATTGTGGGTCCTTAAAATGGTAGAAAATCCTAGCTTTGCCAACAGGAGAACCAACAACATTCCTAAAGACACTGCCAGTGAGAAAGATGACAACATATTTTTAACTACCACTGCCCATCAGCCTGTTGAATTTCCATCATTCAGTATACTCCCAGCTGCAATTTTGATTTTTTGTTTGCCTATGTGTGCTGATGCTTTCCTCAATGTTACTATCTAGACTGTCATTGTTAGTTGGTTATTGGTTTTACGACACGACGACCGTTGAGTCATGTAGCGTCGCCAATCTCTCACGCCGATTGGTCGCGGGCGAAGAGTAGCGAGGGGTGAGACTCGAACCTACAACCTTTCGATTGTGAGACGAGCAACTTACAATCCCCTTATAGGCTACTCATCCCCTCATCTAGACTGTCAGGCTCTGCTAGCATTATATCTCATTATGTGGTGATGCTAAATGTGTTTAAGCATCTGGTAGGCAACTGCCCTAAAATGACAATGAGGAGTGGATTGTGATATGAGTTTTATGTGGTGTGCAAATTGCTGCCTGCTCCACTGCAGTTGGTTGTTTTCGATATCTGGCATGGTTTATTCTTGCATTTTGTTTATTTTTCCAAGTGTTCTAGCTGTATTTTAACGGGGTAACGGCGAAGCAACAGAATCGACCTTCGAATCTTCCTACACTCTTGATTTTCAAATTCAGCGTGACGCGTGGTGCAGTGTAGGCAGTGTTACATTATTCGTAAAATAAGGTGGAATTTACCACTTTCTGAACACTCAACTGACATCCTGCTCCAAGAAGTATCGACATCCTGCTTCTTGATGCGTGCTTATGAAGTCCTCGAGTCTCCTTTCTAACATTACCTCGTTTGCTAAGTATTATTTTTTATCGCTATCCCGAATATAGCTCTTCCTAACATTTGAATTTCAAAACAACTGATGACGGTACAAATATTGGTTCAAATTTAGGCCTGAAGACATCAAAGGCACTTGACGTGACACTGATTCCATGACAAATTTCGTCATCCTACTGTGCTCGTTTCGACATCTCGCACCTAATGAAAAACCAATATTTTAACACTGAGTGTAGGTGTTGGGACCGTGTTTTGGTGCGGCACCACGTCTCTGTACGGACGGTGCTGCTGCGCCGGTGTGACATCATTTTCCGCCGGCAGGCTCTCCGCGCTCCGTGCGTTACGTGCTGAAGGCCGTCTGGCAGGCGGCCGTGCTGTTCCTGTTCCTGCTGATGCTGCCGCGCTTCACCAGCCTGCTGCTGCAGAACCCGCCGGGTGTGCCCACCTTGCCTGTGAGTGTCCCACCGGGTGTGTCCACCATGTCGGTGAGTGTCCCACCAGGTGTGTCCACCATGTCGGTGAGTGTCCCACCAGGTGTGCCCACCTTGCCTGTGAGTATCCCACCAGGTGTGCCCACCATGCCTGTGAGTGTCCCACCAGGTGTGCCCACCCTGCCTGTGAGTGTCCCACCATTCGTTGTCTGTGAGTGTCCCACCAGGTGTGCCCACCCTGCCTGTGAGTGTCCCACCAGGTGTGCCCACCCTGCCTGTGAGTATCCCACCAGGTGTGTCCACCATGTCGGTGAGTGTCCCACCAGGTGTGCCCACCCTGCCTGTGAGTGTCCCACCAGGTGTGCCCACCCTGCCTGTGAGTGTCCCACCAGGTGTGCCCACCCTGCCTGGTGAGTGTCCCACCAGGTGTGCCCACCCTGCCTGTGAGTGTCCCACCAGGTGTGCTGTCCAAGCCAGGTGTGCCCACCCTGCCTGTGAGTGTCCCACCAGGTGTGCCCACCCTGCCTGTGAGTGTCCCACCAGGTGTGCCCTGGTGAGTGTCCCACCAGGTGTGCCCACCCTGCCTGTGAGTGTCCCTGGTGTGCCCCTCGTGAGTGTCCCACCAGGTGTGCCCACCCTGTGCCCACCCTGCCTGGTGAGTGTCCCACTGGGTGTGCCCACCCTGCCAGTGAGTGTCCCACCAGGTGTGCCCACCCTGCTGGTTAGTGTCCCACCCACCCTGTTCCTGCTAGTTCCCACCATGCCAGTGAGTATCCCACCTGCCCTGTTGTTCCCAGTAGTTCCATCCTGCCAGTGGGTGTCCTGCCTGTTCTGTTGTTCCAGATAGTTCCCACCCTGCCAGTTGAGTGTCCTACTCGTCCTGTGGCGCCGAAGTAGTCGATGCGCCCCCTAAGTCCAAATAGCCAACCAACCAATCGTCCTATCGCGCCAACTCTTGCTCACTCCGTCCCATCGCCAATGAATTCAGACATTTATGTGGAAAGCGATGCTTATAATAGCCTTGTTCTGACCTGCAGATGCAACAAACTGAACCTTCTTTTTCCTCCATCCGTTTTCGCAGCATGACAGCAGTAGTGGGTGTTGCTTTTCACTGTGCTCGATTTCTGGAATCTGTGCCATCAATCGTGAATCGTGACAGTGGCCTGGTCACGCTTTTATTTTGGGTGACGGCGGCTCGGTCGGTGAGGCATCCGACCCATGCTCGTAAGAGCTGCGTTCGAATCCCACCGCCGGCGCGGTTGCCGAGTGCGCGCGCAGCCAACCGCCGTGGGAGGTCGCCGACGTCGACGGTACGACGCTGTGCGGCGTCGCAGTCGAATGCGTCGCGAAGGAGAGCGCCGTGCTACTCGGCTATTGCCCGTCTTCACCTTTTGACGTGGCGCTGCGTGTATTGTAGTCGTAGTTTAGGGGCACATCGACTGCATAGGTCATATAGCGCGCGCTCTGCATGGCCACTGCAGTCCATGTGACCCTAAACCCTAAACCCTAAACCCTAAACCCTAAACAAACACCGTCTGACGGCACACTTGGTGCCGACAGATATGCTGGCTAGCGTGCCGACTACGCAGAGCCCGTCTGATTGTCGACTGGCACAACTACTCCTACACCATCATGGCACTGAGTGTGGGCCGCCAGAGTGTGCTGGTCAAGATCACCAGGTCAGTGTGGGTAGGCGGGTCATGGTGAAGGTCACCAGGTCGGCGTGGGTAGATGGGTCCTGGTGAAGGTCACCAGGTCAGTGTGGGTAGATGGGTCCTGGTGAAGGTCACCAGGTCAGTGTGGGTAGGTGGGTCATGGTGAAGATCACCAGGTCAGTGTTGGTAGATGGTTCTGGTAAAAGTCACCAGGTCAGTGTGGGTAGATGGTCCTGGTAATGGTCACCAGGTTAGTGTGGGTTGTGTTGTGTTGTGTTGGTCATCTGTGGTCATCTGTGTTGTGTGTTCTGCCCACAGGTGGCTGGAGGCAGTGTTTGGGAGGCGCGCGGACGCCAACATCTGCGTGACGCGAGCCATGCAGGAGGACTTGGCGGCCAACTGGAACATTGCGTGAGAACTCCAACAGCATCCGCACACGCTGGCAGTTCTGTCATTTATTATCAGTTGAGAAAGACGTGTGGAAAACCGAGCATTTTGCTCACCAATTGTTGATTGAGAGCACTCTACTCCGCCCTGTCATGCCTGGTTCTGCTTATACCATCTCATGGTTATATTTATCTCCCAATGCTTTCTCTTGGCCAGCACGCATAGGGTCGTGATGGTTAGAGCCCGCGGAACTGAATTGATTCGTTAGCCAACGTATTTACCTTGTTTTGTTGCAATCCCGTATGGGGATCCATTTTGTTCCGATGTTGGTCCCAACTTCACGAGCAGCCATATGGGCCTGGAAAGAAATTTACGAAGTAGTAAGCATGTACCCAACCCACGACGTCGTTCGGGACCTTCGCTTTGAAGGTACATTAGTTATCACTCAAATATCTCATGTCCCGTGGCTATGTGTGGTGGTTTCTTAGCTCTTGAGTTGCCGGTAATATCCATCCTGGAATTCCTAACTTTATATGGGAAACAGCACCCGTCTGAAACTTGTTTTGACCTCCTGTGGGTACTATTTTGACTTCCTAAATTGATTTCCAACAAACCACAAAATGCAACTGTGGTAGCTTTTGCATTTTACCGTACTCAATTCGTGCCATCAATGCCATGACAAATTTGGTAGGTAATGAGGTGTCAACACCTCTACCGATATGGACAGTTCCCCACCTTTTCGTATCATATTGTCAAATTGTTTCGATGCCATAAGGGATTTTAAGTCTGATGACGACTGCCACCCTCCATCCTACGGGTGTGGTGATGAGCCAGTGCGTACACTCCCTCCGTGGGTGTGGTGGCTGAGTGTCTCCCCCACAGTCCGTCCGGGTGTGGTGGTCTCCCCACAGTCCGTCCGTGGGTGTGGTGGCTGAGTGTCTCCCCACAGTCCGTCCGTGGGTGGGTGGTGAGGTCTCCCCACAGTCCGTCCGTGGGTGTGGTGGCTGAGTGTCTCCCCCACAGTCCGTCCGTGGGTGTGGTGGCTGAGTGTCTCCCCACAGTCCGTCCGTGGGTGTGGTGGCTGAGTGTCACAGTCTGCCGTGGGTGTGGTGGCTGGTTCCCACAGTCCGTCCGTGGGTGTGGTGGCTGAGTGTCTCCCCACAGTCCGTCCGTGGGTGTGGTGGTCCACGTCCGTGGGTGTGGTGGCTGAGTGTCTCCCCCACAGTCCGTCCGTGGGTGTGGTGGCTGAGTGTCTCCCCACAGTCCGTCCGTGGGTGGTGGTGTGGTGTGGTGGCTGAGTGTCTCCCCCACAGTCCGTCCGTGGGTGTGGTGGCTGAGTGTCTCCCCCACAGTCCGTCCGTGTGGGTGTGGTGGCTGAGTGTCTCCCCCACAGTCCGTCCGTGGGTGTGGTGGCTGAGTGTCTCCCCACAGTCCGTCCGTGGGTGTGGTGGCTGAGTGTCTCCCCCACAGTCCGTCCGTGTTGGTGTGGTGGCTGAGTGTCTCCCCCACAGTCCGTCCGTGGGTGTGGTGGCTGAGTGTCTCCCCCACAGTCCGTCCGTGGGTGTGGTGGCTGAGTGTCTCCCCACAGTCCGTCCGTGTGGGTGTGGTGGCTGAGTGTCTCCCCCACAGTCCGTCCGTGGGTGTGGTGGCTGGTGGCTGAGTGTCTCCCCACAGTCCGTCCGTGGGTGTGGTGGCTGAGTGTCTCCACAGTCCGTCCGTGGGGGGGGGTTGGTGTCTCCCCCACAGTCCGTCCGTGGGTGTGGTGGCTGAGTGTCTCCCCACAGTCCTCTGAGTGTCTCCCCACAGTCCGTCCGTGGGTGTGGTGGCTGAGTGTCTCCCCACAGTCCGTCCGTGGGTGGGGTGTGTGTTCTCCCCACAGTCGTCCGTGGGTGTGGTGGCTGAGTGTCTCCCCCACAGTCCGTCCGTGGGTGTGGTGGCTGAGTGTCTCCCCCACAGTCCGTCCGTGGGTGTGGTGGCTGAGTGTCTCCCCCACAGTCTGTCCGTGGGTGTGGTGGCTGAGTGTCTCCCCCACAGTCCGTCCGTGGGTGTGGTGGCTGAGTGTCTCTCACAGTCCCTCCGTGGGTGTGGTGGCTGAGTGTCTCCCCCACAGTCCGTCCGTGGGTGTGGTGTGGTGGCTGAGTGTCTCCCCCACAGTCCGTCCGTGGGTGTGGTGGCTGAGTGTCTCAGTCCCCACAGTCCGTCCGTGGGTGTGGTGGCTGAGTGTCTTCCCCACAGTCCGTCCGTGGGTGTGGTGGCTGAGTGTCTCCTCACAGTCCGTCCGTGGGTGTGGTGTGGTGGCTGAGTGTCTCCCCCACAGTCCGTCCGTGGGTGTGGTGGTTGAGTGTCTCCCCCACAGTCCGTCCGTGGGTGTGGTGCTGTGCTGTCGTGGGTGTGGTGAGTGTCTCCCCCACAGTCCGTCCGTGGGTGTGGTGGCTGAGTGTCTCCCCCACAGTCCGTCCGTGGGTGTGGTGGCTGAGTGTCTCCCCCCACAGTCCGTCCGTGGGTGTGGTGTGGTGGCTGAGTGTCTCCCCCACAGTCCGTCCGTGGGTGTGGTGGTTGAGTGTCTCCCCCACAGTCCGTCCGTGGGTGTGGTGGCTGTGAGTGTCTCCCCACAGTCCGTCCGTGGGTGTGGTGGCTGAGTGTCTCTCCCCCACAGTCCGTCCGTGGGTGGGTGTGGTGGCTGAGTGTCTCTCCCCACAGTCCGTCCGTGGGTGTGGTGGTTGAGTGTCTCCCCCACAGTCCGTCCGTGGGTGTGGTGGTTGAGTGTCTCCCCCACAGTCCGTCCGTGGGTGTGTGGTGGCTGAGTGTCTCCCCCACAGTCCGTCCGTGGGTGTGGTGCTTTAGTCCGTCCGTGGGTGTGGTGGCTGAGTGTCTCCCCCACAGTCCGTCCGTGGGTGTGGTGGTCTGAGTGTCTCCCCACAGTCCGTCCGTGGGTGGGGTGGCTGAGTGTCTCCCCCACAGTCCGTCCGTGGGTGTGGTGGCTGAGTGTCTCCCCCACAGTCCGTCCGTGGGTGTGGTGGCTGAGTGTCTCCCCCACAGTCCGTCCGTGGGTGTGGTGTGTGGCTCCCCCACAGTCCGTCCGTGGGTGTGGTGGCTGAGTGTCTCCCCCACAGTCCGTCCGTGGGTGTGGTGGCTGAGTGTCTCCCCCACAGTCCGTCCGTGGGTGTGGTGGCTGAGTGTCTCCCCACAGTCCGTCCGTGGGTGTGGTGGCTGAGTGTCTCCCCCACAGTCCGTCCGTGGGTGTGGTGGTTGAGTGTCTCCCCCACAGTCCGTCCGTGGGTGTGGTGGCTGAGTGTCTCCCCCACAGTCCGTCCGTGGGTGTGGTGGCTGAGTGTCTCCCCCACAGTCCGTGGGTGTGCTGTGGCTGAGTGTCTCCCCCACAGTCCGTCCGTGGGTGTGGTGGCTGAGTGTCTCCCCCACAGTCCGTCCGTGGGTGGGGTGGCTGAGTGTCTCCCCCACAGTCCGTCCGTGGGTGTGGTGGCTGAGTGTCTCCCCCACAGTCCGTCCGTGGGTGTGGTGGCTGAGTGTCTCCCCCACAGTCCGTCCGTGGGTGTGGTGGCTGAGTGTCTCCCCCACAGTCCGTCCGTGGGTGTGGTGGCTGAGTGTCTCCCCCACAGTCCGTCCGTGGGTGTGGTGGCTGAGTGTCTCCCCCACAGTCCGTCCGTGGGTGTGGTGGCTGAGTGTCTCCCCACAGTCCGTCCGTGGGGTGGTGTGGTGGCTGAGTGTCTCCCCCACAGTCCGTCCGTGGGGGTGTGGTGGCTGAGTGTCTGTCTCCCCCACAGTCCGTCCGTGGGTGTGGTGGCTGAGTGTCTCCCCACAGTCCGTCCGTGGGTGTGGTGGCTGAGTGTCTCCCCCACAGTCCGTCCGTGTGGTGTGGTGGCTGAGTGTCTCCCCCACAGTCCGTCCGTGGGTGTGGTGGCTGAGTGTCTCCCCCACAGTCCGTCCGTGGGTGTGGTGGCTGAGTGTCTCCCCCACAGTCCGTCCGTGGGTGTGGTGGCTGAGTGTCTCCCCCACAGTCCGTCCGTGGGTGTGGTGGCTGAGTGTCTCCCCCACAGTCCGTCCGTGGGTGTGGTGGCTGAGTGTCTCCCCACAGTCCGTCCGTGGGTGTGGTGGCTGAGTGTCTCCCCCACAGTCCGTCCGTGGGTGTGGTGGCTGAGTGTCTCCCCCACAGTCCGTCCGTGGGTGTGGTGGCTGAGTGTCTCCCCCACAGTCCGTCCGTGGGTGTGGTGGCTGAGTGTCTCCCCCACAGTCCGTCCGTGGGTGTGGTGTGGTGGCTGAGTGTCTCCCCCACAGTCCGTCCGTGGGTGTGGTGGCTGAGTGTCTCCCCCACAGTCCGTCCGTGGGTGTGGTGGCTGAGTGTCTTCCCCACAGTCCGTCCGTGGGTGTGGTGGCTGAGTGTCTCCCCCACAGTCCGTCCGTGGGTGTGGTGGCTGAGTGTCTCCCCCACAGTCCGTCCGTGGGTGTGGTGGCTGAGTGTCTCCCCCACAGTCCGTCCGTGGGTGTGGTGGCTGAGTGTCTCCCCCACAGTCCGTCCGTGGGTGTGGTGGCTGAGTGTCTCCCCACAGTCCGTCCGTGGGTGTGGTGGCTGAGTGTCTCCCCCACAGTCCGTCCTGTGGGTGTGGTGGTTGAGTGTCTCCCCCACAGTCCGTCCGTGGGTGTGGTGGCTGAGTGTCTCCCCACAGTCCGTCCGTGGGTGGGTGTGGTGGCTGAGTGTCTCCCCACAGTCCGTCCGTGGGTGTGGTGGCTGAGTGTCTCCCCCACAGTCCGTCCGTGGGTGTGGTGGCTGAGTGTCTCCCCCACAGTCCGTCCGTGGGTGTGGTGGCTGAGTGTCTCCCCCACAGTCCGTCCGTGGGTGTGGTGGCTGGAGTGTCTCCCCCACAGTCCGTCCGTGGGTGTGGTGGCTGAGTGTCTCCCCCACAGTCCGTCCGTGGGTGTGGTGGCTGAGTGTCTCCCCCACAGTCCGTCCGTGTTCCCCCGTGTGTGGTGTGGTGGCTGAGTGTCTCCCCCACAGTCCGTCCGTGGGTGTGGTGGCTGAGTGTCTCCCCACAGTCCGTCCGTGGGTGTGGTGGCTGAGTGTCTCCCCACAGTCCGTCCGTGGGTGTGGTGGCTGAGTGTCTCCTCCCACAGTCCGTCCGTGGGTGTGGTGTGGTGGCTATTTGTTGAGTGTCTCCCCACAGTCCGTCCGTGGGTGTGGTGGCTGAGTGTCTCCCCCACAGTCCGTCCGTGGGTGTGGTGGCTGAGTGTCTCTCCCCCACAGTCCGTCCGTGGGTGGGTGTGGTGGCTGAGTGTCTCCCCCACAGTCCGTCCGTGGGTGTGGTGGCTGAGTGTCTCCTCCCCACAGTCCGTCCGTGGGTGTGGTGGCTGAGTGTCTCCCCCACAGTCCGTCCGTGGGTGTGGTGTGGTGGCTGAGTGTCTCCCCCCACAGTCCGTCCGTGGGTGTGGTGGCTGAGTGTCTCCCCACAGTCCGTCCGTGGGTGTGGTGGCTGAGTGTCTCCCCACAGTCCGTCCGTGGGTGTGGTGGCGGAGTGTCTCCCCCACAGTCCTCCGTGGGTGTGGTGGCTGAGTGTCTCCCCCACAGTCCGTCCGTGGGTGTGGTGGCTGAGTGTCTCCCCCACAGTCCGTCCGTGGGTGTGGTGGCTGAGTGTCTCCCCCACAGTCCGTCCGTGGGTGTGGTGGCTGAGTGTCTCCCCCACAGTCCGTCCGTGGGTGTGGTGGTTGAGTGTCTCCCCCACAGTCTGTCCGTGGGTGTGGTGTGGTGGCTGAGTGTCTCCCCACAGTCCGTCCGTGGGTGTGGTGGCTGAGTGTCTTCCCCACAGTCCGTCCGTGGGTGTGGTGTGGTGGCTGAGTGTCTCCTCCACAGTCTGTCCGTGGGTGTGGTGGCTGAGTGTCTCCCCCACAGTCCGTCCGTGGGTGTGGCGGCTGAGTGTCTCCTCCAACAGTCCGTCCGTGGGTGTGGTGGCTGAGTGTCTCCCCACAGTCCGTCCGTGGGTGTGGTGGCTGAGTGTCTCCCCACAGTCCGTCCGTGGGTGTGTGTGGTGGCTGAGTGTCTCCCCCCACAGTCCGTCCGTGGGTGTGGTGGCTGAGTGTCTCCCCCACAGTCCGTCCGTGGGTGTGGTGGCTGAGTGTCTCCCCCACAGTCCGTCCGTGGGTGTGGTGGCTGAGTGTCTCCCCCACAGTCTGTCCGTGGGTGTGGTGTGGTGGCTGAGTGTCTCCCCCACAGTCCGTCCGTGGGTGTGGTGGCTGAGTGTCTCCCCCACAGTCCGTCCGTGGGTGTGGTGGCTGAGTGTCTCCCCCACAGTCCGTCCGTGGGTGTGGTGGCTGAGTGTCTCCCCCACAGTCCGTCCGTGGGTGTGGTGGCTGAGTGTCTCCCCCACAGTCCGTCCGTGGGTGTGGTGGCTGAGTGTCTCCCCCACAGTCCGTCCGTGGGTGTGGTGGCTGAGTGTCTCCTCCACAGTCCGTCCGTGGGTGTGGTGGCTGAGTGTCTCCCCCACAGTCCGTCCGTGGGTGTGGTGGCTGAGTGTCTCCCCCACAGTCCGTCCGTGGGTGTGGTGGCTGAGTGTCTCTCACAGTCCCTCCGTGGGTGTGGTGGCTGAGTGTCTCCCCCACAGTCCGTCCGTGGGTGTGGTGGCTGAGTGTCTCCCCCACAGTCTGTCCGTGGGTGTGGTGTGGTGGCTGAGTGTCTCCCCCACAGTCCGTCCGTGGGTGTGGTGGCTGAGTGTCTCCCCAACAGTCCGTCCGTGGGTGTGGTGGCTGAGTGTCTCCCCCACAGTCCGTCCGTGGGTGTGGTGGCTGAGTGTCTCCCCCACAGTCCGTCCGTGGGTGTGGTGGCTGAGTGTCTCCCCCACAGTCCGTCCGTGGGTGTGGTGGCTGAGTGTCTCCTCCACAGTCCGTCCGTGGGTGTGGTGGCTGAGTGTCTCCGTGGGTGTGGTGTGGTGGCTGAGTGTCTCTCCCCCACAGTCCGTCCGTGGGTGTGGTGGCTGAGTGTCTCCCCCACAGTCCGTCCGTGGGTGTGGTGGCTGAGTGTCTCCTCCACAGTCCGTCTGTGGGTGTGGTGGCTGAGTGTCTCCTCCACAGTCCGTCCGTGGGTGTGGTGGCTGAGTGTCTCCCCCACAGTCCGTCCGTGGGTGTGGTGGCTGAGTGTCTCCCCCACAGTCTGTCCGCTGGTGTAGCGTCTGAGCTGAGTGTTTCTCGCGCTGGCCGCCAGGGCGACGCCGCTGCACGACCGGCCGGCCGCCCGGTTCGGCGCCATCCCTCCGGAGGAGACGCACGAGCTGTTCGTGCGGCTGGGCAAGCTCTACCAGGCGTTCAGCGTCACCGTGCCCGACCGCACCGCCTTCACCGAGCGGTGAGACGACGCCGACGCCGCGGGGCCGGGATGGCCGAGTGGTTAAGGTGTCGGGCTATGGGTACCAAAGGTCCCGGGTTCGACTCTGGCGCCACTCAGGACATTTCCCAATCCCGCGGCCCACCGGGGAAACAGTGTGGGCGGCGCCATTAGCCGTGAATGTGCATAAAGTGTGTCGTGAACCAACCAATAAACAAACAAACAAACGCGACGCCGCTCTCAGCGCGCTGTGTTTGTCAGCAGCTCACGGTCCATGACAACATGTCACAGGCGAATGGCTCCAGCGGACACGAGCACCACTGTTTGTACCTTTTGTGCATTGTTTATTGGGTGGTTCACGAGGCAGTTTATGCACACTCACGGCTAGTGGCGCCGCCCGCACTGTTACGCCATCGGTCCGCGGGATTGGGAGATGTCCCCGGTGGTGGGAGTGGTGAACCCGGGACCTTTGGTATCCAGAGCTCAACACCTTAACCACTCGGCCATCCCTGGCCCCACGCTTTGCACCGCGAATTGCATCGGAATGTACTGGTGCCAACGGTTGCCAGAGTGATAGCTATTCCATTCAACAACTATGTGAGCCGTCTGCGTCTCTCCGGAAGGAATTTGGGTGCCGCCTTGTTGCGGGTTTTCGCGCGCAGTTGCTTGCAGGTGGCTGATTGTTGGAAGTGATGGCTGGCCATCTGTGTCACTTCCTGATGGGCTTCACGGTCGGCTTAGCTGACTGGTCGATTGGCGGCACCCCACATTTGTGTGGCCCTTGTTGGTCTTGCTGTCACCTGCCTCAATCACAATCAGGCATATGTTGGCTGTTCAGGAACATTGCTTTTTTACATATGTTGATCTCCGTTCACCTCTGTTGACCTACGCTGATTTCTGATGACCGCCCCTCGTTTTCCCCGGTCGCGCGAACGGCCGTATCTAGACGTTCGGCCACGGCCTGGTCTGCTGTTGACCTCGGTTGACCTCAAGTGACCTCTGGTCAGTCACTCGGAGGGCCTTATTCGGATGTTTGATGACCAGCCTGATATGTTGACCTCGACTGACCTCAGTTGACCTCCGTTCAGTCTCGCGGACAGCCGTGTTCGGATGTTTGATGACCAGCCTGGTATGTTGACCTCGACTGACCTCAGTTGACCTCCGTTCAGTCTCGCTGACGGCCGTGTCCGGATGTTTGATGACCAGCCTGGTATGTTGACCTCGACTGACCTCAGTTGACCTCCGTTCAGTCTCGCGGACAGCCGTGTTCGGGTGTTTGATGACCAGCCTGGTATGTTGACCTCGACTGACCTCAGTTGACCTCCGTTCAGCCTCGCTGACGGCCGTGTTCGGATGTTTGATGACCGGCCCGGCCTGCTGGTGTCGGGTACCAGCTGGACCGAGGACGAGGACTTCTCAGTACTGCTGCACGCGCTACAAGGTCAGCTCTTGTTATAATTTATGCATCAGCTCTTTTGTGCATATTGAGGAATAGGCATACTGAGGAAATATGTTCCAGGCCAAAGCATGAACCCTATTTAGATTCTTACCTATTTTATATAGTGCAAACGATTGGGACCCTAGCGGCCTGAGAAGGTCGCCGTCTATGTATGCGCACATCGGCTGTCATCTCGTCCTACTCCTCAGTTGTGTGTGAGAGTTGGCGAGTGAGTGTGTAGGTGTGGGAGGGTATGGGTGAATTAGTTGGTAAGTTAATCAATTGGCCAGTTAGTCAAATATCGAGGCAATGGGAGGCCATATTCCAGGCAAAATTATACAAGCTGTTGAACAAAGTT
Source organism: Imbricaverruca yamaguchii (assembly GCA_034440575.1). NCBI lineage: Eukaryota > Metazoa > Arthropoda > Thecostraca > Neoverrucidae > Imbricaverruca > Imbricaverruca yamaguchii. The sequence continues at coordinate 1,648,703 of JAOTOL010001603.1, forward strand.
CCTCTCCCGCAGCAGAGATATGTGGCCTCCGTAAAATTTACAATCCTGATGCATCTCTCAGGTATATGGTTTTGGCATGTGGCGACACTTGGTATCGACTTATTTGTTTTTTAGAACGGCTCATTTCCCAGCTTCTCATCTTGGTCCAGATCCATTTAAAAACAAGACTATCTAGTTCGGCTTCGAGACCAGTTCCCAAGCGTACTGCGGCAAGGATACTACGCCCCTAACTGTGTGCGTCGTTCACCTGTACGGAAGGTATCCCCACTGAAAAGGCCTTTTTCTGTACTTCTGCTGCGATTAGACTTCAGCACTCGCCAGGCGAAGGGAGAAATGCTCGGACTAAATCTTGACGATGCCGGAAAATTGTCTGATCAGCGTCTTCACAAGACCAGCATCAGGAGAAGGCCACCACTTTCAGGCTGTTGGTTCTGAATAGGACGAGATGACGCAGTGGATGCATGTGTGTGCACGTAGACAGATCCATTTTAGAGGGCCACCACTTCAAGGCCGTTGGGTCCCACTCGCTTGTGCTTGTTGAAGTATATACTGCTATGCATATGTTTAAGTAGAGTGTGTGGGTAAGTTTGGCCAGCCTGCAACCGTGTGGTGATGTCGGCTGGTTCCGGTTGTAAAGAAAATGTGTTAGAGAGTGAACAGCGCAGGGTAGGAGGATGTATCAAACGGAGGATGGTTTAGTTGATCTGTTGAGCGATGTTGAAGTGGAGGTGACGTAGTCTTGAAGAGTTGAAGTGGTCCGGGGCGCTTGAAGATGTAGAGATGGTACAGTAGAGTTGTTTGATAGTCGGAGATGATGTAGTCGAGAAAGGGTGCCAGTCCGGTTGGTGCCACTTTTGGGTATGGGGTGTTGTAGTGGGGGCGGGGTCGGGTCATCGACATGTGGTTAACATTGCAAGAACGTGTTTTTAATGCCTTTTGTAACGTATCTTTTACCTTTTCCGTTTTTCTCGTTTTTTTTAAAAGTTTTTTCTTTCGTTTTTTATCATGTCCTTTCCTTTTTTCTCTTTTTTCACAATTGTTCCATAATGCGTGTAGTCTTGAGAAAGTGGAAGAGGTGTTCGTGTAATGCTGGATAGTCGTTGTTGGGGAGCATGGTGAGGTTCAGTGGGATGCTGTTTGTTGTGCAGTAGTTTGTGCCATGTTGTCTTTGGTTGTATTTAGTGCAGTATATGAGTATGTGTTTAATTGTGAGTGTGCGATGGCATGTGGTGCATTGTTGTCGTTGTTGATTTAGTAGGAGGTAGAAGTGTGAGTGCTGTGTGTCCTATGCGTAGTCGTGTTAGTGTCCGCTCTCTGAGTCTGATGTTTTGGTTGATGGAGTGCCAGAATTCGTGTTTGGGGTATGTTTCGTGTAGCCGTGTTAGTGTTGTATCCCATGTTTGTTGTTGACACTGGCTGACATGACGTCTAGAACCATTTCCTCAATATTAAGAGATGTACTGTACAAATGTATGAATGAAGTGCTGTATAATGTATAAATGAAGTACCGTATAATGTATAGACCGTGTGCTGAGACTAATACGCATGACATCCATATGTGTGCCCACTCTATCCCCGATCAAAGGTTCAGCCATAAATATATATGGTTAGTGTGTTTTATTTCAGTTAATAATGCATTTGGTTGTTCCTCCAAATAATTTGTCATGTAGCCGTTTGCAGCCTATTATAGCTAGTATCACCGGTGTTCCCCAATTCGCCCACTTAGGCGTTGGAATGTAAATCAATTTTAAAATGCCCTAAAATATGTGATGTACAATGGAACCACCTTCAGTTCATTCCTTGCCCCGAAATGCGCTGAAGTTCAGATTTCGGGCACTTTTTTCCTCAGGATCTAGAAGCTGTGTCAATTTTAATTGTTTTCATCCTTGTCTCGACGCCTAGAACAGCGGGTTTGGACAAGCTGCTTGTCACCCTTGTCTATTATTGGCTCAGTGAGAGATTGTACTCTCCCCCCTGTCTGGCGGAACGCGATATTATTTGGCGGTGGAGATGGTGCGCATTTCTGTGCCTCCACAAATGTACATCGATATGTACATTCGTCCCACCTCCGCGTGGTATGTGGCACCCTTGCCTGAGTCGGGCCTGGTGCGGAGCGGACTCCGCCACACCCTGTGACGGCTGCAACACCCTGTAACGACTGCCACACCCTGTATCAGCTGCCACACACTGTGACGGCTGCAACACCCTGTATCAGCTGCCACACACTGTGACGGCTGCAACACCCTGTGACGGCTGCAACACCCTGTAACAGCTGCCATACCCTGTATCGGCCGCCACCCTCTGACATGCCGCCACCCTCTGACGGGCTGCCACCCTCTGACGGGCCGCCACCCCCTGACGGGCTGCCACCCTTTGACGGGCCGCCACCCTCTGACGGGCCGCCACCCTCTGACGTACCGCCACCCTCTGACGTACCGCCACCCTCTGCCGGGCCGCCACCCTCTGACGTACCGCCACCCTCTGACGGGCTGCTACCCTCTGACGGGCCGCCACCCTCTGACGGGCCGCCACCCTCTGACGGGCCGCCACCCTTTAACGGTCGACACCCCCTGACGGGCTGCTACCCCCTGACGGGCCGCCACCCCCTGACGGGCCGCCACCCTCTGACGGGCCGCCACCCTCTGACGGGCTGCCACCCCCTGACGGGCCGCCACCCTCTGACGGGCCGCCACCCTCTGACGGGCCGCCACCCCCTGACGGGCCGCCACCCTCTGACGGGCCGCCACCCTCTGACGGGCCGCCACCCTCTGACGTACCGCCACCCTCTGACGGGCTGCCACCCTTTAACGGTCGCCACCCTCTGACGGGCCGCCACCCCCTGACGGGCCGCCACCCCCTGACGGGCCGCCACCCTCTGACGGGCTGCCACCCCCTTTAACGGCCGCCACCCTCTGACGGGCAGAGTACGAGACGACGCGCGAGGCGAGGCCGGACGAGCTGCCACTCTCTGACGGTCTGCCACCCTCTGACGGTCTGCCACCCTCTGACGGGCTGCCACACCCTCTGACGGGCCGCCACCCTCTGACGGGCCGCCACCCTCTGACGGGCCGCCACCCCCTGACGGGCCTCCACCCTCTGACGGGCTGCCACACCCTCTGACGGGCCGCCACCCTCTGACGGGCCGCCACCCTCTGACGGGCTGCCACCCTCTGACGGGCCGCCACCCCCTGACGGGCAGAGTACGAGACGACGCGCGAGGCGAGGCCGGACGAGCTGCCGCGGCTGGTGTGCGTCATCACGGGACGCGGCCCGCTCAAGCAGTTCTACAGCCAGCTGCTGGAGCGCAAGGCGTGGCACCACGTGGAGGTGATCACGCCCTGGCTGGCCGAGGACGACTACCCGCGCATCCTGGGTGCGTGCCGCCGGCGGGCGCTGGCAACTCGGCGCCTAGCGGCTGCACGACATGGTGGCACAGATGGAGCGCCAGGTTTACCAACAGTTTCGGTTGCAAGAAGGGAAATTTGCACACGCAGATTAATGGCCAGGGACGATAGTAGTCGGTTGATGAACTAGGGTGGTCCAATGAATAGATGTTGGCCAAGTGCACGTAGATGACCTCCTGCTAAAGTGATGTTTCTGCTTGATATCTTATTGTATGCTGTGCGTGAGAAGGTAGGACTGAGGTTGTCGGCATTCCTCCCGGGCGTGTTTGTTTCCCCTGCCCCTGCACCTGGTCCCAATGGTCATATAGTGTTGATACTTAATGCGAGCCACAAGTGCTCATCGCGGTTAAAACGCACCTACATCCTACCCCCACCTAACTATGCCTTATCACATGGGTTCAATGGTGGGTGCGAATGACAAACTGATACCTAACCGTGAACCGGACGGCTATGGGCCTGGCACATTGCTTTCCCAGCGAATTTCGTTTTGAGTGACCAGTTGTGGTGCATTTCTCACTCTAAGCTCAGATACCGAACGGCTAGGCTTATCCTATAATTGTCCACGGTTATTTTATCGAATGTTGTCAGTACTGATCAGGGTGCGAGTCACACTGGTGACGTCATACTGATGACGTCACACCGGTGACGTCATCCCTCTTGTGTTGGCAGCCAGCGCAGACCTGGGCGTGAGTCTGCACACGTCGTCCAGCGGCCTGGACCTGCCGATGAAGGTGGTGGACATGTTCGGGTCCGGTCTTCCCGTGTGCGCCTACAACTTCAAGTGGTGAGTGGTGGTGCGGACGCCTACAACTTCAGATGGTGATTGAGGATGCACGCCTACAACTTCAGATGGTGAGTCGATGCGCCCCTAAGCCAACCAACCAACTTCAGATGGTGAACGAGGATGTGCGCCTACAACTTCAGGTGGTGAGGGATCGTGCGGACGCCTACAACTTCAGTTGGTGATTGAGGATGCACGCCTACAACTTCAGATGGTGAGTCGATGCGCCCATAAGCCCAAATAACCAACCAACCAACGTCAGATGGTGAGCGAGGCTGTGCGCCTACAACTTCAGGTGGTGCGGGATCGTGCGGACGCCTACAACTTCAGGTGGTGAGCGAGGATGCACGCCTACAACTTCAGGTGGTGAGCGAGGCTGTGCGCCTACAACTTCAGATGGTGAGGGATCGTGCGGACGCCTACAACTTCAGATGGTGAGTGAGGCTGCACGCCTACAACTTCAGATGGTGAATGAGGCTGTACGCCTACAACTTCAGAATGTGAGCGAGGCTGTGTGCCTACAACTTCAGATGGTGATTGAGGATGTATGCCTACAACTTCAGGTGGTGAGCGAAGCTGTGGACACTGCAAGGCCGCCGAGTCGCCGGTGGATTGTGGTTCGAATCCAGGCGGGCGCACGCTTTTTTACCGGCCGGACTGCTGCTGGCGCCACGGAAAGCTCAGCTACACGTGACGGGTGCAGTGAAAGTAGATTGATGCTCTCGCTATTAATGTGTATAAATCGTATATAAAGTTCGTTATGTATGTACACTTCGGGAATGAAAAGTCGTGGCTTACTTGCTGGTACTAATTACAATATTTATCAAGTGTGAACACAAATACAGTGATAAGAAGTCGAAAAGTAAACAATGGTGTTTTCATTATCAGAACAAATATTATTATATCCAAATGTGATGGCTCTAAAATTATTATCTTGAGGCTCAGGGTTTCAAATACAAATCCTACCCCACCCTCCCCTCATAAAATATTCCTGGATCCGCTCCTGCGACATCCTTTCAATTGAAGTGACTGCTCACGTGAAGCCAAGCTTCAGCCGGACTACGCAAGCACCCCCCCCTGTATCAGACTTACCATATATCGGACTAACCATATCACGTACCACGAGATCGGTCAGCGTCACCCCGCCTCACCGCAACCCAGCTACAGGAAACCATCATACGAGACGTGTCTCATATCAGACTTACCATATAGGAAACACCACATATCAGACTTACCACATACCAGACTTATGGGCGCAAAGTGACCCTTGATGTCGACGCGCCCCTAAACTCCAATCCACCACCACCACCACATATCAGACTTACCACGAGATCGGTCAGCGTCACCCACATGGCCGGATATCGCCGTTGACACGCTGGTGCTGGCCTGACCGTCTCGCTGGCCGTCACGCTGCGTGACCGTCTCGCTGGCCGTCACGCCGCGTGACCGTCTCGCTGGTCGTCACGCCGCGTGACCGTCTCGCTGGTCGTCACGCCGCGTGACCGTCTCGCTGGCCGTCACGCCGCGTGACCGTCTCGCTGGCCGTCACGCCGCGTGACTCTGGCCGTCGCGCCGTCTCGCTGGTCGTCACGCCGCGTGACCGTCTCGCTGGTCGTCACGTCGCGTGACCGTCTCGCTGGCCGTCACGCCGCGTGACCGTCTCGCTGGCCGTCACGCCGCGTGACCGTCTCGCTGGTCGTCACGCCGCGTGACCGTCTCGCTGGTCGTCACGCCGCGTGACCGTCTCGCTGGTCGTCACGCCGCGTGACCGTCTCGCTGGTCGTCACGCGGCGTGACCGTCTCGCTGGTCGTCACGCCGCGTGACCGTCACGCTGGTCGTCACGCCGCGTGACCGTCTCGCTGGTCGTCAGGCCGACCGGCCGGCCGGGTTTGCGCGGCGCCCGAGAGTCTCGGACGACGTTAGTGCCGCAATGGAACGACTGGCGATTCAGCCTGAATTGATCGTTAGCTGGCGACCGCACGGCACAGAGCGGTCAGGGGACGAGTAGCCTAGGGTTAAGTTGCTCGTCTCACAATCGAAAGGATGTGAGTTCGAATCTCACCTGTCGCTATTCTTCGCCCGCGACCAATCGGCGTGAGAGATTGGCGACGCTACATGACTCAACGGTCGATGTGTCGTAAAACCAATAACCAACCAACAGAGCGATCAGTTTGACACATCTTGACGTCAGAAGGTGCTTCAGGTCGGCTCAGGTTGTAATGTAACGAACGGTCCGCGTGGCGGTTTGTGTGCTGTGTGTTTCGTAGCATCGACTCGCGTCCAGCATTGCTGATTTTCTTCATCCTCCCAGAAAGCGCTTTCAGAGTACTTAGGCAGACCTTTTGAGACCATCCTTTCCTTGGCTAGCTGTCGCTGGCCGGTACACTTACTTGTACTTGTACACGTACTTGGCTACTTGCATGCTTGCCGGCGTATTTGCGTTCTATGGTTGCCTAGATAATGTTATCATCTGGCTTTTTTCGTTTGGTGTAGTGCATGTCTGAACTGGCTGAATCAAATTAAATTTTTATTCCCTTTTTTGTGGGAGAGACGGCAGGGTTGTCTTGAAAATATAGCTAAACGTTCGACTCAGTACCTCGAATTAGTAGCTAGCAATACTATGTTAAAGATGGAGCATTGTGAGTAGTGTTAGAGCCAGCGTTGCAGCAATCATTGGCAGCTCGACCACACGGAATTATACCACGTAACACCACATCTCTGGTCCAGCATCCGCCGCTGGTCCCGCCGAGCCGCCGTGATCACGAGTCGCACTGTGACGTCACCGTCCCTGTCGGCAGCCTCTCCGAGCTGGTGGAGCACGGCGAGAACGGGTTCGTGTTCAGCTCGGCGCAGCAGCTGGCCGAACAGCTGATCGGCTGGTTCCGCGGCTTCCCGCACAACCAGAAGATGGCAGCACTGCGGCGGCGGTTCCGCGCGCGCATCGCCGAGTTCGGCCGCGACGGCTGGGACGACAACTGGCGCCGCCACGCGAGTCACGTGTTCGACACCGCGTGACATCACGGCTGACGTCACGGCTGACGTCACGACTGACGTCACGGCTGCCGAGGTGGCGGCCGCCGGGGGCTTGGGCTGTGCCGAGGTGGCGGCCGCCGGGGGCCTGGGCTGTGCCGAGGTGACAGCCGCCGGGGGCCTGGGCTGTCCCGAGGTGGCGGCCGCCGGGGGCTTGGGCTCTGCCGAGGTGACAGGCGCCGGGGGCTTGGGCTCTGCTGAGGTGGCGGCCGCCGGGGGCCTGGGCCCGGCCGTGTGGTGTTACGGGGCTTGTGGTGGGACGTGCTGGTGTGGACGGTGACCTCAGCAGTGGCAGGCGATGACACTGGTGACGGGACACGCGCTCCCGCGGCAGAGCGCCGGTCGAAGGTGCTGGGTTCGACTCTTGGTTGGCGCATGGCTTCCGTCCGCCGAAAATAACACCGGGTCCGGGGAGGTTTTGCGTCTGGTGCTGTCGAGAGAGCGGTGTCGTTCAGATGGCAGTGATGTTGATTACATAGCAACGTGGATGCGAGAAGCGCGGGCTCGTGACGGGATGGTGTGTGGTTGTCACCTGGGTGATCCTTACTACCGTAGCCAGACCAAGACCATATGTATTGCATTTAATATGTTCTGTTTTTCTCCACTTATTTCGCAGGGGTCATCCGAGGATAACCTTTTTACTCATCTTATAATACATCGGTCAGCGCATCTAGCAATTCGAGGGAAGGCAACGCACCACTTCTTATTAAACCTAGCCACGCTCCTATTCTGTTGACGCAGTTGGTATGCGTGATCAGTGGAGCGGCGATATAGGATCACGGTGTTGCGTAATTTTTAGGCGGGCGCGGTGGCTCTCGTGTTAATATCTCGTACCCCGCCCCGTACCCCCGCCAGGAGGGGCGGAAGCCCCTCCTGTCCAATACGTCAGTGTGGTGTCCTCGTGGCTCAGGGAACATATGGCGGCCAGGAGAATTCGCCCTGGCCCTGGCTCAAGGCATCCGCAATCCAAGGCCATTGGCAGGCACAACGGGTACAGCACATCTGTTGAAGTGCATCGAGGCTCGGAAGCCCCCGAGCGCCAGTTGGATTCCTTGAGCGACCTTACGTGCGCGATGATCGAGATGTGCAAAGCTGTTGGTGTTCATGTGCAGATAATATGTGCTTTACTAAAGTGGAACTGGATAGAAAGTATGCCCTGTCGGTATCGGTGTGCAGTGGTCCTCTATTGCTTGGCGGCAACTGGGGGGGGCGGGCGGTTGCTTCGGCAGGAGTGATTTTACCCCCGCTGTAAGCGGGCGTGTGGCGTTTTGTGTACGAGCCGAGTGAGTCGCGTTCAATATCAGACTGTCCAGTGATTGCGATGCACGAGCTCCAATGTCGCCGCCAGCCCGCTCGTGGCCGCGATAGTTGTTACGTCACAGTTGTCTACTGATTAGGTGACCTTAGCTAGTGTTCAGCGAGTAGGCTGCGGGCCGGTGCTCCCCGTGGCTCTTGTTTCGCGCCGTCGCACCACGCACCAGTCCACTGTCGATGTGTTCGGGCTCGGTGACGTGCCCGAGTTGACTGTTCCGGTGGGACGGTGTTGTGGCGTACCTCAACTGACGTGCCTTGTGATGGTGCTGACGTCTGCTGTCGGGGCCGTGCGGTGCCTCTGCGCCGTGCCAGGTGTCCTTTTCCGTGTGAGTGGGGCGCCGTGTCGATTGGGACCCGGGGGTGGCTCGTTGTCATGGCACGCGTATGACGGATGCTATCCTGGCCGCTCCAGCGGGACAGGCGTTCTCTGTGGTGGTCAGTTACCAGCACAGCGGCTGGCAGTCAGGCGAGTTGTTTACGAGGCTTGTCTTCCGAGCTGGGTTGCCACGGCAACGTCTGTGTCGAGTTTGTTTGGTGTGGCGTGGCTGGTTGCCTTGGAAACCGGGCCGCCATGCGCACTCGGATACGTGGACCAAAGTATATTAAACAAATGTGGATGATCGCCGATCGGTGTGTGGCGGAATTTCAAGCGGCCTGTCACGTGATATCGGCCTCCACTGGGTCACCGGTGGTGCGGGCTGACGCAAATTGCTTCTCGCTCTGGATTGTCGTCGGTCGACTGTCGGCGAGATACCTTGCTCGCTCTTCGCCACCAATCGCTTATGTTAACTATGTCACAAATTGTGGGTGTGTGTGTTGGTTTGTGCACCGAATATATCTGCCGGTTTTACAGCGAATTATGTTGTTCCTCTTGACGTTCCAGGGCGTCGGCTCGATGGTTCCAGCAAAAACAATGCATTGGCTGTATTATCAACATGCATCATATTTTTCCCGGGCGCATGCCGAATCAATTTTGTTGTGGATCATGGTTGATGATGGTGCTGGGCTGGTGGATCATGGCTGATGATATATGGGCTGGTCGACACCGTGCAGGTGCGGCCCGTACCGGCTGGTACCGCTGCGCCAGGGCAGTGTCACCGCGCCCATCCTGTCATAATACACCGGGTTTCAAACTGGCGACTTTCAGTGTGGTCGATTCAAGCGAACCGACAGGTGGCGTTGGTGGAATCGTGAACGCCGCTCTGAATGTAGCGAAGACTTCAGATGCCCTGGATCTGTACGTCTGTCGTGGTTGTGAGTCCACACCGTCGGCTGCGGTGTCAAGTGATCAGTGCTGCTGCTCATCAGTCGGTTTACGCTTTGACAGCTTTCACGCTCGCTCATCTTGGGGACGAGTAGCCTACGGGAAAGCTGCTCGTCTCACAATCGAAAAGTTGTGGGTTCGAGTCTCACCTGTCGCTACGCTTCGCCCGCGACCAATCGGCGTGAGAGATTGGCGACGCTACATGACTTAACGGTCGATGTGTCGTAAACAAATAGCCAACCAACGCTCGCTCATCTTCGTCCGATCCCGTATCGCTGCCTCCCCGGCTGTGGTGCGACCGAGGACGGTGACTGGCAGCATGGGCGGTCGTCGATGTGGGAAGGGTCAGTGTTGGTCGCAGACGACCAGTGAGGTGTCAGGAGTGTTAGTGTCGGTCGCAGGTGACCAGATGGCAACCCGGGGCCGTCCTCCAGACAGCAGCGGCCGATGGGCAGGAGCGGCCGTATAGGTGGCAGCAACGGCGTCCGTGCAGGTGGCAGCACCGGGTGCCACCTGTACTGCAGCCGGTGCTATACAGTATGAGCCTGAATAACCTCGTAATCATGTAGATACCTATTGAGGAGGGCTAGAGGGGAAAGTGATAAGGCAAACAGGAGCGCTGCACGTGAAGTTAGGGTCATTGGTGATCAAATGATCATAAGCTTAGAATAAATCGAGGAATGCTTGTATTGAAAACATCCCGTATGCATAAGATAACGAAATATTAATTTATCTGCACTGTAGGTCATACATAACGCAATGTAGGTCTCGTGGCGACCTGAGGCATTGTGATGGGCTACTGCTACAGTGAAATTGGGTAGTTGATGTGCGATGTGGTAGGGTGAGCATCCTGATTATAACAAGCATTGGATATTTCGCTAGAAATAAGGAATTCAACATCGGGGAAGCCTAGAATGCAATGAGGTATGCTTGAGAACGAGCCATCTTGGGCAAAGAAGGCAATAGCGCCAATGAGTACTCATCAGTGAAAATTATTTGCGAGCACCTTTTAAGCAATATCGTTTCAGGAGGAAGCTTCGTGTTATGCAACGTAGTAATATCATTCCCTAATGCAAGTCTTCGATTGGAAGTAGTCCCCTTCCTGTTTAGTGTGATCATATGAAATATGGGTTTTTCCAAAGCCCAAGGGACCAAGCCCATTCATTTTCACGCGAAAAAAAAAATTGATTGGTCTGGGCGGAGGAAAAAAACGGAGGAAAACTGGAGGCGTATGTGCTTTCTACCCCGTAAGGGTTAGCACGATAGCCACGGACACAAGAACAGGGAGGTTCATGGATTCCAACATTTCAGGACGCTTTCCATTCACCCTACATATCCTTCGTAAAGCATCGATTTAGACGTGATTCTCATCCTCCCACAATATTTCTCACGTTCGTACGCTTGGGACCCTTGTCTGAGTTCCGAGACGAGCGATACGAACAGATGGCCAAATGTCGATAGTTTCCCTGGTCATTATCCTTCACCCCTCCACTCCCTGCACAGTTACCGCTCATCTCATCGCGTTCGAACGTGACGAACACACCATCACCTGAATATATCATGTATTGTCACACGGGATGGTAACATCATCGTAGCGTAACGTAACCTGAACACGGCGTAACGTAACGTTCGTAACGGCTCTGTAGGATGGCTTCTCGCCAGCCGAGGAGCCAGCACACTGGTTTGAGCGGAACAGCGAGGTCAACATGCGACCCGGGACTTGCGCTCGGGCCAAAATCTCCACGTAACGGGCATAAAACGCGACCTTATGCGCGCGCAGAAACAATACAGTCAATACACATTGGCGCATATATACAAATATATGTGTGTGTGTTTGTGTGCGTGTGTATGCGTACATGTACAGACGCATACGTCTCGTGTTTACTTGAATTCGACAGGCGCATGTGAAGGCACGGATTGAACGGCAAGCTGACCCTCGCTCTCTTCCTATGGCTGCGACGCGAAGCACTCGATGCACGCAAGTGGGTTTTGGAAAAATGGATTCGCAAGAGTCGAGAAAGCTATCATGGAACAGTGTAATTTGGAGAATCAGAGCCACGCAATGCGTCGCGCACGCTGCAAGAATTTCGTTGACACATTGCGCTGGATTTGCGGCGTGTTCGGATTGAGCAAACATGGGTGGCGGGTGATGTTCGCGTCAAGCGCTCACCGTGGTACAGGTGTTTGCCTGTCGGTGCCGACATAGATGTATCAGCGGTGTGGTGTATCTGCGCCGGATTTCCGCAGCATCTCCATCATGTCCAGATAACAAAGCGACAAACGCGACCGTTCACCATGGGTGTCGCCACGGATATCCGATGCAGGAGGGGGGGGTCGACAGGGGTCTGGAGATGTGTTTATTCATGCAACGCCACAGGCGTAGTGCTGAATTTCACGAAGTTTTGGGGCGCGTTTTCTGACGTGGCGACCCATGTGTTGTCGTAATGGAACGGTGCCGACAGCGTAACAAAAACAAATAACAACCGTCGTCAAATCGCACTCGCAGGTCATCGTAACAGCGACGGCCTCTCACTGCAATGCCAGGCACGGCGCAATCGTCCCTGGGCAACAGCTGACTGCCGGACAACAGCTGACAGCCGGACAACAGCTGACTGTCGGGTAACAACTGACAGCCGGACAACAGCTGACAGCCTTACAACAGCCGACTGTTCGGACAACAGCTCAGTACCGGACAACAGCTGACTACCGAGCAACAGCTAACTGTCAGACAACAGCTGAATGTCAAACCAACAGCTTGCTGTCGGAGGACAGCTAACCGTCGGACAACAGCCGACTGTTGGATAACAATAACGTAACAGCCGATTGGACGCCGATAGGAAGAGAGACATCGGTCAGACGAGAACCCAGTAGCATAGGTAGTGGTAGGCTCACATCGTAGAATCACTGGTGCTGCTGACCTCCGTTCGGGCGACCTCGTTGACCCTAGGTCGGGATGCTGACCGTGTTCTGGTGACCCCGTGATTTGTGTGCGGCGTGACACGGTCGGAGGAGCCAGCCTGTTGGAAATGAGTCGGGACGTGGCGGGAGACGTCCCGAGATTGAGGAAAGGACCGACATCGTCGTTGGTATGTGGTGGAATGTGACATCGTTGAAAGAGTATGTGCTCCATACTTTTGTGTTGAGACAGTGCTTGTGCTTATGTTTATCGATACATTGAGGTAGCGGCGCAGTCAAGTGCATCGAATCAGATGAGAAATTTTAAGGTTTTCACCACCCATGCTAAACATTTTCGACACGCAAAGCTCCCCGAAAAGTGTGTTGAGGCTGAGTCGATGGCATGGCGAGAAACTCCGCTGTCGTCGGAAAATTTCAGTGCGCCGGCCCAGTGCCATGACGAGAGAAAGAACGGTTGTGACGACTGTTCCGCCGCTTACCGAGCGGGTAAAGTGATTGCAAATTCGCGACAACATCGTAGGAAGAGCCACCGTTTGTGATCTCAGGAGACAGAGGCGCCAAACATTGCCGGTGTGCAGGTTTGAAAGTGACCTGACTCGTATGATTTTGTCACGCGCTAAGCAATTTCATGGAACGCCATCTGACGTTGTGGCCGTTCGGTGACGGGACGCATTCGCCGACTAGCAGAGCCGACGATTTCCCTCACTTACGGCCAACAACGCTCCTCTTTCCCAGCCGCACACCAGAAAGCGATCGCATGCGTGTGCGGCTGCTTTCACGTCGGATCGCTTACGACACCGCCTTCTCCGTGGCCATGGGCCATCCGCCGCGCCATCGATCCCAGTACCAGTGCCGATCGCCCTCAGATCGGGCCGATATTGATCACGCGCGGGTGGCACGTCCGGTGCGCGTGGGAGTCCACCGGATATGACGGGCTGACCCGCGACCCGCCGTGACCCGCCGCGACCTCGCTGTGACCTCGCCGCGGCAGGAGCGCCTCGGCGTCTATCTGCGCTACCGTTTCTCCGCGTGTTGAAGGTGTGGCGTGAGCGTGTTGAAGGTGTGGCGTGGGCGGGTTGGAGGTGTGGCGCTGCCGTGTTGGAGGTGTGGCGTGGGCGTGTTGAAGGTGTGGCGCTGCCGTGTTGGAGGTGTGGCGTGGGCGTGTTGAAGGTGTGGCGTGAGCGTGTTGAAGGTGTGGCGTGAGCGTGTTGAAGGTGTGGCGCGGGCGTGTTGGAGGTGTGGCGTGGGCGTGTTGGAGGTGTGGCGTGAACGTGTTGAAGGTGTGGCGTGAGCGTGTTGAAGGTGTGGCGCGGGTGTGTTGGAGGTGTGGCGCGGGCGTGTTGGAGGTGTGGCGTGAGCGTGTTGAAGGTGTGGCGTGAGCGTGTTGAAGGTGTGGCGCGGGCGTGTTCGGGCGAGCCTGGAACGGCAGAGTCGGATTGGCCGGGCGGAGATGCGAGAGATGTGCTGTGACATGCTTGGAGCGGTGAGCAGCTGACCGGGAGTGGAAATGTCCGCTAGAAGTGTCCGATGGAGTGAAAGTGTCCGGCAATCGGGCAGTTTGAGCTCAGAGTCGGGAGCTCTGGGACAGCACAGCAGGTGCTGCCGCCCTCAGGTAACAATGGCCACGCCGTCGTGACGTCACTAGTCGTGACGTCACTTGCCCGCTGCATTCAGTGGTCGCCAGCTGGCGCCACCGCCGTCGCAGCGACGTGTGACGTCACACATTGACAGCGCACTCGTATGGCCGATTAAGAACCTAAGTTAGAGTCAGCGCGGGCGCGCTCATGATAACAGAGCGCTCACTCGGTTGATGCAGTCCCGCATATGGATTGTGCTGCCACCCGCAACACAGACCAGCATATGCACACACACACACACATACACGCATGCACGCATAAGCACATACACAAACACAATCACGCCAAACACATTCACTGTTCATGTCCATTCATGCACATGCACAAACAGATGACATTGTGGTAGTATACGTGGTCAGTTTTCCGACCACGCTGCGGTCGGACGACTCGCGACGGTGGCGCCGCCCTGCCGGTCGAGTCGTCAACTACGTGCGGGTGCCGCTCGGCCCTAGCCTCTGAGCAGCTTGTTCGCCGACATCCGTCTGACACTGTGACTGCGTTCGGCTCGTCTATTGCACCGCCGTCGCACCCGAGTCGAGCTGCGCGGGTGTACCGCCGTCGCACCCGAGTCCAGCAGCTGCGCGGCTGTACCGCCGTCGCACCTGAGTCCGGCTGCGCGGGTGTACCGCCGTCGCACCTGAGTCCAGCCGTCCAGGTATACCGCCGTCGCACCCGAGTCCAGCTGCGCGGGTGTACCGCCGTCGCACCCGAGTCCAGCTGCGCGGGTGTACCGCCGTCGCACCCGAGTCCAGCCGTCCAGGTATACCGCCGTCGCACCCGAGTCCAGCTGCGCGGGTGTACCGCCGTCGCACCCGAGTCCAGCTGCGCGGCTGTACCGCCGTCGCACCCGAGTCGAGCTGCGCGGGTGTACCGCCGTCGCACCCGAGTCCAGCTGCGCGGGTGTACCGCCGTCGCACCTGAGTCGAGCTGCGCGGCTGTACCGCCGTCGCACCCGAGTCCAGCTGCGCGGGTGTACCGCCGTCGCACCCGAGTCCAGCTGCGCGGCTGTACCGCCGTCGCACCTGAGTCCAGCTGCGCGGCTGTACCGCCGTCGCACCCGAGTCGAGCTGCGCGGGTGTACCGCCGGTACACCTGAGTCCAGCCGTCCAGGTACACTGCCGTCGCCAGGGTCGCACCACACTGCGCCGCGGGGCCTCGGCGCGCATCGTTCCGACAGTACGATAGTCCGACAGTCTGTCAGTCTGACAGTCTGTCTGTCGGACTGAGACCGACGGCCGGCGGCGTTCCCGGGTCTCCGCCGGCGAACGCGTCCGCAACGCACGAGACTCGCCGCCAGCTCAGCCGCGGCCGAGCTGAGCCTCGAGTCGGCTGAGCGGAGCCACTCCGAGCGAGTCGTCTCCGGGCGGCTCCGAGCGCCGCCTCGTGCGCGAGCGCTCGCTCAGAGCGGCGGCGCCGACACGAGGCCGCCCGCCCGCGCGTCGACGGCGCGTCATCAGCTCATCTGCTCGTCGACCCAGTCCCGCAGGAAGACGAGGTTGTCGTGGCCGACGGCGGCGCGCGCCCACTCGATCTCCTCGCCGAACGCGCGCTCGAACGCGCCCGCGTCGAAGGCGGGCGCGCGATCGCCCAGCTGGCGCGCGCGCACCACCGTCGTGCCGTAGTTGATGAGGTAGGTGGCCAGCTTGAGGCCCGAGCCGATCACCTTGCCCACGTAGTAGGGCCGGTTGAAGCCGGCGTCGTCGGCCTTCTCAACGTAGCTGTAGCCCTGCGAGGCGGGGCGCCGCCGGCCGCCGCCCAGCAGCGAGGCGACCACGCCCATCAGGCCGCCCAGGCCGCCCTCGCCGGCCACCGCCTGGCCGCCGAACAGGTCCGACTTCTCGATGGCCGGCGCCACGGCGTTGATCACGTTCATGATGACGGGCGTCGCCTGGCCGAGCACCGGCATCACCGACTGGATGAAGCCCATGTAGTTGCCCTGCTGCGCGTGCGCCACGGCGTCGCTCAGACTGCTCAGCATGGACGGGCCGTCGCTCTTCATCAGCTGCACGACGCTGCCGAACAGCTGGTTGAGGTTGATCCGGGGCGGCGGCTCGGTGGCCTGCACCGCCGTGTTGTAGTAGAAGGGCACGCCCGGCCGCCGCTGCGGCCGCTGCGGCCCGTCCACCTTGTCCGCCAGGTACGGCCGGCGGTGGAACGGGTACGGCCGGGAGGTGGTCTGGTAGCGCGTGCCGTAGTAGGCCGGCGTGCTGTGGTAGCCCGGTGTGTTGTGGTAGGCCGGCGTGCTGTGGTAGCCGGGTGTGTTGTGGTAGACGGGTGTGTTGTGGTAGACGGGTGTGTTGTGGTAGCCGGGCGTGCTGTGGTAGACGGGTGTGTTGTAGCCCGGTGTGCTACGGCGGGGCGGCGTGGTGGGCCGCGGCTCGTGCGACGACTTGAAGGGCCGTCTGGGCGGGTAGAAGGGGCGGCGAGGCGCCGTCTCGGTGGTGGCGGGCGGCGGCGTGGGTGGCCGCGTCTGCGGCACCAGCTGCGACGACGCCGGCTGCTGGTCGGCACTGGCGCCGCCACCGTTGAACAGCTGGCTGAAGATCTGGAACCCGCTCTCGAACTTCTCCACCTCCTCGTCGACGGGCGGCGGTGTCGTCGTCGTCGTCGTCGTCGTCGTCGTCGTCGTGGTGGTGGTGGTCGTGGTAGTGGCCGGCTTCTTTGTGGCCTTCTTCCGGATGGGCGGCCGCGGCCGCGGCCTGGCCAAGATGCCCAGCAAGCTGGACAGGAAGTTGATCGGCTTGCGCGTGACCGGCGCGACGCCGTCGGCCGCCGCCGCCGGCGTCGTCTTCATCGCGCGCCGCGTGGTGGTGGTGGCGGCCGGCCGCGGCGTGGTGGTGGTGCTGGTGCTGGTGGTGGTGCTGGTGGTGCGGCGCCGCAGCAGTGCCGCGAACGGACTGCCGGCCGCCTGGCCGCCGGTGCCCTCGGCGGCGCCGAACAGCGACGCCGGCAGCGACAGCCGGTCGGGGCTGTCGTCGACGGTGGGCGGCGCCAGCAGCGCGCCGAGCAGCGCCGAAAAGTCGGGCCGCCGCTGGCCGCCCGCCGCCGGCCTGCCCAGCAGCTGCTGCAGCAGGCTCTTGCTCGGCGACTGCGAGTAGGAGGAGGGCCGCGGCGCGTCCGCCGCCCGCGCCGTCGGCGGCGCGCGCGTCGTCGTGGTGGTGGTAGTGGTGGTGGTGGTGGTGGTGGTGGTGGTGGTCGTGGTGGTGGAGGTGCGCTTGCGCGCGATCTCGTGGTAGAAGCTCTCGCCGAGCAGCATGGCCTGCCCGTCGGGCGCGCGCGCCGTGGTGGCGCGCTCGGTCGGCGCCACGCCGGCCGCCCAGGGCGGGTACGCCGGCGGCGGCGTGGCGCGGCCGTAGTCGTCGTAGTCGTAGTCGTAGTCGGCGGGCGGCACGACGGCCGGCCGCCGGGTGGCGGCCAGGCTGCCGGGCGACCAGCGGGCCGCGTCGCGGTGCGCCACCGGTCGCCAGCTGTTGCGCGTGTCCAGGTGTCGGTTCCAGGGGAACACGCTCGCCTCGCGCGCCTGACACCTGGCGGCGGGCGCCAGCGCCGCCAGCACCACCGCCAGCGTCACCGCCAGCGCCATCCACTGGCTGCCCGACCTGCAACGCACAGAGACGGAGTGTCAGGCGATTGTGGAGGCACGGCCGAGAACAGGACAGTCAGCTACAGCTAGCGGAAGAGACCGGACGTACGGATACGCTTCACCGTGGCAACTCCCGGCCACCGTGGCGGAACGTATCCAACTGTCGCAGAGTATATCCCCGGGATAAATATTCTCAGAAGCTCGGGATACGCTGCTGGAGGACTCTTGCTGCCATCCAGTCAAACCTAGAATCTCAGTATCCGACCTCGCAATTGGTTCCGTCGGTCAAATTCCGGCTGGGCAGCGACGGCGCCAACAATCAATATGTAGACGATAATCAGCACACTACAAAGGCTTTCTGTCCGTAAATTATCCAGATAATACAATATCGGTGTGACGCCTGGGTAGTTGAATCATGAGTATAGTAAATTACATCTCCTCAGATTTGACGGGATTGAAACGTTGTGTGTATAAAATACTGAGGGCTTCTTTAATACTCATCCTTGCATTTATCTAGTCATTTTATGATCGTTGCAAAGTAAGAAGGGCCCGAGAAGCTCTCAAAAGGGTTCGTGTGACGCTGCTATTTTCTTTCTACTTGCCGAAGGACTTGGCAGAGAAAAACTTGACGAAAGAGGACTTGGCCGAGGAAGACTTGAAGGAAGAGAACTGGACCGGTTTGGGGACTTGACGGGGGAGGACTTGACGGGGGAGGACTCGGAGGAGGACGTCGTCCGTCTCTCCTGTCATCTCACAACCATGCGAATAAGCCTCGCTCATTTGCAGGATGCGGTGCCATTTCGGCGACCTCTCCACAGCTATCACAAACTCGGCGGCGGACATGACGCAGCCTTGCGGCACGACGAGCCGGGCACGGCTGGACACGGCCGGCCTCAGTGGAGCCAGGACGCGGCCCTCCAGTGACGTCAGCACCGCACCGAGCTGACGTCACTGGCGCTCTCCCGCGGTACCGGACGCAGCCGCCCCCCCCTCCGACCCGTGCGCCAGTTCCGCGCCCTGGCGCACACATTGTCGCGCGGAGAAAACAGGCCACGTGCATACAACACACCCGGCCGGAAGTCGTTTGCATCGGTCCGCAGTGCCGTTTCGCGCTGGCGCGCGAACCGCATGCACACTCGTGTTGGCGCCAGATCGGCGCTGACCTCTGGCTGGAATTCACCGGGCCGTTTCGCGCGTCACCGTGCGGCGGGCGCGAAGTGCCATCGTCCAATCACTGCATAGCAGCCGGTCGTACGCAAAGTCGACGTCGGCAAAGTGGCCGGACCGCCTGCCGTTCGCCGCCCGCTATTGAGCCGTCGTGTGTCGCATTGTGCGGCGCCAAGGGGCTGTGGGTGGCGCCGTGGCCGCTCGGTCTCCAATAGAAAGGAGCGTGGCGCGCGATGTGCGGCGGCGGTGAGCAGGTGGTGCTGTTGGCGGTGTTGTTGGTGGTGCGTGCCTTGTGTGGTGGGCAGTGTATGTTGTGTGAGGTGGGCGGCGCATTGTCTGTTGCGGGTAACGCCTGCTGTAATGGCACGTGTTGGCTCATGTGTGACTGGCGCGTCCGTGCATGCCGTCCGCCTCCATCCAGTGGAATTGAAATCGCGGGAATCGCGGCCGGTGATGGCATTTGCGGTCGATGTCAGCAGGAATTGGTGGTCGTCGTCGGCGAGGAATAGCGGTCGGTGTCCGCAGGACACGACGTGCGTAAATTGCGAGACGAGGTGCGTAACTTGCGAGACGACGTGCGTAACTTGCGAGACGAGGTGCGTAACTTGCAAGACGAGAGGCACCTCTCATGCCTGATATGTCTACGAGCAGGGGCGATGCTGAGGTGTGGCGGCGCCAGTGTGACCGGTGTTGGAGTGTGGCGGCGCCAGTGTGAGCGGTGGTGAGATGTGGCGGCGCCAGTGTAAGCGGTGTTGTGGTGTAGCGGCGCCAGTATGAGTGGTGTTGGAGTGTGGCGGCGCCAGTGTGAGCGGTGTTGTGATGTGCCGGCGCCAGTGTGAGCGGTGTTGGAGTGTGGCGGCACCAGTGTGAGCGGTGTTGGAGTGTGGCGGCGCCAGTGTGAGCGGTGGTGAGATGTGGCGGCGCCAGTGTAAGCGGTGTTGGAGTGTAGCGGCGCCAGTGTGAGTGGTGTTGGAGTGTGGCGGCGCCAGTGTGAGCGGTGTTGGAGTGTGGCGGCGCCAGTGTGAGCGGTGTTGGAGTGTGGCGGCGCCAGTGTGAGCGGTGTTGGAGTGTGGCGGCGCCAGTGTGAGCGGCGTTGGAGTGTGGCGTCGCCAGTGTGAGTGATGTTGTGGTGTGGCGGCGCCAGTGTGAGTGGTGTTGGAGTGTGGCGGCGCCAGTGTGAGCGGTGTTGGAGTGTGGCGGCGCCAGTGTGAGCGGTGTTGGAGTGTGGCGGCGCCAGTGTGAGCGGTGTTGTGATGTGCCGGCGCCAGTGTGAGCGGTGTTGGAGTGTGGCGGCACCAGTGTGAGCGGTGTTGGAGTGTGGCGGCACCAGTATGAGCGGTGTTGAAGTGTGGCGGCGCCAGTATGAGCGGTGTCGGAGTGTGGCGGCGCCAGCGGGCAGTGACTTGCACGTGCTGCTGTGTTTAGTGACGGCAGTATAGTGACGGCAGTACAGTGACGGCAATACAGCGGCGGCGCTGCCCGGGGGCAGGCGCGCCGGAAATCCGCACGTCACGATCTCGCTTTGATTGAGGCCATCGGCGACGGTTTACGACATCCACGGGAGAGAACCGATGCACTGTCGACCGCGTTTTGGTGCTATTAGGTGGCACTTGAGCGCCGCGTAAATGTGGCTGAACATCCGCTAGGTGCCATATGTCAACATTAGTGCTTGTCCGGATGCATGGAAAAGTACTGTTTAGAATCAACAAGGCAGAGGAAAAGGAAAGGCACCACCTGAATTATTCGGAAGCTTGGAAGACTCTGCAAATGCAGTGCATGAATTAGCTGTGAGGATCCTCAGTATCAGATGTAGTGGAGGAGGGGAGGAAGGGCAGCTGGAAAGATATTTCGAGAAATACTTTGACAAATAAGAGGAAAACGGTTCCTCAAATTTCCCATTAAGCTACTGCTGTAGATGCGACTGAGCAGTGTTATAGATGTCGGTTGGGGGCAGGGGCGGGGTGTCAGCCCACCACTCCCCTCCACGACTGTTGTGGGTGCGACTAGGCAGTTCCATGATGGATGCCCAGCGCGGGCAGGAGCCGTGTCAGCTTGTCGCTTCCTTCAGGCATCAGTGCACATTACCCCTCCCTCTATACGCATGACCGGTCCGCTATTGTCGCATTGCCTGACCATCAATGAGGAGGAAAGTGGTGATTTCATGCGCGATGTGCCTCCGCCACAGTTGGGTAGAGAGTGAAATGTCACGTGGAGAAGGCACCGCAGTGCGACAGTCACACAAAGGCAACTGGGTCCTCGTTATCAATGCTTTCTGGTACAGTCTGGAACGGCTCTCTAACCCTTTCTCTCTCCGCTTCCCTCTTCTTCGCACCCACGCTTTCTCTCTCTCGCTCTCTCTCCTCCTCCCACACTCTCTGTCTCGCCTGATTCATGCTAACCATGCCTCCCTCTTCCCACCATCCCGGTCCGTCCGACGGCGGTGTGGATATAACACATATATTCATGTGTGGAGGCATAACACATATCACACATCTGTAACACCATCTCGGAGTGATCCAGCGATGCCTTCGCATACTCCTGCTCGTTTCGTATATATGTTAGGATATTTTATGATTGTTATAATTTGCTAGTCACCGCAAAACTGTTCAAGTGTTGCGGCACGATAGCAACCGGTTTCCTGTCGACGGGGAACAGGTCATATGTGTGTAGTCGGAAACGTTCCGCAGTCCAATCAGTGGAGCAGAAAGTGCCGCTCTGCGCCTCGTTTCACTTTGCAGCTCGAAGCTGGTGCGTCTCTATCTGACAGGCTGGCAGATATCTGGTAGATATCTGGAAGGTATCTGGCAGATACCTGATAGGTATTTGGCAGATATCTGGTAGGTATCTGGCAGGTATCTGGCAGGTATCTGACGGATATCCGGTAGGTATCTGACAGATATCTGGTAGGCATTTGGAAAATATCTGGTAGGTATCTGCCAGATACCTGGTAGGTATCTGGCAGATATCTGGTAGGCATCTGACAGATATCTGGTAGGTATCTGGCAGATATCTGGTAGGCATCTGGCAGATTTCTGGCAGCGGCGGCGCCACAGCCGCGCTGACCTTGGCACCGACGGTTGGTTTTCACCCGACGGCTGGGAACACGCGTTGACGAAGTTATACACTCCCTACTGCTGGGTCGACTGCTGCCATATGCTGCCATATGTTGTCATGTACTGTCATGTGATGCTGGCTCAGCGACGATGCGTAAGTACTTGTGCACGTTTATTTGCTCATAACTTGCCAACTTGTATACGTTAAGCGATACTTCTTACAGTGGTAGTTGACGCTGCTTTTGTGGTCGAATGACCAACAACGCAGGGGAGGATCTGGGAATTGTCATCTGTCAGGGAGGGGGAGGGGGCACATGATGTCTGGAGGTGCGCTGCTTTGAAAGTACCCGGAGGGGCACCTTTGCCTTCCGAGTGTTTCCTTTGGCTGAAAAAAAAATTATGCCGGCCACCCTTCCCAACCGGAGGGGCGCCACCTTCTCATGGGAGAGGGGCACATGCCCCCAGTGTCCCTTGTGTCCGCCCTTGGTCGCATGAGTCTCCGCATGCTGAATTCGTAAGGGCGAAGAAATGGAGGGGAGTACAAGGGAAAGGGGAGAAGGAAAGTGGTTGCTGGGGAAGGGATAGAAAGGCGCGGCCAAGGGCGCTGGGGAAGAGGTGCACATTACAACCACGTCCAGGTGTTGAAGACGTACGGCAGATAAGGCACCGCCCTCTTGTCCTAATACTAACAAGTCGGTCATATGTGTCGCATCTAGTAGCCTTCGTCAGTTTCGCCTTTAAAAACTTGATATGACTGACGCTGTTATGGGCGCAGCATGACCTCTGCAGTCGATGCGCCCCTAAACCCCAATAACTAACTAACAAGTCGGTCATGTCGTCATATTTGTCCACATCGGGAGCCAATGTACGCATGCACTCAATACCTTGCGCGGATAAACATTTGCGGTCCGTGTGCCAGTTGACGTCCTTAGTCAATGCGCCAGTACAGTGGTTCAAGTACCAGTGCACCTCCATGTGTGTACCAATGTACCAGGTCTACATGGCCGCTTCACCAGCTCTTCTGATTCGGTGACACGTGGACTTTCCGACCGCCGCCGCCGTGTCTGGCGCTTCTCCGGAGTGGAGGTGCTGTCGTCGTCACGGCGCGTGTTTTCTCGTGATTGTTGCCACGCGTGCAGCTAATTAAAACTAGCGGAAACATTGTACACGGTAATGGCTCACTTAACGCGCGTAGTCGCACGTTAGCGGCGATAATATCACGACTGCCGGCTGGAAATGGGCCGCGGTCCGCACGTGACAATGTCTACTACTGTCCGCCACGGGTGGAGGTGTGCGGACCACCGGCTGCACGAGATGGTGTCTACTGCCGTACACCCACCAGCAGTCCAGCAGCGGAGAGCTGCGGCAGCACATTATTTTGTGACAACTGACATATCAAAAAGTTGCTAATTTAAAGGGGTTCATCTTGTGAAAATGTGGTTATGGTCACAGGTGGTTGTCTTGCGAAGCTGCTTTTTTAACGAAGTTTGACTTTTGTCGACGGATGGGACCGGCAAAGTGAACATGCGTTTTGGAGGACCCAGAGATGTGCGTCTCACCTCCCTCGGACCATACCAAGGTATGCGAGGCGGTTTCAACCAGCCTGAGAAGAAGCAATGGGGTCATGTGAGAGTTTGCACAGGCATCGTCACCATCCAAGCTTATCGTGTGAGTGGGAAGAGCAGAAATGCTGCGCTTTCATTTCCTTGTTCCCACCGTCAACGTCGTCTGACCTTGGCGTCTGACCTTGGCGTCCGACTTTGGCGTCTGACTTTGGCGTCTGACTTTGGCGTCCGACCTTGTCTGACTTTGGCAGACCTGACGTGATGACCGGACCTGATCTTGGTCTATCATTCATTACACAGACATTCACTCATTTCATTCACTACGCAGACACAGACATTCATTACACAGAGCTGTGAAATCTTATTCATTATTTATATGCGTTGTGGCGTCCGTCTTACGTCGCCGATTCGCTTGGATCGACCGATACACTTTTCATCGGTTTAGATATCAGAGTTAACCGACAACTCCACATTTTCACAACTCGACCTCGTTCAAACCATATTACGCAATCTAGCCCAGCGAAACTCCGACGTGGATAGGGTTGTCATTCAGGTTTACTCCGTACATAATTTAGCTCAGATCGACCCCATAGATAGCGAGTTAGATCGGATGACGGAAAGTAGTGAGGGCAATTTCGTTTCTCTCCGAATTTCGGTGGTGCTGGCGCCGGCAGGTGACGCATGGGACGAGTTTCCGGTCGGCGGGTAGTTGAACATAGTTGTGGTGCATTTTACGGGTAATTATTGCCATTATATTTATATTTGTTTGGAGGGGGTTGATTCATTGGATTGTTTGGTCCATAGTCGCGCCAGCCCGTCCCGTCATCTCGTGTGGACGACACAACCCACGTCGAACCGCCAAATGGCCGCTGCGAGTGAAAACGACACAATTCTGTTCTCGGCGCATCCGACGAGTCCGCCCGGGGGAGCCGCGTCCGCTTCACACCCTCGCCGCCGCCGCCGACCGCCAGCGCGCCTGCCTGGTCACGTGACGTGCGGCCGGCACGCGACACCGGCCGCACCCGGGTCACGTGGTCGGCGTGTGCGACAGCTCAGGTGGCTCACACACGCGGTCGGCTGCCGTCACGCGGTCCGATCAGATTTCCACCCGAGCGGCTGCCGCGAACACCGCGGACACTGCGCCGGGTCTGGCGGCCGGCCGACCACCACGCTGACGGCCGCTGTCGTGCTGCCACTGTGTGGCAGACCCACACGCCACTGTGTGGCAGACCCATGCGCCACTGTGTGGCAGACACATGCGCCACTGTGTGGCAGACACATGCGCCACTGTGTGGCAGACACATGCGCCACTGTGTGGCAGACACATGCGCCACTGTGTGGCAGACACATGCGCCACTGTGTGGCAGACCTACGCGCCACTGTGTGGCAGACACATGCGCCACTGTGTGACAGTGTGGCGGACACACTTCACTGTGTGGCAGACCCAGGCGCCACTGTGTGGCAGACCTACGCGCCACTGTGTGGCAGATCCACGCGTCACTGTGGCAGACACACGCGCGCTCTAGTCGGGGATACGCTTTCAGTGTTTGACAATGTATATTTGTCGATACGAGTTTTGCGCTGGTTAAATTGTTGCCGATCCTGGTTGCTTCGAAATGTTGATTTTCTCTGCAATGCATTGAACAGAAAATAGTGAACAAACACGGGAATATTGCGGTCGGATTTAGCCATGCTTCGCGCAGGTAAATTACCACAGCTGAATTAATTCATAATTCAGCTATGGGTTCACTACTCGAAGTGCTGTGATACGAGTCAAGCCTACCATCGCACCTCCGCTTCTCACAATAGAGCATTCCACCAGCACTGCCGGCTCTTTTACAGGTTAGAGGCTGGATCTCTGTATTGACCGGAGGCGATCTCTCCAGACCAGGCCGCGATGCCAGCTCCTGGATCACGCACAGCGTTCCGGCATGCCCCCACGCCGGATCCTGGATCACAACCAGCGCTCCAGCATGAATCGACGCCGGATCCTGGATGACGCCTGCGCTCCAGCTCACTCCAGCGAGGTCTCCAGGCCAAGGCCCGATGTCGGCTCCTGGATCACACACAGCGCTCCTGCTCGCTGACTGGAGACCGCTTTTGCAGGCCAAGCCCCGATGTCGGCTCCTGGATCACACACAGTGCTCCTGCTCGCTGACTGGAGACCGCTTTTGCAGGCCAAGCCCCGATGCCAGCTCCTGGATCACGTCCGATGCTCCAGCTCACCGACACGTGGTCTGGCAGCCCGCCGAGAAAGGCGGATGTCGGCCGGCAACAAAAAAGGGCATGCATAATTAAACCATCTTTGGTGTCTCTCGCTACCGTAAGAGCAGGTAATGGAAGCAAATGGGCTGAAAAGCACAACATAAGTGCATTCAACAATGTGGAAGGTGGGTAAAGGACGAAAGGGAAATATACTTAATTAAGCGACTGTACTTCATGCTGCAACGAACACCTCCGGTCATTTAGCGCACACCGCGAACGAAATGAAGCACGCTTGCAAGCAACTACTCCGGTAATGTGTTTCTACATCGCCTTGGTGTAGATGACGAGGCTGCTCACAGCTACTGCCGTCCCCGCCGTCGAGAGCAATGCACCAGTACACGCCGCGTCAGCAAACGACCTTCGCACACAGCGCGCTTGGGTTAGCGGGCTATTACTGGCGGCGGCCCAGCTGGACCCCGTTGGGTCCTGTTGGACCCTGCGGCCCAGCTGAATCCTACGACCCTTCACGGACCCTACAGCCCAGCTGGACCCCGCTGGACCTCGACTGGTCCTGCTGGACCCTGCGGCCCCGCTGACCTCTGCTAGGTCTGGCTGGACCCTGCTGCCTATGATGGCTGGAGCCTACGACCGTGCTGGACTCTACGGCCCTACTGGGGCCCGCTGGGTATTGCTGGACCCCGCTGGACCCTGCTGGACCCTGCGGCCTGCCGGGCCCTGTCGCGTCGTCTGCCCTCGTCAGGCCTGGCGACCCTGGTCCGTGCCGTCCAACCTGCCGACGCCACACACGCGGGTCGACCCGGCCCGCTGACGGAGCAGGCGATTCGCCGGTCGGTTCGCGCGCCAAGGCAGCGCCGCTTTCCCTTTCCGGCTTGGCCGGAGCAGCGGCGGACGAGCCGGGCGCGGCGGGGCGCCGTTATCGCCGCCGCGCGCGCGCGCGTAAACGCCGGTCGAGACGCGCCGGGCTGACGGCGACGACGCGAGTCGTAGCTGTCCGCCGTTGTCGTCGGCGTTGCCGCCTCGGACGGCGCATGGTCATTGCCAGCACGTGTCGCCGCCGATGCACCACCGGCAGTGGGCATTCCTACTCGACTCCGATCCGATGATTCACCACTACGCATTCCTGCTCGACTCCGTTCCGATACACTACCAGCACTATGCATTCCTGCTCGACTCCGATCCGATACGCCATCAACACTACGCATTTCTACTCGACTCCGATCCAATGATTCACCACTACGCATTCCGATCGGACACCGCTTCGTTTAGTATTCATTTATTCATGGAGTAGTGATTCAGGCCACATTCGTTGCAAAAGTGGAAGCGTATGTATGCTCATCAGGGACGACGCCAAGCGAGACGATTTGGAGCTTCCACCGCGCCTGATCTGAAGTAGTGACCCTTTCAAGTAAATGCTGCAATTTCTGGACAATTTCGCGACCGTTCCTTTTATCGTGTACTGTGGTACGTAATGCAACTTATCGTGCTCTTTAGGCTACTCTGATGCCACTCCCATCCTCCTCCGCAGGTGATTTGGCGACCCTGGTCGTTTGGCCAATCCCTCAGATATTAAATGGATCGGCCCTGCTGCTCCTTTAGAGGAATGACAGTGAAGAGGCACCGTTTTTTCTGGTTGTATCACTAAGCATCTCGACGCCTCCAAAATCCGTGTAAAACTAGCTAAAAGGTGCAACGCGCGGACCGAAAAGGTCAGAACCGTGACGGCCTCGACGCGACAGATCCCCAACAGCGGAGTACGTCTGGAGATGTCCTTTGGCGGCCCGTCTCGGGCGCGGCGGTAAGCCTTGTGACCGTCGGAGTCACGCTTTCACCGGTCACCCGGACAGAAGCGGATCATGGCGGCTGGCGCGCGCCGGACGGTCGCAGCTGCAGATGTACACCCCCCCCCCCCCACCCCGGCCGGATAAGGTCGCCGCCGACACCGAGACGGCCCGCCGGGTGACCCGTTTCGCGGAGACATCAACACGCGATACGCCGACGTCCGGCGAAACGTCCGAGCTGGTGTCCGGGTCGACATCCGGGGAAACGCTCGGGCCGGCGTCCGGGCTGACGACAGACTGGACCTCCGCCGACCGACATCCGGGGAGAACACCGGGACTGATGTCAGGCGCCGACATCCGCACCAAAATCTGGACAGACATCCGGACTGATATCCGGATTAACATCCGGCCAGACATAGCGATCGACTTCCGAACGGACGTCGGTACCGACAACCGGAGCGAAATCCGGCCCGACATCCGGCCCGACATCACGTCCGGCTTCCAAGCGAACATCGGGACCGACATCCAGACATCTGGGTCGATGTATCCTCCCCAGCACACTGACACCCTCCAAATCGTGCAGTCCAGCCGCCACGAGCCGGTTCCGGTATCGTGCTCTCAGCGCCACCTGACGTCGGCCGCACGCCGAGCCATGTCCACATCGACTCGGGACAACCCCGACACCACGTGGTGTCGCCTGACACATCCCACCGACAGGTGGTGTCGCCTGACATATCTCACCGGCAGGAGGTGCTAGGTGACACATCCAACTGCCAGGTGATGTCAGGTAGCACATCACATCGACAAGTGTTGTCACCTGACGCATGTCAACGGCAGGTTATGCCACCTGACACCCCACACCGGCAGGTAGTGTCACCTGACACATCCCACAGGTAGGTGGTATCAACTGACACATACTACCGGCAGGTAGTGTCACCTGACACGTCCCACCGGAAATTGGTGTCACCTGACACATCCCACCTGTCGGTGTGATGTGTCAGGACGTCGCGTCGTCGCTGCACGGCCGGCAGGCGGCACGCGGCACCCGACCCGCCACAACACACCCGCTGACCTGCCGCCTGGCGTGTGTGACACACAGTCTGACCCCGGTCACCGGCCGTGTACGACACACAGTCTGACCCCGGTCACCGGCCGTGTACGACACACGGCCTGACCGGCCGCCGGTCGTGTCGACACGGAGCGAGGCGACACCTGTCTGCCGCGAGAGCGGGCCGGCCAGCGATCCCCCCCCCCCCCCGCTGTGTCTGCTGCCGACTCGAGTCGCGCTGTATGGAGCTATCGGGCTAATCGCGAGCCACCTGGTAGCTGGACCCGCCGACTGTGGAGGATTTATTGTGTGTGCCGCGGGGGTCGCTCCTGCCCGTCTATCGTCGCAGTCGTCCAGTGCGAGTGTCGCACCTTCCAGTCCACTACAGCTGTGGTCCAGTGCGAGTGTCGCACCTTCCAGTCCACTACAGCTGTGGTCCAGTGCGAGTGTCGCACCTTCCAGTCCACTACAGCTGTCGTCCAGTGCGAGTGCCGCACCTTCCAGTCCACTACAGCTGTCGTCCAGTGCGAGTGCCGCACCTTCCAGTCCACTACAGCTGTGGTCCGGTGCGAGTGTCGCACCTTCCAGTCCACTACAGCTGTGGTCCAGTGCGAGTGTCGCACCTTCCAGTCCACTACAGCTGTGGTCCGGTGCGAGTGTCGCACCTTCCAGTCCACTACAGCTGTGGTCCAGTGCGAGTGTCGCACCTTCCAGTCCACTACAGCTGTGGTCCAGTGCGAGTGTCGCACCTTCCAGTCCACTACAGCTGTGGTCCGGTGCGAGTGTCGCACCTTCCAGTCCACTACAGCTGTGGTCCAGTGCGAGTGTCGCACCTTCCAGTGCATCGCCGCTGGCGTTGAGACACAGACGATATCCACATCCACGGGTCATCAATGTATATCGTATGCCTTCCGGACTGTTGGCAGAGCGCAGAGTAAAGGCGTGGTGCGTGGGTACCTACTGCTGCATCTCGAGGAACATTTTAAATTGCGCAAGTGTGCGTCACAGTGTGGCTAGCACGTGCGAAAGTGTGCGAACGTATGGCTAGCACGGTATATTTTAATGTAAAGTTTAATGTTGATGTTAATGTTTAATGTTTAATGTTAAAAATAAAGATATATATATATATATATATATATATATATATATTTATTTACAATTACGCTTCGTTTTGTAGAAAATTGTAATTGGTACAGCTGTCGACGATTCCACTTGGGTGGATTTAAAAGTGTCTTTTTTCTCGAGCAACAAAGGCGTTGAGCAGCCGCAGAACGGTTCCGTCAACCTGGCCATAACTGCATGACAACTGAGCTGCTTTTCTTCAGAACTCCGTTACTTTCTGAGAACTGAACCGAGTGCTCGTTTCAGGCACTGCCTAACACTGACGATCGGAGAAAGTAGAGCCAACTGCTAAAACGTAGTTACAGTTACATCCATAAGTCACAATTAAGTATAACGCAACTGCGTGGGTCTAAAATTCGAATCGCGTCGAGCCTAGTTCGCGACTCGATAATTCTAGCTCCGCCAGCCGTTCGTCTTCCGCTGGGAACGGCGCACTCTCGGTTCTCAGCGGCTTCCCGCAGCTGTGTGCCTCCTCCTCCCCGACTCGCTCGCGGCCACGTGCGGTCCAGATCGGCCGGCCAATCAACACAAATATCCGGCAGTTTCCGCACCCATCGCATTCCTGGCGGCCGTTCGGCGGAACATTTCACCTTTCGCAACGGCGGCCCGCCGCCGGCGGGCGAGTTTCATGTGCAACTGGGTCGCGTGCTGCGCGTGCCATTCTCCGGGCGGCGGCCGCCGACGGCCGCCGAGTCGTGACCAGCCGGCGCGCGGGCGCGGCCGGCCGCCACCGACCGGACAATTAGCCGCCCGCAGCCGCCCGCAGCCGGCCGCCGCCCGGCGCGCCGGCTGCACACGCACTGCGCCGCCGCGCGCCAATAGCGGCGCGCGCCGCGCCGCGAGCGCCGCCGGCGCGCCGCGTGTCAGCCGCCCGCCGAGATGGCGCGGCGGCGGCGGAGGTGCGCCGCTGCCGGCGGCCGGCCCGTCGGCCGGCGCCGCGCCGCGGATGGCGCAACCGGACCCAGTTTCCGACCGGCCGGCCGACGTGCGACTGGCCACGTCGCCGTGCGGCACCGGGGCCGGGTCACGGGTCATCGCACGACCGCCCTGGGTCGTCACGGTCACGGTCACGGTATGGGTCCGACCGGGGGTGACGGGGTCCGACTGGCGGCTGCGAGACGCCCGGCGGGGGTACGTCGGGGTCCGGCGGGGTACGTCGGGGTCCGGCGGGGTACGTCGGGGTCCGGCGGGGTCCGGCTAGGGTACGTCGGGGTCCGGCTGGGGTCCGTCGGGGTCCGGCGGGGTACGTCGGGGTCTGGCGGGGTCCGGCGGGGTACGTCGGGGTCCGGCGGGGTACGTCGTGGTCCGTCGGGGTCCGGCGGGGTACGTCAGGGTCCGACCGGAGGCTATTGGTGTGCATCCAGAGCTCTGTCGGAAAGTTTGTCAGGCGTACGTCCTCAGGTCCGCTCCGGGGTTTGTTGGACCTGTTGGGGTCTGCCTGGGGTCTGTTGTGGTCTGCCTGGGGTCTGTTGGGGTCTGCCGGGAGCCTGTTAGGCGTACATCCTCAGACTCGCCGCGAACCTGTCGGCAACGGTTCCCCAGATATACAACGAGCCATGTAGGAATTGCATCAATTGCCAAATTAAGTAATGATGTTTGTCATAAATTGCATGGCTCGCGACCTGTGAGGGTGACCTTTTCTGCACCTGAACCTCCGTATCTGCGGCGTCGTACAACACGAAACACAATCCAGTACTGCCAGCCCCGACATGCCTGTGCGTGATTAGCTCCTGCCTTTTCTGGTTCCCTACACGGAATTAACAGACACGCCACATCACCAGTACTGACGCCTGTGAAATAAATCACGGAAGAATACTATTTCCGGGGCTCGGTGTCCTTTGGGCGCGGCTATTGGGCACGGCTACCGGAGTACAGCTACCAGGGAACGGCTACCGGGAACGGCTACCGGGGCACAGCTACCGGACACAGTGTCCACCGAAATGAGCCGAAAGTGGTTTCAGCACTACGGCCGTCACTGAAAAGAGCCGACCGAAAGCCAGCCGGTGTACCTCTCAGTCGGAGCATTCCCAAATCGGAGATGGACTCCGTCACGCCGTCGGCCGAGGGTCGGCTCCGACACAGCCCCCCGTCGCCGGCGTCGGCGCCGACGGACGAGACTCGGACGCGCGTGGCGTCGGCGCCGTCGCCGGCCGGCGCCGTCGGCGCCGTCGGCGGTCGTCGGTGGTCGTCGGCTGGCCGGGCGGTGCCGACGTTCCCAGTACATTACCGTCGGCCGGCCGCGCTTCTCATGGCCGCGGCGGCGGCGGTCGCACGGTCCGGATCTCGGCGCCGGTCGCAGATCTCGGCGGCGCGCGCAGCGTCCGTCGCGGTGCGCCAGCCGGCGCCAGCCGGCGTCAGCTGGCGCCGGCTGGCGCCTGCGCCGCGAACGGCACACGCGCCAGTCTCGAACGTTGTGCGGCGGCGGCCAGCTCACCTGTCTGACGCACAGTGCGCACTGCCGCGCTATAGATGATACCGAATTTCAGATAATGTGCCCAGCGCCCACCTCGAGAGTTCATAGACTAAGTATGCTGGGTCGAGATGATGTGTCAAGTACCAACCTCGAGTGGCCAGTCACTTGTGGCACGTGTTGCACGTGTTCCTAACACTCGTGCACGAGTTTCCTCGCCACGTGCTATCCACGCACGCTCACACCAATACGCATGCATGCTGCATGCGATGGTCATACTTGTGGCACGTGATGGTCCTGCTCGTGGCACGCGTCGGCCGGCGATACCTCGAGCGCCACGACGGCCGCCACGCTCGTGGCACGTGCCATTTCATCTCACGTCAGCAAGGATGTCGCTCGTGCCACCCAGCCGGAGAAACGCGGCGCGCTTTAACCGCGCAAAAAGCGCTGCATACCGATGCAACAAGAAAACTGTGCAAAAACATGCGAGATCAGCGCGGTGATCTCCGCAGCCGGAGGTGCCCGCTCCACTGCCGCGCAGCTATGAGGTCAGCTCAGCCAGAAGTGACCTCTTTCGGACGGTGGCACACCTGGCCAGCCGGCTGGTGGCTGGCAGCTGCGCAGTGCAATTGTGCACACTGCGACAATGCTATGCACAGCGACTGTAGAGCATTGTCGAAGTGCACAGTGAGGAGTGGGCGGCAGGTGACCCCAGTCTGGGTCTGTGATCCCGCGGGAGGTTGTCCCAGTCTGGGTGTGTGATCTCGCGAGAGTTGTCTCAGTCTGGGTCTGTGGTCTCGCGGGAGGTGGCCCCAGTCTGGGTGTGTGATCTCGCGAGAGTTGTCTCAGTCTGGGTCTGTGGTCTCGCGGGAGGTTGTCCCAGTCTGGGTGTGTGGTCTCGCGGGAGGTGGTCCCAGTCTGGGTCTATGATCCCGCGGGAGGTTGTCCCTGTCTGGGTCTGTGGTCTCGCGGGAGGTGGTCCCAGTCTGGGTGTGTGGTCTCGCGGGAGGTGGTCCCAGTCTGGGTGTGTGGTCTCGCGGGAGGTGGTCCCAGTCTGGGTGTGTGGTCTCGCGGGAGGTGGTCCCAGTCTGGGTGTGTGGTCTCGCGGGAGGTGGTCCCAGTCCCAGCACGTTGCAGACCATATTTTAACGTCAGCTACCTCCCGAACACGGAGTGATGATGGTGGTAGTGCGCATGCACACCCTTGATGATGATTGCATTGGATTGCAAGTAACAGAGTTGGATCGTGAGATTCACGTTGCAGATTGTGAAGAGAAGTACCCATAGTCGCGTGCTGATAAACGCACTTTCAACAAACCTTATGATTGAATTAGTCCGCCGAATTGGATATGCTTTTTAAACCAAAAGTACGCCTGATGGAATGATAGTAGGGCCATTTGTCTTAATACTATATAATTGCAATGATTCAAGAGCTGGAGATCCCACTGAAGGCCCATGTGAAGAGGTACTTTGGCCGCATCCACAGAGCTAGTTTAGAATGCTAAATATGCTATTCGTTGCTATGCACCGAATTAGCTACCCTTGCATCCTGACAACACAGCGCGGATACGCCAGGCTCTTCACCAAGCCATCCCCTGACACCTCCAGTCCCCGACGGCCTCCAAGCGTTTCTCCTGGGACAGCTCAGACAGCTCGAACCCCGAGAAGCCCCCGCCAGTTTCGCCGGCGACTGTTGAACTCCGGAGGCCTGCCAGCGGGTCGGGAAGATCGCGCCGGCTGCACGTGTGCCTCCACCTGCCCGTGCTCGTGTGCCTCCGCCGACGTGCTCATTCGGGCGAAAATACCCGGAACCGGCGAAGCTTTTCTTTGAGACAGAGCAGGAGGTGAGATGTCGACAACATCCCCGACTACTACGCGCGACGTACTACGCGCGACGTACTACGCGACCAGGCCAGGAGCCCGTCCATAATGGGGCTACACTGATGTGGTCTCCGGTGGCGGAAAGGCCCACATGGCCTGCGGCATCGCTCGTAATTAATTACATTTCTAACGATGCGCAATTGAATGTACAGCGCCTCCAAATTCCACCCGGATCCCACCACTCCGCCCAGCTAGCCAGCCTCAGGGCCTCACCACTCGCGTCAACACACCATGCCTTCACCACCCGCGTCAACACACCATGCCTTCACCACCCGCGTCAACACACCATGCCTTCACCGCCCGCGTCAACACACCGTGCCCTCACCGCCCACGCCACACCCAGCAGGACGCTGCTCTGGGTGGCCAGAGCGCGCGGGCCCTTCGGCACGCCCTGTGGCTGCCACTGAGGCGTCCCGTGGCTGCCACTGAGGCGTCCCGTGGCTGCCACTGACGCGTCCCGTGGCTGCCACTGACGCGTCCCGTGGCTGCCACTGAGGCGTCCCGTGGCTGTCACTAACGAGTCCTGCAGCTGCCCCTGACGCGTCCCTTGGCGGCCCCTGACGCGTCCCTTGGCTGCTCCTGACGCGTCCCTTGGCAGCCCTGACGCGTCCCTTGGCTGCCACTGACGCATCATGTGGCTGCCACTGACGCGTCCCTTGGCGGCCCCTGACGCGTCCCTTGGCTGCCGTCCCCTGCCGGGCCAGCACCACCGGCAGCAGGCCCGGCACTCCACCGCCGCAGGTATGCAAAGCGACTGGCGCGCCAGCCACTCTCTCCACTCTGACCCAAATAGTGCTGCCCGACGGGTCACGGACGTGTGCGATTGACTCGCTGGACTGGACTGTGGCGGGACTGTGGCAGACTGTGGCGGGACTGTGGCGGGACTGTGGCGGACTGTGGCGGACTGTGGCGGACTGTGGCGGACTGTGGCGGGACTGTGGCGGACTGTGGCGGGACTGTGGCGGACTGTGGCGGACTGTGGCGGACTGTGGCGGACTGTGGCGGGACTGTGGCGGACTGTGGCGGGACTGTGGCGGACTGTGGCGGACTGTGGCGGACTGTGGCGGACTGTGGCGGGACTGTGGCGGACGTGCGGGACTGTGGCGGACTGTGGCGGACTGTGGCGGACTGTGGCGGACTGTGGCGGGACTGTGGCGGGACTGTGGCGGACTGTGGTGGGACTGTGGCGGACTGTGGCGGACGGACTGTGGCGGGACTGTGGCGGACTGTGGCGGACTGTGGCAGACTGTGGCGGACTGTGGCCGGACTGTGGCTGGACTGTGGCGGGACTGTGGCGGACTGTGGTGGGATTGTGGCGGACTGTGGCGGACTATGGCGGGACTGTGGCGGACTGTGGCACTGGACTGTGGCGGGACTGTGGCGGACTGTGGTGGGACTGTGGCGGACTGTGGCGGACGGACTGTGGCGGGACTGTGGCGGACTGTGGCAGACTGTGGCGGGACTGTGGCGGACTGTGGCCGGACTGTGGCGGACTGGACTGTGGCGGGACTGTGGCGGACTGTGGCGGACTGTGGCGGGACTGTGGCGGACTTTGGCGGACTGTGGCGGACTGTGGCGGGGACTGTGGCGGGACTGTGGCGGACTGTGGTGGGACTGTGGCGGACTGTGGCGGACGGACTGTGGCGGGACTGTGGCGGACTGTGGCGGACTGTGGCGGGACTGTGGCGGACTGTGGCCGGACTGTGGCGGACTGGACTGTGGCGGGACTGTGGCGGACTGTGGTGGGATTGTGGCGGACTGTGGCGGACTATGGCGGACTGTGGCGGACTGTGGCGGACTGTGGCGGACTGTGGCAGACTGTGGTGGGACTGTGGCGGACTGTGGCGGACTGTGGCGGGACTGTGGCGGACTGTGGCGGACTGTGGCGGACTGTGGCGGACTGTGGCGGGACTGTGGCGGACTGTGGCGGACTGTGGCGGACTGTGGCGGGACTGTGGCGGACTGTGGCGGACTGTGGCGGACTGTGGCGGGGCTGTGGCGGACTGTGGCGGGACTGTGGCGGACTGTGGCGGACTGTGGCGGACTGTGGCGGGACTGTGGCGGGACTGTGGCGGACTGTGGCGGACTGTGGCGGGACTGTGGCGGGACTGTGGCGGACTGTGGCGGACTGGGGCGGGGCCCTCACAGGGTCAGGATGGATCAGGACGGTACAGGGTAGGCCAGGACCTAGATGAAACTAGAGCGGAACGTGATATGACATCGTTGCGACTTGTGTCATTGCAGGACGGGGCAGCGAAGGCAATAGGTCTGGGCAGAATTGCGATAGGACATAGCGATACAGGATGTGACAGGACATGACGATGCAAGATATGACAGGATGATGTGCTTAGGGAAGGACAGTCAGATGGGAGCAAGACAGGACAAACAAGGACAACACTGCGACTGGGAATGGTCTAACAGGATAGCACAGGGCAGGGCAAAGTAAGACAGGATATCGCAGGGGAGGATATGGTCTAACAGGATATCACTAACGTCTTAAGGTCTAACAGGATAGTATAGGACATGGTAAAACAGGGCGAGCTAGCATAGGACCGGGTAAAGTCTAGCAGGATAGCACTAAGGTCTTCCACTAAGCACTAAGGTCTCTCTCTCTCCCTCTCTCGGTGGCGCGCCAGAGCGAGAGCAGCATGGCCAAAGCCCGGCGTATGACCCGGCCGCAGTATCCGCCGGAGAAAGCCCGCCAACGTCATGGCGCCAAGTTCCGGCCGCGGCCGCGCCAAACGCGGTTGGCGCGACGTCTGCGCTCTTGGCGCCCTATCTCACGTACAGCCGCGCCGGTAGTATATCACCGCACCTGCCAAGGCACCCCCACGCCTGTGGACATCCTCAAAACCATCCCACCACAGCTGTTGCAGCCGGTCGGGGGACGGGGCGAGCCGTCGCCGCCGTGACCTTCTTCCCGGCTGGAGTGAGCCCGCCCTGTCCTCGCTTCGCGACCTCCTCTGGTCCGCCGCACAGGTCGCCAAGGAGATCGTGTACCGACCACCAGGCCACGGCGGCGGCCGCAAAAACGCAGCCGGCACGTGCATGTCAACGAAGCGCCGTCCCGACGCCAAAAACACCCGAGTGGTGGTCGACCGGGCAAGCGGTGACTCGCAAAACGGCGATCTCTGCTGCCTGAAGAAGACGTACGAGCTGTGTAGTTTGTTAGGTGGCGCCCGCATGGCTTATTACACGGCCCGTACATGTGGCTCAGATCGGCCGATATGACGCCACGAGACGGGACTCGTCGGACCGCCAGCGGAGCCCGGCAGGTCATGTTGTGAGGAGCGTCGAAGGCTCGGTTTCGCTTATTGGTTGGTTCACGACACACTTTATGCACATTCCCATTTGCCGGTAGGCCGCGGGATTGGGATGTCCCTGAGCGGCGCTAGAGTCGAACCCGGGCCGTAGCCCGACACCTTAACCACTGGCCGCGGGGCTCGGCGGAGAGCAGATACTGGCGGCGCCATGTCACCGTAATTGCCTTCCAAATAGTCGCAGGAAGGCAAGAGTGACAGGATGTTCTGTTCCGTTCTGCATTAGGCGGGCGTTGACGTCCTGCGCACTTTAGACAGACACACATTCGACGAAGACACACACCGACACAATCCGATATCACCGCGAGCCGACAGCTTCTGACACCTCAGAGAGCTTCGAAAGCTCTGACGGCGTCCCACAGCGTCCGACGGCTTCAACAGATCCGACAGCTCTGATAACTCCGGACAGTTTCGACAGCTTCAACAACGCCCGACAATTCCGGCAACTCTAACAGCTCCGATAGCTCCGACAACCCCGACAGATTCGAAAACTCAAGCAGCTTCCGACATATTCAGACAATTCCGACAGCTTCGACAGCACCGAAAACTCCAGCAGTTT
Organism: Imbricaverruca yamaguchii; assembly: GCA_034440575.1. Classification (NCBI taxonomy): domain Eukaryota; kingdom Metazoa; phylum Arthropoda; class Thecostraca; family Neoverrucidae; genus Imbricaverruca; species Imbricaverruca yamaguchii. The sequence goes on from JAOTOL010001603.1 coordinate 1,686,762, forward strand.
CCGACATATTCCGACAGCTCCGACAGCTCCAACAGCACCGACAGTTACGACAGCTGCGACATATTCCGACAGCTCCGACAGCTCCAACAGCTCCGACAGCTCCGACAGCTCCGACAGCTCCGACAGCGTCCGGTGAGCTGATGCGGCTCGCGGCTGCCTGCGGCGGCGGCCGTCCTACCGCCGCACCTCCGCCCAGGTCAGAGCGATCTGGGTCAGAGACGTGCCCGCCGGCGGTCACCTAACGACGCGCCGTGGCGGCCAGCTAATGCGCGCCTGATCCTCAGACTATTGTAACGGCGCTCTCGGTCCTCCACCAACTGGGCCGGGCCAAGCTCGGTGCGCTTCGGTGGGTCGCGCGCAGCTTTTCGAGACTTCCCCGTGCACTACGGCGTCTCTAAATTGTGCGGTACATTACAGTTTCTTTAGATGTTGTGTATTACAACTTCTTAGATGTTGCCGTCTACTAGAGCTTCTTGAGATGTGGCCGCGCACTACAGCTTCTTGAAATGTTGCCGTGCACTGCGACTTCCTGAGATATTGCCGTGCACTATAGCTTCTCGGAAAAGTGCCGTGCACTACGGCTCCTTCAGTAATGGGTGACATTCCTGCCTACGTCTCTGCATAGTGCCTCCAGAAGGACAGTTTGTCTTATCCTTCCTCGGGGCGGCTCTGTTATCCGACGGCAAGTGCAGGATTCAGTTTTTTTATGCTGCGGTCACGTGGCCTTTTTATCTGGAAAAGCAACGATCAGTCTTTACCGTACAATCCGGGAGCAAATTGCCACACCACCTGTCGCGCCAGCAGCTGCATGTTAGCGACGTGCTTGTATTTAGTATAGGAGACGAGCGGGTTATGAATTGTCGGGTGTATAGATAGTATGACTATTGCCAAGCCAATTTAACTTCTTTAAACACTATGTTATCACTGGGTAGCCATTTGTCGGATGTATGAGGCATAATAGATACATGATGGATCGTACGGAAATAACCATGGAGTGCAAACATGCGCTCGAATGCGTTTCGCTTTCGTTTCAACTCTAACCAACCTCAAGTTTCCTCTGCCCGTAACACAGTGAAGCATGAGATACTAAAATCTGGTTCCAACGATAAAACCGCACGTGATCCGAATACGCTGCACGTCGTATCGTGAATGGAGAATGTAGTATGGCAGATATACTGTAATGGCATGCTGTTCACTGTGAGATACGAGCTCTTGTTAGATTAGCTTTGTTATACGCTAACTGTAACTTCCCTGGTAGCACGGCTTCACGTGTTACAGTTGCAGCCCCACTGGCGGTCTTCCACCACTTTGTTTTCGTGTCTTTCACCACTATTTTTAGTATCTTTCACCACTATGTTTTAGTGACGTATTTCGTGCAGCAATGCAGACGAAAATAGTTTTCTCGCACGAAAACAGAGGAAAAATGCTGTTGGCAGCATCCGGCTACCTACATCGGCAGCACACAGCCAGCAAACCTACACCGATCACTCGATCGTGATCTACCGGAGGCCTGTCTTGCAGGGGTGCACCGGGTGCGTCTGCTACGCCCGTCCTCCCGCTCCATACATGCAGGTCACGTTTGGACTGCACTGTTCTTCAACACTTCACCTGTGTTGCCGAGCTGACCGCAGGACACGAGACCGCAGCCGTCTGCACGTCAACACGAGCCACACTCCCGCATCACAGCTCGGTCCAGCTGCAACGGCCGCCGCTACGCCCGCCGCTACGGCCGCCGCTACGCCCGCCACTACGGCAGCCGCTACGCCCGTCGCTACGCCCGCCGCTACGGTCGCCGCTACGGCCGCCGCTACGCCCACCGCTATACCCGCCGTTACGCCCGCCGCTACGGTCGCCTCGTTTCGCCGACGCAAAAGCTCAACCGCACAGCGGAGCTCGCCGGGCCGAATTTATCACAACAGAGCGGGCCGTAACTCTCCGGAACGGCGTGCCGCGGGCCGCGGACCGCGGGCGGCGCGGGCGCTCCTATCGCGCGCCAGCGTGGCCGACGGTCACTTGGTGCTCAGCGGGCGACTGCCTCTCATGACACCGATAGCAACGGCGCCCGAGGGTCACAGCGCGCCGCTCGCTGGAGCCGTAACTGCGCTGATGTTAGCCGCCGCCCTCTGTCCGCGCCCACGGAGGTGGGGGGGGGGGGGGGTAGTGGCGACGGGCGACGGCGTGCTGTAAATATGACGCTCCTGCTGAACTACTACCAGACTGACATAGTTGCGAGCGCAGGCGCCAACTGTTCAATGTGCAAAAGTAGACCACACTTTTCGTTTCATAATGGCATTCGGATTAGTAGCGGATGAGTGCGAAGCATATTCATCAAGACGATGTGGTTGGAAGCGGTCGTAAAGAGGGAAAATATGTGGGATGTAGCACGTAATGGTCTGGCGACGTCGGCTGTTTGTGTGCCAGTGAGTACTGCGGGGTCACGATTGCCGAGATAGCAACATCAAATGCCTTGGAATCGCAGAGTCTGCATCGCCGGACGGGCTCATAAATCACCGCGGAATCACAGAGACGGCACCCCTGACAGCTGAAACGCAATACCAACACCGGGGTGTGATCTTCTCACATCGATTACTCCAGAAAAAATAAGTCAGGAATGTGGAAAAAGTCGGCGAAATACCAACGATGAGATACTTGTAAGCATACAAGCGCTACATAGTTGCAACAGAGTTCGCTTACTACATCAGCTTCCTCTCGTTCTTATCTGATCTTGGCCGTCCTGTTGTATGCAGTGTTCACTCTGTCAGTGTCCCGCCAACTTAGGCGTCCAGCTGGCACTGGGAGAGCTCAGCCGGTCAAATGTGGCGCGCTGAAGCGCCTGCCTCAATGCGATTGAGATTGGGCGTCGCCTCCACTTCGCTGATCAGTGCAAACGGCGCCAGTGTGAAGAGTTATCGCTCCCAGCTCTGTGCTCGATCGCATCGAATAAAAATCACAGCACGCGGGTCATAGATGTACGTTGCAATAAAGCTCGCAGAAGGTCGTCAAGGCTTCCAAAAGCCAAGGTGGACGGTGACGACACGTTCGAAGTTGGACGTGCCATTAATCGGAACAGTACGGGGACGAGTGGCCCAGGGGTAAATTGCTCGTCTCACAATCGAAAGGTTGTGGTCGGTCCCTGTGCCTTTCGCCCGCGACCAATCGGCGTGAGAGATTGGCAACGCTACATGACTTAACGGTCGACGTGTCGTAAACCAATAACCAACAATCGGAACAGTACGGATTGATCATCCAACATCCCTAAGCTGGCAGCGATGCGCATTGGTATACGGGTGTGAGGAAGCACTGGGGCGAAACATCATTGACCGTTGGTCAGGTGGTTCGTGGAGCTCACGGAGCCGGATTCTGCGCCACCGGACGTTGTTCCACCGGACGTTGAGCCACCGGACGTTGTGCCACCGGACGTTGTTCCACCGGACGTTGTTCCACCGGACGTTGTTCCACCGGACGTTGTGCCACCGGACGTTGTTCCACCGGACGTTGTTCCACCGGACGTTGTTCCACCGGACGTTGAGCCACCGGACGTTGAGCCACCGGACGTTGTGCCACCGGACGTTGAGCCACCGGACGTTGTGTCACCGGACGCTGTGCCACCCGGACGTCGTGCGACCGGACGTTGTGCCACCGGACGTTGTCACCGGACGTTGTGTCACCCGGACCCTATGACACACCGGTGGCTCCGCGAACCAGTCACTTCTGTAGCCAGGTCGAGGTGTGACGTCAGTTCCGGTATCGAGCCAGCGGCGCGGCAGGGCGGCAGGGCGCGCCAAATATGTCGCCGACAGGCTACTTGGCGCAGGTCATAGTGTGGCCTGCGCTGACCGGCTACTAGTGTGGCGGATACCGCTCAGTGTGGCGGATACCGCCCGGTGTGGCGGATACCGCTCATTGTGGCGGATACCGCTCAGTGTGGCGGATACCGCCCGGTGTGGCGGATACCGCCCGGTGTGGCGGATACCGCCAAATGTGGCGGATACCGCTCAGTGTGGCGGATACCGCCCGGTGTAGCGGATACCGCCCGGTGTGGCGGATACCGCCCAGTGTGGCGGATACCGCCCGGTGTGGCGGATACCGCCCGGTGTGGCGGATACCACCCGGTGTGGCGGATACGCCGCCAGATGTCTTTCTCCTCGTCCTGCCGACCTGTGGAGCGACACTGGGGAGCGGGGTCGAACGTCCGAGCGGAGGAGGGAGGCGCAGCGAGACCGGCCGCGCGCCTGGGCGACCGTGTGCACGCAGAGAGGTGAATGTCAGCGAGCGAGAAGAGCCGCAGGCGTCCTCTGGAAGGCGCACGCCGGTCGTCTCGGCTTCGGCTCGCCGGGGCGGGCGACCCGCACTTCCGCCGCCGCCAGACGGGACGCTTTCGCCCCGCCAAATCCTCGCGTTCCAACCTCTGCTACCCGGACCTGCAGCGGTTTGCCGGCGCTCGGGTGGGGGGCATACGGCTGGCTGGAGACTCGCCGGCCGGACGGCGGCCGCTGCTGGCCAAAGCCCGGTCCATGGGTGCAACGAATCTCGGGTTTATTTCTCAGCGAGGAGGGACCCCTCCCCTCCCACCACCTCCTCGCCTCGCACGCCGAATCTCATGCTGTCGGACGTGCATGCGCTGACTTATAATGAGCTCAGTACATGGCGTAAGTGGTGGTCGCCTAGTCGTACCAGCGGACGTAGACGAGCCGATTGGCATCTCACAAGCGCCGTACCGACGCTCTGTACACAGCCATACATTATCTCGCCGTCGTAGATTGCACGCTACAAGGAGACGCCGGTCGGTGTGAAAGACGGTGCGAGCTGCCAGAACGGTTGAAGGTCCATCGGAGCCCTTCGACAGCGATAGGTGGCGCCTGATGCTCGCCAGGACATCAACTGGGGTCCTCTCGCCACACACTAGACCATCTTGTCCCCTCGCCACACACTAGACCATCTTGCACCCTCGCCACACACTAGACCATCTTGCCCCTCGCCACACACTAGACCATCTTGAGGACTAAAGCATGGCCTCCACCAAAGCTCTTCCGAACACGGAGATGTTCTGCACCTACTCCGCCTGTGGTACCTTGAAGATCGCATGCATTCAGACGCACACACACACACACACTTTAACGTGATAATTCCCTGGACGTAGATATACTTGCTCTATCCGTGCTTTAGAAATACGCTGGCTTCAAAGGCGGCGCAACGTATCTTTACGGTGCGACAGGCGTACAACGCGCCCCACTTCCACCTTCTCACCTTTAGGCCTAGCAGACGACATTTGTCGTTGTGTTCACGAGAGCAGAATTGAGCGTCGCCACGCTCTCTTTAACGTCGCTTGTTCGTACGTTTACTGAGTGTTTCACGACGCACTGTGTGCACTATGGCGATTAATGGCTCCCGGCTTTTCGCCTGTAGGTCGTGGGGTTCGGTCACGTGTGGTGTGAGTGGTGAACCTGGGAGCTTCGTGTCCGAAGTAGAACATTCCATTTACTCGGCCACCCCGCCTCTCGTTGGCTTCGTGTGTCCGGCTGAGTTGCACAGGCCTTGAGCGCCGACCACCCACCGGCCGGCCATTCCCGTCAGGTGGCAGGGTCCGCCGGGTGCTTCCACTTGGAAAGTGTGGGGCAGAAGCGGCTTCGCAGAAGCGCCGCCGGAGCAGTGGCGCTCTGCGCGGCGACGGAGAGTCACGGTGAAATCCCGCGCACATGTCTCGAATTCCGCTCCGTAATACCGAGCCATGGACAACCATGGACAATGGCCATGGACAAGCCTGAGAAAGGGAGAGAGAGAGAGAGAGAGAGAGAGAGAGAGAGAGAGAGAGAGAGAGAGAGAGAGAGAGAGAGAGAGAGAGAGAGGTGGGAGAGAGAGAAAGAAAGAGGTGGGAGAGAGAGAGAGAGGGAGAGAGGGGGTGATACAACCCAGCATCACAGCATGCAATGCCGCACCCAACCGCTGCATTACAGCCACATGGGAAGGGGGAGGTGCACATTATCGCTAATGCATCACTGATGCGCCATTAGGAGCGCCATTGACTTGCCACGTGGCATCCGGATTCTGTGCGGGCGCTTGCCCAACTGAGGTGGGAGAGCCCACCCTGGACTATCCCCGCACCCGCCTCCACGGCTGCGGTGCGGGGATAGTCCGGCTACTGCGAAGCGGTGGGCTCGCTGCGGGCTCACTCAGGTCAGAACCACTGCACCTGCTGACCTGCCACGGCCATCTGGTGGCGGAAGAGGCGAGAGCCGCTGCACCTGCCGACCCGCCACGGCCGTCTGGTGGCGGAAGAGGCGAGAGCCGCTGCACCTGCCGACCCGCCACGGCCGTCTGGTGGCGGAAGAGGCGAGAGCCGCTGCACCTGCTGACCCGCCACGGCCGTCTGATGGCGGAAGAGGCGAGAGCCGCTGCACCTGCCGACCCGCCACGGCCGTCTGGTGGCGGAAGAGGCGAGAGCCGCTGCACCTGCCGACCTGCCACGGCCATCTGGTGGCGGAAGAGGCGAGAGCCGCTGCACCTGCCGACCTGCCACGGCCACTGGACGGCGGAAGAGGCGAGATCGCACCGACGAGCGGGACGGGTAGAAAGACGCCGTCGGTCGGCGGCGACGTCATCTCGACGAACTCAGACCGTCGACGCGAGCCCGTCGTGTGCCGCGGTGACGTCACGATCGCTGCGACGTCGAGAGAGCGCCACGCTGAGTGCAGCAGCCGAGCCGGAAGCCGCAGCCGGAAGGCGGCCGGAAGCCGGCGCTGTGACGCGCCGCGAGGCCGTCCCGCCGGCCGGCCGGCCGCGTCGGCGTCGACCCGGCGCCAGATCGGCACGCGATGTCGACGGACGGAAGGTGCGCGCCGTGGATAGCGCGCCGACGGGCCGGCGCGCTCTCTCTTGTTTCGGTCATCGAGCGGCGCCCCAGACGGCAGCCGAGCCGATAACAGGACCGACAACGGCGGTGGGCACGATTAACGCGGCGTGACAACGGGAGGTGTGAGACAAGACAATGGAGAGAGAGGCTGCCCGCGGGAAGCTGGAGCTATCTGAGGTGGGCCGCGGCCCGCGAGACGGGACGGCGGCTACGTGGCTACCGATCGGACAAGACTAAACACGACGCGAGGTGTCGTAACACCGCGCGGTATGAGAGGATGGCGGGCACACGTGGCGGGCACAAGTGGCGGGTACACGTGGCGGGTACAAGTGGCGGGCACACGTGGTGGGAACACGTGGCGGGCACACGTGGCCGGCACACGTGACGGGCACACGTGGCGGGAACACGTGGCGGGTACAAGTGGCGGGCACACGTGGCGGGCTGGCCGTGTGGAGGACGACGTGCGGACCCGGCCCCGTACGCCCGGCTGTCCCCAGCTGAGGACCCTGCCCCAGGCACCCGGCTATCCCCAGCTGAGGACCCTGCCCCATACGCCCGGCTATCCCCAGCTGAGGACCCTGCCCCAGGCACCCGGCCGTCCCCAGCTGAGGACCCTGCCCCAGGCACCCGGCTATCCCCAGCTGAGGACCCTGCCCCAGGCACCCGGCCGTCCCCAGCTGAGGACCCGGCCCCGTACGCCCGGCTATCCCCAGCTGAGGACCCTGCCCCAGGCACCCGGCCGTCCCCAGCTGAGGACCCGGCCCCGTACGCCCGGCTATCCCCAGCTGAGGACCCTGCCCCAGGCACCCGGCCGTCCCCAGCTGAGGACCCGGCTCCGGACGCCCCGCCAGCCAGCCAGAGGGACACGCCCGATCTCTCCACTGTAAAGAGCTGGCGGCGGCGACTCGGCCTCGCACCGCCGTCCGGCGATCCGGCCAGCCGTGGCCGGTCAGCTGTGGCCGGTCAGCTGTGGCCGGTCAGCCGTGGCCGGTCAGCTGTGGCCGGTCAGCTGTGGCCGGTCAGCTGTGGCCGGCCGGCTGTGACCGGTCAGCTGTGGCCGGTCAGCTGTGGCCGGTCAGCTGTGGCCGGTCAGCTGTGGCCGGTGATCCCTGTGGCCGGTCAGCTGTGACCGGTCAGCTGTGGCCGGTCAGCTGTGACCGGTCAGCTGTGGCCGGTCAGCTGTGGCCGGTGATCCCTGTGGCCGGTTGGCCGTGACTGGTGAACCCTGCGGCCGGGATCCAGGCGTCCCTTACATTTATCAAGGTGTACTGGACATATTTATCTCTCGGAACTTGAAGAATGCTACTCGCGAAAAATCAAGAACACGCCTTGTCATATTGTACCTCAGTAGAACCGTGCCAAGCGGAGTGGTTTTGACACGTTTAGCTGTTCAGTGCATTTTTTCTGCTTATACAAACATCTTTGGTCAGCGGTAGTGGCAGTATCTGCGGTTTCTATCATCCGCTGTTGCCTTGCAGTCTCTTCAGGTCTCGTCAGGTCAGGTCAGGTCAGGTCAAATTAGGCCAGGTCAGGTCAGATTAGGCCAGGTCTCTCCTGATCAGGCCAGGTCAGGTCAGGTATGATATGGTCTGGTCAGGTCTAGTCGGGTCTGATCAGACTTGGTCAGGTCTGGTCAGGTCAGTGGTCCGGTGTCAGCCTCGGCAAGGATGGCCGCAGACCAGGTCACGGCCTACCCCAGACCAGGTCACGGCCGTGTTCGTCAGAGCAGACCAGGGCGCTACACCGACCCCTCCGCTACCCGGCCACCGTCTCAAAGTCAAGTCTACGCCGCGCCTCGCCTCATCAGCAGACTCGCCGACTCGCATTTCACGCCAGCTTATCTGAAGCGAGGCACGCGGCCTTGTTTATCGTGTACTTCGTCGCCGCTGGCGTCGACACCTGTTGCCGTCTGGCTGCCGGCACCTGCACCCGAACCATCTATCGCATATTCAGCCCCTCAACGAGTGTGGGTAACCCGCTCAGAGGATGTAGAGCACGGACGTAAGACTAGTGATGCACGATGAACTTGGGTAAGCCACTCAGAGGCTGTAAGTAGGGACGTATTACCAGTGATGCAGGATGAACGTGGGTAACCCGATCAGCGGCTGCAGAGCACAGACGTAGTACAGACGTATCACTAGTCAGTGATACGCGACGAACGTGGGCAACTCACTCAGAGGTTGCAGAGTAGGGACGATGCGTACGACTAGTGATACGCGACGAACGTAGGTAACTCGATCAGCGGGTGTAGAGTACAGACGCAAGGCTAGTGATGCACGACGAACGCAAGTAACCCGGCCAACGGTTATAGAGTACAGACGCAAGACTAGTGATGCACGACGTATTTGTATTTGTATTTGCGAGATTTAACAAACCGATTCCATAAAATGGATTAATATTTGGTTTGTGTCAGAATACAGATACATTTCCCCTACCATTTAAATAAAATTTAAAAAAAAAAAAAAAAAAAAAAAAACCAAAAAAAAAAAAAAAAAAAAAAAAAAAAAAAAAAAATAAATAAATTAAAAAACTTTTTAGCCCCCCGAACAACCCCCCCCCCCTCCAAGGGGAGGGGGCGGCGGCGGGGGTTTCGGCCCCGGCCCCCCCGGAAGGAAAAAGTATTATGCGAAAAACAAAGGGGGAAAAGGGGGGGGCCCCAGCCCCCCCCCCCCCCCCCCCCCCAAAAACCGCGGGCCCGCCAACCCCCCCCCCCCCGCGGAACAGAACGCCCCCCCCCGCGCGCCACCCCTCTCCCCCCAGCCAACAACAACCCGTTTGGTGGGGGGGTGGGGAAGAGGGCGCCCCCCCCCCCCCCCCCCCCCCCCCCCTATGCCCAAGAAAAAAAACACCAACACCACCCCCCCACCCCCAAACCACCCCCCAACCACCCCCCCCCCCACCCAACTTTAAGCAGCCCCCCCCCCCCCCCACCAAAAATAAATATGGAAAAAAAAAAAAAAAAAAAAAAAAAATTTTAAATTAGGGTTGGGTTGGGTGGGGTGGGATATTGTAGGAAAAAAAAAAAATAAAAAAGACTAAATCAAAAAATAAAAAATATCCCCCCCCCAAAGGGGGGGGTCAAAAAAAAAAACCCCCCCCCCACAAACCCCAAGAGGGGGAAGAAGGTACAACCAAATTTAGTGTTTATAAATTTTTTTTTTGTTTTTTGGCCCAAAAAAAAAAGGGTTATTTAGTTGGATTTTTTAAATTAAAGTAAATAAAAAAGAAAAAAAAAAAAAAGAATAAGCCCAAAAAAAAAATTTAAAAAACCAAAAAAAAAAAAAGGTAAAAAATTAGGACGCGGCCTTTGGACCAAGCGGCCACGGAATTTTTTAAGGGGAAAATCAAAAAACAAAAAAAAAAAAACCAAAAAACAAACCAAAAACCCCGGAACAACAAAAAAACCCCACGGAAAAAAAACGGAGCCCCCCCCCACACCCCAAACCCCCCCCCCCAAACCCCCCCCACCCCAACCCCCCCAACCCCCCACCCCCCCCCCCCCCCCCCCGCACCCCCCCTACAACAATAAAAAAATCAATTTTTTGAAAATTTTCTTAACAAAATTAAAATAACCAAAACCAACAACAACCACCCCCCCCTACAAATCCCACCCCCCCCCCCCCCCCCCAAAACCACCCCTCCAAGGAAGGCAAAAAAAAAAAAAAAAAAAAGAAAAAAAAAAAAAAAAAAAAAAAAAAAAAAAAAAAAAAAAAAAAAAAAAAAAAAAAAAAAAAAAAAAAAAAAAAAAAAAATAAAAAAAAAAAAAAAAAAAAAAAATACAAAAAAAAAAAAAAACCCAAAAAACAAAAAAAAAAAAAAAAAGAAAAAAAAAAAAAAAAAAAAAAAACAAAAAAGGTGAGGAAAAAAAAAAGGAAAAAAATAAGTAAAAAACTACCAGGGGAAAAAAAAAAACCACAAAAAACCCAAAAAAACCCCCCAAACCCACCCCCTTAAACCAAACCCCCCAAAAAACACCCAAAAAAGTTCGGGGAGGAAGCACGGGAAGGCCCCGGGGGGGGGGAACGAGACAAAAGGCGGTCCCCGGGGAGAGAGGAACGAAACGCGGGGGAACCCCCCGGCCCACGCCACCCGGGTAACCCAAAAACCCCCCCCCCCCCCCCCAAACCAACCCCCCCCCCCCCCCCCCCCCCCCCCCAGCCCCCCCCCCCCCCCCCCCCGCCCCGCCCGAAAAGGCACCCCTTGCTCTGCCAAAACAAAAAACCCCTGGCCCTCTCCAACTATTTAAACAAACACCCCCCCCCCTTTCCACCCAAAAATAAAAAAACTTTCCCACCCTTCCCAAAAACCCCCAAAAAAAAACCTAAAAAACCCCCCCCCGGACCACCCCAAACCCCGGGGGGCCGGCTTGCACGAGCCACAGGCCGTCACCCCCCCCACCGCAACACTGCCTCCAGCCCCGGCCAGGGGCCTTGGCTGCTTTATACCCCCCCCCCCCCCCCACCACCCAAAACTCCAAACCCCCCTCTTCATTTACCTTCCCCCCCCCCCCCCCAACGCAAACTCCCCCCCCCCGCCCCCAATGAAAGACCCCCCCACGCATTCTTCCAAATATTCCCCCAGGGGTAAATAGGCCAAGGAAACCCCCCCCCACCCCCGCCCCCCGTATAATAAGCTCATAATTATTTTCTAATGGTGAGCAAATACTAAGCCCCCCACGCATAACAGGCCCGTGACGCGTACGTAGCGGGCTCGTGACGCCACCATTACCGCGTGACCGGACGCGTGACATTCGACGCCTTCGTCCGTGACGCCACCGACTTCGAACTTGAACTTCGAACTTCCACTTTGAACAGGGGATGGGAGAGCGTGGTTGGTGTGAGATCTTTTTTTCCTTGTAACGCCCATCGGCGCAGCGGTAAGCTTGACGACGTTTGGGGCACCCCTCGTAACCCCCTCCCCCCGAGCGCTGCCCGAGAATGCCGTGTTCTCGTGAGGACGTCATCAGCTGCGGTGGGCTGCGATGTCGCGTGACTGTCGGCGGCGGCGGCGGCGGCGGCGGCGGCGGTGGTGGTGGTGGCGGTGGCGGGAGCGGAGGCGGCGGCGGCGGTGGTGGCGGAGGCGGCGGCGGCGGCGGTGGCGGCGGCTGAGGCGGCGGCGGCGGCGGAGGCGGCGGCAGCAGCGGCGGCGGCGGTGGCGGAGGCGGAGGTGGTGGCGGCGGTGGCGGCGCGATGCCGCTAAATGCGGTGCAGCCGGCGTCCCGCTCCGCCGCAGTCTGTCGGCGGCGGCGGCGGCGGTGCGTCACTTCTGCCGCGACGCCACTTGTGGCGCCGCGGCAGCAGAGACAATGGCCTCCCCCAGTGCCGGCCACAACTGTCCATCCGCTGCGGTCATCCAGATGGGAGCCGCGCCACTGGCGCCGCCTTCCAGCCGGCTTTGCCTGCCGGGGTCCAGCTACGAAAATAATCACGTGCGGCTGGCCGCTTCTGCTGCTGTCCTGTCGGTGACGTACTGGGCAGCTCTTGGGGGCAGATGCAGGAGGGGAGGGGGAGCGGGGTGGGTCATTGTATGGATGTATCCCCTCCGTGAATGGTAGTGGTGGCGCACTCCGGCTGGGATAGGCCCGAGTGTACCCATCTGCGAATTTCTCGGCCGAATGTGCCCCTCGCAGGAATTGTGCCCCGTGACAATTCCTCGATCCTCTCCCGTTACGCCTACTTGTGGCTCTTGTATCTAAGCGTAATACGACTGTTTTCATGATCATGATCATGACCCATAAAGGGCGAAATGTCAGCCACCCCGCTGCTACTAAACCAGGTTACCGTTTTAGCACACACTGAATATTGCAGATGCAGATGCAGATCTGTAATTACAGATCCGGTGCCGTTTGCAATTATTTGTGCCGGTAATAACAGCTGGGCGCGACTGCAGGTGGGTATGCGATGCTTATTACGGGCCGTTAGGGCACTACGCCGTTGGAGAAGCCGGTGCTGTAGGCATTCCACCTGCAGCATCAACTTTTGCGCCGGCGACATCAAAGCTCGCAATATTTACATCACCAACGCGAACATCAACACCCGTTGATGCTTTTGACAGCGTCATCTGTGTACTACCTGCGACGATGCCGGTCACGAATATCCCATGAGACGACAAATACGTGAGATGACTAGCAGCGTGCGTTTGCAACCGCCTCCTCGGTCGTCATCCGGTATCGGCCGTGCAGAGCTTGCCATGGTTGCCATGGTTACAGTCGGCATCCAGGCAGCTCCGCTGGTCGCTGACTTTCGCCGTAGCCTATAGCCTGCATCGAGGATCGTGACGATAATGGGCGGTTTCACTGGCCGAACAGCGTGCTGCCTGCTTGGTAGCATTAGATCGACGGCGAATGCATCAAGTGAATGCATCGTACCGCTGCCGTCGGATTGCGACATGTGTCATTGTGACACGCTGACACGTTCATACATTGACATAGTGACACATTGAACACACAGATGCCGGATGGCATGATATACTGACACACTGACACACTGAACACTCAGATAGCGGATGGCATGACACATTGAACACACAGATGGCGGGTGGCATGATATACTGACACGCTGACACGCTGAACACTCAGATAGCGGATGGCATGACACATTGAGCACACGGATGGCGGGTGGCATGATACACTGACACACTGACACACTGAACACTCAGATAGCGGATGGCATGACAGACTGACACACCGGATGCCGGGTGGCATGGCAGACTGACAATTGGAGGGCGGATCTCCAGGAGAGTTGGCCAACACCGCCGTCGGTATGTGGTTCGCCGGTGCCCGGGCAGGACTCGTGCGCAAATTAAGAGCCGCCCAAGGGTTGCAAACCGCCCAAATCAGCCCAAATCAGCCCAGATCAGCTCAGAACAGCCCAGTTGAGGCAAAGCTGAACAAGCCCATGTCTGATCCAAGTCCAGGCAAGATTGGCAAAACGGTTTGGTTTAACCGAGGTCCCTCTGGCTGATGACAGACCGACCAAGCCCACCACAGGTTATAACGATCCGACCCAGCCCAACCCACATCAGACCAACCAAGCCCACACCGACCCAGTCCAGCCAGCAGTCCACGCCGGCTGCGCCAAGCCCACATCAGTCCGGGCGGGTCCGCGACAGTTCGTACCGGCCCGGTCCAGCCCGCATCGAACCGATCAATGCCAAGGTGATCCGAGCACGCGAAGCCCGGCGCATCCCAGCGCAGCCCAGCGCAGCCCGACGCAGCCCGACGCGGTCCGAACCGTTCGGGGCCGGTCCCGGCCGGACCGGTCTGAACCGGTCCGGTCCGAGGCCGTGCCGACGGAGGCCGAAGCGGCCGATTTGGCGGCCGGTGTCGGAGAGGACGCCAGCTTTCTCCTGGATGGCCGGCGGAGCCTCTTCGCGGGCCGGGCGGCCCCGTCCGCCGACGGAGCGCGCGCCGGCCACGTCCGCGCGCGCTGACGTCACACCGTCGGCGGCCCGGTGTTTCTCCCGGACGGAGGTGCCGCGGCCGCGGCCGCCGCCGCCGCGCTCCCGGCCGCCCGGCAGCTCGCGGGAGGCTGGCAGCTCGTGAGCTGGTCCGGTCCCGTGCACTCTGCCTGGAGCTGCGCAGTGTTTGCGGAGGAGCTGCTCTTCAGCGGGACTCGTGACGCTTCTGCACTACAGCCGACGGTGTACGGGAAGTCGAATATGTCAGATTTGTGCAGCCGCGACACCTACACCTACACCTGTCGTGCGGCCGCCACACCTGTCGAATATGACATCCATCCAGATTTGTGGATCCGATATCTGTACTTGCTGGAAACAAGGTTAAATGTATAAGATGATAGTCGCATATGCGATTGGAAATAGAGAAGAAAGGCATTACTTTTTATCATGGTTCCATTAATGTGTATTTATGTATTCTATTTATTAGGCAAGCTACATAGACAGACAGACACAGCTATATATACATATATATATATATATATATATATATATATATATATATATATATATATATATATATATATATATATATATATATCCTGACCTGCATCTCCTACACCAGGTGATGCACATGCTCCAGCACATTACACCCCCACCCCTCGACAGCCTGCCAGTGGTGCGTGTGCGTCAGCAGTGGACCGCTCTGCCGCACCGTGCACCGTAATCTGCAGCGGCGGCGGCCCCCACCGCCAGCCGGCGGTCGTGAGGCGGCCAGCCCAGCAATGCCAGACGGCAGACGTCCAGCCGCCGCCGCCAGCCGGCCATTCATTTACCGGCCGCCGGTGGCGCTTCACGCACGACTGAAAGTGTGAATGGGAGAGGCGCGCGGTGCGCCGGCCTCAATGGGAGACGCGGTGCGGCGCGTCGTCTGCAGCGGGGTCGGCGGCGCGGGAAGGGGTGCGCGCGGATCGAGCCCGCTCGCTCGGCGCCCGCTCGCTGACGAGCCGGAGACGAGCACAGCGCGTGTCCGCTCTTAAAGACATACAGACATAAAGACATTAAAGATTAGTGCAACTATGAGCCACAAGGGCCCTTCTTGGTTGCACTCTGTACACTGAACCAGTTGCCCACCAGATCTGTCAACCAGCCCTCCCTGTAATATTGAAAAGCAAGCCCTCTATTCTTATGATTCTTATAATCTTGTCGTGCCGGTATAATCTATATGATTCTTATAATCTTGTCGCCGCCGCACCGGCGCCAGAAGACGCGCGCGCTCGGCGTGTGCGCGGGAGCGAGCCGAACGCTGCGCATCGGCGTCGGAACTCGGCGCGCTCCCGCGCCTTGGCCGGTCGTCGTGTTTCAGGTCCGTATTGCGGGGCCGCGGAGACACACAGTTGTCTCCTGTCCGACAAACTGCGCTCTGCTGACAGTGAGTGCGCGAACCGCTTCAGGTGTTGCGGCCGCACGACAGGTGTAGGTGCAGGTGTCGTGGCCACACGCCAGGTGTAGGTGCAGGTGTCGCGGCCGCAGGACAGGTGTAGGTGTAGGTGTAGGTGGTGTGGCCGCACGACAGGTGTAGGTGTAGGTGGTGCGGCCACACGCCAGGTGTAGGTGTAGGTGTCGCGGCCTCAGGATAGGTGTAGGTGTAGGTGTCGCGGCTGCTCGCCAGGTGTAGGTGGTGTGGCCGCACGACAGGTGTAGGTGTAGGTGTCGCGGCCGCACGACAGGTGTAGGTGTAGGTGTCGCGGCCCCACGCCAGGTGTAGGTGCAGGTGTCGCGGCCGCAGGACAGGTGTAGGTGTAGGTGTAGGTGGTGTGGCCGCACGACAGGTGTAGGTGTAGGTGGTGTGGCCGCACGACAGGTGTAGGTGTAGGTGTCGCGGCCCCACGACAGGTGTAGGTGTAGGTGGTGTGGCCGCACGACAGGTGTAGGTGTAGGTGTCGCGGCTGCTCGCCAGGTGTAGGTGTAGGTGGTGTGGCCGCACGACAGGTGTAGGTGTAGGTGGTGTGGCCGCACGACAGGTGTAGGTGTAGGTGGTGTGGCCGCACGACAGGTGTAGGTGTAGGTGGTGTGGCCGCACGACAGGTGTAGGTGCAGGTGTCGCGGCCACACGACAGGTGTAGGTGTAGGTGTCGCGGCTGCTCGCCAGATGTAGGTGTAGGTGTCGCGGCCGCAGGACAGGTGTAGGTGCAGGTGTCGCGGCCGCAGGACAGGTGTAGGTGTAGGTGTCGCGGCCACACGACAGGTGTAGGTGTAGGTGTCGCGGCCACACGACAGGTGTAGGTGTAGGTGTCGCGGCCACACGACAGGTGTGGCGGCCGCAAGACAGGCGTAGGTGCAGGTGTCGCGGGCACACGACAGGTGTAAGTGTAGGTGTCGCGGGCACACGACAGGTGTAGGTGTAGGTGTCGCGGCCCCACGACAGGTGTAGGTGTAGGTGTCGCGGCCCCACGACAGGTGTAGGTGTAGGTGGTGTGGCCGCACGACAGGTGTAGGTGTAGGTGTCGCGGCCCCACGACAGGTGTAGGTGTAGGTGTCGCGGCCCCACGACAGGTGTAGGTGTAGGTGGTGTGGCCGCACGACAGGTGTAGGTGTAGGTGTCGCGGCTGCTCGCCAGGTGTAGGTGTAGGTGGTGTGGCCGCACGACAGGTGTAGGTGTAGGTGGTGTGGCCGCACGACAGGTGTAGGTGTAGGTGTCGCGGCCGCACGACAGGTGTAGGTGTAGGTGTCGCGGCTGCTCGCCAGGTGTAGGTGTAGGCGTAGCGGCCGTACGATAGGTGTAGGTGTAGGTGTCGCGGCCGTACGACAGGTGTGGGTGCAGGTGTCGCGGCCGTACGACAGGTGTAGGTGTAGGTGGTGTGGCCGCACGACAGGTGTAGGTGCAGGTGTCGCGGCACACGACAGGTGTAGGTGTAGGTGTCGCGGCCACACGCCAGGTGTAGGTGTAGGTGTCGCGGCCCCACGACAGGTGTAGGTGTAGGTGTCGCGGCTGCTCGCCAGGTGTAGGTGTAGGTGCCACGGCCGCAGGACAGGTGTAGGTGCAGGTGTCGCGGCCACACGCCAGGTGTAGGTGTAGGTGTCGCGGCCCCACGACAGGTGTAGGTGTAGGTGTCGCGGCTGCTCGCCAGGTGTAGGTGTAGGTGCCACGGCCGCAGGACAGGTGTAGGTGTAGGTGTCGCGGCCGTACGACAGATGTGGCGGCCGTACGACAGGTGTAGGTGTAGGTGTCGCGGCCGTACGACAGGTGTGGCGGCCGTACGACAGGTGTAGGTGCAGGTGTCGCGGACACGACATGACTTCCTCAGGTGTCACAGTCGCACGTAAACCACAGGACGACGGCGACAAGTCATAACATAAGGTGACAGGCACTCTGGCCGACAATGGCCCATAAAGCGGCGGTGGTCGGTGGCGGCAGAGGCGATGACGGGCAGGTCGACAAGCTCGGGGTCGCGGCCCACTGACCCCGGGGTCGCCGGGGTCACGAATCAGCCGGGGTCGGCGAGCAGGTGCGGCGACACGGAGCACCAGTTAATTGGGCTGACGACGCGTTTCTGCGTGTGGAACGCAGGCGCGATGACGAGGGTGGAGGGTGGAATGGTGCGCATTTGACCCCGGGACTTCACCATGGTGTTCAGCCAGAGGTCAGGTATTGGATTGGTAAGAGAGGATCAGGGCGTTGGTCGATACGGAGCGGGACTAAAGCCATCCTCCTTGCCGATGCTGCAGGTAGCTTTAGATTGGCACTGAGCTTGTTTGGGGACTCACAATTTAAATGGGGGTTGGTCGTCAGTCAGGGGTGGGGTTTTCTCCCCCTCTTTTGGCGCTGGAGCTTTCCCTCCCTCCCACAGGTTGGCGCTTTGTATCACGGGGCCCATGAACGTGACCTTGAAAAAAAATGATACGGAAACACACTTGGGCTCCCTCCCCTTCTATCCTGCAACTTCAGCTCATTCACTGGAAATCTCACAGAACTACAATGGAAAACAAAAAACAAGAATTTCACGGAGCACCCTGCAGGGCGCATGGATGTCGCTATGCATTTTTGATAACGTTGAGGGAGCGAAAATATTCTAGGTCATGTTTTGTATGCAAGGCCATTCGCATAATGTCAATAGAGTACCTAACTTGGCTTGGGGCTCTCCACCCTCCCCTTCCTCTCCCCCCCCATCGTCGCCCGCGCCACAGCGACGTCCACGCTAACATTGGGACACAGCCGTATGATAAAAGTTGTTCAGAACACGTGCAGTTCCCTGATGAGGAATTTCCTCAAAACATCTCAGAATTCCGATAGCCAATGTTTTATGCCATAGGAAGGCAACGAAGACGATTTATTGTCCAACTTCTGTTAAAAATTTAGTTCCGCCACAAGCTCGTGCTTTACTGCCCCCTCCCAGAGACCCAGGGTCCAAGTCAGGCTGGTGTTCTGTGAGGCAGCTGCTTAATTAACGAGTTTAAGATTTCTGGTGGTTGCTAGGCAACGTCGTTGCTAGGTAAACAAACAGTTTGTCTCCATATTTAAATTGGAGACTTTCTGGAGTTAGTTGTGCTTTTGTGTTACAATTGTTGCGAGGGCATCTATTAATGGATTCAATGCCGAATTACCCTCCGAATGTGAATTAGTCAGCTTGCCTTCAGATGTTAATTTCATGTTAATAGTCTTCTGGAACTATATTTAGGCATTTCTCCACCATAGGCAGCGGGCCGCCGGCGGCAGCGCCCGCGGTTCGCCGCCGACCTACCGCCATTGGTGATATAACCTGGCGGGGACCATTCCCTGAACATTAACCCGAGTCGTCTTTCCGGTCAGATCCTCACACCCCGTCTCGGGGGGGGGGGCGGTTAGCAACCCCCCTAAAATCCAAACTAAGCATCGCACGGAAACGAAAGAGGTGTCATCGAAAAGCGCTCGACGGATAGGGTCCGGGTCCACCCCGAAAACAATTTCCCCAAAAGTGACGTCACCAAGTGGGTAGTTTTTCACGACTTTTCACGACTTACATTATGTTTTTGGCTCTGGGGAGTTCATTTTGGAGGATATATGAGAAGAAACTAAATTTATTTGGAATGAGAAAAGGACAGCGAAATCGACCAGAGCTATCATTTTTTGGCCCCCAAATCTTTTTCTCTCAAAATTTTGAGTTTTAAAGTTTCCTTTCATTTTCTTTTTCCCATGGGTAGAACAGACCGAGAAACGTTGTTGGAAGTCAATTTGCCCTAATGAAAATGCTTACTTTAGCCAGAATCCTCTATTTGAACTGCAATTTAGCAAATACGCAAAATTTGTATGTGGTCAAAAACGAAAAGGAATCCACTCGTACGTTTTGTTCCATCCCTAAAGATAAGCAAAGGTTGAAAGTTTCATTAAAATATCTGTATCCGTTAAAGCGTGACGACTGGTTAAACTTTTCTTGAGGTGACCTCACTTGACCTTGACTAACTCGTTGACCCTAGATGACTTGACTTCAAAATTTTGAAACAGCATGCAAAATTGACGTGGGAAAGGGTACGCCAAATTTGGGTGCGCTGCCGCGCGCAGTTCGTGCACTATCCGCGAAATACCTGGGGGTGGTTGAAGACCCCCCGAGACGGGATGGGTTGATGGGCTTCAACGCCAAAGGTACATACAGGTTTTCATATTTGAAGCGATAGGAGATGTGTCTGGCATGATTTCCACCACCATTGGAGGTGCTATCGATATCGTTAAGAATTGTACGCTCATGTGCTTAAAATAAGGCAGTAAAATAAGGCTTAATCTCAAGTAAAATAAGGCATCCACAACCGTGAATTTCAACTACATAATTTTGGGGAGGCAGCGCTTCTGCTTGGTATTTCCCGGTATTTATCAAGGCTGGATATTTGTATTTGCGTCACGCCGTTCGGCAACTCTAAGGAAACTTTGCGCAGCAAATTTCGGCGCTTGACACGTATCGACCCAAGCAAGAACCTCGATACTGTCACAATGCTCATATATAATTGTGAAAATTGAATGTTAGATATCCAGAAAATAGACCAAAATGATACTAGAAGGCAACTGATATTATGCCGGTTTATGTCAGACCATTGGAAATGTATTGGCTAGTGTAGAACATCTGATGTAAGATTTAAATGAATACAATTTCGTATTGGGACATAAATCCTGGGATTAAGAGCAAAAGAAATGACAGGGTTAAACTCCATGGAAGCTATTCAAGATGATTAAAAATGCAGCACTTTCGATTTCTGTTGTTTTAAGACCACTGGTGATTGTCAGCACATTGCACGAAAGCTGTTTGACGCATTTTATTAAAAGATATTGAATAGCAAATTGCTCTCATTTCACTTTGAGGGCAATGTGACAAGGTGAAGCGACTTGATGATAAACTAACTACACATCACAAGATAGCTTGCTTAGATGTTGTTCACATCCGACCATTGGAAAATACTTGCACGTAATGTAGAAACTGGAATATGACATTAATCATAGGAAGCCCACTCTGGTGATATTCCTTCACCAAGCCACGACCAGAGTATCGCGACCGGGTATTATGTCCGCTCATGACGCCTAACTTGGGCATGCGTCGGGCACAAAACCGCCTGAAGTCCACCAGGTCATAACGCGACGAGCCATTATGTGACTGTTTTTGAGACATCATGATGGTTACAAGTAAGGTGTGCGGGGTCCCGACAACGGCCTCTAGAACCTCGGCGGAGTGTGACGTGATCACGTGCTGCGATGTTCTTGCACTCGAACCAACTCTACACCCGCCGTCCCGCCAGAAGCAGAAGCAAACACTTCAAACGCCTCCCTTCCGCCGCAAGTCGCGCCCGAGAAGCACTCACCACGCACGCTCTGCCCCAATTTGAGGCCTTCGCGGCGGTGCGGCATTTGCGGCGCGGACGGCGCACCTCACTCGAGCGCGGCGAAACCGACGCGGCGTGCTCGGAGCGGCGGCGGCGAAACCGGCGGCCGGCGCGTCTCGCCGATCTGGCTCGGCCGCCGCCCGGCTCGTTTCACTTTCCGCCGACCGGTCGATGACGTCACACGAGTTGCCACGTGATCGTCACGTGACCGGCGGTAAGTGTGTCGCGCGAGTGGCCGTGGCGGCGCCGGTCGCCTGTCTATGGGACGAGGTCGGCGCGGCATTCTTGGCAGATTGCCACGGCCCTCGACGTCCGGATCGTGCGAGAGTCGTGACACGTCTCCGACATTCCACGGTCGTGTTCGATGTTCGCCGTTGCGCTGCTGTCCTGCTCTCGGGTGACGTCACGCAACGTCAGATCTGCTCCACTGATCGTGCATCGGCGTGCGTGTGACGCCAGAAAAGCACACCGATGTTCCCGTGACGTCTGATATCGAAATTCACGCCGCCAACACCTGACGGCGAACATCGACCTTGACCTTGCTCACTGCATGACTCAGGACTGCGTCTGCAGTGTTGTTCGTGTATCACCATGTTTGTTCTTCTTGGTGTGTGATAAAAGTAGAGCATGGGAGTTAGTTAGCATATCTGCGGAGCGCTGTCGGTAGCAACAGAATACTTTCGCCAGCGAGGTATCTGTTAGCATTTGTCTCCTGCCAACGTACCAACTGCTGCCCGATAAAATATCAGGTACCAGATGGTTCATGTTTTACGATAATTGATGAATTCTTGGAATAGCATACGAAGCATGAGTCATAAGAGATGGCCTGCAACAAGCACATACGTTTTATTTCATTATAATACTACATCTATCAAACAATTCGCGAGTATCAATTCTTGGATGCTAAATCGTGTTGAATTATTTGTTTGCTGAATTTCCTGATGAGAGTGATATCAATCCTTCCAGCTAAATAAATGATGTGGACTAGTAATCAAAAACACAGCTACACGAGTGTTACCCAAGTGTTATGCAGGAATTCATACCAAGCACCTAATATGAACTATATCAAGTGCAAATTATTCACCTTAACATATCAGTATACGTGAATGACACGAAAAGTAGGCCACCCAGAGCTTGTCATGCGGACAAGTAACCGTTTGAAGAGGCGCAGGCTGAGCCTCAGGTGGGAGCGCCGAGCGTACATGACCGCAGCAATACTGGACGCCGTGTGCTGAGCTGTCCGATATCAGGCTTGGGAATTGGGTCTGCGAAATAATCACCAGTGTAATGGCCAATAATGACCAATAATGACCGGCAAAAATATGCTGAACTCCATTGAACAAAAGAAAACGTAAAGTGGAAGAGCTGGGAAGGACCACGGCAGGTCAAGGTGATACGGGGGGGGTCACTTGGACTACGCCAGGTCAGAGTGATGTTGTGATGATACGGTCACCTGTACCACGTTAAGTCAAGGCGATACGAGGTGGTCACTTTGACCATAGGAGGTCAGAGTGATACGGGGTGGTAACTAGGACCACGGCAGGTCACAGTGATACCGGATAGTCACTTCACTTGGATTACAGTACATCACGGCAATACGGGATGGTCATTTGGACCGCGGCAGGTTACGTGCTGGCGCGGCGGCGGGTGAGGAGGAATGCGTCCTCCTATCGCATGCACGCCGATGCAATGGGCGTCGTCCCCAGCCATCACACACGAGAGGGAGTTAGCGGAGAAACTTCTGTTGCTATCGTCACACGGCGACGGCAACCATGAGCCAGCAAACTGACTGAATCAGACGACAGGCAAGCATGATTCGCTCTTTTCACGTACATCTAGTATTTTCACTCGTTTGAAGTGGGGCACTCACAGTGACTGGCGCCATCTTGCCATGACTGAAGATGAAATATTTTAGAGACATATTAAAAGTTTTTTTTTTTAAGAATGATAATAATATTTCTGGGATGACAATTTTTTAATATACCATTTGATGATGGAGCCGCTAAGAGCTCCGTAAGTTTATGAAGATGTCAAGGGCACCGCTTCGCAGTTCGACCACCGAGGTCATCAGACCAGGTTCACGCACTGAATGCTGGTGTGTATCTTAGCGTAGCAGATGCGACGCCGCCTGCCCCTTAGCAGAGCGTGTCAGATGGTGGGTAAGGTGCAGCATGGCGTAAAACAGAGAACGTCGGCAAACACTATCGAACGCCGCCTGTGGAAATAACTTTGCAGGTAAATATAGAGCAAGATGAATCGATCAAGAAGTAATCCGTGCATTGCTCGAGTGCTGGCCAAAAGGTGGTCAAACGTTCGTCTCCGTCCGGTCCGGGTGACATGGATGGCAATGGCGAGCGTGTGCTTTCAGTGGAATGGCCGTGACCTAATCAAGACATTTAGAAACGTGCACCTCTGCCACTCCAGTAGACCAGCGAAATATGGCATGACGTACACGAAATCTGAACAAACTTCCTACACAGATGTCTGAATTGACGTGTTTGTGCAGGCGCAGCACCTGTAAGTGTTACTCGTCGAAACTTGAATTCGGTTGTGTCGTGCGTGTAAAGGCAGTGTCACAGTCGGCCTGCAAGCGCTGTCAGCGCCTACAAGTGAAACTATTACGTCGAAGAGTGCAAGCCGGCCAAAAACTGGTCTTTCCACGTCGCCGTCTACTGGACCGTAAACCCGGCGGAACTTCGGAGGCGGGAGAGTTCGGTTCGTCATCTGGCTGACAGCACCTCTTCAGAGGGAGAGTTTGGTTGGACACCTGCCTGCCAGCACCTCTGCGACGGGAGAATTTGGCTGGACACCTGCCTGGCAGCACCTCTGCGACGGGGAGTTCGGTTGGACGCCGGGCGTACCCTCCACAGCAAGCCTCAACATTCGCAGTCGGCCTACCAGCGCCTCATATTAAACGCCGGCCACAATCAGCTACACGAGTGCAACTGTGCTACGGTGAAGAGCACCCCAGGAGCGTGCCCTTCGGCAGCGGACATTGCCTCATGGCGGCGCCTGGTCCGACCCCCAAACAGCGAGCTGAAGACTGCAGAAGTGGCTGGACTGTCAGAGCGCCTGCGTGGCAGGAGCTGCTGCGTGGCAGGAGCTCCTGGAGACGAGCCGTGGCGCATGACACTCGCTGTTACCACCGTCATCACCGTCACCGCCGTCACCACCATCAGCACCGTCACCACTGTCACCACCGTCATCATCATCACCACCGTCACCACCGTCATCATCATCACCACCGTCATCATCGTCACCACCGTCACCACTGTCACCACCATCATCACCGTCACCACCGCCACCACCGTCATCATCATCACCACCGTCATCATCGTCACCACCGTCACCACAGTCACCACCATCATCACCGTCACCACCGTCACCACCTTCATCATCGTTACCACCGTCATCACCATCATCACCGCCACCACGTCATCACCATCACCACCGTCACCACCGTCACCACCGTCATCATCATCACCACCGTCACCACCGTCACCACCGTCATCATCGTCACCACCGTCACCACCGTCACCACCGTCACCACCGTCACCATCATCACCACCGTCACCACCGTCACACACCAGCGCGTGTCGCGTGTCGGTCTGCTCGTCCAGCCACAGCGCCCAGCCAGGTGGTGCTGCGGCTCGCCGACGCCAGCCGCCGGGTAATGGTCACGTCTGGAGCGGCGGGGCCGGGCCGGACCCGCGCTCACCTGCTCAGACGGCAGGGCAGGGCCGGACCCGCCGCTCACCTGCTCAGACGGCACGGCTGAGTGGCGACGGCGACCCCCCCCTGCTGGTCAGCTGCAGCTGGTGGTGCCGACCTGGCCAACCGTGGCGCATGCCAACCACCAGCCGCGCTACGTCACCCAGACACCAACCACCAGCGCGCTACGTACAGCGCCAACCACCAGCCGCGCTACGTCACCCAGACACCAACCACCAGCGCGCTACGTCACCCAGACACCAACCACCAGCGCGCTACGTCACCCCAGACATCAACCACCAGCGCGCTACGTCACCCAGACACCAACCACCAGCGCGCTACGTCACCCAGACACCAACCACCAGCGCGCTACGTCACCCAGACATCAACCACCAGCCGCGCTACGTCACCCAGACATCAACCAGCAGCCGCGCTACGTCACCCAGACACCAAGCACCAGCGCGCTACGTCACCCAGACACCAACCACCAGCCGCGCTACGTCACACAGACAACAACCACCAGCGCGCCACCCCACCCCAAACAACAACCACCATCCGCCCTACCCCACCCAGAAAACAACCACCAGCGCCCCCCCACCCACAAACAAAAAACCACCGCACCCCACACCCCAAACCAAAAAAAAAACCCCCCCCCCCACACCACAAAAAAACCACCAGGCGCTACGTCACCCAGACCAACCACAGCACCACACCAACCACCAGCCGCGCTACGTCACCCAGACACCAACCACCAGCCGCGCTACGTCACCCCAGACACCAACCACCAGCCCGCTACGTCACCCAGACACCAACCTCCAGCCGCGCTACGTTACCCAGACACCAACCACCAGCCGCGCTACGTCACCCAGACACCAACCACCAACGCGCTACGTCACCCAGACACCAACCACCAGCCGCGCTACGTCACCCAGACATCAACCACCAGCCGCGTTACGTCACCCGAGACACCAAACCAGCCACGAGCGCTACGTCACACAGACATCAACCACCAGCGCGCTACGTCACCCCAGACACCAACCACCAGCTGCGCTACGTCACCCAGACATCAACCACCAGCGCGCTACGTCACCCAGACACCAACCACCAGCGCGCTACGTCACCCCAGACACCAACCACCAGCCGCGCCACGTCACCCAGACACCAACCACCAGCGCGCTACGTCACCCAGACATCAACCACCAGCCGCGCTACGTCACCCAGACACCAACCACCAGCCGCGCTACGTCACCCCAGACACCAACCACCAGCCGCGCTACGTCACCCAGACACCAACCACCAGCGCGCTACGTCACCCAGACACCAACCACCAGCCGCGCTACGTCACCCAGACACCAACCACCAGCCGCGCTACGTCACCCAGACACCAACCACCAACGCGCTACGTCACACAGACACCAACCAACAGCCGCGCTACGTCACACAGACACCAACCACTAGCCCGCTAGGTCATCCAGACACCAACCACCAGCCGGTATACGTCAGCTCAATTTCCGCGAACTGAGTAGATGCACACGTCGCCTTCGGATAGTATGTGCCGGTAGATGATTATATCGGTTGTTACTTACAGAAGCATATCGCTTCCACGTACATAGCTCTTTTCAGAAAGTATCAACAGAAGAATTCCAGGTACAAGGTACTCGCTTCGACAGCTGTTCCTAAGGGTATCGGCTGACGAGCTGACGCAGACCTGTTCCACTCACTGTTGCACACACTTCCCTGCCCAAACGGCAGTTTGCTGGAATTGCCAAATCCAATTCCAATCCAACGTGCTGGAAGTTCCAAATCCAGTTGGAATTGAATGTATTTGCTGGAAGTACTGCCAATGAATTGGTCCAGAGGGGTTCCAGTTCGAGGGACGTCCGAAGCCAGAGCTGAAAATCTTTAACCTAACCAGGGAGTTCAGATCCTCATTTCCAAGGCATTGCAGATTGAACAGGGAAAATTATAAATTAGCATAAGAGATGTCTGGACTCCTTTCCCGACCCACTCGAGATCTCCAATAATGTGTGAAGCAGATAGTTGCCGGCACCTGCGTGCGTTGTCAATGCTGATGTATCGGTGGGTGTGATAACAATTTACATGCTGCTGTATCGGTGGATGTGTTTATCTCTACTCTGCCTTCTCAAGACACGTCACTGTCCAATCACCGCCAAGCTCCAGCTTACAATCCGAAAGGTCACAATCACCAGCAAAATAGCGCGCGAGAAGGTCTGTCTGCCACCGAGCAGTGTTGCCACGCGGCAGCCCCACTCGGATGGGTGGCCGTTCCGGTAGTGTTGGCCACGGTCACTGTCGGCCACGGCCACTGTCGGCCACGGCCACTGTCGGCCACGGCCACTGTCGGCCACGGCCACCCTCGGTGCGGGTGGCACGGCCACTGTCAGCCACGGCCACCCCCGGTGCGGGTGGCACGGCCACTGTCGGCCACGGCCACTGTCGGCCACGGCCACTGTCGGCCACGGCCAGTGTCGGCCACGGTCACTGTCGGCCACGGCCACTGTCGGCCACGGTCACCCCCGGTGCGGGTGGCACGGCCACGGCCACCCCCGGTGCGGGTGGCACGGCCACGGCCACCCCCGGTGCGGGTGGCACGGCCACGGCCACCCCCGGGGCGGGTGGCACGGCCACGCGACCTGTCCACGAAGTGCGAGAAAGTGAGCGGCGTCTCAGCGCTGCGGCCGGCCGCGCAGCGCCGGGAAAGTGAGCCGGCGAACGGCTGGGAGCCGGATCAATTTGCGGCCGGCCGGCATCGATTCCCGGCGCGACGGCAGTGGGAACGCGCCGCGTTTGTGTGCGCCGCCGGTTTCCCCGGCGCGCTGTGGTCGACACGACGCTGCCGGGGCCGACGCGGACACGACCGACGCGGACACGACCGACGCGCGGACACGACCGACGCGGACACGACCGACGCGGACACGACCGACGCGGACACGACCGACGCGGACACGACCGACGCGGACACGACCGAAGCGGACACGACCGACGGGCCACGACCGACGCGGCACGACCGACGCGACGCGGACACGACCGACGCGGACACGACCGACCGACGCGGACACGACCGACGCGGACACGACCGACGCGGACACGACCGACGCGGACACGACCGACGCGGACACGACCGACGCGGACACGACCGACGCGGACACGACCGACGCGGACACGACCGACGCGGACACGACCGACGCGGACACGACCGACGAAGACGCGCCAGCTGCCGGCCGGCGTTGGGCTGTCCAGGCCAGACTAAGCGGCGATCTTCGCCACTGCTGTGTCCGTCTGCTGTGTCCGTCTGCTGTGTCCGTCTGCCGTGTCCGTCTGCCGTGTCCGTCTGCTGTGTCCGTCCGCTGTGGTGGTCTGCTGTGTTGGTCCGCTGTGTTGGTCTGCTGTGTTCGTCTGATGTGTCCGTCTGATGTGTCCGTCTGCTGTGTCCGTCTGATGTGTCCGTCTGATGTGTCCGTCTGCTGTGTCCGTCTGCTGTGTCCGTCTGATGTGTCCGTCTGATGTGTCCGTCTGCTGTGTCCGTCTGCTGTGTCCGTCTGCTGTGTCCGTCTGCCGTGTCCGTCTGCTGTGTCCGTCTGCTGTGTCCGTCTGCTGTGTCCGTCTGTTGTGTCCGTCTGCTGTGTCCGTCTGCTGTGGTGATCCGCTGTGGCGGTCCGCTGTGGGTGTTCGGCTACAGTCTTGAGTCGCAGATCGTGGCCACAGTTACGCCGATCTCTCTCGCAGGGTATCAATGCGTCGGATACAGAAATCAGGACACATTTTCCTCACAAGCCAATGTTGCAAGCAGTTCAAACATAGCCTCTTTTAAGTGGAATGCAGTCGAATTTCAAAATTGTATGTTAGCCATGTACGGTTTTGCTCGACAAAAGGTTTCGCCTCAGTGACAACAAGTTGTTGCAAATATTAGCCGCCACATTTGCCCCGAAAATAGATATCTGCGGTACGGCTTCCGCCTGTTGCCGCCCAGATTCTGCCGACTGCTCTGCTCAACACAGCCCAATCTGTCGCCAGTCTGCCCCTTTGGCGGCAGACAAGCGCAAAAGTCGCCAAACTGCCGCCAAAGTAGCCAAACTCTGCGCCGGCTTCGGCCCGACCAAGCCCAAACTCTCCGACCGGAGACCGACAACGGTCGACTGGTGGTCTGGCCGAGATTTCCTCGAACAGCTGGCCAGAAGGCCCGGTCCCCTGAAGCCTGAAGGAATGGCAAGATCGCCCGGAACGCTTCGGTGATGACGTTGCCGGAGTTCTCGGGAAGCCAGCAGCTGTCACAGAGTTCGACCGCATTTGTGGGAACGTGGGAAAGGTGCTAATGACGTCCATGCCCAGCTAATTGCACCTCAGAGTCGTATCAGGTTTTCGTTTCCCACTGTCGACGACAACGAAAGGCAAGAATACATTTCAAGCGTTTCTGGTATGATGGAGTGAGTACGATTTCTCGAGACCGTTGATGTTCTTCGCCTTGGATGGCTGGGAAAACTGCGCATAGCGTGAAGTTCCACATCGAAGTAACAACTCATTGCACTTACTAGAACTAATGTGCCATTTGTGTAAATGTCAGACGAACGCAAACCGCATACCACAACTGAATTAAGTCCACGGTAGTAAATCACATGTAAGATAGTAGATACTTGCATAGACAAAATAGTAGATCTTGGTCATGCATTGGTTTGACCACGACGAAGATCAAGCAATATGATGTAGATAAATAGAGGAGATAGGTAGATAGTAGGCAACGATGCAATGAACACCATTGCTTATCTGATATCAACCGCAACACTATGTTTAACAGCATAAACACAAATCCATTACAGACAGTAAGTACAATAACATGACTATTTGATTGTTTATTTTCTTATTCATGTATTATGAGCATAACATCCAGCGGCGTAACTTCAATTGCGGATGCCGTCATTTATTGTCCTCACCGTCCTCGGCGCCTCGAGGCAGTGTCAGTGTGGCGTGTCGGCGGTGCGTGTTGCGGTGTCGGCGGGGTGGTGTCGGTGGGGCGGTGTCGGCGGGTGGTGTCGGGGTGGTGTCGCCGGGGCGGTGTCGGCGGGGCGGTGTCGGCGGGGCGGTGTCGGTGGTGTCGGTGGGGCGGTGTCGGTGGGGCGGGGGGCGGTGGGGCGGTGTCGGCGGGGCGGTGTCGGCGGGGCGGTGTCGGTGGGGCGGTGTCGGTGGGGCGGGGGCGGTGGTGTCGGTGGGGCGGTGTCGGTGGCACGGTGTCGGCGGGGCGGTGTCGGCGGGGCGGTGTCGGCGGGGCGGTGTCGGTGGGGCGGTGTCGGTGGGGCGGTGTCGGCGGGACGGTGTCGGTGGGGCGGTGTCGGCGGTGTCGGCGGGGCGGTGTCAGCAGGGCGGTGTCAGCAGGGCGGTGTCGGTGGGGCGGTGTCAGCAGGGCGGTGTCGGTGGGGCGGTGTCGGTGGGGCGGTGTCGGTGGCGCGGTGTCAGCAGGGCGGTGTCAGCAGGGTGGTGTCAGCAGGCCGCTGTCGGCAGGCCGCTGTCGGCAGGCCGCTGTCGGCGCACACGCAGCCGTCTAGCCACCAGCTCCGCCCACTGACGCAGTCTGCTGGGATGGATCTGTAATCTGTACAGGAATGTGAAAGTGGACCGGAGCGGGCAGAGGGATGGGCCGGCGACCAGACTACGCCGGGAGCGGGCAGAGGGATGGGCCGGCGACCAGACAACGCCGGGAGCGGGCAGAGGGATGGGCCGGCGACCAGACTACGCCGGGAGCGGGCAGAGGGATGGGCCGGCGACCAGACAACGCCGGGAGCGGGCAGAGGGATGGGCCGGCGACCAGACAACGCCGGGAGCGGGCAGAGGGATGGGCCGGCGACCAGACAACGCCGGGAGCGGGCAGAGGGATGGGCCGGCGACCAAAAGGGGAGGACAACGCCGGGAGCGGGCAGAGGGATGGGCCGGCGACCAGACAACGCCGGGAGCGGGCAGAGGGATGGGCCGGCGACCAGACAACGCCGGGAGCGGGCAGAGGGATGGGCCGGCGACCAGACAACGCCCGGGAGCGGGCAGAGGGATGGGCCGGCGACCAGACAACGCCGGGAGCGGGCAGAGGGATGGGCCGGCGACCAGACAACGCCGGGAGCGGGCAGAGGGATGGGCCGGCGACCAGACAACGCCGGGAGCGGGCGAGGGATGGGCCGGCGACCAGACTACGCCGGGAGCGGGCAGAGGGATGGGCCGGCGACCAGACAACGCCGGGAGCGGGCAGAGGGATGGGCCGGCGACCAGACTACGCCGGGAGCGGGCAGAGGGATGGGCCGGCGACCAGACAACGCCGGGAGCGGGCAGAGGGATGGGCCGGCGACCAGACTACGCCGGGAGCGGGCAGAGGGATGGGCCGGCGACCAGACTACGCCGGGAGCGGGCAGAGGGATGGGCCGGCGACCAGACAACGCCGGGAGCGGGCAGAGGGATGGGCCGGCGACCAGACAACGCCGGGAGCGGGCAGAGGGATGGGCCGGCGACCAGACAACGCCGGGAGCGGGCAGAGGGATGGGCCGGCGACCAGACTACGCCGGGAGCGGGCAGAGGGATGGGCCGGCGACCAGACAACGCCGGGAGCGGGCAGAGGGATGGGCCGGCGACCAGACAACGCCGGGAGCGGGCAGAGGGATGGGCCGGCGACCAGACAACGCCGGGAGCGGGCAGAGGGATGGGCCGGCGACCAGACAACGCCGGACCGGTCACCTGCAGCCACGGAAACGGCCCACAGGACGGGAAATACGTCGCCATGCATTCCCACGACCAACGTCGATGTGCACAATGTCGCAAACAGCGAACTGCACTACTGTCTACGTTTGATCAGAATTCTGTCATACGCTATGCTGACGGATTGCGGGTGTCTCACGTGTAATGGAGAACTGGACTCAGTCCAGTTCCGTACCACAATAGCCATTATCCGTGATAGAGTGGGCCTTTAATGCACGTCAAGGTATGTCATTAAGGGACAACATCAATGACTGGAATTGTGCCGGCGGGGGTGGGCTTGGATATCGCGACAAATGGAGAGGAACGCCCTGTCCCGGAGCCGTCCCCCCCGCCCAGACCGCCGGCCAATCAGCGGCGGTCTGCCCAGTCACGTCCGCTGGGGAGCCCGTGTGTGCGTTCGCACGCGGTCCGGCCTGTGATCGAAGACCTCTATTGAAATGTAGAAGTCCTTGCCTGTGTCGAGCTTATCTCAGCTGCCCGGTTTTGCCAGCGCGAGATATGTATCTTGGCTCACAGTGCGTGTTCCACTTCTACATATGGATTGACGAAGGCCATTTGTGTCCATATTGATCAGCTCTGGACGTCTGAACGCCGTAAACGGCGCCGACGTCGGACAGGCGGAGTAATCGGTGCAATTAGAGCACGATTGGGTCCTATGGTGCGCGAGGAGTCACAGCGAACACGGGTGTCAACCAAAGTGGGGCTGGTGCACCCCACACACAAATCACAAAAACACACCCCACTATCACAAAAAAAATACTTCACCGGAGAAAGATGAGCCGATCAGTGTTGTTGCTCCCTCCCACAGTTAGTGTGTATGTGGGAGGGGTGTCTGTCGGAAGCCAAAGAGACTTATGACCTCAGACAAACCAGACCGCTGCTGCTTCAGTCATAGGGTAAATACAGGCCGCAGCTCTAACCGGCAGAGCATCCTTGCCGACGTTCAAGTGCCCTCAAACTTAATGACATTCGGATCGTTAGATGCCCACTCAAATCTACCGCATTAATCGATAGCAGCGTACGATATCACCGGCCATTATTGGCGGGAGTGGGCGATGTAGCAATCCAGTTTGCCGGCATATCCAACTAGCCTGGCAGACCTGTGCACGCGCAGATCTATATCCGCACACCAACACCTACACACACACACAGATGACGCGGGAAACGGTGAAGGCATCGACTCGTCGTCCCCTCCACCACTTCAAAGCGTTTCGACACCAGGTGCATGACGTTTCGTCGGAAAAGGTGACGTATAAAAGTCTGCTGTCGCCGAGACACGACATCCGCTTCCGCACCACATCTCCTATAGCCAGAGCGTGACATCCGCCCCCGGCGCCACATCTCCTGTCGCCAGGACGTGACATCCGCCGCAGGCGCCACATCTGTCGCCGGCATCCGCTTCGGCACCACTGGTGCACCCCGCGCACTGCCGAGGTATCACCAGGCACCGCCACTGTCCGGACACCATGTAGCAATCAAGATAATTGCCATGGTAACCGCAAGCGCCAGCTGAAGCGGCGAAGGGCTACAGGAGGCGATTGAGTCGAAATCAAGCTGTCCAGGGTCACTCCGGCCGGCACCCGGAGAGATCCGACAGGCGCCCGCTCCACCTTCGGTGGGGAACAGCGTTCTCCGCAATTACCCAGTCTAACGCCTTTGGTTTATCATTAGCCAGTTGTCAGTCGTTTCTGTATAAGAAAAAAGCAGATAAAAGTGCGTCGTAAAGATGTCGCGCGCCCCTTGGGCCTCTGAAGGCAACGCTGTCATGGGAGCGAACTGGTGCTAGTTGACTGGCTTTTAACTCGGCAGGTGTGATGCCATTGCCATGGTCAATCAGTACTATTTATGTGGCAGATGGAGGAAGAGGTGAGGGGTGTCATTTCCACGTGCCATTGAAATATCTTGAGGTAGTGTTAGACTATTACGAGCCGGGCTGTAGGGTAAATGAGTCCATCTTCCACCGGGATATATAGCATATCTCATGGGCTGGCCCGGTCTAGTCCAGTTGTATAGCGGTTTTTGGACGAATTTAACTTGCATTGACGTAACCTAGACTCACACAATTCGTTCGAATTGCAGAAACAGAGTTAGCTACGAATCAGACAACCGACTTGTATGTACACACATCACTGATGTCATGATATCACCATCAGGTAATGCACGTGCATCACCGACGTCATGACATTACAAGGCTATGCGCTGGGATAGTTTGTACACACATCACTGATGTCGGGATATTACCATCAGGTAATGCGTTAGGCTGGTCTAGCCGACTAGCATGTACGTGCATCACTGACGTCATGATATTACGAGGCTATGCATTAGGCTAGCATGTACGCACATCACTGACGTCAGCAAATTACAAGGTGATGCGCTAGACTGGTATACCAGACTGGTATTCACCAACATCATTGGCGTCAGAACATCACATGGTAATGCGTTAGGCGGGGTTTACGCCGCACAACCTCTGTCCGCCGCCATTGCATGGCACGGGTCCGCCGTACGTCGCTGAGCGTCACACCTGTCGGCGGTATGCTGTGCCGCAGTACTCCGCCACTGTACGTCGCTGAGCGTCACACCTGTCGGCGGTATGCTGTGCCGCAGTACTCCGCCACTGTACGCCGATGAGCGTCACACCTGTCGGCGGTATGCTGTGCCGCAGTACTCCGCCACCGTACGTCGCTGAGCGTCATACCTGGCGGCGGTATGCTGTGCCGCAGTACTCCGCCACCGTACGTCGCTGAGCGTCATGCCTGGCGGCGGTATGCTGTGCCGCAGTACTCCGCCACCTCACGCAACACAGCGGTATAAATGTCGGCGCCAGCTCGGACGATATCGGTCACGATGAAGATCAGGGCTCTGGGTAGGAGTAAGCGTCGCGGGCAGGTGTACGCATCCCAGTCAATGAAAAACTTACTTTTGGGGACATGGGCGGATGCGGGAATTAGCGTCGGGCTGGCACACTTGTCTGAAGGGACGCCATTTCCTCACGAAATGTGCCAGAGCGAAAGCCCCTGAGCGAAAGTCAGCGGGCTGAAAAATTCGCTCAGATTGTGGTGGAGGGGAGGGCGGTGTACTCGAACATCCTGAAGGGGTGCGTTTTCCTGTGAGAAGGACACATTCTGCTGATAAAAAATTCGTGCAGCGAAGATGGACGAGGGACGAGGGAGGCGCAACTCGAGTACCCCTTAGCGGCGCCTATTCAAGGTCAGAGGAGTGTCACCTTTCCATTGGAACACATTCGTCCAGTGCCTCTCCCTATATCCGCCTGTGCTGTGTGAGAAGGCGTGCTGCAGCTATACACTTCCAAAAATCAGAGCAGGTCAGACCATGTCACTGAAACACAATCGAACGCCTTAAGGAGTTGGGAGGAGAGCACAGCTCCACAGCCATCCATCATTTCATCATTTATCCGCGGTAAGTTCGCAACCATAATTTTAACTTTAGAAATGCAGAGCTATGCAGAGAGGGACAGAGAAAAAGAGAGTGGACGAGAGAAAGTAAGAGAGAGAAAGAGAAAGAGGGAGCGAGGGAGAAAGAGAGAGAGAGAGAGAGGGGAGAGAGAGAAAGAGGTAGAGAGGAGGTGGAGCGAGACCTATGACGGGCGATAGTCCAAAGGCCACCTCACATTAATAAGCAGTGTCCACAAAACGTGAGCTCTCTAATGGAGCAGCAGCCAGACAGACAGAAACTATTGGCTTCCCACGTGAAAGTGACTGACTCAAAACACCCGGAACGAATCGCTTAGTTCGAGTGCGCCATCAGTTACTCCACGTCGAATTAAGCACCTGAACAAATGAACTTGATTTGACAGCACGATCGGGACGCGGTTGTTCTCCCGTCACACCGGGGACCGTCGGCCATGACGCTGACCACCACCGCGCTGCTCGTGCGTACAACCGCGTCCGTGTAGGTCGCCCTGTGGGCGTGTCCTGTGGGCGTGTCCTGTGGGCGTGTCCTGTGGGCGTGTCTTGTGGGTGTGTCCTGTGGGCGTGACGTGTGGGCGTGTCTTGTGGACGTGACATGTGGGCGTGTCGTGTGAGTGTGTGGTAATACTGGGCAATATCACTTGTCTTCCGCCACCTAATGCTAGATGCCGAACTTTTTCGCACGTTTTCCACATACACTTTTGAAACATCAGCCAGACGATTGAACACATGTCTTTTAACGTTCTTTTTTTTTGGGGGGGGTGTTATGCGTCGGCGATGTGTTCACTGTTTCAACATTCGGCAAGTCCATTGACCCTTGCTGTCCCGGGGACCACTTTGACGTGTTCTAAGTATCTTCTGAGGAAATTTCTAAGTTGTTCACGACATCGCTTAAAAAAAAGATGTACCTTTCAACGAGTGATCAGCGTACATTGTGGACGGAATGAGTTCCAGTCTCTTAAAGTACCAGAGACAGCGAGTGTCAAGGTCATGTCACGACTATGTCTCAATGCAGCTGTGAGACGTAGATACAGCCGCCATTAGTCATACAGAAACGTACGAGGTGAGTGAACAGAAACATTATAATGCAAATACAAATTACTGAGGAAAAATGCAAGTAGAATGTCAACTCAGATTAGGTTTCCACTTGAAATGAAAAAAAAAGTTTCTGGTGTATAATTTTCTGGCTGATGACTATTATTTCAAGACCGCATGGAATATACTTGGTGGTAATTGAAGTCTTTTTTTTGAGCGTATTCGAAGTCCCACGTTAATGTCAGACCAGGTCATTGAGATGTAACGTGAAACATCCTGAAGGTGCACATATGGCAGAACCTGTAGAGGCTTTACTATGGACTATTGAGAATAAAACAAATGGCTAAACCAGAGTAATTTGCACACTGATTTCGTATGTCATGCTCATTTGGTTGTCAAATTCGATTCTTAAACAACATATTGTATGGTTTCGCTACTTTTTCTTTTGAAAAATGTTCAACGCAACGCCGTTCATTTCTAAGCAGGTATGCAAAAAATGGCGTACATCGACCTATAAAATCTGGAGTTATGCACGAAAAACCTGGGGGCGTACTTCGCCCTCCTCCCATCCAGGGCGCGTGTTGAACTATGACCCCTCTCCCGTAGTACTAGGGGCAGAAAGTTTTCTATCGCCGATGGCGTCGAGTAAGCTGAGCAAATCGCTACGCTTAAATGCAATATTTCATTCCGCGAAACGCAAGCCATCGAGTGATTTCCGTCGCCATTGCACTAATGCTAGCGGTGGCCAAGTGGCGGTCGCTGTTCAGTTCGCCAGCTGATACCCCCCCCCCCCTCATCCCACCTGGTCACTGGTGCTCCACCACGTCTACGCCAGTATTCTTAACTCCGTCAGTTGTACCTCGCGTGGCACCGCAGTGCCGACGCCCGCATGCTCGAGTGTACCTGGAGCTGCTACCTGAAAAGGTACGAGTTCTCCCTCCGCTGGTTGGTTAGGTTGGTTTTACGACACTTCGACCGTTGAGTCATGTAGTGTCGCCAATCTCTCACGCCGATTGGTGGCGGCCAGAATAGCGAGTAGCGTAGTAAGAGTAGCGACAAGTGAAACTCGTGCCCACAACCTTTCGATTGTGAGACGGGCAACTTACCCCTAGACTACTCGTCTCAGTTTTCCCTCCGCACAGAGCCGGCGACAAATCCAAATGAATGGCGTCGGCACGGCGTGTGCGAGTTCGCGCCGCAGCTCGAAGGTGGCGGCTGGCGCATCGGCCCACTTAGTGCGAGCGGGCCCGAGCATGACGCCACCAAACCGCGCCGGCGACCGTGTGAGAGCCGGCGGCGCCACGTGAGACGTTTGCGGCGCGCGCGTCGGGCGGCGGCGCGGCCGGTGGCCGGGTTCTCAGCGGCGGCGGGCGGCTCGTGAGCGCCCGGTGGCCGCCCGACACGGGGTGCAGTCTCGCCGGCGGTCTCGGCCGCCCCGGGGTTCTCGCTGTCTCGCCCGCCCGGCACGATGTGCAGTTTCGCTGCCGTTTCCCGCCCGGCACGGTCAGTCTCGTCGGCGTGTCTCGGCCGCCACCCGGGGTGTCTCGTCGGCGTGTCTCGCCCGCCCGGCACGATGTGCAGTTTCGCTGCCGTGTCTCACCCGCCCGGCACGGGGTGCAGTCTCGTTGCCGTGTCTCACCCGCCCGGCACGGGGTGCAGTCTCGCTGCCGTGTCTCACCCGCCCGGCACGGGGTGCAGTCTCGCCGGCGTGTCTCACCCGCCCGGCACGGGGTGCAGTCTCGCTGCCGTGTCTCGGCCGCCGCCCCGGTGTGCAGTCTCGCTGCCGTGTCTCACCCGCCCGGCACGGGGTGCAGTCTCGCTGCCGTGTCTCACCCGCCCGGCACGGGGTGCAGTCTCGCCGGCGTGTCTCACCCGCCCGGCACGGGGTGCAGTCTCGCTGCCGTGTCTCGGCCGCCGCCCCGGTGTGCAGTCTCGCCGGCGTGTCTCGGTCGCCGCCCCGGGGTGCAGTCTCGCTCCCGTGTCTCGGTCGCCGCCCCGGGGTGCAGTCTCGCTCCCGTGTCTCGGCCGCCTCCCGGGGTGTCTCGCCGGCGTGTCTCGGCCGCCGCCCCGGCGTGCAGTCTCGCCGGCGTGTCTCGGTCGCTGCCCGGCGTGCAGTCTCGCCGGCGTGTCTCGGCCGCCTCCCGGGGTGTCTCGCCGGCGTGTCTCGGCCGCCTCCCGGGGTGTCTCACCGGTGTGTCTCGGCCGCCTCCCGGCGTGCAGTCTCGCCGGCGTGTCTCGGCCGCCTCCCGGCGTGCAGTCTCGCCGGCGTGTCTCGGCCGCCTCCCGGGGTGTCTCGCCCGCCCGGCAGATCTGCCCGCCTGAGTTTCACCTTCGCTGCACGCGGTACCCGCTGTCGCGAGGCCGCGGCGTCGGTGGCCAGCATTCGGAGTCGATTGGCTATTGTGGCGCGTGACAGTGTCCTGCTGTACACGGCCGGCGGCGAGGAGAGTATTGTCCCAGGCGGGGCGGCGGCAAACTAATGCGAGAATCAATGTGTATCACACATAAGGGACACACTAATTGAACAATGACCCAGTCAAAACTCTGAATGAGGAATACGTAAAAGATGGCTGCTTATGGTAAGCCAGCCGGCATTGCTGAACACAAGTGAATACGCCATTGAATAATGAGCTAGGGGCGTCAACTGACGTTGGTTGTAACTGAACACCTCTGGATACGTCAGGTGCGTGAGTTACACTAAGTTGACTAAACGTAGGAGGAACGCATGCACGCAACAAGGAATCTTTCACGCTTTGAGATACGGCAGCGTCATAGACTTCATAATTGAACATGCGTACTATTGTGAGAAGGAGAATGTCTGCACTGCTCTGGAAATACCTCGAATGAGAAAACGAACAAACACGCAGATGGTCCAAAACCCCGAAGACAAACATTGTTCTTTCGGTATATAAAACAACGCTTTCCTGACCATTTCCAATGACCATTCATCCATTTACAATGACCACTTCCTCATCGCCATATAAGCGTCAATTGAAGAAAGCATGGACGTTCCCTCGCCGCTATACTACAGACAATTCACGAACAGATAACACTTCCATCGTCGTGATATTACAGACAATTGACGAACACATCAGCTTTCTCTGGTCGCTATATTGCAGGCAATCGACGAACACATAACTTTTCCCTCGTCACCATACTACCTACAATTGACATACACATGACCTTTTACTCGTTGCTATCTTACCGACAATTGATAACCATGTCACCTTCCATCGTCGCTATGTCACAGACAATCCAAGAACAAATTGCCTTTCCACATCACGATATTACCGGCAACTAACAAACACATGCCCTTTTTCTCGTCGCTATATCACGGACAATTGATAAATACATGGCCTTCCATCGTCGTTACCTAACAGACAATTGACGAACACATGACCTTACCCACGCCGCTGTATTGCCGACAATTGGCACCATGGTGTCTGGTGAATATCAAGGCCTGCTCAGAACCCTCGACTTTCCTCAGCAGGAATGCGCTTCAGCAAACAGCAAGTGACAACTACAAAGTCCATGTTTGTGGTGTCGGCGAGTCTAAGGGAGCCATCGTGCCACACAGAGTGTACGTCTGCGATGGAAACGTGCACCCGCCGTGCCACACAGAGTGCACGTCTGCGATGGAAACGTGCACCCGCCGTGCCACACAGAGTGTACGTCTGCGATGGAAACGTGCACCCGCCGTGCCACACAGAGTGTACGTCTGCGATGGAAACGTGCACCCGCCGTGCCACACAGAGTGTACGTCTGCGATGGAAACGTGCACCCGCCGTGCCACACAGAGTGTACATCAGGGACGGAAACGTGCACCTGCCGTGCCACAAAGAGTATACGTCAGGGACGGAAACGTGCAGCACGGGTTGACGTCGCTGCTGGGAAGCCGTGAGTGCAAGCGCCGATCGCCCACCGCGGCTTGTGCAAGCGGAAGCCGGTGTTGTATTGCTGGCGGTCGGAGCCTGTGAGTACCACCGGTTCCGGAGGCTGGCGCGTCGCCACGCTCGCCGCATGCTTCATACATGCTGATCGTCGACTGTCGGCGAGTCCTCCCTCTCCCCTTGCAACTACCAACAATGTCGCTGCCTTGTGATACTTGAGCAGATTGAGCAGCAGCGCAGAGACACGCAGAGACTGTCCTGCTGTTTGCGGTGCCGAAGTGACCCTCCTCGCACCACTCGGCAGATGACCGGTGGGCAGTGCTCTACCGTACGCTGGACGAGACCCCGTTGTGAAGCCGGATCGGCACTCTACAAATGCGAACAGCACTCGTATTGCGTGGAAGGGAAGGAAATTCCTGCGTCTGCCAAATTGCGAGTAAATAACTTCCAGCAGGGCAGAAGACTCGGCAGTTCATATTTGGAGAGTGAATCTGAAGAGTAGACGGTGTGCGCACCTGAGCGACTCTGGTTGCCTCAGAGCCTCAGAGCATTCACGAACCTGATCTGGCCACCAACCGAGGTGAAGAAAAGCCACCAACTCGCATCCAAGCGTCTCCGAACGTGTTTCTCGCTACACTCATACTACCGGGGGATTCTAGGGAAAATGGTTTTGTTGATGGTTCATCTGGGAAACGGATATACTATCAACAAAATAGTACATTCGTTTTGTTCATAGTACCTTCGGCTTTTATCCAGATGGTTTACAGTATTGTCGCTGCAATGTTGACTAAATCCGCGGTATGCAAGGATGGTGAAAACTCTATCTGTCGGCCCGTACTTCTATGCTCACAATGTGTTATCATATTTTGTTTTTAACGACATCATGGTGGTAACCTTTGACATATCCTCCCAACACACCGAAGTGCATGGTACAGCTCATATGCGGTTATGCGTTCATGGGCACGAGGGCACACGTTTTCAAAATGCATTCCCCAGTGATCAGAGGGCAGCTCTCCACTTGCCCAGACCCGTGCCCCGGGTCCAGACCCGCCCCCGGGTCCACCAGACCCGTGCCCGAGTCCAGACCCGTCCCTCGGGTCCAATGTGCTGATGTGACCATTGTACGCTGAGGTGCGACCATTAATCAGCTGGGGTTTCGTCAGTCCCGTGGCGACGACACCTCCCGTATTAAAAGCCTGTAGCCGCCGCGGGCCGGGCGAGCTCTGTCGTGGTGTTTAGTACTGGTGCAGACACAGACGCGTGGCCACGATTATGCCGACACCGCAGACTGGTCCGCCCCGTGTGGCAATGGAAAGCCTAAGGAAGCCCAGACAGTGTGCCAATGGAGAGCTTCAAGACTTTCAAACCGTGCGCCAATGGAGAGCCTAAGAACACCCAAACCGTGTGTCAATTGAGAGCTTAATGACACTCACACCGTATGCCAATGGAACCTTTAAGGACCAGCGTTGGGACACACCGTGACCATTGGCACACGGTGTCTGCAGCGTGCCAAACACTGTGCCAATGGAGAGCTTAAGGATATTCATACCGTGTGCCTATGGAAAGTTTAAGGAGATTCGAACTGTGTCCCAATGGAGAGCGTAATGACACTCGAACTGTATACCAACGGAAAACTTAAAAGGATACTCACACAGTGGCCATAGGATGTTTCATCTACAAACCTC
Source organism: Imbricaverruca yamaguchii (assembly GCA_034440575.1). Classification (NCBI taxonomy): domain Eukaryota; kingdom Metazoa; phylum Arthropoda; class Thecostraca; family Neoverrucidae; genus Imbricaverruca; species Imbricaverruca yamaguchii. Next base: position 1,728,349 of record JAOTOL010001603.1, read on the forward strand.
CACCGGAACGAGTGCACAACAAGCCGTATTCAAATCGTGCGCGCACGGCGGGAAGATCGATCTTGTGGCCGCATCGTCGGAGTTGCCAGCACTCATTGGGAAACACCCGGCCTGCGGACATCCGCTGTTCGGGGCGGGGATGGCCGAGTGGTTAAGGTGTCGGGCTATGGGTACCAAAGGTCCCGGGTTCGACTCTAGCGCCACTCAGGACATTTCCCAACCCGCGGCCCACCGGCGAAACAGTGTGGGCGGCGCCATTAGCCGTGAATGTGCATAAAGTGTGTCGTGAACCAACCAATAAACAAACAATAATAAACAACATCCGCTGTTGGGACGCAGCCGCCGAGTGTTGCCGAGCCGAGAGACCGCGGCCGCGGCCGCGCCCGGCGTCACTCACCTGGCGAATCTCACGCTCCTCTCGAGTCTGCAGCGCGCGCGCGACAGTGTGTGCCGACACCGCGCCAACAAGTCGACGGCGCCGCCGGGGCAGACGACGTCCAGCAGCCTCGCCAGCCGCGCGCTCATCCTGTCACGTCACGTCACGTCACGTCACTGGCGCACCATCGCCGGCACCGTCAGTCGCCGCCGCCGCACCCGTCGCCGTCGCCGATAGCGCGCGAATGCGGCGCCGGTGACACACTTCTGGCGGGAGCGCGCCGGCTGCGCTCCGGGCCGCCAGGCGGCGCGCGCGCGGTTTTCTCTCCGGATGTGTGGTGCCGAGACGCCGGCCGATCCTCCGATGTCGGCCCGTGTCTGAGCGCACTCGACCGGACCGGTGGTCGGTCGGGTCGGTGCGCGAGCGAGCTGCCCGCCGACGGGTGACGAGTCTGGTCACCGTCGTGTTGTCTTGAGTCCTACCACAAGTCTGGTCACCATAGTGCTATCTTGCGTTCTGGGTTCACACCCTGGGACTGGCTAACTGTACTTGGCCGATGCATTGCTGTCTATTAACTATTGTGAGACATTTTTCAAGCACGGTAACACGTGGGCAAGTCTGAGAGTGGGTTGCCAAGTTGCAGATCGGTATCACTCAAAGCCGGATAATGGATGAGGCAGGGTAGTAGGACCAGCAAATTATTTGACGCCAGATTTAATGGTTGATTAAATCAGTAAAGCGAAACTCGATGTGTTCTCGCCTGTGTGTGTGTTCGCACCTGTTCGTGTTTGCGTTGGTGTGTGTGGGACGGTGAGGGGGAGTGTCAAGTGTGTGTGACTGGATTAGGAACAAACAAGATCCGTTTAATGAAGTACAGATGTTGTTTGTTTTTCATCAGTCATATTGATACTTAATCATGAACACTGAATAGCAAGTCTGAGCGACACCTCTGGGACTCCAGCAAGCGACTAATCAACGGCAATGATAGGAAGCTACCTACAGTAAACAAGACGAAGGGTAGAAAGTGAGTGGATACGCCCAACAGGGCTGCTGTTGAAATCGGCGATACTGGGGTCGCGAAACGAATAGTTAGTGTTGTATATTAAGCTAGCAAATGTAAATCTGGAGAAGGTGGGTGGTGCCATTGCGATGCCTGCAATGCTGCACTCTTCGCGCATCCAGTGTAAGGTGTGCAGTGAAACACCATCATTTCCCACAGGCATATGTCAAATACATCTTAGATGTTTTTTGTGTGTTTTTTTTATTAAATAAATTTGATCCGTGTTGTTGCTGGGGTGGCTTGAGGAGCCAGGGTTCTATTGCTAAGCAGAGCCTGTTGCGTGAACCCTGGCCCCACCACCCGATCCATGAGCTCCAGTTCAACGGCAGAATTTAGACCGAAAGTTTAACGTGCCGCCAATGCACCGACACGGCCGCCCGGTAGCTCGTCCCCGGCCTTATCGGGCCAGCTGCCAACTGACACTCCCGGCCGGGGGCTAAATGCGAGTGCGCGAAGCGACTCGAACCCTGTGTTGCCAATACAGGGGAGACCGGTGCAGGCCAGCGCTCTAACCAACTGAGCTACCAGGGCGGCTTTGCATAAAGTATTCCACTTTCGCAATACACCCTCGAACAAATAGTGCAAGGCTCACACGGCCGTTCAACACACTCGACGCAGGCTGCCGATCGGAAAGCAGTTCTTGTGGAAGCGAATAATTTGTGAAACGCAGAAAACAGAAGCGCCGCTGAAGATGAGCGTGCCCCCTCCTACCCCGCACTACGCCGACGGAGAGGCGTAGTGCGGGGTCCCTGAAGCCGCCCGCGAGGCGACCGTCGACGTCAGTCGACCGTCGACAGTCGACTCCCATCGTCGAGACGGCCACGCTCTGAACTTTCTGATGCGGGAGCGCCCCGATGGCGGTGATCCGGCCAAGGCGAGCCAGGCCAAGGTCAGCAAGGTCAGCTGCATACATGTGGCGATGGAGCTTTTTCTCGGTGGCGTCGTAGCTGGGGCTGGCAACAGATTGCTGTCACTCAAGCGACAAAGTTAGCTTTGCTTTAGACATCACTAGCTGATAGTCGTGATGCTCGGTAGCAAAATAACGCCGCTGTTTTTTTGGTCGGACAAGGGAGGTGTTTGATAGACTTTTCGTGCGAAGTCATAGGTGTACTATTAAATGTACGAAACCTGACCACGTCTCGCTTATAAGGTCACAATTTAGCTGCTTGCCGCATTCGTTCATCCGGCTGTATTTGCCGCCTTGTATTTTGTGAGCGACAAATCTCATTGATTTCTGGCCCTCTGGATTTATTGACCTCTAGACCTCTGGATGTATTGGCCTCCGGCATGCTGTTGCTTGCGCCGCCGCCACTACCGCGACTGTAGCCGACTCTCGCCCTGTTGCTGGTGCCGCTGCTGCCGTCGCCGATATCACGTGTGCTCATGCTGGTGCTGCACTAGCGCTGTCTCCACAGTTGCTGATGCTGCCATTAGCATTACCCGCACCGTTGCTGATGCTGTCATTAGCATTACCCGCACCGTTGCTGATGCTGCCATTAGCATTACCCGCACAGTTGCTGATGCTGTCATTAGCATTACCCGCACCGTTGCTGATGCTGCCATTAGCATTACCCGCACCGTTGCTGATGCTGTCATTAGCATTACCCGCACCGTTGCTGATGCTGTCATTAGCATTACCCGCACCGTTGCTGCTGCTGCTGTTGTCACCGCTGCTGCTGTCGCTGCCACAGCTGTTGCTGCTGTTGTAACCACTAACATCACCGCCAATACCTCTGCCGCTGCACTGCTGCCACGACTTCCGCTCTTGTATTCGTGCCGTTCGGTCAGCCTGTGTTTGGTTTGTGCGAAAATAAGCATACTCCGCTAACATGCCAGCCACGAACCTGGTAAAAAGTATTCGCAGATTTAGGTATCATGAAGCTACATACTTACGCCTGCGGGGAGCATTCATATGCAAACGCAATAGCTGCAACAAGTAAGATCGTCGACACCGTTGAAGACTCCGTGACTTCAGTTCGTAGCTGCTTGGGACTGCGAATGAGCTTTCTGCCGAGTCAACTCATTTCGACCCCTCCAAGACCGTGTGTTATCGACAGATATCGTCGACAGAGCGGCCGACGCGACAGGCTCACTAGCCCCCCCCAGTCTGGGAGGGGGCATTTTACGCCCCCAGAAAGGTTTTCCGCGGATAGTGAAGAAGAAGAAAAAACGACGCAGCAGCTCGCAGAAGTTTGGCATACATCTTCCCACATCAATCTGACATGTATTAAAATGTTTGGGTCAGGTCATTTACGGTTGCCGAGTGATTCCAGGTCAAGTGAGGTCACCTCTAAAAACGTTCAACCAATCGTCACACATTAACAGACAAAGATGTTTGTATTGAACTTTCGGCCTTTGCCTATCTTTAGGGACGCACTAAAACTCCCCAAAGGAATTTGGATTAAGAATAGATATTTGTTTTGCAGATTTTCCCATTGGAGCTAAACTAGAAGATTCTGATTAAAGTAGGCACTTTTGATCACGGAAAGCTGCCTTAAAACAACGCTATTTGATGCCCACAACCAATTATGAAAGGAAAATAGAATAACTTGAAAACTAAAAAAAAAATAAACGGCATATTTTCTGGTGGGCAAACATTCTGGGATCACGTTCAATTTAGTTTTCCTTTTCTGAATCCAACCAATTTTTTAAATCTACCCCAAAATGAACTCCACAGAGCCAAAAACATGACGTCAGTCGTGATCCTATAGACCTGCACCTCCTAGTGGTGTAACTTTTTAGGGGGAAAATTTGGTGGTGGTTACGGACCCTAACCGTTGGGTGCTTCCGATGATACCACTTTCGTTCTCGTGCAACGCTTTGTTTGGAGGATAGAGGGGTTTAAAATAATGACCCCCGCCCCAGCCCTAAACGGTGATTGAGGTTCTAGCCGGGAAAGCGGACGGACCAGTAACGAATTTAGCAGATGTCGACACAATGATGATCAAAAATATATTGGCACGGGGGCACTATGACCGCGGATTGGGTTCTGATGAGGAACTGGTTGGGTCGTCAGCTTATTTCTAAACCATTGTTACTTTCGCATAGAACCAGATTTTCCACTGAAATTACGACAGCCATGGTGAAAGCCGGCAAGTATAAAAATGTCAGAACAAGAAACGTTAATCAGCCGGTTCTGTCAGCTTCCTACGGAAATTTGGTGTTTTTTATATTATCGGGAATTTTGTGACGTGAGGTACATAATATTTGGTGTAATAACCTTCGGTGAGGTAAGTGTAATATCCCGAATTTGGTGATGTCGGGTGATGTCCGGAATTCTGTGATGCGAGGCAACACCCGGTATCAGTGCATCACCATCAGAACAGCTCGAGGAGCAGAACCGCTGGGACAAACACTTCCACGTGAAAAGTTTTCGCCCGGGCGTGCCACAGACCGACGGCGGCGGCGACGGCGAGCACGATCGGCCTCCCATGCCGGCCCCGAGCCGGCAACACCGCCTCCCGGTGCGTCACACACGTCACAGTGATGTACAGTGACGCGTGTACAGTGATGTACAGACACACCGAACAGGAGTTGTGGCGCCGGACGCCCGCCTATCAACACCGCATCGGCCGCTGTGTCCCGCGCGTCGGGCGCTCTGGCGACGCAGGGGCGACGTTTTCACCGCTGCAGCCGCTGCAACCGCCCGGCTGACTGGCGGGCAGATAACCGAGTTTGGCGTGGATATTGCACGGATCGGGTTTTTTCTGTCCGATCGACAGAGAAAGTTCGAGCGGTGACCGGTCGGAACGAGTGGGTCAGGGCGAGAAGCTTACACGCTCGAGCTGTGATGCGGCGGCTGAGCAGCTTTGTGCTGTGCTGTGCTGTGCTGTAGTGCTGTGTCGCATGAATTTGAACTTGATAATCAGGACAATACTGTTCACTGCGGATACAACATCTGACTCCCATCCCCACTCCCCTCATCCCTCACTCTACTGCAGCGGAGTGTCCCCACAATTTACTCTCAGGTCTGGTAGTAAAACACAATTTTGCAATACCTTCAGAGGTACTGCTCCAGCGGATGGGCGTCGAAACTTTGCAAGCGTATGCTAAGCAAACACGGCGAAATTATGTCGAAGTGTTCTTGTGAAGTCAAGCTCAAAGCTTGGGAACAGCAATAGAATCACAGGGGAAAACTCAAAATTTAAGGGAGGAATGATGGCAAATGTCTTCCCCGCTAACTCCGCACAATTATATCAGTATCAGTCCCACTGTGCTTCACTGAGTGCCCAAAGCATATTGAATCTCTCCTCGCCCACGATCATACGTACACACGCACACATACACACACACACACACACACACACACACACACACACACACACACACACACACACACATATATACACACACACACACACACACACACACACACACACACACGCGCGCACACATACAGCACCTGAGCCCTTCCCTGCCACCTTGTGGCCGGTCATGTCCTCAGCACATCACCTGAGAGCCTCCAGACAGCCGGCGATTCGCTCTATTGCCTGTATAATTGACGTCACAAATAGCTTGACAGTCAAGCTGAGTGTCTTGGCACCCGAATATCCTGCATAGGTGTACTGTTTCACACCACACCTAGGTACTATTTGCGTCACCAATAGCTTGGCAGTCAGACCGAGTGTCCTGGTACCTCAATTTCTTGCATAGATACACTAATTCCCACCACACCTATACCTATGCAAAATATTCAGGTGCCAGGACGTCAGATCTGACTGCAAAGTCATTTGTGACTCCAATAGTACATGTGCGAAGTTGCGGCACTGCCCATGGATGATGGAGAGCTGGCGATGGCAGATGGAGGGCAGATGTTGGGCAGTTGTTGGGCGGGTGGACAGTCGATGGAAGGCGGACGTAGGGCTGGGGGCGAGTGGATGGAAGGCGGATGTATGGAGTACGTAGGATGGTTCGAAGGCGGATGCATGGAGTACGTAGGATGCTTAGAAGGCGGATAGAAGTGGATGCAGGACGGATTGAGGGTGGAAGGAGGGCAGATGAACGGCGGGTGGCGGCTGGATATAGGGTGGAGGGTGGGTGGAAGGTGGATGGATGGCGGAAGGAGGGTAGATGGAAGGTGGATGAAGGGCGCGTGGCGGCTGGATATAGGAAGGAGGGTGGAAGGAGGGCAGGTGAAGGCCGGATAGAAGGCGAACGGACGGCGGATGGAGGGAGGACGAAGAGTGGACGGCGAGGATGTCGGAAGAAAGCGACGAACGCGCGGCATAACGCCGGCTCCCACCGGCCGCCGGTATCCGAACCGGTATCACAACCGCCGATTTCCATAATCGCAGCCAAACGTGCGGTCACGATGAACATTAGCGTGATGAAAAGATACGCCGCCGAATTGGGCCGACTGGCCCCATTTGGCGCCATATTTATACCGGCGGACGCGGCGCGGGAGCGGCGCCGCTCAGGACCGGGAAAAAAACTGGAGCACCGCCGACATTGGACGGCGTAATGCCACCTGTTGGCCGCCGAGCAGCATCGCGCGCTCCGAAAACTGAGCCGCCGTCCCTTGAATGGGGTCGTGAGTCGGCACGGGAAGACTGGGCAGGGACGCCGGCGGTGACGCGTGTGGGAGTGGCGGTGATTTGTTCACTCCCGCCTGTGCCCGTTGCACACTGCAGGCAATAACTGGCTCGGCGTGCGGGCTCACACAATCCGACATCGTTCTATCCGTTGCTCATAGGGACCCCCGGCTAAAACAGATATATCACAAGTGACGGTGGCATAGTCATCTTAAGCTGCGTTTATCTCCTGCCTCCTCTGCAGGGGCGGGGATGGCCGAGTGGTTAAGATGTCCGGCTATGGGTACCAAAGGTCCCGGGTTCGACTCTAGCGCCACTCCGGACATTTCCCAATCCCGCGGCCCACCGGCGAAACAGTGTGGGCGGCGCCATTAGCCGTGAATGTGCATAAAGTGTGTCGTAAACCAACCAATAAACAAACAAACAAACTGCCTCCTCTGCAGCACAGTTGTAGCTGATTTTCCGACTTCCATAGACGGTCTGCGTAAGTCCACTTGACTGCTCGATTATTATCGATTCACACACACAAATTCCTCTCCCTCACTAGTTTCATTAATCTCCCTCACGAGTGTCGTTTGAAACTGCTCTTGACGAAACGGGTGCAGCAGTGGCGGGTACGGCAGTATGTGTGGGGGGTACGGCAGTAGCGGGTGCAGCCAGTGACGAATACAACAGTAGCGGGTACAAATGTGGCGGGTACAACAGTGGAGAGTACAGCAGGGAAGGGTACAGATGTAGCGGGTACAGATGTGACGGGCACAACATTGGCTGGTGCAGATGTGACGGGTACAGATCTGACGGTTCCATATGTGACGGGTACATACGTTACGGGTACAAATGTGGCGGGTACAGATGTGGTGGGTATAACAGTGGTGGGTGCATATGTGACAGGTACAGATGTGACGGGTACAGATGTGACGGATACAGATGTGACGGATACAGATGTGACGGATACAGATGTGACGGGTACAGATGTAACTAGGACAGATGTGACGGGTTCAGATGTGACGGGTACAGATGTAGCAAGTGCAACAGTCGCGGGTACAGAGTGACAGGTGCATATGTGGCGGGTACATATGTGACGGGTACAGATGTGACGGGTACAGATGTGACAGCTACAACAGTGGCGGGTACAGCAGCTACATTTAACATTCACAGAAGGTCACCCGACTTGTGTCTGTGAAGAAATGCAGTACGAATTCCCAGGCTAGTGAAACTCATCCGGGAGCGACTTTCCACGTAAACAAGAAGGCTCCATAACATGGGTCGAATGTGAAACGGGAGAACGCAGTGAAAGGAGCGACACGTCTCATTGAGTGCGCTGCCGCGAAGTCGCTGTCCACCACGTCGCAAACGCTCATGCGTTTCGATGGCGCGTGTGCGTCTTGGGTCGCCTTCCGGATCTTGGCGGCGTGTTGTGGAGGCGACCGCGCCAGCAGGCGCGACCCGGTCGTGCGGACGTGACGCGCCGCCGACACCGACTGCGACACTGGCGCTGCGACACCGACTCTGCCACACTAGCGCTGCGACACTGACGCTGCGACACTGGCGCCGCGACACTGACGCTGCGACACTGGCGCTGCGACACTGACGCTGCGACACTGACGCTGCGACACTGACGCTGCGACACTGGTGCTGCGACACTGATGCTGCGACACTGGCGCTGCGACACTGGTGTTGCGACACTGACGGTGCGACACTGGCGGTGCGACACTGGCGCACTGTCGCGCCAGCGCGGGACGGTCGTCCGTCACTGCCGGGTGTCGACGCCCGGGTGTCGCCCGACAGCTGCCGGGTGTCCTTTCCAATGGTGGCCGGCACCTGCCGCCAGCCGAGCCCGACAGTCGCGGCCAGCTGAGGCGCGGCCAGCTGAGGCGCGGCCAGCTGTGGCGCGGCCAGCTGTGGCGCGGCCAGCTGTGGCGCGGCCAGCTGAGGCGCGGCCAGCTGAGGCGCGGCCAGCTGAGGCGCGGCCAGCTGAGGCGCGGCCAGCTGTGGCGCGGCCAGCTGAGGCGCGGCCAGCTGTGGCGCGGCCAGCTGAGGCGCGGCCAGCTGAGGCGCGGCCAGCTGTGGCGCGGCCAGCTGTGGCGCGGCCAGCTGAGGCGCGGCCAGCCGAGGCGCGGCCAGCTGAGGCGCGGCCAGCTGAGGCGAGGCCAGCTGTGGCGCGGCCAGCTGAGGCGCGGCCAGCTGTGGCGCGGCCAGCTGAGGCGCGGGCAGCTGAGGCGCAGCCAGCTGAGGCGCGGCCAGCTGAGGCGCGGCCAGCTGAGGCGCGGCCAGCTGAGGCGCGGCCAGCTGAGGCGCGGCCAGCTGAGGCGCGGCCAGCTGTGGCGCGGCCAGCTGTGGCGCGGCCAGCTGTGGCGCGGCCAGCTGTGGCGCGGCCAGCTGAGGCGCGGCCAGCTGTGGCGCGGCCGAACACGCGTCCGTGCCTGTCCGGCGTCATTCCTGCGGTGGCCGAGTCGGAGATGCTAGGTCGGAGGCGGTGGTCGGAGGTGATGGTCGGAGACGGTGGTCGGAGGTGATGGTCGGAGGTGGTGGTTGGAGATGATAGTTGGAGGTGGTGGTCGGGGGTGGTGGTTGGAGATGATAGTTGGAGGTGGTGGTCGGGGGTGGTGGTTGGAGATGATAGTTGGAGGTGGTGGTCGGGGGCGGTGGTTGGAGATGATAGTCGGAGGTGGTGGCCGGGGTGATGGTCGAAGATGGTAGGCCGGAGGTGGTGGTCGGGGTGGTGGTTGGAGATGGTAGGTCGGAGGTGTTGGTCGGAGGTGGTGGTCGGAGGTGGTGGTCGGATATGATGGTCGAAGGTGGTTGTCGTGATGTTGATTGGAGGTGGTGGTCGGATATGATAGCAAAAGGGGAAAGTTGCATTGTTACCGAATAGTTTCCTCTCAAAACCTGATGGAAAGCGTGCAGGCAGCAATACCATTGGCTGCGCTAGTGGCCTTGGGTGGTACTGGAATCACTACCCGGAACGATTCGACGTTGATTGACGTAAGTTGAACGCTTTGTCTCATCATCGAGATAGCACTTTCGTCCCCACCATCTCGTCCCACCCTGTCCCAGTCTCGAGATGGCTCTGAAGTCCCCACCATCAGTAGAGCTTGGAATGAAAATGTTGTCACTTTCATTCCAAGCTCTCTACAGAAGTGCATTGCAGTTGTCACTGGTGGGGCCTGACACACTGAAGGGCAGCCTGCCAAGCTGAGAGCATCTCGTTTGTCCTTCACGAGAAACAAAGCGTCCGCCGCTGGGAAGTGTGAACAATCACTTCTAATGGCGGTGCCTCATCAATTGGGGGAAAACTGGTCGAGCGAGGGCAACCTTGGTGGACAGGACATCCGTTTGGAAAAGAAAAACCTGCCTTAGTCACTGTAGCCTTGAGCTTCATTACTCTGGCCGTCGTCGCAAAATAGGGCTATCACTGGACCCCGAACAAAGAGAGAGAGAGAGAGAGAGAAAGAGAGAGAGAGAGAGAAGAGATGGGGAGATAGCAAAGGAGTGAGAGAGTGTGTATGTGTGAGAGAGAGGGAGATAGAGAGCGATATAGAGAGAGAGCGAGAGGCAGATAAAAAAGGAGAGTGGCAGAGTTAGGTAGTGTGTGTGAGAGAGAAGGCAGGGAGGAAGAAGGGAAGCAACGGGAGAGCGAAGGAGAAAAAGGAGAGACCAAGGAAGAAAAAGAGAAGAAGGGAGAATAACGAGGGACATCCGGAGTCGGCGAGAAGAAAAGAGAAGAAGAGAAAAAAGAAGAGTGGAGTCGGTCTGTAACTGCACTGACGACATAGTTCGTTCAAATTACGGTGTTATTCACTTATGACAGTCAGCTCAATGCAGTCGCTAGAGATACTCTCTAATTAGCGATTGCAGTCGCTGGTGATACTGTCTAGTCATCGATGTAGTTTCCGATGACGAAAGTAGCATTTATGTGCTGGCAGCATGGGCCCAGCTTGGTTGTCGCAGTCCATATGTTGTTTGAAACCTCATTTCATGACAAGTGTGTACCATATTTGTGTAAAGAGTATTTGAAACTAAGCTCCAAAAGGTAAAATCCCACCCTTCGCAAGCATGAAACTTGAATATGTACAAACTGTCAGTGTGCATCGGGGTGTGGATTTTATTGGAGAGACGAATGTGTGTATCTGAACCATTTGAAGAAGACAAAGAAGAACCTTGGGTTCTTTTACGACGCATCCAACCGCTAGGTAATATAGCGTCGCCAACCTTTCACGCCGATTAGTCATGGGTGAACTCAGTAAATGTCGTCAGCTGTGAGTTTCGAATGCATAATCTTGCGATCAAGAGTCATACGCTCTACCAACTTAGCTACCGCAGCCCATAGCAACCATTTCAGGTGACTATTATATATATATAAGCATATATATATATATATATATATATATATATACATACATACATACATGCATGTAGTGATGTTACTCATGTGGAAACATGCTCCCGCCTCCAATTTAGCCAAAACAATCCCTAACGCTTCAATATCACGGAGTCGATAGAACTCGAAAAGCTGGATCTTCAATACAGAGGTTAAATGGTAATATTGTAGTTATCACCGTTCTCGCAAACAAAATTATTATTCTGATGTACCAATGCTGTGGTCTTGTCTTATTTAAAAGTACCATTGCGTATGCGACATCATATATGTAAGTCGGAAAGAAGTGCACAACCTGAAGAACATGGATGCATACACCGGACTATTTACATCATGCTGTATATCAAATGACGGCTCGTAATGAGCTGGATTCATCTTTCACAAGCGTGAATGGAAGACGTGATTCTCATTTTTCAGTGAAAATCATGCCTGAACACGATCCTAATCATCCGCCACCCAAAGGACGTGATGGATTTCTGACCGCACCAGACGGGAACGCCGTGAATGGTGCCGCCAGTACATCGATCACCGGCCTTTGACAGGGCGGCCCGCCCAGTCGCACCCACTCCAGGGGTGCAATCAATTACAGAAAGTTACTCGTGTGCGACTGGCTGTGGTTGGACAGAACAGGACGAGATTTGCCCACTTCGGCGGGCAAAGGATTGACAAATTTCGGAGCACACTGGACAATGGGGGAGACGGTGGCCAACTGCGCCGCCGGTGGACTCATTTATCCTGATGAGTGCCGATGGGGAGTAACCCCGCAGGTGGACTCATTCACCTTGAGGAGTGCCGAGAGAGCCGATAGGTGCTTCGAAGCTCCAGAAGTTAAAGTAAATCATTGACCCAAGTACACATGATGGAATTTAGTTGAGGACGTAGACGAAATGAATGCTGAAAAGCAAATTACCTCCTTTTAAAAGGTTGCTTTCTTCCATGCCTCAGCATGTTTATTATTAAGTGTGTTTAATGCACGATTAATAATTGCATCGGTGTCCTAGAGTAAGACAGATTATCCGGAGCAGTATCGTTCCTGCATCCACTTGTCCCATTCCTGCGTTGCAACCTACATGCAATTGGAAGGAATCGCTGGCTTTTCATATCAAGTTGACCCATGCCAAGCCCCTCTTGTGCGTTTCGAAAATTATCATGCATATTCAGATGAGCTTGGATGCTTGAAGGTGATGCAAATTATTGTGTTTGTAGAATTGCTTTTGCAAAGAGAACCTCACACTATACCCATTTTCTCGCAATCAACCAAATAACTTCGATGAAGAATATACAGAGTTGAGGATCCACCTCATCCAACTCATGCATCAGTACCTCCACGTCCACTTCATGGATCAACGTTCAGCCAGGTGCATACCACGGCTGTGGACTTGACTGCATACATCAGCTGCTGCGTGCCACGTCTGCAAGAAGTGCACCTCGCTACGTTAATGTGCGTGCCGATCCTCCAGTTATGGAGTTACTCTGTGGTGGTGCTCATCCGTCGCCTCATCGAGCTGCAAATTCACTTTCGCTCGGCTCTCGAAAGCCCGCCACTAACTTACGACCTACCACGTGGGTTAGGATAAAATGTGAGACACAGGTGGAAAGCCATGCTTATGAAGAGCGCGACTGATGTTTTAACTTCGTATTTGACCAATAATGAAATCACCAGCGGTCATATTAGGTGAACATACGGAGTTTGACTTGGTTCCCTGCGACGGCAAGACATCAGTGATCGTTTTTCGACATTGTTGTTCAAAAATTAACGTAAGCGGACGTAGTTTCGCGCTTAACATAGCGAATTCCAGAATAATCAATCCAGGTATTTACATCTTGGAATGGTGGCTTAAGAATTGTCTTGATTGGTAAGAATTGGTTGTCTTGATACATGGTTCAATCGTTCGTATTTGACCGAACGTTAACGAGGTGGTGGAGAAGTGTTGGCCACACATAGCATGTCAGAGAGCTATTACACCCTCCGTGCACTTTTTCTTCAGTTTGAAAACCTTATCCTGAAAAGTCACTGCTTGTTTGTGGAGAAGTTGGCATGTTTGATTCCAGCAAATGATCCGATGGAATTTGCCTTGTGTGATGCCGAAGGTTGATGTGCCTCCAGGTAATGACATCAAACCAGGGATCATTGCATCACCAAAGCGGCAAATGTTGTCTTTTGGGGGACGGAAGGTGGCGTAGATAATCTCTTCGTGTGAATATCTGGTACTGCTTCTGAGGGAGATGATGCGACGAAAAGTACCATTTCGCATAATGTCCTGCAAGTCTTCGGTTTACCAGGCACACATATGGTTGTGCGAAATGTCCAGTAGGCATCGTGGTATCTGCGTGTATATCGTTTCTCTAAATAGCAGATGGAATGGGTGGATATCACCTCTACAATAAGGCCCAAAGATGTAAATGAAAGGCTGAATAATAGACCAGAATTAGGTGTCTGGATAAATATACTGAAAGTCCTGGCGTAGTACTATATATGGTAGTATTTTTGACGGCTGGATTGCACCTCATACTATCCTGAACATTTGTCTTCGACAGTACAGTTACTGCGCCATTTCCCACACACCGGCTCTGGTGGGAGTCGCAAGCATGGTATTTGTATATTTATGCAACAACTGGGTAAGTGGCAATTATTCACACCAACGCAAATGATACTCTCCACATCCTTAATGTACTAATACTACGACAGGCAAGAACAGAGTACTAGTAACACCACCATAAACCTATTTCGCAGCCTTGTTTCCAGTGAGACTGGTGTAAAACTATCACCAACAGTGTGGGTCCAATGTCCGCAATGACCGCCATTGAAAGACCATACATTAGCACGAGCACCCGGCGTCCTGTCAAAGGTGATAACTTCTAGCAATCAGGCATTTGCATCTCGACGTGGCCGACAAGTTGCTTACAAATGATCCTCAACCGGGCATACATTTGCGAACTCTGACTGCGCTTATCAGGTCAATTCCGGTAGCTGTTCTCTTGTTTCCATGGCGACTCCACAGCTATGCGTAGCCATGACAACGTATCGACATAAAGCGCACTTCAAGCGCACGCGGAGAGGGTGCAATCTCCACGCAGCGGGTGGACAGATTTGTGCAAAGTTGGCATCTACAGCGTCCAAAATGACGTGGTGTGCGTTCTCTCTGAGATAACGTCTTTTCTTCGCGTGGGTGTCCAAAAATGTTTCATAATTAATTCCCTACAGTTAATTCCCTACAGCTCATGCCCTGCAATGCACTCTCTAAAGTTCATTCCCTGCACTTCATGTCCTACAGCTAATTCCCTGCAGTTCATTCCATACAGTTCATTCCCTACAGTATATTCCCTACAGATAATTCCTTGCAGGTAATTCCCTAGAGTTAATTCAATACAGTTAATTCCCTAGAGTTAATGCTCTACAGTTAATTCCCTACAGTTAATTCATTACAATTGACTCCCTACAGTTAATTCCATACAGTTCATTTCATACAGTCTTCTCCCAATAGTTTATTCCCAACAGCATATGCCTTACAGTTGATTCCCTACAGTTTATGGGGACACGGGTGGAATGACTGTCACGTGTGGCACTCTCGCAGCAGTACCGGGTACAGCAGTACCGGGTACAGCAGTAGCAGGTAGGGCAGTGGGCAAAAGCGGGTTCAGCAGTGGCGGGGTCAGCACCAGCGGGTAAAGCAGTGGCGGCTGCAGCAATAGCGGGTGTAGTAGTGGCGGGTACAGCAGTGGCGGGTACAGCAGTGGCGGGGTACAGCAGTGGCGGGTACAGCAGTGTCGGGTACAGCAGTGGCGGGGTACAGGTGTGGTGGGCACAGCAGTGGCGGGTACAGCAGTGGCGGGTACAGTAGTGGTGGGCACAGCAGTGGCGAGTACAGCAGTGGCGGGCACAATAGTGGCGGGTACAGCAGTGGCGGGTGCACAATAGCGGGTACAGTAGTGGTGGGTGCAGCAGTGGCGGGTGCAGCAGTGGCGGGTGCAGCATTGGCGGGTAGAGCGGTGGCGGGTACAGCAGTGGCGGGTGCACAATAGCGGGTACAGTAGTGGTGGGTGCAGGAGTGGCGGGTACAGCAGTGGCGGGTACAGCAGTGGCGGGTACAGCAGTGGCGGGTACAGCAGTGGCGGGTACAGTAGTGGCGGGTGCAGCGGTGGCGGGTACAGCGGTGGCGGGTACAGCGGTGGCGGGTACAGCAGTGGCGGGTGCAGCGGTGGCGGGTACAGCAGTGGCGGGTACAGCAGTACCGGGTACAGCAGTGGCGGGTACAACAGTGGCGGGTGCAGCAGTGGCGGGTACAGCAGTAGCGGGTACAGCGGTGGCGGGTGCAGCAGTGGCGGGTACAGCAGTGGCGGGTACAGCAGTGGCGGGTACAGCAGTGGCGGGTGCAGCAGTGGCAGGTACAGCAGTGGCGGGTGCAGCAGTGGCGGGTGCAGCAGTGGCAGGTACAGCAGTGGCAGGTACAGCAGTGGCGGGTGCAGCGGTGGCGGGTACAGCAGTGGCGGGTACAGCAGTGGCGGGTGCAGCAGTGGCGGGTACAGCAGTGGCGGGTACAGCAGTGGCGGGTACAGCAGTACCGGGTACAGCAGTGGCGGGTACAGCAGTGGCGGGTACAGCAGTGGCGGGTACAGCAGTGGCGGGTACAGCAGTGGCGGGTACAGCAGTGGCGGGTACAGCAGTGGCGGGTACAGCAGTGGCGGGTACAGCAGTGGCGGGTACAGCAGTGGCGGGTACAGCAGTGGCGGGTACAGCAGTGGCGGGTACAGCAGTGGCGGGTGCAGCAGTGGCGGGTGCAGCAGTGGCGGGTGCAGCAGTGGCGGGTACAGCAGTGGCGGGTGCAGCAGTGGCGGGTGCAGCAGTGGCGGGTGCAGCGGTGGCGGAGAAAGAGTGGCGGGACAGAGCCGGGTAGGGGGGGGAGGGGTGGGGTACGGGCGGGTACAGTGGGTAAGTGCGGAGAGTGGTGAGGGATGAGCGGGAAGAGTGGCGTAAAGGTGCGGAAGCAGGGCGGTAAGAGTGCGGACGAAGAGTGGCGGGTAAAGAGTGGCGGACAGAGTACGGGTCAGCAGTGGCGGGTACAGCAGTGGCGGGTGCAGCGGTGGCGGGAAAGAGTGGCGGGTAAGCAGTGCGGTACAGCAGGGCGGTACAGAGGGGGTGGGTGCGGGTGGGGTAGGTGGGGGGGGTGCGGTGCGAGGGGGACGGTGGCGAGGGGCGGAAGGGCGGGTCGCTCAGGGAAGAGTGCGGTGCGGGGTGGGGTGGCGGGAGCGTGGCGGGAGGTGGGTGGTGGCGGGCGGGGGGGGCGAAGGGGAGGGGGGGGGAGAGCGGAGTGGGAGGCGGAGAGTGGCGGGTACAGTGTGGCGGGACGGTGGGTACGAGTGGGGTGAGTGCGGGAGGTGGCGGGCGGGAGGAGGGTGTGGGGGGTGGGGGTCGGTGGCGGGGCGGGCGGAAGAGTGCGACGCAGAGCAGGTGGCGGGTGCAGCGTGGCGGGTACGCGGTGGCGTGCCGTGGGGTACGAGGCGCGTGAGAGGAGGACCGGGGCGGGAAGGAGGGCTAGGCGGTAAGACGAGGAAGAGGGCGGTAAGGACCGGGAAGAGTGGCGGTAGCGTGGGTACAGAGTGGCGGGTAAGAGTGGGGTACAGCAGTGGCGGGACGGTAAAGTGGAAGGAAGAGTGGCGGGTAAGAGTGGCGGGACAGCAGTGGCGGACAGCGTGGGGTACAGCAGTGGGGTGCGAGTGGGAGATGGGGGTACAGCAGGGTGAGGGGGGTAGCGTGGCGGTGCAGGGGGAGGCAGCAGTGCGGGACGAGTGGCGGGCAGCAGTGGCGGGCAGGGTGGGGTACAGGTGGCGGTACAGCGGCCGAGTGTGGCGGGTAGCGTGCGGGTAAGGGTGGCGGGTAAGAGTGGCGGGTAGCGGGCGGGTAAGGTACGGGTAAGAGTGGCGGGAAACAGTGGCGGGTGGTGGCGGGTAAAGGGACGGTGCGGACAGCAGTGGCGGGTCGGTGGCGGGTGCAGCAGTGGCGGGAAGCAGTGGCGGGTCGCAAACCGGTAGGGCGGGTACGGTGGCGGGTGAGCGTGGGGGTAAAGAGTGGCGGTAAGCAATACGGGTGCAGCATGCGGGTACAAGTGGCGGGTGCAGCAGTGGCGGGTACAGAGTGGCGGACAGCGGTGGCGGTACAGCAGTGGCCGGTACAGCAGTGGCGGTGCAGCGGTGGCGGGTACAGCAGTGGCGGGTACAGCGGTGGCGGGTACAGCAGTGGCGGGACAGCAGTGGCGGGTCAGTAGTGGCGGGTGCAGCAATGGCGGGTACAGAAGTGGCGGTTACAGCAGTGGCGGGTAACAGTGGCGGGTACAGCAGTGGCGGGTACAGCAGTGGCGGGTACAGCAGTGGCGGGTGCAGCAGTGGCGGGTAAGCAGTGGCGGGTACAGCAGACCGGTTCGCGGTATAGCAGTTGCGGGTACAGAGTGGCGGGTACGAGTGCGGTCCGCAGTAGGGGTCCAAGTTGCGGGTGCAGCAGTGGCGGGTACAGCAGTGGCGGGTACAGCAGTGGCGGGTACAGCAGTGGGCACAGCAGTGGCGGGCACAGCAGAGGCCGGTACGGCATGGCGGGTACAGCAGTGGCGGGTACAGCGGCGGCGGGTACAGTAGTGGCGGACGAGTCTGGGTAAGCAGTGGCGGGTACAGCAGTGGCGGGTACAGCAGTGGCGGGTACAGCGGTGGCGGGTAAGAGTGGCGGGACAACAACCGGGTACAGCGGTGGCGGGTACAGCAGTGACGGGTACAGCGGTGGCGGGTACAGTAGTGGCGGGTACAGCAATGGCGGGTACAGCAGTGGCGGGTACAGCAGTGGCGGGTACAGCAGTACCGGGTACAGCGGCGGCGGGTACAGCAGTGGCCGGTACAGCAGTGGCGGGTACAGCAGTGGCAGGTACGGCGGTGGCAGGTACAGCAGTGGCGGGTACAGCAGTGGCGGGTGAGCAGTAACGGGTGCAGCAGTGGCGGTGCAGCAGTAACGGGTGCAGCAGTGGCGGGTACAGCAGTGGCGGGTACAGCAGTGGCGGTACAGCAGTGGCGGGTAGAGTGGCGACAGCAGTACCGGGTTTAGCAGTGGCAGTACAGAGTGGCGGGTACAGCAGTGGCGGTAGAGTACCGGGTACAGCAGTGGCGGGTAAAGCAGTGGCGGGTACAGCAATACCGGGTTCAGCAGTGGCGGGTACAGCAGTGGCGGGTGCAGCGGTGGCGGGTAAAGCAGTGGCGGGTACAGCAGTGGGGTACAGCAGTGGCCGGTACAGCAGTGGCGGGTACAGCAGTGGCGGGTGCAGCGGTGGCGGGTACAGCAGTGGCGGGTGCAGCAGTGGCGGGTACAGCAGTACCGGGTGCAGCAGTGGCGGGTGCAGCAGTGGTGGGTACAGCAGTGGCGGGTACAGCAGTGGCGGGTACAGCAGTTGCGGGTGCAGCGTGGCAGGTACAGCAGTGGCGGGTACAGCAGTGGCGGGTGCAGCAGTGGCAGGTGCAGCAGTGGCAGGTACAGCAGTGGCGGGTGCAGCAGTGGCGGATGCAGCGGTGGCGGGTACAGCAGTGGCGGGTACAGCAGTGGCGGGTGCAGCGGTGGCGGGTCAGCAGTTGCGGGTGCAGCAGTGGCGGGTACAACAGTGGCGGGTACAGCAGTGGCGGGTACAGCAGTGGCGGGTACAGCAACCGGACAGCATGGCGGGTACAGCAGTACCGGGTACAGCAGTGGCGGGTACAGTAGTGGCGGGTACAGTAGTAGCGGGTACAGCAGTGGCGGGTGCAGCGGTGTCGGGTACAGCAGTGGCGGGTGCAGCGGTGTCGGGTACAGCAGTGGCGGGTACAGTAGTGGTGGGTACAGCAGTGGCGGGTACAGCAGTACCGGGTACAGCGGTGGCGGGTACAGCAGTGGTGGGTACAGCAGTGGCGGGTACAGCAGTGGCGGGTGCAGCAGTGGCGGGTACAGCAGTGGCGGGTGCAGCGGTGGCGGGTCCGGCTGGGCACCGCGCCACGGGCTGCGGACCCGGCGCGGCCGGTCTGATCGCCATGTGCAGCGTACTCGCGGCCATCAGCCGTGCAGGTTTCACTTGGCGGCCGTCGCTGCACGTTCGCCACCTCGGGCGCATTCCTCCGTCCGGCAGACGGACAGTGAAAGGTCGGAAAAAGTGGCCGGCGCAACGCCGGCCGACGTGACACCCATGGTGGTCAGGTACCGGGGGGTGGGGGGGCTCACGTGCTGGTCCGCCTCCGTCCATGGTGGTCAGGTGCAGGGGGGGGGGCTCACGTGCTGGTCTGCCTCCGTCCATGGTGGTCAGCTGCAGGGGGGGGGCTCACGTGCTGGTCTGCCTCCGTCCATGGTGGTGAGGTACCGGGGGGGCTCACGTGCTGGTCTGCCTCCGTCCATGGTGGTCAGGTAGGGCTCCGTGTGTAGGGGGGGGCTCACGTGCTGGTCCGCCTCCGTCCATGGTGGTCAGGTACGGGGGGGTCACGTGCTGGTCTGCCTCCGTCCATGGTGGTCAGGTACCGGGGGGGGCTCACGTGCTGGTCTGCCTCCGTCCATGGTGGTCAGGTACCGGGTGGGGGGGGGGGGCTCACGTGCTGGTCTGCCTCCGTCCATGGTGGTCAGGTACCGGGGGGGCTCACGTGCTGGTCTGCCTCCGTCCATGGTGGTCAGGTACCGGGGGGGGCTCACGTGCTGGTCCGCCTCCGTCCATGGTGGTCAGGTACCGGGGGGGGCTCACGTGCTGGTCTGCCTCCGTCCATGGTGGTCAGGTACCGGGGGGGGCTCACGTGCTGGTCTGCCTCCGTCCATGGTGGTCGGGTACCGGGGGGGCTCACGTGCTGGTCCGCCTCCGTCCATGGTGGTCGGGTACCGGGGGGGGGCTCACGTGCTGGTCCGCCTCCGTCCATGGTGGTCGGGTACCGCGGACTTCATGTGATGGTCTGCCGAGCCCATAAACACTTTTTGTTCAACACTTTTTGTTCAACACTGGCAATCGATGTCACAAAGAATATAATCATTTCACTACTGGCATGGGTAAAAAGGAAATGTATTTGTATTCTGGTGTACGGCACACTGTTGTTACAACAGATCAGTTCCGGGCGTTTCGATAACTTTCATCGATAACGATTATCGGAGTCGTATCGATGATAATGTCTTTCAAATTTGTGATTATCGATTACCGTTATCGAAGTCACGTTATCGAAGTTCCCATTTCGGCCAATCGATAACGACAACTTTTTCGATACCTTTTTCATTAAATGCGTACATATATTTTTATATATAATACCCCTCGGATTTTTCGGAGCGCTATGTGACGCAGAAGTGGAAGATTGAAAACTTTGTGTCGCAAATGCACACTCGGATGGAAAATGAAGTATTATAGTACTGCTAAGAAAAATACAAATTGTGTTCAAGAAAAATGTCCTTACTGATGCCAAAAAGCAGAGTAAGTACACCTCAGAAAGCTTATTAACTATAGCTATAAACAATTACAAAACAACAAATAAACAAACAAAAAACTATAAGCTATAAACAATTCAAGATGTGATGCTATGTCAGTGAGTTGTGATGTGAAGATGTAGGTCAGTGAGTTATGATGTGATGAGAGCGAAAATTTACGTCATTTTCGCCGTGAATCATAAAGCCTCAATTATTACTCTTTTTGATTTCCACAAAATTGCAAATGTGGGATGTGTAAGGATGGTATGTACATAAGTCGCATAATCTGTTTTCACTGATCATTGAACTCTAGAGTTTTTCGTCGTCATTTAACACGCGCTCCGGAGGGGGGGGGCGAAATCCGCCCACCCATAATGTTTTTCGTAGATAACTCTCGATTTTACGGGCCGATATACGTCATTGTTTGTGTACCTGCTTAGGAATGAACGACACGTCGCTTAAAGTACGAAAAATGTAAATCGACAGAAAATGTTTCGAGTTATGGGTCGGTAAATTGAAAACAAAATTCAGCGCCAGACCACAAATATCGGCGCTGATGCGCTTCCCGTATATTGGCAAAAAGGAAGTGTTCTTTTCAACACTAGCGACTTGTTTGATATATATTGTTATGCTACATTGTTTCAAAGTCATGTTAGGTCACCGAGGTCAAGTCGGGTCAAGTTCATGACAGGCTAATACACGCCCTGGAGGGGTGACGGGCGAAATCCGCCCACCCCTCCGATTTGTCGTACACAACTCCATATTGTACCGGCCGATATACGCCATTTTTTCGGTACCTACGTAGACAAATCTGGCGGATTGCTTAAAGCAAGAAAAATGGAAATCGGCCGAAAAGTTGTTAAGTTATCAGCCAATAAACTTCTCTTTTTTAACCGCAGCGCCAGACCACAAAAATCGGCGCTGATGCGCTTCCCGTCTATTGGCAAAAGGGAAATGTTCTTGACAACACCAGCGACTTATTTGATGCATATTGTTATGTTATGTAATTTAAAAAGTCATGTTACGTCGCCGAGGTCATCATGACAGGCTAGTGGAACCAAACTTAGTCAACTGGAATGTTGTCATAAATGCAAATGACTGTCATGCGATTGATGTCACTTTACATGTTTGTGCCTTTGTGTGCCTAAGCATTTCCATACTTTATTCATGTATTTCACTTCTTTCTTTGTGAAGCCGATTGTGCCGAGCCGCCCAACGGAACAGTTGGGTTGGCAGCCTGGTTCCAGTAAGTGGAGCAGGTAATTACCTAATGAAGTGCTCCTATATAGGTGACCTGAGGTCAAATGGCGGATCATTTGACCAATGATAACCTGTTCCGGTTTTTAGTCACTATATCATTAACTTGAACACTGCGAGTTTTTTTATCCATTTTTCATCACTGAACACATTAAGTCTCGATTTTGGCTACTTTTTCGGAAGTGTTCCCAAAACGACAGGAAGAACAAATCTCATCTGGTCTTTGAACTAGGGGTTGAATGTGATACATCACGCAATGTTTATATTTAGGCGCTGAGGAATACCACGGTGAAAAGCTTAACCCGTCCCGTCTCGGGGGAAGGGGGGGGGGTTCGCTGTTGCTCACGCTGCTACCTCCGTTTGCAGCCGAACCCTGAAAATAAACGTCTCTGTATCAGGGCTCTTGTGTGTCCAAGCCGTACTGCGCACGTGCTGTATTGAAACTTTTACCTCCATTTGTAGCCGAACCCCGAAAACAGACCTATCAGCGTTAGGGCTCCTGTGTTTCCATGGTAACACTGCTCACAGTTACATTAACCCGTCCCATCTCGGGGGTCTTCAACCACCCCCACCCCCTCAGTTTTTTTCGCACATAGCGGACTACGGCGCGTGGCGGCGCGCCCAAATTTAGTATATCTTTTCCCACATAAATTTGGCATGCTGTTGCAAAATTTTGAAGTCAGGTCATCTGGGTCAACGAGTTAGTCAAAGTCAAGAGAGGTCACCTCCAAAACAGTTCAACTAGTCGTCACGCTTTAACGTATACACATATTTTAATGAAACTTTCAGCGTTTTCTTATCCTGAGGGATATAACAAAACGTACGAGTATAATTTTTTTTTTCGTTTTTACTACATGTAAATTTGCATATTTGCCAATTGCAGTTCAAATATAAGATTTTGGCTAAAGTAAGTATTTGTATTCGGGAAAGTTGATTTCCAACAACTTTTTCTCTGTCTGCTCTACCCATTAGAAAAGGAAAATAAGAGAAAACTTGAAAACTCAAAATTTTGAAATTTCGAAAAAAATTATTATTTTTGGGAGGCCAAAAAATTGCATGGCCATGGTTGACTTCGCTGTCCTTTTCTCATTCCCAATAATTTTCTTCATATATCCCCAGAGTCAAAAACAATTCAAGTCGTGAAAAGTCGTGAAAATCTAACCCTGGTGACGTCACCGATTTGTCATACGGCTGTAGGCCGGCCAAGCACGAGTCAAGCACGAGTCAAGCACGAGTCAAGCACGAGTCGCCTCGTGCACGTACGGCACAAGGCCTGGTCGCCTTGTCGCCCTGTATGCCTTGTCGCAGACAAAACCGCATTACGGCCGGTCATGTGGCGCCGACCAACGGCGGCGTTGTGTTTTGGCGCGGCGGTCACTCCAACCACTCCGCCACTCCGTGAGCTCTCTCCCGCCACTCTCAAGACACGGCCATCCCTGCAGTCGGTACACATGCCAACAGCCTGTGGCACCCACGTGCTGTCGACGCCGAAAACCGGAGCCGAAGCCGAAGCCGAAGCCGAAGCCGAAGCCGAAGCCGAAGCCGAAGCCGAAGCCGAAGCCGAAGCCGAAGCCGAAGCCGAAGCCGAAGCCGGAGCCGGAGCCGGAGCCGGAGCCGGAGCCGGAGCCGGAGCCGGAGCCGGAGCCGGAGCCGGAGCCGGAGCCGGAAGCCGGAGCCGAAGCCGGAGCCGGAGCCGGAAGCCGAAGCCGGAGCCGGAGCCGGAGCCGGAGCCGGAGCCGGAGCCGGAGCCGGAGCCGGAGCCGGAGCCGGAGCCGGAGCCGGAGCCGGAGCCGGAGCCGGAGCCGGAGCCGGAGCCGGAGCCGGAGCCGGAGCCGGAGCCGGAGCCGGAGCCGGAGCCGAAGCCGAAGCCGGAGCCGGAGCCGGAGCCGGAGCCGGAGCCGGAGCCGGAGCCGGAGCCGGAGCCGGAGCCGGAGCCGGAGCCGGGGGAGCCGGAGCCGGAGCCGGAAGCCGGAGCCGGAGCCGGAGCCGGAGCCGGAGCCGGAGCCGGAAGCCGGAGCCGGAAGCCGAAGCCGGAGCCGGAGCCGGAGCCGGAGCCGGAAGCCGGAAGCCGGAAGCCGGAGCCGGAGCCGAAGCCGAAGCCGGAGCCGGAGCCGGAGCCGGAGCCGGAGCCGGAGCCGGAGCCGGAGCCGGAGCCGGAGCCGGAGCCGGAGCCGGAGCCGAAGCCGAAGCCGAAGCCGAAGCCGAAGCCGAAGCCGAAGCCGAAGCCGAAGACGAAGCCGAAGACGAAGCCGAAAGCCAAAGACCAAGACCAAGACGAAGACGAAACCGAAGCCGAAGCCGAAGCCGAAGCCGAAAAGCGAACGTCGCGATTAGGCCGCAAGCGAATGTGAAAACTGCGGCGACTTGCCACCGGCCATCACCAAGCCGGCAGACGAATCCGTGTCACTGTGCACACTCAACAATGACGGTGCCCGTCGCCCCGCCGCTGCACGCTCTTATGCATGCGAGGTCAGCTCTCTCTCTATATGTGCCGGCTCCATCTGATCCGGTGGCCTTGTGAGGCCACAGGGCCGTCCGCGTGTGGCGACATGTGGGGTGCAGTGTCGGTGACCACTACTGTCGGCGACCACTCGCTACGTCATAGAGCAGCCGAACGATCGAAGCGGCCGTTCAGTTCAGTTCAGAAGTTCAGAGCGCTGTACACCCCACCGATCTTCCCACTCACTGAACAGATACGTGCCCGCGGAACGCAGCGGAGTTACCAGCAACCGGGTGGACTGATTTTTTCTTGTGAGTTGTTTCCTTCAATGGTTCACTCTGCCACCCATATAAGTCAAGTCGTTCTCACGGAGCATCCGGTCTGTCGGAGGGCGCCTGCTCCGCCCGTGCAGTCCGACTCTAGCTCGGTGTTGGTTTGTTTCTTGCTGGACATTAACACGCGCCATGGAGGGTCTCTGAGAATTACGCGCACTGGAGGGGGAGGGGCGGCGGATTCCGCCCCCTAAGATATCGGCTCCTATTACAGCTGGAGTAACGTAATTCATAGGGACACTGGGTATCCTAGTGGACTCTATGGTGTGAAAAATTTCATGACCTTTGGTCTTCAAAGTCAGATGAGGTCACATTTGTCGAAAGTTTCTTATTTCCCGTGGTTTGGCTTGTCATTGTTATGGATCGCTGTGATTGTGTTTAAATGCTCCAAAATTGGCATCAATTATGTGCTTGACATTACTAATGATGCAATGCAAATGCTGGACCCGCCATTTGACAAGGTCTATATAGCAGCACTTCATCATGTCAGTTACCTGTTCCAGTTACCGGAACCGGGCCACCCGCACGACTGCTTCGTCGGGCGGCTCGTCATAATCGGCTTCGTGAAGAAAGGAGTGAAGTACATGAATAAAGCAAGGAAACGCTTTGATACACAATGACAAACAATAGTTTTCAGGATGTATAGGGAGTAACATGCAAAATGACATTAATCGCATGACAGTCATTTCCATGTATGACGACATACCAGTTCCCACATCAATTTGACATGCTGATTCAAAATTTTTAGGTCAGCTCACCTATGGTCAACGAGTTAGTCAAGGTCAAGTGAGGTCACCTCCAAAAATGTTCAACCAGTCGTCACGCTCTAACAGATACAGATATTTTAATGAAACTTTCAGCGTTTCCTTATCCTTACGGATGCAACAAAACGTACAAGTGGAATTTATCTCTTTTTTTCGTTTTTGACTACATATATATTTTGCGTATTTGCCAAATTGCAGTTCAAATACAGGATTCCGGCAAAAGTAAGCATTTGTTCTTGGGGCAAGTTGACTTCCAACAACGTATCTCAACCTCCTCTACCTATTGGAAAAGGAAAATTAGGGAACACTTGAAAACTCAAAATTTTGAAATCTCAAAAACAAATTTTTTATTTTGGGGGGCCAAAAAAATTATAGCCCTGGTCGATTTCGCTGTCCTTTTCTCATTCCAAAAAAAAAAATTCTTCATATATCCCCAAAATGAACTCCCTTGAGTCGAAAACATAATGTAAGTCGTGAAATGTGAAAATATAGCCCCCTGGTGACGACATTTCGGGGGAAAATTGTTTTGGAGGGTGGACCCCGACCCTACTCGTCGAGCGCTTTCCGATTACACCTCTTTCGTTTTCGTACGATGCTTAGTTTGGATTTTAGAGGGGGTATTCAACCGACCCCCGCTCCGAGACGGGGTGTGGGGATTTGACCGGAAAGACGGCGCGGGTTAACACGCGCACGTCCTGGGGCAGACATCTGCCCCCCTCCGGTGTTTCCTGATTTGCCGCCAAACTAATCGGGTTAGCAAGGCCAAACCTCGCATAGCTATTCACTGGTCTTTTCCGCATATCCTCATACATTTTAAATCCTCGGTCATCTCAGGTCAGGTCACCAGGTCAGGTGAAGTGACCCAACTACACTCGGAGTTTTAGGTGGCATAACTTCCACAATAATTAGGCGATTGATTTCAAACTTATCACATGTCATGATCTCACCAGGGATCATAATATGTATATCGTTTTTTTTGTAGCACTGACCTTAGGTCAAGTCGCGGCCATGGCTTCCCCATTATAGGGCTATGTTGAAATATACAAATGTTTCCTGGTTACATATTTGCACTGGAAATGATCTCACAACGGTTGTGGCATGTAGATGGAAGCTATGCTCAATGTTGCCGCTGACATTTTTGCTCAGTGACCCCACCAAGGTCTCTGAGGTAACCTGAGATCACTACACATTTCTGCGCATTAGGTCGCACTGCATTGAGCTAGAAGGCTGAAAATACCGTCATTGTGCTTATATCGCCAAGATGTGTCGAGTGATACATTACATGATCTCCCTAGGCGACTTCATGACCTTGACCTGAGGTCATTTATTCATGACCTTGACCTGAGTTTCAGTTGACCTGACCTTAATATACACCGCCTATTGTCAGTAGCGCAATTTCAATGACCGTCGAATGGCGTTCGCCGTTTGTTTCTATCTTTTACGGGTCCTGAGATATGTGTTAATATCTGAGTCCCACCTAATCTGGTCGAATTTGACCTACGATGACCCAGTGACCTGAATTTTGACCTGAGCGAAAAAATGACTCAAACACTTTCGATAGAGCCCGTCACCAGCTATCCAACGCCGTTTTCCGTTTGTCGCTAGCTCGCATAGTTCTAGAGATCTTATGGGGCAGACATCTGCCGTCTCCCCCGGACATGCGAAGTTGGCGCGGACCTCCGGACGTGCGAGTGTTAAGGGCTCTAACTCGAAAAACAAATCGGTAGCTTTCCGTTTTTTTCTGGAATTAAACGAAACGCTGGATATTTTTCAGCAGGTACGCAAAATGGCATATATCCAGCGGTAAAATTTGAAGTTATGTACGAAAAACCGGAGGGGTGGGCGGATTCCCCCCCCTCCAGTAGGTGTGTTAAGTCACATGAAAATTTTCGTTGCTTTGACACCAAAGCATGCAAACTTTAATTGGCCTCTGGTACCACTATGCTTGTTCATTAATGAAGTTCTGCTGATAAAACGACATCAGCAGGATCGCATGCTTTGGTGGAAGCATTAGCCGCCCATGTTCATAAGGAACATCAGTCTGCTCTCTCGCATATTTGCTAGCATTGTTTTACTTGCTTAAATTGTAGTATCTTGGAACTTAAATTATAAACACGTGAACTCCTTTGAGGCTCTGAATGTACAAAAACTAATAATCTAATTTGTGCATAGCCAGCGAAGTAAGCAAGCTGCAGCAGGCTTTTTCTTGTGGTACATTGGTTTTGTAGTGGGGAATAGATGGGCAGACAAAAGGACTCCATCTTCCTCAGATCATCATACATTCGGGGCGTATTGGAGCTCATTTCACTGCAAGGTGTCTGCTAAACATCGCACTATTTCCACGCGGTGAGGAGCAATGCCTACCCTACCGACCCTTGAAAACCGCCACTCGTGATTTCCGTGCAACTTCCGCTATGACTGTGCCGCATCGAGTCCCGTGTGCAAATACTGCGGGGTGTTAAACTACTGAGACCCGAGTGAGCTGTGCACCGCACTGTGTTTGGGTGGCAGGAAGAGGCCCAAGGGCCCAAGAAAGCTTCTTGGGCCCTTGTGGCTCATAGTTGCACTAATCTTTTATGTCTCTTTATGTCTTTATGACAGCGTACTGCCGACGCCGGAAGACATGGCCGGCGGCCGTGACCATTTTAGCGTGACCCAATAGCGTGACCCCATCACGTGACCAAATCACGGGACCCAATCACGTGACCAATATCACGTGATCAATATCACGTGACCAATATCGTGTGACCAATATCACGTGGCCAATATCAACTGACCAATATCACGTGACCAATATCGCGTGACCAATAGCATGTGACCAAAATCGCGTGACCAATATCGCGTGACCAATATCACGTGACCAATATCACCTGACCAATAGCAGGTGACCAATTTCACGTGACCAATATCACGTGGCCAATATCACGTGACCAATATCACGTGACCAATATTATGTGACCAATATTATGTGACCAATAACACGTGATCAATATCACGTGACCAATATCGCGTGACCAATATCACATGACCAACATCACGTGACCAGACGGGCGGCCAGCCGCCGCCCGTGACACGGCGCTTGATGACGTCAGCACCTGGGGCATCACCGGCTTACTCAAGCTGTGCGGTGTTCGTGTCTGCAGGAGTGTCGGGGTCGCACGACGCCATCAGGGCTTCCACGTCTAATCGCAGGTCGCTCGGCCTGATCAACCGTGGACGCCCGTCCTCAGCCAAAGATGCAATCTGCAGATCGATTTCATCCCCGAATACGAGCTCGACGACCGTTGACAGGCAGGTAGCCAGGAAGCAGCTGGATGCGAGTCTTTGTTGGCGTCTGCTTATCACTCGATAGGTTGTTGTTGCGTTCACAGGATCTGTTGTTCGCGCTCATCCAATCATGGTCAATATGGTGGTCAATATGGTGCTCCACCTGGTGGCCCCACCCGTGGGTAGTCGAATGGTGCTCCACCCAGTGACCCCACCTGTAGGTAGTCGAATGGCACTCCACCTGGTGGCCTCACATGTGGGCAGTCGAATGGCGCTTCACCTGGTGCCCCACCTCGTGACCTGGTGGTAGTCAAACTCGTGACACGACCAGAAGTCGCGGGACGCGCACACTGGATGCCCGCCGGCTATCGCTACCACCGACCCGCTGACAGAGACGCTGGACAAGGTGACAGAGACGCTGGACAGGGTGGCAGAGTCGCTGGACAGGGTGGCAGAGACGCTGGACTAGGTGCGCCATCTGCCTTCCGGAAGAGAAGCTGTGGCGAGTGTACAGGTCCTTGCTTCCTAACGCTAAACATGCTCCATTTCTGCCGGGTGTGGCCCAACGTGGCGCAAGGTAGTGGGGCAACTCCACAATTATTCGGAACTATGTCAACCAATTCAAATTGGGTTCCATCACCGTGCGGCTTTGTGCCAATTTATTCCGAGCCAATCCCGGCCAAACCGCCGATTTAGTACGGCATGGCACGAAAATATCGCAGCTGTTTGAAAAGCAGGGCAATCGTTCTGCACGTACTTTACCTTTCGATAAATCTGAACTAAATAGGTTTGACTGTTCGAGCGGGTGAGGCAAATGTTGATTTCACACAGTATTCAGGATTCCACTGTCCAGTGTGCTGGTGTTTCAGGAGCTGTCTCACCAAGGGTCGACAGGTGCTGAAGTTCGAGAAGTGCCGGGGCATCCCACAACTGGGGGAACACCCTGACAATGGAAGGGCATCCTACCACCAGTGAGGAACCTCTTCTAATGGGGACTGCCCACAACTGGAGAGACACCGCGCCACTAGGGGAGGCATCCCACCACTGGGGGGCATCCCAGCACGAGAACACACCCCACACCACCGGAGTGACACTCCGCCACTGTGGGTGCCCCAGTATTGGACGGGCACTCCGCCACTGAGGGAGGAATCTCATCACTGCAGAGACAATTGACCTAATGGCAGATAAACACATCCAGTGAGGGCAGCTATCGGTGATCAGAACCCTCCCATGGTGATATATCCTGACTAAGATATTGACCCAGTGTGATTGCTGCGTGATATAGACAAAGCACTTGGATTGCTTTGTCTACAACAGGTGACGGGAGTGCTTCTATTTTCACACGAATGTGTACCGAGTTTCCTCGGAACAGCTGATCGCTCCGACAAGCTGTATTGTTCGCTTCGCACTTCTCTTGTGAAGAATGCCTGGCCTGTTCTGTTCTGTTCTGTTCTGATATCCTCATTGACTTTCGGGGAACAGCCAATGAATCTAGCGTATTAATGTGATTATAATACCTTTCTTCTTGGTGATTTTGTTACTCGAGTGCCACATCCAGTACGAGCTCCACGAAGCGGTGTCAGTCAAGCGTTGAAGTCACTCGCTCTGGGGTCGCTCAGAAGTGGGTGCAGGGGAGCGGGACTAGATGACTGTGCCCTCCATGGAAAATGGCACCACTCCGGAAAATATCGAGTGTATCCCCCTTCCCCTGCTCAACGTATTCTTCAGCCTCTCGGAGAGGAATAGGCGCCCTTTTGAGAGTAAACCCTTCAGTGTGCTCCAGTTCACCCCTCCCTTCCTACGCTCAACGGATTTTCGAGCAAAGGAGCTACTCCAGGTACCTTCATAGTGGTGCTCCTCCGAAGAAATGGCGCCCCCCCAGACAAGTCCCCATCACAAGTTCTAGCTCCGCCCTTGACGTCTCTACTACGTCCAGTGACGTCACTTTTGTGACGTCACTGACAAACACAGCTCTCATTGCGCGTTGTAAGTTTCATCTCGATCGCTATGCTTCCATTGTGAAAATGAAGATCAGCCTGCTACAAAATTGATGCTGATTGTCCAACTTGTGGACACCCTAGGCGCTGAGTGAGATGGTGAACGACTCGGTTTACGGAAGTGAGTCAACACCGAATATCTACTGAACAAAATATCTGCGACTCGGTCTCTGCTTCGGTAGCCGAGTATTTCCCCATCAGTGCAAACTGATTAGGAGCCGGAGAACTTTGGGTTTGCGGATCGGTATCTGATACGAAAGCATTATCGAAATCTAACCCTGAGACCCGATAAATCCTGCTAGCTGATCGATAAATGACCAAAGCTTTGGATAAGGTCACCGACTGAATTGGGCTAACTACTGGGTAACCGAGTCAAAATAAATCCGTTACTGACTAAATAGCGTTCAGTTACCGATAAAAATGCGGTTGCATATGTCAACTAGATACCAATCGGTGACAGAATGGCACACAGAAAAGAAATCCTGACGGATCAATCGATTACTGAATACTGAGAACATACTGGGAAAAGTCTCTTTTTGGGGTGGAAGCATATAAGTGTAGTTTGTATAAGCTTATTACTCATTCACACTTGCGACGATAATTGAGGGATATTAGTGCCGCTCAGTGCAATATTAAGATGCGCGAGATCTGTTGTATCCAAGCGGACAATAAAAAGTCATTATGAGTGCGCCTAATTGAACAGGGCCCATGATACCAACTACGGCGCCCAAGAAGACTGGCGCGACATCTACCGAGAATATGTCAGACGTATATTTTCATATCCTGCCACAGAAGTCGCCTCTGAGATTTGCTGGTAGCTTTCCCTGATGAACTAGTCTTCAAGCTAGCTACCATGAGGTTTATATGCGAAGCCGAGGTAGCACCTCCCTCGAGGTAATACCGTCCATTTCTCTTCCGAGCAAAATACGAACAAAGAACGTTCGTCATACTGTTATTTCCGTTGAAGCTCGCGCGTCAAACGTACATATAATTTGAACTAGATGATTGAGCTGGCTTTCATATAAATAAAATTGCATCATCTATTTTCAAATATGTTATTATGAAAATTTGTTTTATCGATGTTTGTGTGTTTCAAAAAGCCTGATTACGAAGTCAAACCTGCTGTATAGAATAAATTTACAAAAATGTGTTAATGATAAGCAACCTGGCATATAGAAAATTAATTGAATATGTTTTCACTTGTATAGAAGGCTGAAAGGGGTCTCATGAGGTCTTTAATTTTACTTGGGAAAGTTTGAATTGAACAGGAATGGTGCAATTAGAGGTCAAATTAATTAAAGTTAACCACAACAGAACAAGGTTAAGGAATTTCTTTATTCACCAGCATAATAGTGCCTAGAAACGACATTGACACTTTAAAATTTTTAGGGAGGGCTGATTGACGATTTGATGGGCAACTGGTTGTGTGTGAAGAGGGTTTTGTGGCTCATATACTATTTATGTTTTTGCTTTATGCCTAACTTTAAGACCAAACACAATTTTCGGTGTCAACATACTCGCTATGAAGTTTCTCGATTTCCAAATGCTATCAGACCAATCTGAATGACTCAGCGCACATTAGGGGCTAGCTAGGACATGGGAGGACCTATTGGCACTTGGTCAGGAGTATGACCCACACTGGGTCAGGAGTATGACCCACACCGGGTACAGTGACACACACCGGGTCGGGCCGGAGCACCTGGCACGGTATTACCCACACCGGGTCACGAGTATGACGCACGCCGGGTCACAGTATGACCCACACCGGGTCATGAGTATGACCCATACCCGGTCACGAGTGTGACCCACACCGGGTCACGAGACTGACCTGCACCTGGTCACGAGTATGGGCGATAAGATGCATGTTCCCATTGGACGGTGCTGTTCCCCAATTATCTCCGTTCCTGATGCACATTGGCACATTGGGTCCATGCAATGTTGATCCGGATGACGTCATACTTGTAATTATATCTACCGTTGGTATTTCTCGCTCGGAATACTTTCAAAACTGGACGTAGGTACCGGTGAATATGCAGTTGTTGTAATGGAACGGGACGTAAGTGGAGCCTCTCTCTTCACCCACATTATGAGTATTGCACGGAAAATTGCATCACAACTGCCTTTGGATAATTCCGCGAGATTACGAATCGCAGAGTTAGCGAGAAAACAACTGCGACGAACCCAGCCTTAGGAAGGCGTACTGGTTATTCAGCAGATTCCAACAGCTCCTTGACCGACACAGTCGATACGCGCCCCTAAGCTTCACCAGCTTGCAAGGACGAGCCGGATATAAAACGTCACTGTCGCTGGCGGACACAATACGAATGTCACATTGTCACAGTGACATGCATATGGCTGATGTTTTTCGTAGAATAACTCATCGAACAGGCCAGCTGGTGCGGCTCGCAATTTTGCCGAGAGATAACAAGCACATCTCGCGTCCATCTGACAGAAGGATCAAGCGGGCTTGTTCCGGTTGGGTCGCAGGATTTTTGAAGCGTCACTCTGAGATCACGCTTCGTTCGCCGGAGAACTGAAGCACAGCCAGACTGGGAGCAGTCGACAGGCGGATTGTCTAGGCGTTCTCAGACAGCAACGCAAAAGCAACCTTAAAGCAAGGAAGAAATATATATATATATATATATATATATATATATATATATATATATATATATATATATATATATATATATATATATATATATATATATATATATATATATATACAACGTCTATGAAACCGGGAACGTCCCCCGTGACCCAAAGTCCCAAGGTCCGCTGGCGGGAAAAGGTCGGCTCAAGGTGGTTGAAGTGTCGACGGCGGAGCGCGGCAACCTCACTACCGTATCGATGGCTGCGCCAGAGCCTCGGGCACAAGCGTCCCCCCACCCCCCCCCCAAAAGAAAGTTCGTCCCTCCACTCGACATTCGGTGCTGAAAGCGAATGGGCCTAACTTTGATTAGCGAAACACCTGTTGAGTAAATCAGGAGGGCCAGCGACAGAGACTGGGTCACGGCCACTTCTGGAATGGTTTGCGGAGTGATCCTCGACAAGCAAAATGCGGATCTTGCTGCTACCGGATAACCACAGCAGCCACAGTAGTGACGATGTCATTGCTCAGGTTCGTCTCCACGCTATGCTACCCTGTGGGGAGCTACCCACAAAGCACAGTGTCTTGCAAGATCTGGAATGACATGGTATCTTGGTACGCGAATATTTCATTTTTGTTTTATAGCACGTGACAAAAATTGAGGTAGGTATCAACATATTAACAGCTATAGTGGATACTTTGCTATATGTATATATATATATATATATATATATATATACATATATTGTGTAGTGTTCTGAAAGAAAACTGAAATGGTTTGCAGGTCGGACCTACCCCGCCTTCCCCTACAGACTTAAATTATATAATCTAATGATATCGCGATATTATTATATCATACGTCTGTATGATATAAAACGATGTCATCATAGACGCAATCTCAGATCGACCTTTTGCATGCCCACCCCTAACTACTTGTTGTCTCGTGTAGACATGTAGATGAGGTGTGTTGACGGTGTACTGGGGTTTCGTGTGGGGCTCATCGCAGAGCCGCATATTTTGTGGATGTTCCCTTTAAGTCCTAAAATAATTTAGATGCATTCCAGACGTCGTGTATTTATCAGTGTTGCAGTTTTGATTCCGACTCCCCAGACACATGCAGCCCTGCAGTAATATTTAATTTGGCATTGTTTTCCCATGGTGCAGAGTATCATTTACTCCGTGAAACTGCAGGATGTGCATAAGACGACATTGTGCGTAATTAACTCTAAATTTGCACAAATAATTCTAAATTTCTGTATTTCCTGTACGGATCTCGGTACGCTGTGTGTGTTTTTAGTGGATGTATGCCGCATCGATGCTGCAGGGAGACGCACTTCACCAGCAGCGCTTCGGTGGACACCACTGCCTGCGGGAGACACCAGTGAGCCGGCTTCTGGGGGGCCACGTCAGAGTAGCTCTGCACCATGCTGACAAGCGAAGCATCGACACGTCTACCTCGCGCTCCCGTATTGTATTTCATTTTCAACATTTCGGTAACAACGCGAGCTGCGGCCAGCTCGTGCCCGCCGTGCATCCTCGCATCCCCGCGCTGGCGTCCCGCGGCTTCCGCTTGTCCGACGGCATCGGCGTCCGCATCTGCACCCGGAGGGCGACCCGCTATCCGGTTTGGTAGGACGTCGCTCCCGTGTCGCCGCTGGTGACCGTGCCCAGCAGACCCGACTGCTGGAGCTGGCTGGCGTGGCCGGCGTTGTAGCTGGAGCCGCCGCCGAGGGCGGAGCCCTGAGCAGACACAACATCGGACCGAACTGTCATCGGACCGAACCACAAGCGCTGATTTTGGAGGATTATGGGGGGGGAATACATGACGGCAATGGACAGACCAAAATAGGCTTGGGACGCACTCCGTATGACAAGTTGAAATTGTTGCTCCGCAAAGCAAGCGTTGCGGTGTCCCGTTTCCCCTCAAAAGTGTATAAAACACCACTGGACGGAAACATACACTGACAAGTGCGCTACGTGAGCATGTCAGGCAACTGTACCTGCCAAGTAGCATAACAAAGAAGGCCTGTTAAGACATCGGACAGCAATGAAACAGAACCGTTCCACATATAAACAACAACAAAACACACACACACACACACACACACACACACACACATATATATATATATATATATATATATATATATATATATATATATATATATATATATATATATATATTATATATGCAAATATTGATTGATTGATTTGAATCACCTAGCCTGTCTTAATGATGCGAGATTTAGCCCAAACACTTCCGGGATAGAGATGGGCTGAATTTTACTCCCTGACCGTATTCCAAGATAAGCCCCCGAGTCCCAAGAGGTGTATCATATCGTATAAGACGTTGCCTAAATCTAACAATTGAATAGAAGATCACTGGAGGCGAAATACTGTCGGGTGATTTTGGATCACGAAAATAGAAAGGGTGAACTTCACGTAATCGGCCCCGAACTGTTTCGTTACTGGGAAGTATGTTATCATCAAGTATATTTTAGAGATGCATAGCTGAATCTGATATGAGTGTGGATGAATTTGATTTTCAAAAGAATATGAATCAGAATGAATGAATGAGAATACAGAGAATAAGAATTATAATGAATAAGAATAATAATAGGTAAGAATAATAAGGAATAATAATAAAGAGTATGAGTGACATAAGATTAGGTCGCGACTTCAGGGCAGGGCTAGGGAAGCCAACTTTGTTTATTTCTTTATGTTTTAAGCCTAACTATATCAGCACAAGAGTTACGATGTAAGCTACAGAGCATGAGGTCCTCTTTTGGATGTATCGATTGTCTCATCGCTATCAGGTCCGGTGAAGCAGCTGTGACCGGAAACGTCCTCTCCTGTTCGAGTCGAAACAGCAAATTGGCGCAAGAGAGCTGAGTGTCATTTGTGCTAGGCGAGAACGGCATTACGTCACATTCTTAAGTCATTTCTCATGCTGTTCAGTGTTTGAAGCTTCTCAGCAAACCCAGGTCAATTATTCCGGGAACTGAGTCGATCCGTGTTGCAGTAATTGCATGCAATCGTCGAATTTGCATCATCCAAAACATATGTGATGCAAGTTCGACGATTTAATTCGCATTCAGCTTCTTTTTTCATTGTTGGCCCAATTCCAGAAAACCGGGGTCATCACTGCAGGTCGCGACACCTACCCAATTACGACTAATCAGCCTCAATACTGTCCGTCTGCTACTCGAGGTATCGCCTGCTATTGTTTGCTACAGTGGTATCTCATCATTCCATGGCCACTTGTTTGCATTTAATCGCCACATCGTATTTAATCTGGAGGACACGGTGCAATTATGCCACGTGCGTGAGAATTACGCTGGTTCCCACGCCTCATGCACAAGTCATCACAGGTCATGACAAGCCATTTCACATTTGAAATTGAATGTCACCGCCTTCGCAAGAAGGTAAGCTACCTGTCTACAATAATTGTGACACATGCATTATCTCCGGTTGGCGGTCAGGAGTTGAAGACCGGGAAATGGGCGAAGTGACTGGCGAGGCTCAGATCGTGGCCTCTTTAACCTGACCTGGAAGGT
Organism: Imbricaverruca yamaguchii; assembly: GCA_034440575.1. NCBI lineage: Eukaryota > Metazoa > Arthropoda > Thecostraca > Neoverrucidae > Imbricaverruca > Imbricaverruca yamaguchii. The sequence continues at coordinate 1,765,328 of JAOTOL010001603.1, forward strand.
CAAATAATAAAGATAGGTAAGGTGTTATCATTTTACAGTTGATGCATTTGGCTACGTGCTGATGAAACCACATTTCTTTAAGTGACTTAGAATAAAAGACAGGGAAGGAAAAGCAAACTTTCTCCCCCCCCGTCAGAACTATGGGTATCGAGTAAGAGCGGAAGGTCACCACTTGAACTCTGCTATAGATTTTCCGGCGTATTAGCTCGTCAGCTCTCAACATATGAAGAAAAGCAGCCGGTTCGAGCTCGATATCTCCAGGTATGCGATCAGCATCACCAAATCCTCAGCTGTTGAGATCAGATTATGAACATTGAACCTCGTTAAAAGTTATGGTGTATTTGAGCATGTTAAGCTTGCCAATTCGTTTTAGTTCCTAGCTACATCAACCTACGCTTCGTGACCCCTGTCCTGCAGAACGAACAACGGATGGAGCACGTCATCTCCAGTTCTGGACCGCAACCACTTCTGTCTTGGGACAGTGAAGGACAGTGAAGGACAGAAGGAGTTCGTGTGACAATACATCTGGACAATCCCTCCTGTTTTGAGACAGTGAAAGACCGTGAGGGTAGTCCGACCCTGCATACAGACAACCACTCCTGTTACCGGACAGTGGGAGTTAGTGTGACCCTGGGTCCAAACGATCGCTTGTTCTGTTATGGGATAGTGATGGACAGTGAGGGTTAGTCAGATCTTACGTCCAGACAAGCACTCCTTTTGCTATGGGACAGTGAGGGACAGTCAGGGTTAGTGTGACCTACGTCCCGATAATCACTCCTGTTATGGGACAGTGAGGGACAGTGAGGGTTAGTGTGATCCTGCATCCGGACAGCCGCTCCTCCTATTATGGGACAGTGAGGGACAGTGAGGGACAGTGAAGGACAGTGAGAGGTAGTGAGGGACATTGAGGGACAGTGAGGGACAGTGAGGGACAGTGAGGGGCAGTGAGGGACAGTGAGGGACAGTGAGGGACAGTGAGGGACAGTGAGGGACAGTGAGGGACAGTGAGGGGCAGTGAGGGTCAGTGTTACCCTGTGTCCCGATAATCACTCCTGTTATGGGACAGTGAGGGACAATGAGAGACATTGATGGATGGTGAGGAGCAGTGAGGGTTAGTATAACCCTGCCTCCAGACAGCCGCTCCTCCAATTATGGGACAGTGAGGGACAGTGCGGGAAAGTGAGGGACAGTGAAGGACAGTGAGGGACAATGAGGGACAGTGAGGGACAATGAGGGACAGTGAGGGACAGTGAGAAGTAGTGAGGGTCAGTATAACCCTGCCTCCAGACAGCCGCTCCTCCTATTATGGGACAGTGAGGGACAGTGCGTGAAAGTGAGGGACAGTGAGGGACAGTGAGGAAAGTGAGGGACAGTGAGGGACAGTGAGGAAAGTGAGGGACAGTGAGGGACAGTGCGGGACAGTGAGGGACAGTGAGGGACAGTGAGGGACAGTGAGGGACAGTGAGGGACAGTGAGGGACAGTGAGGGACAGTGAGGGACAGTGAGGGACAGTGAGGGACAGTGAGGGTCAGTGAGGGACAGTGAGGGACAGTGAGGGACGGTGAGGGACAGTGAGGGACAGTGAGGGTTAGTGAGACCTTGCGTCCGGCGACACCCACCTGGGCACTGGCCGTGATCGACGTCAGCGTCTGGGTGCCTCCGTAGCCCTGACTGGTGGCGGTCACCACGTCTCCGCCCGCCGACCCAGTTGCGGAGCCCGGCCGAACGAAGCCACCCTGCAGCGAGCCGGGAGCGAACCCGGCCCCACCGAGCCCACCGACCCCGCCGTTCCACAGCCCGGCATTCTGACCGTAGCCGCCGGACTGGCCGGCCCAGCCCAGTCCAGCTCCGCCAACCACTTGCTGGCCGAAGGCGCCCGCGCCTCCGACACCTCCGTGGCCGCCAGCCACGCCGAGCCCGAGTCCAGAGAGACCTGCGCCCTGACCGTAGCCGCCCGTGTTGGCGAAGCCGAGGCCTGCGCCTCCTGCCGTCTGCTGGCTGAACGCGCCCGCGCTGCCGACGGAAGATCCACCGAGGCCAAGTCCAACCGCGCCGCCGCCGAGGCCAACCACACCGAGGCCAGGCCCGGCAACACCAACTCCACCCAGCCCAGGGCCGACACCACCGAAGCCGGTGTTCAGGCCACCGACGCCCAGCCCTGCTCCCCCTCCCACCTGCTGGCTGAAGGCGCCCGCGCTGCCGAGAGAAGATCCACCCAGGCCAACTCCAGCCGCGCCGCCGCCGAGGCCAACTCCAGCCGCGCCCCCGCCGAGGCCAACTCCAGCCGCGCCGCCGCCGAGGCCCACCACACCGAGGCCAGTCCCGCCCACACCAACTCCACCCAGCCCAGCGCCTGAGCCACGGTAGCCGCCCGTTCCCAGGCCACCGAGGCCCAGCCCTGCGCCTCCTCCCACCTGCTGGCTGTAGGCGCCCGTGCTGCCGAGGGACCCTCCTCCCAAGCCAACCCCGGTGACGCCTCCCCCGACGCCGTGCGCCGGCAAGACGACTGGCACGGCACCGGACGCGTAATGGTTGCCGCCTACACTTGCCACTCCTCCTCCTCCTCCTCCTCCTCCTCCTCCACCTCCTCCGCCGCCTCCTCCTCCGCCACCTCCGCCACCTCCGCCACCACCACTGCCAGTGTAGGTCGACGGCCAGCTACCCTCCGATGTGTTGCCGATGGCAAGCACAGCCAAACCCAGCACAGTGATTAGTTGCTTCATTTGTATCTGGAAACGTTATCATACCGTTAGCGTTGCCATTGGTTTCCCCGGGCGATGGTAACAGTCACACAACGGCACACGCAACGGCAACAGATAACAAAGCAGTGCATTTTGAACGGCATAGATGAATGCACGAATGTTCGAGCTTGATAGACGAGCGCTGGAATAGGCTTGATGTGATGTGCTAAACTGGCCGTGTTCATCCAGGCATTCAGAGGTGAAGAACCGTCTAACGAATGAACTCGGAAGGAAAGCGCATGGGATGCTGTGGAAAATTGCTGCATAATTTTGATGTGTTGCTAAGCTTCATTCACTTGGCATTTGAACATTCAATTGCTAGGCTTGAGTTTGAACGCCAGCTGCATGCCTTTCTGAGTAGCTAACTCAAACAATATCTTGGACAGTAAACCTCTAGCTTTGCACTAAGTGTGTTTCTCGGGGTTCGTGAAATATTCGTTCGTGGGTTCGTTCGTCAAATAACGTTTGTATTTAGCTGATTCATCAATGTTACCAAAAATAATATTTCCTACATTTTGGGCATGGACAGCAAAATACCGAAAATGTGTTCGGGTTTGCAGAATGACGTGGAGGCTCAGAAACACTGACAACATCTGAACTCAAATTCTTCCTCAAGTGTCGCAAGCTCTGTCGCGTTTAACTTGCAGATAGGCTGCCTGACATGCGACTTTCCGTGGTAGCATTAGGTCAACGTTCAAAACCACAAAATGCATGGCGACCACAATTGCTTATTCTGAACTGTCTTGCTAGCGGCGTAAGCCCAGAATTGACTTGCCGGTTGACGTCATGCAGCATAGGCAATGCTCTTAGTTTTGTGTACAAAGCGTTCCCTACTAGGTGGCATTGTAAGATCCGTCGCATGTTTCAGTGCAAAATGTCAGAGGGAAGTACTGAAAGGCTCGGTGTCTTCACCAGCTCATTAGCGTCGAAATGACTTCGTGAAATCAAATCGGCTTTGTTGACAGTTGATTTCGAGCGGCATAGTGACCCTGTCTTCGCGTCCAGGAGAAAACACCGCAACCTTCGAGTTCGTCACGAACCGATGACGGAAAACCCACCTGGGCCGCTGTATTGTGGTATAGTCATTCATCGCGTTGAAATGCGTGCACTTCCTCCGCACAAATGTATGGACTTCCTCCTTGCTTTGGGAACTTTAACTTCGTTTCCTGGTGCCTTGTAACGAGTCATAGTGACTAATTGTCTACCATATGTGCAGGGGCTTGATGAGCCGTTCCCTAAGTGCGGTGTACTTGGTACTGGGGCCTATGCTCCTCTCCACCAATTGCTGTTTTGCTTCATCACCACCTCGGTCGGCCTGGGATCGAGGGATCACGGCCAGAACTTTGACAGCATTGCTGATTATCTGCTGAGCTGGTCAGCATGTCCATGTGGTGATGTTCGCGGTCCTCGGTGGATGTCTAACCTCACCCAGCATGTATCCACCTAATGATGAACATTATAAGTGTAGTGTAAGTACGTAGAGGTCCTCCCGCTTCTCGAGGAGCTTCGTCCACGTCATTTTACTAGTGGTGGCATTGTTCGTTGACATGGTTCAAACAACGTGTTCCTAATCAATTTCAGTACATTGTCAGTTGGTTTTGACTAAGTCAGTATGTGTAACTGTGTAAGTAGACAAGCTGACTGAAGTCAGCGAATAAGATTGCCTTCATCATGACTGACTATGGCATACTTCACTGTTCCGATGTATGAATCACAGAGGAAACAGCATATGGACTTTTAAAAGATTTGCTTGCATTGCCATTTGTTACCGACACAAATACCGATACGGGTCGATAATTGTTGAACACGTCAAACTGTCTTTTGCGAATGCAAATTGCAACTGCTAACAATTCAGGGCAGCAGTAGATATTTTTTGTTTTGAAAGTGAAATGCTGAAAGCATTGCATTTAATTTTATGTTGGTGAGGTGTCGCATTTCTACGAAACCCCGCTTTGCACAAGACCGACCAAAAAGGAAACCAGGTTTGGAATCGTTACAAGCAAGGTGGGAATTAAGGCACTTCTATATAAATTTTATCTCCGAAAACAATTCGGCACTCCGGGTTCATACTGCGTAGGATGGGCTTCACATGCACTTCGACACAAATGTGGGAACAAATATGTCGATGAAAACAAACACAGAATGACACCTACAAACACGCTGGTTATTCCACTTTAGGTTACAACTCAAACTAACCACTTTTCGTAGCAGTCAGCAGCCGGACCACATATTTACACACTTCTCTCCATCTCAATCACCGGAAACTCAGACGACGATGCGCCGACAGCGCTTGCAAGACGGCACACTGAGTACAATGTTATCTGGCTACTCAGACTCTGGAGCCGCGTTTCCGAAAACCTGCATTCGCGCCACCCATATAGTGGGAAAGTTTGACAGTTTTAAGAGACGTCCTCCGAAGCTCTGGAGGCCGCCGATCAGAATTGGCTGCGTTAGTGTTTTCTGTTCTGAAATCTGTCTGTAAATTAATCAATGCAAAATTTTTTTATATGTATAATATTATTTATTTCCATTCGCAAGACCTTGACTGATCCTTTGGGTTGCGCACTGCTATCACATCCGACCTCCGACTGTAGCGAGTGTGGTAACGGTGGTGGGTTCGTATTACGTAGGAAATTGACTGAGTAGGTAGGTATGCGCTCTGACCAGAGGATAAAGTGTGAAGCATTTGTGTTTGTTTTTCGTACGGCTAGCCTTGCACTGAAACGAACAGGTGAAAGGAAAGCGCATTGCTCCTGTGAGTTATGAGAGACAAAGCGGTGCTGATTATCGCGATTCTCTGTCGGGCGGTGCCATCCATTGCTCACTTCTTCGTTCCTATGCCTTGGCATTTGGTTTTGACCAAAAATTAAAATGCATATTGCTTATGCATATCATGTAGGTACAGACTACATAGGTTTTTCCCGTCGGTTTCCGGTAAACAGATCCCATGCATCAAACAAGAACATGTCCATGAAAATGTGCTCCGTAAAAAGTCGGTCTGCACTCCGATTCTCAATCAGGGTGGTACGTTTCCCACTCTGGTTATATGGAAGACTAAATTGGCGTTGTCCGCTAATGCATGATGCATGCGTAGTAATTAACAACTAACGCACGCAATGCAAACACCGTATACAGAAACCAGACGTGCTGAAAACGAGCTAGCTTCCATGCTATGAAAGGCATGGATATGCCCGCCCATGGATATGCTATGCGCGCCCATCCAATTAGAGACAGCAAGTTACACGCAGGTTTCCCTAATGGACTGCAGGTGACCTCGGCAACGGTCGTTGCGTGCTCGTGACACTAACCCGGCGTGCGTACAGTCTCACACCCTGAAGTGCAACCTTATAGAGCCACTACGGTAATGTCGTTACCTGGGAAACAAACCTCCTGATCCTTCAAATAGGTAGCATTCGTTACTTTTCGTGATAAATCACAGGTTCGTGATGGCGCACATTACCCTTCACCACCGCCGAATTTGTCAACAGACTACTTTGTCAATAAGCTGGCTTCGCTTCTGGTAGTGGCATTGCGCGATGCGCAGTTTCCGAAGACGTCTGGAAGGAGGGTGCCAGCGCCCCCCTGCCGCGCCATCGACCCTATCAACAGGTCACTTACCCGTTTGCTGGAGATCACTCGGTGTAGCTGTGGGCACGGTGGTCGTGTGTCTGTGCAGCCAGCTGTCCGGAACGTATCTTATATGGCGGGCTCTACCTGCCGCTGCTGCTAGCTTGGAATTCCCGCGGTCGCTTCTCAGATTAGTTCATATTCGCCGCCGATCTGGGCGTCGCCTTGCTGCTCCGGACTTCGCCCCGGTCGTGCAGTTTTGGCCGTCGCTTCGCCGCTCTGGACGTCGCTTCGCTGCTCTGGGCGTCGCTTCGCTGCTCTGGGCGTCGCTTCGCTGCTCTGGACGTCGCTTCGCTGCTCTGGGCGTCGCTTCGCTGCTCTGGACGTTGCTTCGCTGCTCTGGACGTTGCTTCGCCGCTCTGGACGTCGCTTCGCTGCTCTGGACGTCGTTTCGCTGCTCTGGACGTCGCTTCGCCGCTCTGGACGTCGCTTCGCCGCTCTGGACGTCGCTTCGCCGCTCTGGACGTCGCTTCGCTGCTCTGGACGTCGCTTCGCCGCTCTGGACGTCGCTTCGCTGCTCTGGACGTCGCTTCGCTGCGCTGGACGTCGCTTCGCTGCTTTGGAGTCCATTGCATGACATCATAGGCGCGGGACATGCATAGTCACCGCCAGCTGGGTTTGGCGCAGAAAAAAAACACGTCTTAATGGAGCCAACAAATCCTGTGCAACCAAAAAGGTGCAGTTGTCATCATCTGGGAAAGTCCAGCACAGTCCGCATTGCTTCCACAAGGTGTGTGTCCAAGATTTGTATCATACCTTGCCATTTTATCATAAACGTATCCGGGATATCCAAGGTTGCTTGTTGAACAACAACACTGTGTGGGGTTCACACCCGTCTCCTATTGATTCCAAAGTCATTGTTGATCATCGTATTGTTCATTTGGATGTCTGAACGTGATTGTGAAATTGTTGCAATATGCCATACTTCGATGAATCCGTGCTAGGATAATATTATTACCCGACTATAGATGACGCGAGCATTAATATTTTATATTTAAACAATATTTGATAATTGAACTATTTGAGCAGACAAACAAAACTCCTAGATTTTGATTTCGCTTTTACGACGCCATTTTTCACCGTGTAGTGCCTTTAGTCGCAACACCACAAACTCCAGCAAACCGGTGTACTTTTCTGCATGCTTTAGTTGAAGCAGGACACCATTTTGTAGGCGTGGTGTACCAATCCCACCCAAAAATCTAAAAAATGCCGATCTGAAAATTTTCGGAATATTGAAAATTTGGAAGTTAGACAATTTTTAATGTCCATTCTATTTAGCGGCTGTTCGCTGTGTTTCTCCGTTCTGAGTTGAACACAGTCCTATGTTTAGAAATCGCCCAAAAATCAACCCTTTAGGCCATCAACCACTTAGAAGAAGAAAGTAGTAAGTAAAGTAGTGGAGAGAGTAGTTAGAAAGATAAAGTAGTGTGTAAAATAGCACTCTTGATATAAACAAGCACCCTAGGACTTCGGACGTCCGGTTGATTTATTTTTCGGAGGTGACCTCACTTGATCTTGACTAACTGGATGGCCGGGGATAACATGACGTCAAAATCTTCACACAGCATGTCAAATTGATGTGAGAATAGGCACGTCAAACTTCGACACGAAACCACGCGCGCATTTGCTACCCGCCGAAAGCCGTAGAGGGGATATACGGCGCGGGTAAAGATAGATGGCTGACGTGCTCATGAAGTTTCATCCAGAAAATGACGTGCGTTTTTACCCAGGAGTACCGAAGGTACATTAAAAGACGAAGGATGTATTCAGTTGTCAGACAATGAACCTTCAGCCTGTCAATATACTGGACACGTTTAATTGTCATTCACCTTGTGATAATGCTCACGCTTTTCAGCATGTTTCCTGTATTTCCGGACATCTCCACCAGAGGCGCGTCATTCGATATGTCGGCATCTGTTCGTTGCCGCAATTTTTTGTGCAGAATAAAACATCATGGTTGCCTTCTTCCCGAATCTTCATACGCTATCCAAAACATATTTTACGTGACTGCCAAATTTCTGAGTTCCCGGGGAGTGTGTGGAAACTCCCCCCCACTCTCCGGCAGGGCGAGGGACGATCTAGTTATGAGGGGGGAAATAGTATCCGTACACTCCTGGAAAGGCTACATGTCTTGACCACTTATCAGATTCACCGATGGGCCTGATACGCGGCTGACCGCATCATGTTTGCGGAGATTAATCGAGCCGGTTTTCCGCACTGCGACGTCATCTCGATCCGCCACTACCTGGAAACCCACCGGCGGCCATCCCACCCGATCGCTTTTCAGTATTCCACCGCCGACAGCGTCCCGACTCTGTTCCGGGAGCCCCTGCCCGCTGCCCGCTGTCACCTGTGCACTGTCGCCGCCGAGTTCACGGATTTCGTCACGGCTGCCGCTCTGAGGACGCGCTGCGGTCTCCGATGGACTCCGAGACCGGTCGACTCCACGGATTTCGTCACGGTCTGCCGCTCTGAGGACGCGCTGCCGTCTCCGATGGACTCCGAGACCGGTCGACTCCACGGATTTCGTCACGGTCTGCCGCTCTGAGGAGGGCCGCCGATGGACTCGAGACAGGTCGATTTCGCGGTTCGGGCTGTGAGGAGCGCTGCCGTCTCCGTGGACTCCGGGTGTTTCGCGGTCGTCACGGGCCGCCGGCGCCGACGCCTCCGCGCCCGCTTTCTCCCCAAGCCGTCGTGTGCTGTCGCGTGTACTTCCCGGCTGGCGATCGCGGGCCGGCCCGCGACCACCCCGACGTCATCGCACCCCGTCGCCGAGCAGCGCGAGCCGCGCGGCCGTGAGTGGCCGTGAGTGGCCGCGGCGTGCAGACCGTGCAGCCGAGCAGCGCCACTCTGCCGGGCCGTGAGTGGCCACTTCGGCTGCCGGTGCGGCCGGCGGTGCTGCCGCGACTGGACCGGTCCGACACTCCCGACACACCGGGCTTTCCGCGAGCCGAGCTGCGCGAGGCGTTCCCGCTTCTGCTGACACAGTGAGCCACCGCCTGGCCGTAGGCTGACGGCTGACGGCTGACGGCTGACGGCTGACGTGATAACCGGGTGTGGAGCGGGCAACGCCGATGTCATCAGCACCAGTGGCAGTAGACTGGCGCTGTGGTCAGAAGAAGGCAGAAGCAAGTCTCGTCTCGTCTCGTCCTAATCGAGTTGTATCCACTTGATTTTATGGCACATAAAGACACATGTACATATGACAGATGTACGCAAGCAAATGTACGTAAGCAAGTGTACGTGCACGCACAGGCACGTATGGTGGATGTTCGTAAGCGCAGACGTGCGAAAGCGCAAAAGTACTTATGGCAAATGTATGCGTGGCAGGTGTACGTAAGCGCAAAAGTGCAACGGCGCTAATCTACGTAGTGTGTTTGTGTGTGTGTTTGAGTTTGGCCAGCCTGCCACCGTGTGGTGATGTCGGCTGTTTATGTCCTTGAAGAGTCGATTGGAGAGTTGATGAGTAGTGGTGGTCCGGACGGTGCCGGGGGTAGTCGGGGGAGGGGTTGGGTCTTCGCCGTTTGTTTAACAATGCAAGAACACAATTATATGGTACAGTAACATACATCATTTTTTGTTTTGTTTTTCCTTTTGGTTACTTTGTTTGTTAGTTCTTTGTTGGTTTTGTTTGTTTCCTTGCTTGTTTATTTGTTTTTTGTTTCTTCGTTTTTTTCTCGTTTTTTTTTTCTTTCTTTATTTTCATTTCTTTTCTTACATGATTAGGTTGCACGTCATAATCTGAGTTGGGAGAGCGTAGAAAGATGAAGGAGTTGTTTGGATGTTGCTTTAGTGTTTGGGTGTTTTGGCAGAGTGTTTGGTTTGGTATTCTTGGCGCTAGTCTTTGTTTTCTTGGTTGATTGTTTTGTAGGTTCCTGTGCAATGGATAGGGTGTAGTCCGTGTTGCTGTGATCGTCGTCTGAGCTGCGGTCTCCGCCGCGCCCGTGTGACATTGGAGGTGATGGTTATTGTATTTGTGTAGTGTTCTGAATTTGTGGGCTGTGGTCTGATGATGATTGCTGGGTCTGTCTGTGTTTGTATGGAGCGTTCAGTGGGTTTTGGAGTGGGAGCCGTGTGATATGTGTATGCTTGTGTGGCCGGTTCCTGGCGGTCGGGCGATGGGTGGCGGTCGTTGACCCATGCCGATGCCCGCGACGGGTCCCAGCCCTCGTGTATGTATGCGCAAGTGTATGCGGCGGAGAATCTCCTTCTCCCTCCTCCACCGAGGGCAGGCCCCGCGTCCGGGAACTGTGGTCTGCGCCGCACCCGACGCATTTCCGCGTGTTGTTACTGCAAGTGTTGTCCATGTGTGGGTCGGCACAGCTGACACAGACTGGGAGTGATTTAGTCTCGCCACGGGTGTCCGTATCCCTGACAATGAGAGCAGCGCCGGGGAAGTGGTGCCCGAGGTGTGGCCTTGGGTGTGATGTACGTGGCTTTGATATGTGTCCTTTTTTGTGTGCTAAATGTCAGTATCAGAATGTGTGTGTTTGGCTTGTTTTGGGGGTGGGTGGCCTATACACCGCGGTTACCTCCTGGCTGTGGAATGTAATGGCCAGATAATCCTCCTTGAGCCGGGCTAGTTCGCTTGCGTATGTTATTCCCTGGGATGAGTTGAGTTGTATGGCTGGTGTACTGGTGGTGCGTGCGTTGATGATTATGTCGATGTTTGTGATTATGTCTGCGTCTGTCGTGTTGTTGGCCTGGATCAGGAGTGCTCCCGTTTTAGTTGGGCGTGTGTGAAGGGGTGCTCCTGTCTGTCGGGGGATTTCCCACTGTACCAACCAGAGGTCAAGGGAGCTCATCGACTCCCCATCGTCCCGTTGGCAGAGGTAGCATTCCACGTCGGAGCGTTTGTTTTGGTGTTGGTGGTCATTGTGAGTTGGTTTGTTCCGTGTGGGTTTTGGGTTTGGCGTCGGGGAAGGAGAAGGATGGAGTATACTTAATACAGTATCGGCAGTATGGGGGTATGGGACGAGTAGTCCAGGGGTAAGTTGCTCGTCTCACAGTCGAAAGGTTGTGGGTTCGAGTCTCACCTGCCGCTGCGTTCAATGCTCATATAGAACAACACTCGAGGCTTCGCTGCTAGCTCGTCACTCTGTGTGTTATTCAAATGCGGAGTACACGCTCAGAACTCTTTTGTTCACACGCTCCGGTCACATTTCCTCTACACCAATCGCCGCGGCGGTGGCGAGAACCGGCGGCGATTTCGAACGCGACACCGCAAGCAAAGCCATGAGGCTATCGCGTGGCGCTGATTATCGTGTGGGGCCCATCAGCAAAGTACGGGCGCTTCCCACGCTGGCAACACGCTCGAAATCTGTCCGATCTCTTGACATCGCACCCAACTAGCCCTGTAGCAAAATTTGCCCATATGTATTTCATTTATTATGTAGTCAATCATTGCATTCTCGCCTAACAATTTCAATGCAAGACAAAATCAAGTAGCTATTTAAAAGTATTGGACAATTTACCACATTTTACTTGACCTGACCTGACTAGGTCAAATATTAGGAATGTGAGCTTAGATCGAGGGTACTAAATGACCTAGGATCATTCGACACCTATTTTTGGCGCATTGAGGAGACAAACCGATCGGCGTTGGTTTGGTCGCTCCAGTTCAATACTGTGATAAATAATGTTCAGCTATGTGTGATCACCTAAGATGACCTTGCATGGGTCATAGAGTAAATGACTGGCTCGCATATGCATAAACGACCTCAAAGTGCATGAGATTTACAGAGGACAATCGAGGCGCCAACTATGTGCCCATACAGGAATACTTCTTACTCCGAAACTGTGACCTCAGGTCAAGGTCATGAAGTAGCCTAGGGAGGGCATGTAATGTATCAATCGACACGTCTTGGCGATACAAGCATACTGACGGTAAGTTCAGCCTTCTAGCTTAATGCGGTGCAATATAATGCGCAGAAATGTGCTAGTGATCTTAGGTGACCTCAGATGACCTTGGGGAGGCCACTGAGGAAAAATATCAGCGGTAGCATTGAGCATAGCCTCCAGCTACACGCCCCACCCGTTGTGAGGTCATTCCGGGAGCAAATATGTAACCAGGGAACATTTGTATATTTTACCTTAGCCTTATAGTGGGGGAAGCCATGGCCGCGATCTGACCTCAGGTCGACGCTACGACAAAAAAAGAGATATATCTGATGGTCCCTGATGAGATCATGACGTATTACAAGTTTGAAATCAATCGCCCAATTATTGTGAAAGTTATGCCATCTAGAACTCTGAGGGTTGCTGGGTCACTTCGCCTGAGCTGGTGACCTGACCTGAGATGATCGGGGTTAAAAATGTATGAGGATATGCGAAAAAGACAAATGAGTAGCTATGCGAAGTTTGGCCTTGCTAACCCCACCCCGGACGTGTGCGTGTTAAGACCATGTCACACATAATCCAATGGATATATTTACATGAAACTCTCAAACTGAAACTGAAACTCTGCCGAGACTATGTATCTCGGCAGAGCTTGCTTAGCTATTATTCCGGATTTTGTTTCGTGTTTTATGATATATTCACGATTTGTAGCCGCTTGGCATTTCCTCAAAAACTTTGGTCATGCCGTCCACTTTCCTATAGATATAAGTTGACTGAAGATCACCATCATCATCATCATCATCATCATCATCATCATCATCATCATCATCATCATCATTATCATTATAATCTCAACGTTTATTGTAATAAGTCTTACGAATATATCGAACATTTTCTCAGAGTAGTGCCAAAGCACTAAGTGGTTAAATCATGACGCCTACCCAAAGGTATGGAATGACACTGGAATGAAAGATAAACAAAAGTACATCTTTCTTAATGGAATATTTCTCATCGATCCCTAACCGTCATCTTATGCTAATCTAATCTGGCGTCTTGTGCATCAGTTTATGCATAAAATATCCCTAAGACGCTACGAGTTCTGAAACTCAGGGGCTGCCAAGCTTGCCTACTAATTTATATATATATATATATATTATATATATACCATATCATATAATCTGCCATACTTAACAGGTATAGATGCTACTCCTTTCAAAGCTGACCCTGTTCAGCCTATGGTAAACAATACTACCTAGTTTCAAAATATAAATTCCAAGGATAATAAACCTCCGTCTCAGATGAACGAAAACAAGCCATTTTTTCGATGATACGTCTAAGGAAATTAAAGAAGTCGCCAAGTTCCAGAGCGCTATCATCACGCAAAAAGAGCGGCGAGAAAAAGAACCGAATGGGCTTCAGAAGCTCCCCTTTAAAGAATATGGCTAGGTCAACGCGGGTGAATATATTTTCGGTGGCGGTAGAGGGGATGCGGAGGAGGGCTTGAAGAGGCTTCACAAGTGCAGAGTCACGTATATTGCATGTAATCGATTAAAACAACATCAAACGTGATTATTTCAAGACAAGGCGAACTTGCACGTAACAAATTAACAAGGCTACAAATGCAAGTTCACGGTAACTTGTAGCAGGGCACATCGGTATCTTGCTATGTTTAGTCTTTGGTATACTATTCGTGTTATCCGCCGTGGTGAAAAACACTATAGCTGGTGTCAGTTTGTCCATGGTTGCTAAGAGATGCAGCTATTCGGGTGATATTTATGATACGAGACGCTGGCTGTCATAAAGACATAAAGACATAAAAAGTTAGTGCAACTATGAGCCACAAGGGCCCTTCTTGGTTGCACTCTTCACACTCAACCAGTTGCCCACCAAATTTGTAAATCAGCCATCTCCCTGTAATAGTGAAAAGCAAGCCCTCTATTCTTATAATGATTGTCTATGCTGTTCTTAAAGATGTTCAATGTGCTGCTACTGACAATAGTTTCTGGCAGCTGGTTACAGTGTTACCCTGTTGGTGAAGAAAGACTGCCTTAACCTTGTTCTGCTGTGGTGAACTTTAATTTTTAATTTATGACCTCTAATTGCATCATTTCTGTTCAATTCAAACATTTCCCCAAGATATCCCCTCTCCAGACCGTGGACAAATTTAAAGACCTCGATGAGATCTCCTCTCAGCCTTCTATATCTAAGTGAAAACATATTCAATTTCTTCAATCTTTCCTCATATGCCAGTTTGTTTATGCCATTAGCCATTTTTGTAGCCCTCTTTTGTGCTCTCTCTAAAAACCAACAATCTTTTTCATAGCTAGGAGACCAAGCTTGGATGCAGTATTCCAAATATGGCCTGACATATGCACAGCAAAGCTTCCTGATTACTTCCTCACTTCTGTATGATACATTCCTCTTTATTGCCCCGAACATTCTCAGTGCCTTCTTCCTGGCTTCCTTGGTCTGTTCTGATGCCCCCAATTTTGTGTTTAGAATAACACCTAAATCCTTCTCCTGTTGAGTCACTGATAGCACTCGGCCACCCATCAAGTATGGAGCCTTCATATGCTGCTTACCTACATGCATGATTTTGCACTTATCAAAATTAAATTTCATTTGCCATTCTTCGGACCACTTCACAAGTTCGTCTAAGTCTTTTTGCAGCGAGATATGCTCATCTTGACCTGTTATTGCCCTAAAGACCTTCAAAGCATCCGCAAATTTCAAAACTTTACTGTTTAGGCCACTTTCAATGTTATTTACAAATATAATGAACAGTAGTAGCCCCAGTACTGACCCCTGGGGGACTCCACTAAGAACATTTTGTCATCCGTAATGTTAACCATACTGACGCTTTTGTTCACGGTCGCACTGAATGTTGCAGGTCGTAGGCTTATCATAGCTCTAGTAAGCATTGTCAGGATGAGCAGGTCCTGGGAAGGCGTCTCCTGGGTGGGCACGTTCCGGAGAAGCGTCTCCTGGATGAGCAGGTCCTGAGAAGGCGTCTCCTTTTGAGCAGGTCCTGGGAAGGCGTCTCCTGGGTGGGCACGTTCCGGAGAAGCGTCTCCTGGATGAGCAGGTCCTGAGAAGGCGTCTCCTTTGTGAGCAGGTCCTGGGAAGGCGTCTCCTTTGTGAGCAGGTCCTGGGAAGGCGTCTCCTTTGTGAGCAGGTCCTGGGAAGGCGTCTCCTTTGTGAGCAGGTCCTGGGAAGGCGTCTCCTTTGTGAGCAGGTCCTGGGAAGGCGTCTCCTTTGTGAGCAGGTCCTGGGAAGGCGTCTCCTTTGTGAGCAGGTCCTGGGAAGGCGTCTCCTTTGTGAGCAGGTCCTGGGAAGGCGTCTCCTGGGTGGGCACGTCCTGGATAAGCGTTGACGAAGTTCCTCCGACCGCTGATCTTGACTCCACTGTTGTAGGGCCAGCTGCAGCTGACGAGGGAAAGCAGGCTGAGCACCACTATTAGTTGATTCATGGCTTTCACCTGAAAACGGATAGAAATCAAGCAACTATCTCATGAAGAATACTGATGCACGCTGCCAGATAACGCAATGCGTTCTGGCATACGGATCCCAAACTATATTCACGTCATGCTCTTCTATACAAGGAATGCAATTCAACACCTAGGTAGGGTCTCAGCAACTTTTCGATGTGCAAGGAATCTGACCGTCTCTCCGGTCAGATCCTCACACACCGTCTCGGGTGGGGGAGGGCGGATAGTAACCCCCTCTAAAATACAAACTAAGCGTCGTACGAAACGAAAGAGGTGTCATCGGAAAGCGCTTGACGAGTAGGGCCCGGGTCCATCCCCAAAACAATTTCCCCTCAAAAGCGACGCCACTAGGGGGACTATATTTTCACGACTTTTCACAACTTGCATTGTGTTTTTGGCTCGGGAGTTCATTTTTGGGGATATTTAAGGACAAAATTATTTGGAATCAGAAAAGGACAGCGAAATTGACCAGAGCCATACAAAATTGCCCTACCCCACCCTACAAAAAAACAATACTTTTCTTCAATTTCCAAGCTTTTAGTTTTCAACCTTTGTTTAATTTTACTTTTCTAATACGTAGAGCAGACCGAGAAACGTTGTTGGAAGTCAACTTGCTCTTATAAAAAATGCTTACTTTAGCCATAATCTTCGATTTGAACTCCAATAGGCAAAATTAAAAATTCATCAGTAGTCAAAAACTGGAAAAAAGGAAAAATTCCTCTCGTGCGTTTTGTTGCATCCCTAAAAATAAGGAAACGCTAAACGTTGTATCAAAAATATGCATCCGTTAAAGCGTGACTAGTTGAACATTTTCGGGGGTGACCTCACTTGGCCTAGATTAACTTGTTGACCCAAGATGACCTAACTTCAAAAGTTAGACATAAGATGCCAAATTGACATGGGAAAAGGTATGCCAAATGTTGACGCGTTGCCGCGCGCCGTTCGTTCACCATTCCCGAAAAACCTGAGTGGGGGTTGAAGACCCCCCCCCCCCACCCTCCCACCGATACGGCGCGGGTTAACCCAGAAGTTACTGGGGTATTCACAATCACGAGAGTCATTTAGGAGAGCTTCCGCTTGTATGGCTCCATAACTTTAATCACGATAAAACAATTGTGTTTACCTGGAGGTCAATCTTGAAAACTGAAAACCTGAGGTCATCCATGAACAGGATGCCATATCTCTCTCTCTCTCTCTCTCTCTCTCTCTCTCTCTCTCTCTCTCTCTCTCTCTCTCTCTCTCTCTCTCTCTCTCTCTCTCTCTCTCTCTCTCTCTCTCTCTCTCTCTCTCTCTCTCTCTCTCTCTCTCTCTCTCTCTCTCTCTCTCTCTCTCTCTCTCTCTCTCTCTCTCTCTCTCTCTCTCTCTCTCTCTCTCTCTCTCTCTCTCTCTCTCTCTCTCTCTCTCTAACTCTAACAACGCTATTGACAAAAACATTAATTAGTTACAATGTGGAAAGACTGTTCGCAAAAGTGCCGACCGACAAAGCCAACTCGGTCGTCCACAAAAATCTCAGTCAAAATCTGACCCTCTCCGAACACACTTCCATCGACGTCTCATCCCTGGAAACTCAGATGAGGATGTCAGTCCAGAGCACCTACTTCCTCTGAGACGGGGACACCTGCCGGCCAGTGGAATACTCTTTAATGGGGTTGTCGCTCTCCATCGTCCTCGTCAACGACTACATGGAATTTTCCGAGGAGGAGGTCTACAAGGAGGTGGAGAAAAAGGGCCAGACGTCTGATTCCGTTTCGTTGCTGGTTGGTTTGCCTCCTGGAGCCACTGGCTCGAGGATCTCGGCAAGATCCTACATCACTTCAACAACATCCGACCATCAATCAATTTCACTATGGAGTTGGAAAGAAACGAATGTCTTAATTTGCTCCATATGAGCTTGCAGTACACTGATGGTCGCCTCCAAACCTCCATCTACAGGAAACCCGCCCACACCAAAGTCTACCTACGGCAAGAATCGAACCATTCCTAAAAGGTGAAGCAAAGTGTAGTGCACTGTCTCGCTGAATGGTCCCGTTAAATATGCGACGAGGACAGCATCAAGTCTGAATCGTCCACTCTCTACAAGGTCCTCGCCGCCAAGGACTACCGAAAGAAAAGCGCTGCGTCAGTTGCTAGAGAACACAGAGACCAAAAAAGGAAAACGGAAATCAAGGTGAGATATATTTCAGTTCCCTGTTGCCCGGGCATTGGAGGGAGCCTGCAACGCGCCTGATGCCCCTCGGGGTTGTCATCGCTCATGCGTCCGAACAATTCTTGAAAATAAAACTATTGCCAACGTTTCAAAGACAGAAAAGATCGGAGGCAAAGCTCTGTGATCATCCACCGATCTATCCATCCCTCTGGCATGCGAATGCAACGCACCAGCGTACATTGACGGGAGTGGATGGCTGCTGAACAAGCGCCTGTAGGAGCACCGGGACGCCGTCTCCACGACCCGACCCGAAAAGTCTCCAGTCGCTGCATACGCTGTAGATGCTCGGCGCGATATTCGCTGGAATAACGTGGAGATTCTGAGACGGGAAGCCAAGTTTAGGAGAAGGATGCACCTATAATCTTATTATATTAGAAAGTTCGCAACAAGAAATGAACCGGGACAGGGGCTTAGCATGCTCAGCCATCTGGAGAGTGGCTGATATTGATGGGCAGCAATCTGGGGGAGAAGGGGGAGGGGTAGAATTATGGAGGTTTCATCTGTGATGTTTGTGTAACCTTTTTTTATTAGTTTTTTTCTTCATTCATAAGTGGGAGTTTTAAGCATGATATTTTTTAAGTCTCTTTGCCGGTTTGTACTGCGTAAAAGTGCTAAATTCCTCACTGCTCTTGTCTTGTGTTCAAGATGTTTGCAAACCTTTGAACCTCTTAACTTTGAACCTTTGAACCTCTTCGGTCTGGAAATAGCGCCTGACGACCAAGCCATTAGGAGCTCCGGAAGCTCGTGCAGTACTTCAGAACGGATCATCCCAGATTACCCGCATCATTCTCATAAACCCAGTAGCATGCCCCTGAAAGACTTAATTAAACGAGGTGTTTGCTATTTGGGTGCGGGTTTTCATCTCTAATCGGGGCGAGACGGGGGTGGGCAAGGTCTGGTGCCAATGGGTCACCTACCTGCAGTGAAGTGTCGCCAGTCGCGAGTGGACGCCTCTCCCAGTGGGATGCCGCCTTTTATACGACATCACGCAGCTGCATCGAGCCGTGTTCCAGATTGTTGCCGGCTGAGCCGGGGATGTGGATACGGGAGTTCTGGGAAGCCGCCGGCAGCTGGTTTGACCTCGGAGAGGATTACGGAGCGCCAGCTGGTCTGTCCGGGCGTGTGGAGCAGTGATGTGTGCACTGAAGCTGCCCAGACGATTAGCGTTCAGCTGGTCGAGTCAGGTTTGTGCAATTATGTCGCTGTTCGGATCCCGTTGTCTCCCAGACAGCTGCATTGGCTGACGCTCGGCAGTTTGTCTTTATATTTGCTTCTCAGTCACCCAGTGTACGCCGCATTTTCTCCATCGCAACAGATGCCCACTCAGCTCACGGTGCTGTCACTAAATGTCGTCTCGAAGCGGAACCGATTTGCATACTGCGGCTAACAACGCATCTAACCGGCAAAAAGATGCGCGAGCATCGAGGCATGAAGGCGCTCGAAACAGCGGCGCTCGTTCACCCTCGATCAGAGGAGATCAGCATCGCACTCGCCAGTCTGTCGTCTGGCCCGCGGCCCGCCGCCGTGAGCCGCCGAAAGGCGGCCGCCGACAGATGTGCGAGGTCGATGACCTGTCTCACGTCTACCTGCGTCGGACCGGCTCGTGACGCCGCAACCAATCCCCGGGCGCCGCCGGCGTGACGACGCGGCTGACCTTGAGCCGACCTTGTGGGGGCGGGCTGTTGCAGTGCCGGCAGCTGGACGGCGCAGACGCTGGTCTGCGTTACGTCACGACTGTGCCGACTCACGACCAGAACAACAGAAGCAGTCGGGGCGGGGCGGGCGCGCGCGATATTTCCAGTGAGATGCCGTTTCCCAGGAGGAGCGCCGCTGACAGACAATTTTAATGAGGCATGCAATCGAAGGTCCCCGGACGGGTGCCTTTGTTGAACATTTCAAGAGGGGAGGGGATAGACTCGTACATCCTGGACAGGCTCCTTTTTCCAGTCGTGAGGACGCCTCTCCAGTCAGAGAGGGCGCCGCCGGAAGGTGCGGGTGGAGGCCAGTCTCCCGGTATACCCGCTAGCCACGTCCGTACCGGCGACTACACCAGCAGGCTGTCGAGCCACGGGAACGGCGGTGTCGAACAGTGGCATGACAGCATCGTAGTCATGGTGATCACCGCCACGTGAGGACGCCAACAATACCACGTGGTGTGACCGAACGCTGACAACCTCATGCTAAGACCTATATTTAGGGCAATACAGTAGCCTGCTAAGCTCGGCGAAAAAAATTAATGCGGAGGTGAGCCAGCTTAACTTCACCTAGGTGGGCGACCTTTGCTCACCTGACATGAAAACGTCGACACAGCATGGATAATCGGTTTAGGAGTAGGCACTCCAAATTTCGATGCGCTGTTGAGCTTTCGCTCTCCGCTACAGCGTGTATTCGTCACGGGTTTCAGACTCTCCACATCTCTCCCTCCGACATCCCATCCCCACCCCGCACCCCCCAGCCACTAACGGTTGCAGGTTAAGTCGCCGGACAAAACATTGGATGTCGAAAATCGCCGATCACCATGCGTACTTCACAGATGAGCCCCACTAACACACATGCACTAGAGATCATAGTCAATGGGCGACTGATAGTAGCACTGACCATGAGCCAGATGACATGGGTATGGGCCATGAGCCAGATGCCATGGGTATGCGCCATGAGCCAGATGACATGGGCTGCCGACTGACGGGGACCACGAGCACGCAGCGATCTGGTAGTACCGGGAGGCTGTCGGAGCCCTGCGGAAGCTGTGTCGGGTCCGTGTCGGACCCGTGTTGAATACGTGTTCGGCCCGTGCGGGGTCCGCACCCACGGACCAACAAGGATGGGAAGATGGGGACATTTTCCGATCCGCACCGTGTCTGTGTGCCAGTGGCCGGCTCGTGGATTGTGCTGACATTGCTGCGACGTCAACGCGATGCGAGATCCCCGTTCGCGACGCGCTTGCAGCCTGTTGCGACGCACGGACAACCAATCGGCGACGATGTAGGAGCGACGGAGTTGGGGGGCGCCTAATGGTATGATGTCATTTATGCCGCTGCTGTTCTTGGTGAATCGCAACAGCAGCTGCACTTGAAATCGGTGAGAAGGCATAGAATGTTCAGACTTAATAGAAGACCCAGGGGCCCATCGAGGTTAAGCCTGTAAATTGAAAATGCAATGCGCCTGGACAGCAAGATATTCAGCACCCCAACCAATACCGCATCCTAAGGTCCAATGCAACTTTCCACCAGCATTCTGCACACCTAGCAATATTTATCAAGAGGCCTATTCACTCCGTAATGCGTAACATACTCGTCGTTTGAACTCCCCATCAATAATCTTAAACTTCATCCATGCCTACTTCAAGGGCCTTCACCGTGTACACCCACTGGCACAAATCTCATCCCATCCACCACGAATTAAAACTCAAAAACAAGGTTCTCCAACCAAACGAATTGTCCACCATATGTATAAATACACTCAATGTGGGACTTCCAACATCAGCAGCCAGCCTATTCCATTGATCAACGACCGTTTAGCTGAAGGCGCTTAACTTTCCCACACACTAACTTGTCCAACCTGAATTAATGACTATTCTGTGATATTCCAAATAGGAAAGCTTCATTCAAATTGCTATTATCCGACCCAGATGTGCCGTCAGATATGCTAGGGCAGATAGGTGATAGTAACATCAGGTATTCGGGCGACTTACTAGGTAGAATCCGAGAGATAGACTTCACCAGCAAAAAGGTGGGAAGTTTTGACGTGAAATCCTTGTTAACAAATGTTCCAACCGGGCGAGCCACGGAAGCGGTTTCTAGGGCCTTAGACAAGTCAAATAATTTGGACCTTCCAGTGCCCAAGAGTCATTTCACACTCACCATTGAGCTCACCATTGAGTCCTGTTCTGGCATGTTTATTCATGGAAACCCTGGACGGGGACAATTGCAAATCTATGATTGGCCCCAACTCCCTTTAGCTGAGATACGTAGATGACGTATTGGTAATTGTTGATCAAGATACGGATCTAGAATCGGTAGCTTGAGAAGGGCGTCAGCCGCAATATACATATACATACATACATATATATATATATATATATATATATATATATATATATATATATATATATATATATATATATATGTGTGTGTGTGTGTGTGTGTGTGTGTGTGTGTGTGTGTGTGTGTGTGTGTGTGTGTGTGTGTGTGTGTGTGTGTGTGTGTGTGTGTGTGTGTGTGTGCTTGTATGTGTGTGTGCTTGTATGTGTGTGTGTGTGTGTGTGTGTGTGTGCGTGTGTGTGTGTGTGTGTGTGTGTGTGTGTGTGTGTGTGTATGTGCATGCGTGCGCGTTTTGGGGGCGGGACGAAGGGGTGTAGTCGATCCACTGTAAGGCTGACTGAAATATCTGTTGCTAACACACCCACGTGTCCGAATACCGGCCATGTCTGTAGCACCAGTCCACTGCTCCACGTCCGGTCCACTGTTCCACGTCCAGTCCACTGCTCCCGCGCCAGTCCACTGCTCCACTTCCAGTCCACTACTCCACGTCCAGTCCACTGCTCCACTTCCAGTCCACCGCTCCACGTCCAGTCCACTGCTCCACGTCCAGTCCACTGTTCCACGTCCAGTCCACTGTTCCACGTCCAGTCCACTGCTCCACTTCCAGTCCACTGCTCCACGTCCAGTCCACTGCTCCCGCGCCAGTCCACTGCTCCACTTCCAGTCCACTGCTCCACGTCCAGTCCACTGCTCCACTTCCAGTCCACTGCTCCACGTCCAGTCCACTGCTCCACGTCCAGTCCACTGTTCCACGTCCAGTCCACTGCTCCACGTCCAGTCCACTGTTCCACGTCCACTCCACTGCTCCACGTCCAGTCCACTGCTCCACGTCCAGTCCACTGCTCCACGTCCAGTCCACTGCTCCCGCACCAGTCCACTGCTCCACGTCCAGTCCACTGCTCCACGTCCAGTCCACTGCTCCACGTCCAGTCCACTGCTCCACGTCCAGTCCACCGCTCCACGTCCAGTCCACTGCTCCACGTCCAGTCCACTGTTCCACGTCCAGTCCACTGCTCAACGTCCAGTCCACTGCTCCACGTCCAGTCCACCGCTCCACGTCCAGTCCACTGACCGCTGGAGTTGAAACCACAACGGGCGCAACACCACGGGTGCTACGATGTCATTCAGCTCCAACTCCCCCGCTGTCTCGAAGACGGCCTCTCCAGAAACTGCGCTGGTAGGTTAGCCCGCATGACAGGTTCTGTTGCGGTCTACCGACAAATAGCGCAAACGCTATTTGTCGACGTCACTCGTCAACATTAAATGTAGTTTGCTCATACCGGGAATCGGTAGCTGTACGTGCACCTGCAAAACGCAGCCGAAAACAAAACGCAGTCGGTCAACAATTCCCTGAATTGTTGACCGACCTCATCTGCTGGGAGCGCATTTTGGAGAGAATTAGCGCGTTGTTACTCGGTATATGAATAATGTAGATCTGGTAAATGCTCTTTCGTGAGGTGTGTACATCTCAATGTCAATGCAAGTGTAACTGCGTAAACAGGTATCGCAAAGGTGAGATAGGCATCCAGTATGTTACCTACGGAATATCAGACACCACCAGGCCGTCACATGCATACATACATATACATATATATATATATATATATATATATATATATATATATATATATATATATATATATATATATATATATATATATATATATATATATATATATATATATATATATATATATATATATTATATATATATATATATATATATATATATATATATATATATATATATATATATATATATATATATATATATATATACTTTTATATATATATATATATATACTATATATATATACATATATACATTATATGTATTTATACATATGTATGTGTGTGTGCGTGCATGTGTGTATGTATGTTCGTAGGTATATATGAAGCCACAAAAAATAATCGTCTGTTGATGCTTCCATTGGTGGCATTTTACGAAACGCTAAATTTGGTCGGTGCAAAATTGAAGATTGATACGAAAACTGTCGGCATGCCAGAACAGACTGACAAACCGCATCGAAGAGTCGTCGGTCGATCCTGCATTTGCTCCACACCGCACAGTAGTCGCCCTGCCGCACGCCGGTTGCGCCATGTTGGCTTTTATCGACCGATTCCGAGCTGGAGCGTCATCTCGCCTGTCCACACCTCCGCGTACTTCCCGGCCCGGTGCCGCCCGCTCCTCCGCCGGCGGCGGCCGGCCAGTTTCGGCGGCGTTTCTCCGGACTGGCGCGAGACGCGGCCGGGCGTGGCGGGAGTCGGCGGCGGCGCCCGCGGCGGCCCGTGTGCGGCGGCCCGCTCCGCCGCCCAAATTGGCGGGAAGGCCCCGCCGCGGGCGTCGGACGGAGCGCGCGAATAAAAGACGGCCGCCGAGGCGGACGGCGAGAGCACTGCTGTGGTTGCGATTGTGGGTGGTTGCGCTGCGTCCGAGCTGCACAGACAGGTGGGTACAGCTAGCGTCGCAAATAGCTTGGCTATTTGTCAGGCAGAGATGTGGCCACCTGAGTGTCCTGTATAGCTTTATTGTTTCCAACCACACATAGGTGTGTACCATTTGCGTCACAAATCACTCGGCAGAGGCTGAGTGTCCTGGCACCTCGATATCCTGCATGGGCATACTGTTTCCGACCACACCTGTGCCTAAGCAGTATATTCAGGTGTTGGGACGCCCAGCCTGACTGCCAAGCTGTTTGTGACGACAATGGTACCCCGGCACCCATATCCATCATTTGGGTGCTGCTCCTGCGCGCGGTGTATTTTGTGAGCGTCGGTGTGTTTTACGTTGTGGGTCCGGAGAGTTCAGTTGTCTTTATTACACGTCAAATGCCCATGTGTCTGTTCTGCCATTGTCAATTCGCTTCTTTTTTAAAGAATTCTTCTTATGCTTGTTATGCTTCTTATGCTTCTTCTTCTTATTTTTCTTTTATGCTTGTTTGCGAACATAAAGGGATGCACTGAATCGTCAAAGCCGTACAGCTGCGCCATCATTTTCCAGTACACTCCCAATAGGCGAATGCACTCTAAAACGAGGTTGCAGAAAATTACGGAGCCGAGATGGCAGTTCCGGTTGGATACGTCTCTCTGAGCGCACACCGACAACTTCGTGTTGGTAAATTTAATTTGGAATCCACAACGGTCTGCTCAGCTTCAGCAAAAAGAAATTGATTGTGAGGTTAGCTAGCTTATCGTGACCTAGGTCAGTGACCTATGAGAATCTGAATCCAAAATCCCTGCCGTTAAAATCGCGACACAGCACGCAAAATTGATGTAGAAATGGGCACCCCGAATGTCAACCTGTCCAAAATGACTAAGAATTTATGTGGCATGTATCGTCTGGGATTCAGGCAGGGGATGAAGCCTGTGGGGTGCTCAGGTACTGCCCCCGTCCCCCTAAATCTGACACGATCCCAATGGCGCGAACTGTACAGACATGGCTCGAGATGAAGCACACACGCCTCCCCCACTAAATTAAAAAGGTGCCAGCGCTGTATGGCGCTTACTGGTAGATAATGGTCTAAAAAAAGATGGCCATAAAGGTATCCGTGTTCTATTGTCAGTGTTGCCTGCTATGTCATCTTATTGGACGGTTGCAGGTGTATTAATATATTTTACTATCAAGCATGCGCACTATCATATCACACGCCAATGCGTAGGCGTGTGTGTGACTGAGGAAGTGTTCCCGCCACTGAAAGGCAACTTTGTGAAGCCAACAAACAACATAGAAGCCGTATTTCAGGCGGATGCTTCCAAATGTGAAACACCCCCTGTCGTCTGGTCGGTGAACAGCTGATGGTGTCCTCAGGCCAGAATGAAGACATTAGCCGTCCTCTTCAGCGTCGCCGCAACAGTTCACTGCGGTAGTTTCTACAACCGAGGAAGCGGGTACGGAGGTGGCGGCGGTGGCGGCGGCGGCGGCGGCGGCGGAGGAGGAGGAGGCGGCGGCGGTGGTGGCTACGGCAGCGGCTACGGTGCTGGAGGAGGAAGTGGCTATGGCACAGGAGGATATGGCCTGAATCGGGTGAGCCCCAAAGATTAATATATACATACATATATATACACACATATATATATATACATATATACATATATATATATATATATGTATATATATATATATTTATTTGATATATATACATGTATATATACATGTATATATATATATATATATAAATATATATATATATATATATATATATATATATATATATATATATATAACTACTCTTTACGCATGGTGTTCATGTGGAAAATGCACAGCCAGATTAGCTTGCGGAATTCTCAAGATATGACGGCGGAAGTAAGCATTCTTCTCATAGCGAAATTATTCTCAGGAATAATACAACTCTGTGATTGGTGGCTTGATGAGAGTATCGCATCACGAGCACGCTGCTCCAACCTCGTAAAGGTGATGCAAATTAGGCAACTTTTCCTGCCGTAAATATGATATGTCACCACTGAGATGTTCTGGCCACTCATTGACAATTTGAAATACCTTTGTGTCAATCATCACGCGCACTGGAGGGGTGGGGGATCCTCTCTCTCTCCGATTGTTCGACGATATATCATAGATGGATGGGGATATTGCAATGAAACATTGTGATGTTGTTAAAAATTTCACGGCACAACAAATGCGAAGCAATCAAAGTATGCTGGTAAACATAGGAACTGCGTGGCTGTGAAGTTGGCCGTCTTGTCTGTCGCCCGGTCGCTGGGCGTTCGTGGCCACAAAGGTGTGTCGACGGCGAGGTGGCGAGGTGCCGCGGTGTGAGAGCTGACCATCACCATGTCCGACCCCGAAGCTATTGACCTGGGGCTATGTAACTGATATTGAAGTTGTTTTTCTGGCCCCCTGGGGGGGGGGAGAGGGGGGGGGGGGATTTTTAAAAAACGAGTTCACTGCAGCCATAACCTGCCCTTCAAATTGTGTGCTTCTAGCTTTGATAGTTTTCTAGTCTCATGCTGGAGGTGCAAAATCTACCCACCCCCTTCGTTGCGCGTTATACGATAGGCCCTCAGGCGCGCGTGCTATTGCTAATTACACATTAGCATTTCTGCTGTGTCAATGCATAATCATTTCTTTCACATCACATGTAAGGCTCATGACAACTCAGTTTACCCCAAGTGGATTGTCCTGGAGGGCTTGTGACTACTCCTCAGTTTACTGCAGTTTATTTCTCCTGTATCGCTTGTGACTACTGCTCAGTTTACCTCAGTTTAATTCTCCTGGAGGGCTTATGACTACTCAGTTTACCCCAAGTGGGTTTTCCTGGAGGGCTTGTGACTACTGCTCAGTTTACCGCATTTTGATTCTCCTGTATCGCTTGTGACTACTCCTCAGTTTGCCGCAGTTTAGTTCTCCTGGAGGGCTTATGACTACTCAGTTTACCCCAAGTGTGTTTTCCTGTAGGGCTTGTGACTACTCCTCAGTTTGCCGCAGTTTAGTTATCCTGTAGGGCTTGTGACTACTGCTCAGTTTACCGCAGTTTAATTATCCTGTATCGCTTGTGACTACTGCTCAGATTACCGCAGCTTAATTATCCTGTATCGCTTGTGACTACTGCTCAGATTACCGCAGCTTAATTATCCTGTATCGCTTGTGACTACTGCTCAGTTTACCGCAGTTTAATTCTTCTGTAGGGCTTGTGACTACTGCTCAGTTTGCCGCAGTATAGTTCTCCTGGAGGGCTTGTGCCTACTGCTCAGTTTACCGCAGTTTAATTATCCTGGAGGGCTTGTGACTACTCCTCAGTTTGCCGCAGTTTAGTTCTCTTGTAGGGCTTGTGACTACTGCTCAGTTTGCCGCAGTTTAATTATCCTGGAGGGCTTGTGACTACTGCTCAGTTTGCCGCAGTTTAATTATCCTGGAGGGCTTGTGACTACTGCTCAGTCCAGCGCGGCGGACTCACCCGGAGGCAGACCGACGCTCGATGGCCTGACCACTGACCACGCTCGCTGTTCTGGGGCCCGGTGACCCGCTCTCTGTCCCCGTAACGACGGCCCCTCCGCCGCAGCCGCACGCAGGATCGGGCTACAACACCAACTCCGGCGGCGGCTACAACAACGGCGGACTCGGCGGCCTCACCAGCGGCATTGTCAGCCTTGGCGTCATCGGCAGCGGCGGCTACGGCAGCGGTATTCACCGAGGGTCGGGCGGAGGCTATGGAGGCTCAAGCGGAGGCTATGGAGGCTCAAGTGGAGGCTATGGAGGCTCAAGCGGAGGCTATGGAGGCTCTGGCGGGGGATTCTACGGCGGCTCTGGAGGATTTGGTGCCCAGCGCGGCGGAGGTCTCTGGGGAGGCTTCGCGCCGCCCGCGAAGGCGACCGGCTCGTCTCAGGGGACTGTCACCATGGGGCAGACGCAGGGCTACGGCACGTCCTCCGTCATCACTTCAGTTGGCGCTTCGGCAGCCGTGAGCATACCACCTGTTGCGGTCCACATCACCTTCATGTTAATTGGAACGCCTTCCTAACAAATGGATGAAGTGAATATGCATGTCTATGTATGCCAGATTTCTTTTGTTGCCACATTCTCTGTATTTATTAATTGTCTCTGTCACTTACGGCATCACTCTCCCTCCACATTTCCTTGTGCTCGTCCTGATCTCTCCATCGTGTTTACTACTCTCCTCGTCCTCCAACGACTTCCGGTTCATCATCGTTGTTTCGTGCAACTCCACTTTGTTTTTGTTTCATAGCTGTCCGTGCTTTTAGGAAATATAGCCATGTATGGGCACACACACGGACGTGTATATATATATATATATATATATATATATATATATATATATATATGTATATATATATATGTATACATATACATATATATATACATATATATGCATATATATATATATATGTATATAGATATATATTTTTATATAACGTATGTATATATATGTATATAATATATATATATGCATACCTGTATATGCATGTATGAGTGCATGTGGGAGGGACGATCTTGTTGTTCTTGTCACATAGGCGACATGCGATTTGATCAGTGTCATGTTTGTTCCAGGGTTCGGCATCGAATGGAGGCTCCAGCATCAACTCAGCCCAGGCGTCAAACGCGGCGCTGAACGGTCTCTTCGGTCAGGGAACTTTTTCCAATACCAACGCCATTTCACACCAGTTTACGGGCCGTTAATTCTCATTGCATTGTGGCGATGTCTGGCGGTGCATTTGTACGATGCTTTTAATGCGACATTTTGATAAGATCTTCTGGTGCGACAGTTTGCGAAGCGATGCTGATAGGATGTCTTAGTTTGCGGTGATTGGCGTGTTGTTATGCAGTATGTGCGTGATTGATATTATGAGGAAGTCGATGATATTATTTCATGTGATAGAATCTATGGTATGGTTAGAATGGCTGCGTTCGTTATGATATTAACAGATTTCAGTGGCAAAGACGGAGACAACTACGTATGTTCGGGCCATCTACAATAAACTTGTGGTTATACCAGTCTGTTGTGGAGTTTTAAAAGAAAAGTCTGCGGCAAATATGAGTAGTTTCAGGCGTACACCAATACACATAACAACTGTTCACACCAGCAGCACAGAAAGAGTCAGGAAGTGCGCTGAGATGTCAGCAGGTACGACGAGAAGTCAGCAAGTAAGATCAAAAGTCAGCAGACATGATCAACAATCAGCAAGTACGATGATAGCAATCAGTCCAGTCCCACGTACAAGTGCTTCTTCAGGTGGCGACTGAACAGGAGAGCTGGCAGTCGCTGCAGCTCGTGCGGCAGCTCGCTATGCAGGGCAACGAGCCCCGAGAGCAAAAGCGGCGACTGCCCGCGTCGGTCAGCGATCTGGGGACTCGGTCCTGACTCGGTGTCGGTCCTGACTCGGTGTCGGTCCTGACTGGTGTGACGGTCACGGTGCTCGGCTACTGTGGTGCTCGGCTACTGTGGTGCTCGGCTACTGTGGTGATGGCTACTGTGGTGCTGGTGCCGGCTAATGAAGCCGGCTCCTGCAGACGGCGCACCTTGTGAAGCAGGCACAGCGTGTGGGTAGAGGAGAGGTGGTGAGGTTGGAGAGGTAGACGTAGACCGGCTGGTGGACCGCACGCCGAACAATTTTGGCAGTGATCGGGACACTGCAGATGGGTCAGTAGTTGGTTGGACTGGTAAGATCACCGAGTTTAAAGATGGGATAAACTGACGAGTGCTTCCAGGAAATGGGGACGTCGGCAGTGATGAGGCTCAGGTTGACCAAATGCAGAAGCACACTACCCATGACGTCAAATGCTCGGCCAGATCACACCCACGCTGATGCCGTCCTCACCGCAGGCGGAATAGCTCCTCATGCCGAAAATTGTATTGTATTGTAGCTTAGAGGCTCATCGACTGCAAAGGTCACAGCTTCCATGCCGAACAAGACGGCACGCTGCTCGGAAAGGAACAGTGACATTGGACAGAATGCATCTTGGACAGAATGCATTGGACAGAATGCATCTCAGAATGCATCTTCTCGCGACAATCGGCACGTCAGGCTCGGAGAAGTGCCCTGACCAGCAACCTCGGCAGCAATGCGCGGCATAACGCCTACAAAATAGCCGTTCAGCTGGTCAGGCGGGAGCCTTTCGATAGCCCTTGGCATTGTCTGCGGTGGACCGAATGCACCGCCACATGGCGCCCCGTTCACTCTCCTGGATGCGCCTCTGCACGTCGTCAAGGGTGTCGCGTCGGGCGGCGGAACGGAACGCATCTGTCTGTTGAGTTCTCTATACACGGCAGAGCCGTCATCCGGGAAGCACAGCGCCGCCCGGCGGCGGGCCATGTAATCTCTAGTTCTGTCAGACACCGCTGGGGCGCTAGGGTGCATTATGCGCATTTGCCTGACTAGACCTTGCAGGTGAAAAGTCGGCAAAATGTGACTCAGGAAAGCATTCCAATTCCACGTAGCTGTCTGCAGATCAAGCACCATCCACCAATCCACGCACATCAGGTCACGATTCAAAGCGGTTTGGTCAATCCGACGCAAACTACGAGAGCGTACGGTGTGACATGCAGGACAGAAGCGAAGAACATCGATAAAACGCGAACAAATTTGTGCTGGCTAAAATGACAAAATCGCGAACCACAACGCTTCATAAGATGAAGACAATTCACTGCTAAAACATTCAGCAGAGAACCGCCTGAACAAGTGGGTGTCGCTGCAAATTAGTACAGCGAGTAATCAGATAAGAATCGTTCATCAGCTTCTTTCGCAGTCACGATCAGGTTTTGTAAGATCGCAAAGCTGGATCATTAGTTGCAATGCTGCAAGTAGCAGTTTTTCTCGAGATATGCGATTACAATGGTTACAATCGGTTTGTTATTGTAATAACAAATTTTTTGATTTATATAAATTTAAAAAATTTTTAATTAACAAAAAAAAACTTAATAAACCAAAAAAAAAAAAAAAAAATTTGGTTAAAAAAATCCGGTATGCAAGCTGTGGACTCAAATCATTCTACATACATTATGGTTGTATTTATTTAGCGTGCAGACTTGGGGGTTTAAATTGGGGGAGACGGGGGAGGTCTGATACTCACCTCACGGTAAGCCACGTCCAATGACACCACACTTTGAAGGACTGGTTTCAACACCTAGCGTTAATCTGGACATTTAATGAAAGATAAATTCCACCAAATTTTTTTTTTTTTTAAAGGACCAGATTTCGCAATGACGATAAAGAATGCTGGAATTATGTTAAACGTTGTCCTCTTATAGCAGTAAATATAATATATTTTAGATAGTTTTTTTTTTTTTTTTTTTAATCCCGTTAACGCATTTTCATTTGTTTTATGGCAACATTTGTATGCGACTCACAAGCTGAAAAACCGCACCCGATGTGGCCCTAATTCGCCGAAGATCGGCAAATATTGGCGACAGCAGCTTATCCCGAGCAGTCTGTCGACCTTGCGTCAAGGCCGCTGGGTTCGCCTGACGCCCCCCGGAAAAAGTTCATTTGACAAACCATCAACTTTGTCCGCTCGAGACAATCGCTCATTTATGAGTTTTGTCGGAAAATTAACTGATATTGAGGAACTACGAACGATGTGGAAGACTTGAAAAATGTATTTTGTGTTGTATATGACCGGAACAGCAATGTGGCAGCGAAAATTAAAAGTCAGCAGCGAGATCGCAATACGATTAGGTTATGATGGGTCTCTTTGGGGAAATTATTATTTAAAAAGGAAAGGAGTGCCCCCTTGGCTGCAAGCAAATCGGCAGACTCATTGCGCCTCCGAATAAAATATTACACTGAATCATTGTACATACATCATGATTGTATTGATTTCTCAACTTTCTGATACCATACGGTAAGCCACGTCCAATGACACACACTTGACGTAAATTTAAGTCGTAGCGACGAAATGAACATATTTTTTTAGAAATTCAGACTAACCTCCGATCTTGAGGACTCACCTTGACATGTCCCGATTAGAAATGTTGCTCGAAGGTTAACCACGAAGTATCGCTTGATTCGAGATATGGGCAGGTGTGGGCGGAAACGAAGAAGAATGTAAGGCGACCGAAGAAATCAGCTTGACCAAGAACCTTTAAAAATAATATGACTGCTCAGCTTTCGGGTACTGCACAACAAAGCAACGTCGAATGACGACCATTTGATGAAAATTGAAGTGATAGCGACCGAGCCTCGCGTGCGATCACTAGCGCTGTCTAGTAAACAAAGCTAGCCTTTAACCTTGATGTTTGACCTTGCTATGTCCCGGTTTGTGGTGCTACACGAGGGTTCACCATGGGATATTGCTTGATACCAGATTTTGGTAGGTTTGGGAGAAAACTAAACAAAAATGCGAAGCGAGCAAATTAACCTGTTTGCGTTAAAACTTGACCGTTAACCCGTCCCGTCTCGGGGGTCTTCAACCGCCCCGCCCCAGTTTTTCGCGGATAGTGGACGAACGGCGCACGGCAGCGCGCCCAAATTTGGCATACATTTTCCCACTTTAATGTGACATGCTGTTTCAAAATTTTGAAGTCAGATCATCTAAGGTCAACGAGTTAATCAAGGTCAAGTGAGGTCATCTCCAAGAAATGTCAACCAGTCGTCACGCTTTAACGGATGCAAATATTTTAATGAAACTTTCAGCGTTTGCTTATCTCTAGGGATGTAACAAAACGTACGAGTGGAATTTTGTCTTTTGTTTGTTTTTGACTATATATAAATATTGCGTGCTTCCCAATTGCAGTTCAAATAGAAGATTCTGGCTAAAGTAAGCATTTTTTTATTAGAGCAAGTTGACTTCCAACAACGTTTCTCGGCTTGCTCTACCCATTGGAGAAGGAAAATTAAAGACAACTTGAAAACTCAAAATTTTGAAGAATAAAAAATTGTATTTTTGGGGGCCAAAAAATTGTGTAGCCCTGGTCGATTTCGCTGTCCTTTTCTCATCCGAAATAAATGTTTTTTTTACATATTTCCCCCAAAATAAACTCCCCAGAGCCAAAAACATAATGCAAGTCGTGAAGAGTCGTGAAACTCAATCCACCCTGGTGATGCCACTTTTAGGAGGAAAATGTTTTGTGGGTGGACCCAGGCCCTACTCGTCGAGCGCTTTCCGATGACACCTCCTTCGTTTTTGGGCGACGCTTAGCTTGGATTTTAGAAGGGGTTGCTATCCGTCCCCCCCCCCCCCCGAGACGGGTTGTGAGGATTTGACCGGAGAGACGGCGCGGGTTAAAGTGATCATGTGAGACCCTTGTAGTTGTATTAAAAAGTTTGTTTTCTTCAGTACATGCAGAAGCATTGGTGGTAACTGATTCGAAAGAGCATAAACTCATCTCGAAATGCGAAAACGAATACGACGTTAGATTGACGTACGTGATTAAGGCTACCCAAGACGCCCCACCGTGGTCTTGAAGATACCCAAGGACACCCAGAGTCACGTTTGTTCCAGCTGTATCGATATATGCGCAAGGGAATTCAACCTAAGACATAATTCAACCTAAGACGCAAGGTCTTGCGATAATGCAAGCTTGTTGCGTCTCAGGACACAATTTTATGCCAGAGACAAACACGGTAATGGTCCATGCTCATCATATTCAAGAATGTCTCGAAGCAGACGTTTCTAACGCTTGCTGATTTACGCCATGGAGATTTGGTGACGACAGGTAGCCCGTGAAGCCCTTTGATTGGCTAGATCGGCTATTAGTATTTTCGGTGGTTCTCTTGTGAGGATTGTTTTCACCCAATACACGATTAAGAATAATTTTACGATAATCGTGCTCATATTTTAAGGGCTGAGGCTTGGGGTGACACGAAAGGAATTGAGGGGGACAAATCGCCACTTTTAAAAAATTGGCGGAATTCCTCCCGCCCGGAGATTGTACCCATGCGTGCAGAGATAGGTATATTTATATATATATATATATATATATATATATATATATATATATATATATATATATATATATATATATATATATATATATATATATATATATATATATATGTATATATAGGTAGTTATACCTACAGAAGAGCAGTCGGTCGCGGAAGAATTTTTCAGTTCACCTTAAAGAGTCTTCCTGTTGGTCATTTGGAACGTAGGCTGGCTACCTCACAGCAATTTTGTGCAGGGAATACTGCGCCGTTTCACAGTTAGGCGTTACGTAACAGTCTACCAGGTTGACTACGAAACAGAAACTCATGTTGGGGTGCTTTTCATCGTGGCTTTGCATGATGAAAATATGAAATGTTTTAATGCTTGATGCGGCGTATTTTTGGTTAAAAAGACAGGATGGGGTGGACCGAGCCCCCGCACCCACCTCCCCCTCTGGCTGCGCACCTGCATGACGACATATTGGCTCGTACTCTCGACTCTAGCGCAAATTGTAGGCAGCGCTGAGTGTGAGGCGGAAGCTCATGCACCTGTACCTTCTCTTGCAAATTAACCCATGTTGAGCAATTATGAAGGATGCGGAAGACTTGCAAAAAGTTGTTCTATACTGTGACTCGCTGACGCGGTATTCACGCAAGCTGTTGGAGGCGTCAGTGTCTGAGTGTGAGGCTCTCATCAGTCGCTCGCGTCACAGACAAGCGGGAGAAGCGGGTCTGGCGAGGCCGACCGGTTGATCTGGTGAGCAATTACTGGTGTCAGTGGCAGCTGCCTACCTACAATTGTGCTCAACTGGTGTCAGTAGCAGTGGCCTACTTACTATTGTGGTCAAGATGTGTGGGAGTAAATTAATTTTGGGGGTCCCATCCTACACCCTCCCTTTACTAAATGCCACCGAATTTCGCACTATCTTTTCAAAGGGTTTTTACGTCAAGCGAACTGGTAATATCTTACTGTTTATCTGGAGGAGGTCAAATCTATCGCACTAGTTTCAAAATCATCGGATTTCAACCCCTTGTTCAAGGTTCAAGGTTCAGACTGTAATCAATTTTTTATGACATGCCGTAATAAATCGGCTGACGTTGGTCAACACACCCTAATGCAAATCACTCAAAACTAAATGTACTCCGGCTTCACGTAATTCAGTCCACATCGTCCCCTCGCACCACGCCAGCATTCGTGCAGACGTACACCAGCCTTGCGCACTTGTTGCGTTGGCCAGGCGTCGTGCGCTCCTGGCGTTTCTGCGATTTGCGCTAGGTCTCCCAAGCCTGGCGAATTGCTCCCATGCTGATCGTGTTTGGTTATAGATGACGTCATGGAATGTTTGGCATGGTGTTCTCTCGGAAGATTAGATGAGTTCAAATTGAATAGTATTACTCTTCCTCCCACTTGTGGTATAAGGTAGGGATGTTGTGTGCTTTGCGGGCCCATGACCAATTTGAGAGCCTCTGGTTTTCTTTCAGACCATCGGTGTAATCGCGATTCGCGATTTGAGTCCCAGCGCGATTCTGTGGTGCCTTCAGCTTGTTTTTCATACTCTGACGTCATCTGTCATGGCCTCGGCCTGAGGTTTATGGGCCCGATGCGAATTTTGGAGACATCTTTTGAGCTTTTCTGAGCCTAGCCCACTGCTGAAGATCCCGGCGATATTTTTCGGTCTCCAGAGCCGTTTTTTCTGTGGGGGGAAGGGAGGGCCTTGACTGGTGCACAGCCCGATCTTGTTCGGGTCTCGCTGCAATTATTTCTGCTCCATCACCTCTTAGGGGATGAGGGAGACGACGTCCCTTTTTGACGACCCTTCTGCACGTGACGGGTCAGCGAGTGCTGGTGTATTCACTACCACTCTGAACTTGTCAGCACCGGCCCAACTGAGCTGCTCAAGTCACAGCGATTCTCAGACATCTATTGCGCTAAGGAGTACCACGGTGCACAAACCGCCACGCGTCCCATGCGTCCGCTGATTGGGCGGGAACGCTCCTTCTGACAACATCTACTCGCCCGGCCCACGAATCCCGCGGCGGACAATGCGGTGAGACCGATAACGCTGCGTCATAATTCATGATTACTTCAGGTACGACGTGTCCATGGCATGTATATATATATACATATATATTATATATATATATATATATATATATATATATATATATATATATATATATATATATATATATATATATATATATATATATATA
This sequence comes from Imbricaverruca yamaguchii, assembly GCA_034440575.1. NCBI lineage: Eukaryota > Metazoa > Arthropoda > Thecostraca > Neoverrucidae > Imbricaverruca > Imbricaverruca yamaguchii. Next base: position 1,801,821 of record JAOTOL010001603.1, read on the forward strand.
TATATATATATATATATATATATATATATATATATATATATATATATATATATATATATATATATATATGTATATATGTAATATACATTATATCTTTATTTCTTTATTTAGATGTATGCATTCACGTAGTTATTATTTGACTGTCCCCCTGATTGGCTGTTGCTGTGTTATCAATGGAATCCAGCACTCTCTCACAGTGTATTTTTGCGTGGTGGAGGGTAGGCGGATTAGCCCTGGACATGGGCGGATAACATGTGAGCCCACATGGCAGACGTCCGCCGGCGTATGTCGCCGCAGCGGGCTCGGCTCGGTGCGCGTGCCTGTCGGCTTAACTCGACATACCGAAGGCGTTTGACAGCGGCTTCCTTGCCGGGCTGGTCTGCGGTTGGCCGGCCGACCCTGGCACGGCCGGTCCTCGGCGACGCGGCTATATAACGCTGCGAGCGATTGGCTGATCTGTGCAGTTGGCAGGAGGGTCGAGGTGGTCGACCGGTCGAGAGCGGACGCGTCGTTGTGTGCGTGCGCAGAGGAAGACGGCGCCGGTGTCACTTCGGTACCGCCGACGGTCTCTGGTCAGGAGCCGCGGGTGCAAAGGTAGGTGACACCTGCGTTGTTTTGGCCCTGGCTTACAGTCAGGAACGGGTTCAGAAATTTGTATGTATATATGTATGTGTGAATGTATATATACATATGTATATATATATATATGAGGGGAAAAGAAGAGCGCATCCATCCAAAGTACGCCATGTGGAGGATGGTGTTAAATAAATAAATAAATAAATAAACGCTGTGAAGTTTAACGTTTCGCCTGTGGCGACAAGAATCGATTTTAGAACCCCGTCGTTCCCCGCTATCCAAAATCCACAGTAACTGTCATGAGTTCATGCTCTGTCCCCGAGCGGAGCTGAACGTTTTCCCGCGGTCCGCTCAGACCCATGCTTGTCCGACCGCAGTTTCCAGCCAGCCACCGTCAGCATCTGAACTGCACCGTGGTGCGTGAATTGACTCTAGTCATCGATTAATACAACGAAGAATGGCTCTTAAGTGCTCCTATGTTTTAGACATTGCGTGAGACGAAATGTACGACCCTCAATAATAATGTATAGGATATATATATAGGATATATAGGATATATATAGGATATATATAGGATATGATATATATAGGAACGATATATAGGATATATAGGATATTCTATAGGACCGAAATGTACGACCCTCAGAGTAATATAGCATAATCCCTAACGCTACTTTTGATGTAAACTCAGCACCTCCTGGTATATTGAGGGTCGTACATTTCGTCTCACGCAATGTCTAGTCATCGACACGTTGTGACACCTCGGCGACGTTGGATGTCACTGACGCCGGACGTGTTCGCCCCAGATGGCCGCGACGGCGACGCGTCTGGTGCTGCTGCTGGGGCTGGCGACGGCCGCCCACTGTGGAACAGGGTACGGAAACCGCCGGTACCAAGGCGGCTACCTCGGAGGTCACCAAGGAGGCCACCATGGTGGTGACTTCCACCATGGCGGCGATTACCACCACGGTGGTGATTATCATCATGGCGGCGATTACCACCACGGTGGCGATTACCACCACGGAGGTGATTACCACCACGGTGGCGGTTACCCTCACGGTGGCGGTTACCCACATGGTGGCGATTACCACCACCACGGCGGCAACTACTATCCCGATTACCACCAGGGAGGTCACTACGTGGACCACCACCACTCCGGAGGACCGGGCAGCGTAGCCGGCCACATCGTCGGTCACATCGTCAACGGCCTCTTGGGCTAAGGATCGTGCGGACATGGTTGCCGCCATGGTGGCCGCCATGGTGACCGCCATGGGGGGCGAGCATGGCACGCGCCACGGAGGAAGAAGCGATGAAGTGACTGTCTGATGAAGCGACTCGTCTTCATCGCCTCTGAACTCTTTGCAGGACTGTTGTTCCGCGCTGGGATTTCACCTGCAGCGTCGACTGATAAGTTTTTTTATTTTTTTTTTTATAAATTTGATCCGAGTTGTTGCTGGGGTGGCTTTAGGAGCCAGGGTTCTATTGCTAAGCAGAGCTTGTTGCGTGAACCCTGGCCCCACCACCCGATCCATGAGCTCCAGTTCAACGGCAGAATTTAGACCGAAAGTTTAATGTGCCGCCAATGCACCGACACGGCCGCCCGGTAGCTCGTCCCCGGCCTTATCGGGCCAGCTGCCAACTGACACTCCGGCCGGGGCTAAATGCGAGCGCGCGAAGCGACTCGAACCCTGTGTTGCCAATACAGGGGAGACCGGTGCAGGCCAGCGCTCTAACCAACTGAGCTACCAGGGCGGCATGTGGGCCAGTTGAAGTTCTGTTTACCAGGCCGGCAAGTTCTGGGGGCCATGTGAAGCATGAAATGCTTAAGTCCCTGACAGACTGGGCGATGCGCTCAAGCGGGGTGGTGTTTTTGCACTGTTGCGTGACTGTTGTGCCTGCCGTACAGTCTGTGCCAAATGTTGCTTGCAATGAACGTAAACTGACACCTGAACGAACATAGGACGTGGGCACGTTTGATGAGTACGTTGATCACAATGCTCGCCTCGCTCACCCCGAACACCAGAACGCACCACATCTAATCATTGTGTTGGTATTGCGATGTATTTTGTGATTGAATGGTGTGACTGTGACGTACGATTTTCATTGTAAAGACGCTTGTAGTCATTCAATGTCGTCCTGTATCGCAGCTGTACACTCTGGTACTCACAAAGGATGGTAATACAGCAGCGACCATTGTGAAGTTCTCGAGTTTAGCGTGTCACTCCGTACCGAAGAGGTCCAATCGTGATCACGCTGTTCAGGACAGCGGCATGAACCGGCTGACAGCATCGGGTTTCTCTTGCAGCAGCAGGCGGACTGCCTATTGCATGCTGGAGTGCGTGCCTTGAGGCACAACTGGTAATAATAGAAAACCAGTACGGTAATAATAGAAACCAGTATGGACAGTAATAACCCGCTCCGTCATTCCGGTCAGATGCATCCCGTCCCTGGGAGGTGGGGGGGGGGGGGCATATTGGCCTTCCTTTAATATCCAAACTAAGCGTCGCATGAAAACGAAAGATGTCTCATCGGAAAGCGGTCGACGGGTAGGGCCGGAATCACACCAAGCATGCTATCTTTTCAAAATGTGACGTCGTTCGTGGCTGTATGTGGTCACGATTGACGACATGTTTTCAATTCTGGGGAGTTCATTTCGTAGAAGATTTCAAGAACAAAGCCTATTTCGAGTCAGAAAAGGAATGCGAAATGGATGTTTGTCCCAACATGCTTGCGGCCATAATTTTTTTCTGTTGTAAATTTGCAATATCTTTGGTGTTTGAATTCTTCTTTTTTCTTTCTAATATGTGTAGCATCGCGAAACACGTTGCTTTAAGTGGACGTAGCATCATAGAAAGTGCTTAGCTGAGTCAGAGTCTTGAATTTTTGTGGAAATAGGCAAGCATGCAAAACAAATAAGTCATTAAAACGAGAAAAGTGAAAATATTCGAGTACGTTCTATTGCGTCTTATTTTTAGTTTTCATTTTAATTCTTTCTTCTTCTTTTCTCCGACGAAATCGCTTCTCTCAATATATCAAACAATACATTTTGATATTTGTTCTACACCGAACCATATATTTCCGGCATCCTTCGCGCACCAAAATATTTTTCCATCAAGTTCGATGTTTTATCACTCACCTTCCTTCAGAAAATCTTGGCCGCTCCATTGCTCCAATCGGATGTAAGTGTCTGATGTCTCGCATGGGCTATATCACACATTTTTGTTGTCTGGTGTTTGCATGCATTTCATCAACGGTGGATACCACCCTGTGCATCGCTCCCAGCGTGTCTACCTATATAGCATTATTAGAGTGAATTCGGTGCCGTCCGGGCTGCAAATGAATCTCCGAGAATGGCATGGGCTGCGAGTCGGATTATGTCCAGTGTATGGTTCGAGGCAGCACGGGCGATCAAGAATCTATCGGGCCCATCGTGATGATTCTATCCCAACGCGCACAATGCTTTTTTGCGGTTGGCTTGCTGGGCCGGTGGTTGCATCATCGTGCTTGCTTTTGTGCGAGGCGCACGCTCCACGGAAGTGGGTCATGGCCAGTGGTGGAGACCAGTCGTCAGCGTCGGGTGGGTCCAAGTCACTGGCGGATCCACCGACCATTGGACAGTGGCCACACCAGCCAAATGTCAACCTAAGCCGTAACCAACACTTCTCATATCCTCCCATTTAGGGCACTTCACTTTGAACTTAGGAAGAATAACTATGGATGTGATTGAAAATGATAAATACCTGGCAGTATTGTCTAGTGTTGAGCCAGCATCGTTTACCTGAGAAATCGGACTAATTTGGCGTCCCTATAACATTATTTCAGCTAGGTTTTCAAGTGGTCTGTACTAGACCGCTACGGGAGACTATAGTCCGACGGTCATCAGACATGACATGCTCCTGGAAACGATGAATTAAGTAGTCTATGCTCATTATGCATAAATTAACATGGTAATGTAGTATGAATAATTCTGCAATCAGGGAGCTTCCAATAATTGCCGATGTGTGGCGGCTCGAGCACCTGTCAAGAGATGGTGACGTTCCCCTGTGCTCATTATCACCTATCACCTATAACCATGACGTTCACCATGCTCGTGACGATGTCCTCATAGTACTCGGAAAAGTGTTACCCGGCACCCCATCGACACAAAGGAACAATTGCGGGCGTCCCTGCTTAGGAGTGTAGGCGTCAAACGCGAGTAGAGCATCGCAAATCTTCGTAGACTCTGCTAACCAGACGATGTAATCCGCATAAACACAAAAAGTCTACATTTTTAAACCTATGATATCATCAGAATTTGAAATCAAGCTGCAACGACGGTCCCGAACACCGGACAATTTCCTGAAATACGTCCATGGAGCAATTCGTTGCGCAACGTGCCCCGGGAATGTGAAGGTCAACGGCTTCTCAGAACCAAAGTGGTCTCATGACTAAGTGGCCTCGTGACACTTATTTGCACGTCCTCCAGACCAAGTTAAGTTTCGCCGTCACTGATAACGGAATTTCTGTTTTTAGTTTTGTTATGTGAGCATGCATGTGTAATGCAATATCTGAGGGGTCATTTTCGACACAATTTATTAGGTGAATGCCCAGTTGTGTCATTTCATTGATGTTAATTCAATTAGGGAGTGGAGTGCACAAAGTTCAATTTGTCCTCGCCATTTCTAATATGGAATGGAATGAAAATAACCGATATACTTCACTGGTGATGTAGTGTAGTTGAGCATCACAATGGTATTCACGATGAAAGCTGAACAAAAACACATTTTTTTTAGCTTGGTGACGTATCATGTACATTCAACTTACTAATTTGGCTATTCACTAGTTGCTTACAGACCATTCAGCTGCCACAATTTGGCTCGTGCTGTGAATTATCCCATACCTTGCATGGGCTAAATCACGATTCACGCGACACGTAGTGAAACGTAGCTCATGGACGCAAACTGATTTAATCTTCTACTTGCCCCAAAACCGAAAACCACAGACGACGCCAACGCCTAAATCTCCTCACCATCAACAAATAAGGCGGCGCTACGCTTTGCATGCCTGTTTAATGTTATTGCGGGCCTTCGATGTCATTTGCGCAATCTCTCTGCGTTGCGAGCCCTCCAGTGGTGTGCTCCATGCGACTTTACGGGAGCGTCCGCACCCCTCCCGCGCAAGGTTCGTGTATCGGTTGTGCGTTGTGTCGGCTCCTCGCTGTGTGCTCCGCGTTCCTGCGCCAGCATCGCCAGAACAAGGCGAAGCCGTTTGCCAAGCAGGCAACGTCCAGAGTCCGCTGACAGGCGTCAGGCAGGGGATCTCCTCCGGTTCTGGGCACACATCCCGGGAGACGAGTAGTCTACGGGTAAGTTGCCCGTCTCACAATCGAAAGGTTGTGGGTTCGAGTCTCACCTGCCGCTACTTTTCGCCCGCGACCAGTCGGCGTGAGAGATTGGCGACGCTGCATGACTCAACGGTCGACGTGTCGTAAAGCCAATAACCGCCACCGGCACACATCCCGGACGTGTTGGCGGCGGGCCAACCGGTCCGGCACAGGCGCGGCAAGCCGAGGAATGAGTCGACTGGCTCGATGGACGCCGTCCGCCCTGATTCTCTCATTTCCTGATTCTGCGATTATATTCGTACAGTGCGGGCTTCGACAGAAGTCATGGGAATGAAAAGATGCGCTATGCGGAATGGGCACGATTTCTGGCCACTGGACGTTGTTGTATGGCTTTGTTACCGACCCGGTTTCTTTGGCCATTTTTGGGATTAGGACGGTTTAATTAGGCTGATCGGTATCGAAGTTAATTTGTGCTGACAATGGTGGACCAAACGTCTGGCAGCCGTGCCGGATTAAACTCAGCCGAGGTCACGTGCACCGCACTATGTGCAGTGGTCTCCATGACCCTGCAGGCCGTCTCACGCCGGCGGCTATCCCGTGACGTCTCCACGCCCCGGCGTGTCACGGCGTGTCCAGATTCCGTCACGACGCTGACGTCCGGACGTTGCTGAGCCGAGACGCGGCGTGTCCACCCTGGCGTGGGCGGAGCCTATCGCGTAACGTCACACAATAGTTTGGGCTGCTGTCGTTCCTATGGCGCGTCACAGGTAACTCTGGCAGCGTCGTGAAAAGCAGGAGATATCCTCTGATTTTGGGCGGTTCGCCACCGCGTGCTTGATCAAAACAAGTGCATGCCAGCGTTGCCGTCATGGTACGATCGTACCAAATCTGACACTTCGTCCACTTTTCTGGGACGGAGGCACATCGGAGGGAAATAAAAGATGGAAAAAATCGTATTTTTCAATCAATTTTGTTTTCTTCTGATATATTTCTAATTATTATTTTCGTTTAAAATAAACCGATCTTCTTAACCCTACTCGTATTCAGAAAGAATTTTTGGGGGTAGGAAGAGTTAGGCCCTACAATTACGCCAATATTTATAGTGCTGCGTTCACTTCTCTCGCAGCGTGATGGCACTAGTAGGTACACATATAAAGCACTATGCATCGCTCTAAAGCCATGCTTGTATCTTGTAACATAGATGGCAGGGAGGGTCAGCGCCTGAACAATATTCCTCCGAAGTGCTTGCCCACAAGGTTCCGTGGCGGTTCGTAAATTAAATTGTGAGTTTGTCAGAGTCTGGGCAAGATAGGCTGACTGATGCGCAGTCCGGACCCTAACTAACCACACCAGGAGCCATCAAAAACTCACCGGAGATCCTCAAGACCCACTGGCGCCCACTGAACACCGGAACCGCAGGCGCCGTGAGAGCCTCAAAACAGGCTCCTGCTGCTGCTGCCTTCTGCATCCAACCGCTGCCAGTCGCTGCCAGCTGCTGCCAGCTGGTGTCAGCTGTTGCATCCTACATGCAAATGGTTCTTCACTGCACCACAACTCTGTCATACAGTGGGAGTTGTGGCAGCTGCGCTGTGGGGGGGGGGGTCAGTGTCAGTTCAGTACTGTTGTGGTCAAAACTGTCCAAATTAAAGATTGAAGTAAAAATTGAAGTGTAAGTTCATCAACAAGTAAAATGATGTTCGTCCGTCGATATTTCTCAATCTCTTGAATGTTTTGTGCTGCTCTGTGCATCGAATAACTATTCAACCTCGAAAATGGTCCAAGTGGGCTCGTATATGTCTACATTGGACAATATCTTGCATTGACAAGCAGCATGTAACAAACAAAAAAAAACGATCAGAACATGCGAAAACCACAGAGGAAACTTACAAACGACAAATATTCTTTCATGTTTAACCAAGTATGCATCAGAGAGAACCTGCTATTGATATATGTATATATATATATATATATATATATATATATATATATATATATATATATATATATATATATATATATATATATATATATATATATATATATATATATATATATATATATATATATATATATATATATATATATAGATACATATATTGGCTCTCTTGCACCAAATTTTTTTTTCCTCAATCGTGACGCAATCATGACGTCATAACTACGCCGGCGCGGCGTCTCGACGTCGCGACGGAAAACCCACCAGTGTGAAACGACCTTTACGCGGATTAGCCTGAATCAGCGTAGGCCAGCGAATCGGCCGATCGTCCTACCATGTGTACACCTTGAGCGGACAGGTTCTCACTGCCGCGCGCGACGTAAGATATGCCGGCGGGTGTGCCGGACGAGAGATGGCGGAGCCAACAGTACGTGCGTGCCTACTGCACATGGAGCGTGCGACGAGGTGGCAAGGTAAGAGGGCTGGGTGCTGACGAGTCAGTAGATCTGGAGGGCAAGGTAAGAGGGCTGGTAGCAGATGTGCTGATTCAGCATCGTTGTCAAGGCATTCACACTTGTTCAGTTTGATGATTTGTTCATGATTCAATCCAGAAGTCACAAGGGTATCTTGGATCAGTCGTGATCACAAATATATGGAGTGAAAATAATATGATTGAATCATGATCTAGTTGCCGAAAGAAAACAGATGTGGGTGCAGCTTTTATTCTGCTGGTTGTCATCAAACAACCAGTTATGGTTTGAATTGATTCTGATTTGGTTGATCGATGACAATGAGACCTAGATTGATAGTAACATTAAAACTTTTCGATATATTTGCCTACGTTTTGCTTACTACCTTCATCACAGTACCTATCCCGACGAAGGAAATGGTCCAACGCTTGGCAGACATACCGAACAGTTTTGCTTTAAATATCACTTCACGTCACATTGTCGAAGTTCCTCAAATGTCACAACATTGCAACCATTGATTCTGATCCAGTTGAAAATAATCAACTCCTGCTCAATTTGGCGGAGGATTTGACTTGTACAGCATGCTGGGATGCAGTGCCAGTTGCTTGCACTGACCTTGATCACGGCCACTGCAACGGCTATCAATATACTTCAGCGTTGTGCATTGCCGCACTCGTAACGTAATACAGACAAGTCGCAGAATGAATTCAGCAAAGGCCAGAGGCAGAATGCCTAAACGTCAGAATGGCCAGCAGCCAAGGAGTGGTTTGTGGAACGAGGGCCGATCCCGACATGAATCGTGTTCAGTCAGTGAAGCCTATGTTGACAAAAGGTTTTCAAAACAATTATATTTTTTCCAACATTTGGCACGATATGTAAACACCTTGACGGGTCTGCGTACAGTACCTGCTGCGTTCAACATTCAACGTGTTAGAAGGAGGAGGAAGAAAGCGATCGAAGATACATATCTCTTCTTTCAGGCAACAAGCCTCCAGACAAACTATGAATGGTAATGACAAGTAATTAATAGGAGCTAATTATGGTTGTGTGCACTTATCTATCATTACCTTATGCGATGCATCATGCTGTTCCAAGAGTGTCCTTGCTGACAATGCAATCATTCATTCATTACTTGAGGTTTTTTACTCGGTAGCGTACAGTTACCATCAAGGCCTCTTGATATCAAGGTGTATAGTGTGAAGACTAATATGGCACAACGACCGATTGTATGGCAAGCAAGTTGGCTATTGGATGTTAATTGTAAGGGATGTCATGTGAAGTTTGAAGAATGGGGAGTATCGGCTTTTGAATTGTGAATCTAAGCTTAGAATGACTATTGTATGCTGTGTGCAGTGAGTCGAAGGTGAAAACGAATCAAAGCATGGTATAAATGTATGCAAGAGTATATGTATATATGTGTGCATATATATATATATATATATATATATATTATAAAGTATAAGAGTCAAAGTATGTTGGTCTAAGATGAAAGAATTAAGCTTCGTCCATGGCACAAATATATTGTTTCCTTTGGATTACAAAAGTAAGCATAATATTTTGCGCTTTAAGAGTTGCATCCGTTTATGGAACAATTGCATAAACAAACACAAATATATGTAGTGAAATGGCAGACCGATTTAAAGACAGTCATTCGGAACAATATCCTTGCACAGAAACAGGCACCTTCAGTTACGTTGCACCTGCTGAAAGCACGTGCATATTAGACACAGCACGGATGCCTGCAACCGCCCTTGCTCCACGACAAAATCGCAAAATTCTTCTTTGCTCCAGTCGTGGCACTTCTGCCCCTTGGCAGGACAGCTGAGTGAGTGGTATGGATGGGTTCGCCACAACAGAAACGCCTCCGTGCTGCCCCCTGGACCGGTGGTGCTGGTGTGTCCCGAGAGCGAGAACCACCGAGCCCGTGTGTGTGAGTGAATTTTGCCAGCCTGCCACGGACCGAGCCCCACACTGCCTGCTGGTGTCGGGTGGTCATCTGCTAGCTCGCCACGCGCACGCTCTCCACGGGTGCGCACTGCACGGACCTCACCATGATAGGAGCCCTGCGTGACTGCAGCTTCACGTTCTGCCGTCTTGACTGCAGACGCGACTGCCCGGGTCTTCGCCGGGTCCACAGCCGGCTCCGGAAGCAGACGCTGGCGCTGACGAGATGACAGGGTCTTCTCCGCCACCTCGTGCCGAGCGAACTCGTCGCCTCTGTCGTCATGCTCGCATGCTGTTGACATCTGGCGCAAAACACTCCCACCCTGAGCCGCAGTCTCACTGGCATCTGGGCCCCGGCTTCGAGACCTGCGGGGTCCTGCTTGGTGGGATACTGCTTGTTTTGGCCACCTCTCGGTGATGGACGCTCGAAAAACATTCCCATCGTGTACGAGGTGGTTTAGGAATTGTCATATCAGATTACACAACGAAATTGTCATTGTATTGCAATGCCAATATTAACATGAATAAGAGCATGTAGATAAAACAAAAGGCGAACACAACGGCACAATCGACAGGACCATGTCAACAAAATGGTGCTGAAGACTGCACGTTAGTGGACACGGAGCCGTTCTGCGCCATGTTCGGACGCGAGACCGACGTGACATCTAGCGGCCGAATTGGTTGGAGGTGGCGCGGGTGTTTGTGAAGGAAGTGTCTCCGAATAACGACTGTGTCTGGAAGCGCTCCGCATGTGCCGTATTGACGCTGCTACCTCCGTTTGCAGCCGAACCCTGAAAACAGACGTCTCAGTGTCAGGGCTCGGGTGTTTCTAGGCCAAGCTACGCACGTGCCGTGTTGAAGCTGCTACCTCCATCTGTAACCGAACCCTGAAAACAGCCGCTTCAGCGTTAGGGCTCTGTGCGTTTCCTGGCCGTGCTGCGCCGTGTTGAAGCTGCTACCTCCGCGTGTAGTCGTGTCCTGCAAACAAACGTCTAAATGCCAGGGCTCTTGTGCGTCCAAGGTGTACTACGCACGTGCTGTATTGAAACTGTTACCTCCGTTTGTAGCCGAACCCTGAAAACAGACGTCTCAGCGTTAGGCCTCGTGTGTTTCTAAATTAACACTACTCACAGTCACATTAAAGCGTTGGCCGCTTCCCGGGGACCTGAGAAATAGCATGCTTTTGGAGATATTTTGGTATCTCGAACATATCATGCACCTTCAGGGGCTGGGTGTAGCACGGTTTCGAAATTGGGGGAGGCTGATGGATTCTCCAGAACATTGGTCCAGAATCGTTCTTCTCAACTTTCTCAGTTATCATGCACATCGTAATTTTTTAAAGATATAAATAGTGCACTAATTTCAGCTGAATCCATACCTCAGTAGCCAAAGATCTTCAATCCCACCGTACGGATTTCACAAAGATTTTTATCTGCGTTAAGTTGTTCAGAAAAAAATTACTTTCGGTGGCACATCTGCAACAGAAGACGGCGCACACACTAACGGATCTAGTATTTCGGCAACGTGAAGGTGATGCATTTTTTATAGGAATCATTACCCAGGAGAGGTGACAATGATGAAGAATATTTTGAGACGCAGCGTGGGCTCGATTGTCCCTGGTGGGGTACCATTCCCGTTCACAGGGGCACCATCGGCTGAAATATTCAAGAGGCACGGTTCCGCTTTAATATCCTGAAAGTACATCCTCTTGCACTCAGAGTGGCACCTTCGGCTAGACAATTGAAGAAGGTAGTGGTTAACTCAAGTGGGGACCTCCAGGATCCTGAATCCTGGAGGAGCGACGCATCTTCATTGGGGACATCTTTCAGGATCGAAGGGGACGGCTGTCCCCTTCACAACCCTGAATTTATCCCTGCTTGTACATTTGCCGAGGTGATATAGTTCAACTCAAGTTACAAGTTCAAGAATGTGGGAGTGGGTGTGCTCCCCTATCATTTTTGCACCGCGTGGTTTTCAGATGAATTTTCCGGGCACGCTATGGAAGAGGAAATAGAGCGTGGCCGCGTGTGCGACATTACAAGTACATCATCACTACATCAAGCTGACGCGGCGGCAGATAAGCTTCACATGTTCCCGAAAATGAACGTTCCTCCATAAGATCCACGCAGACTTTTCATCACCGTCGGATCTGCTTAGCTCAACCGCAAATTGACATCTAAAGAGCTTTTGATAAGTCTCGGCTCTTGGACAGCTGTCTGACATGAGTGCAACAGCCGGGATCAGGAGGCGGAGCAGGTCCGCTGACGACAGTAACGGTCTTCCGGCGCGCACCTGCACCCGGCATGATATGATCACTGCAGCTGGCATTAGCAGGGCGTGCTCCGGTGCGCCAGCTGCATCATCCGTGTCTCGCGTCACCTGACCGTGCTCTGGTGCTCTGGTGCGTCAGCTACACTCTCCGTGTCTCGTGTCACCTGACCGTGCTCTGGTGCGTCAGCTACACTCTCCGTGTCTCGTGTCACCTGACCATGCTCTGGTGCGTCAGCTACACTCTCCGTGTCTCGTGTCACCTGACCGTGCTCTGGTGCGTCAGCTACACTCTCCGTGTCTCGTGTCACCTGACCGTGCTCTGGTGCGTCAGCTACACTCTCCGTGTCTCGTGTCACCTGACCGTGCTCTGGTGCGTCAGCTACACTGTCCGTGTCTCGTTGTGCTCTGGTGCGTCAGCTACACTCTCCGTGTCTCGTGTCACCTGACCGTGCTCTGGTGCGTCAGCTACACTGTCCGTGTCTCGTGTCACCTGACCGTGCTCTGGTGCGTCAGCTACACTCTCCGTGTCTCGTGTCACCTGACCGTGCTCTGGTGCGTCAGCTACACTCTCCGTGTCTCGTGTCACCTGACCGTGTCTGTACTCTGGTCGTGTCAGCTACACTCTCCGTGTCTCGTGTCACCTGACCGTGCTCTGGTGCGTCAGCTACACTCTCCGTGTCTCGTGTCACCTGACCGTGCTCTGGTGCGTCAGCTACTCTCTCCGTGTCTCGTGTCACCTGACCGTGCTCTGGTGCGTCAGCTACACTCTCCGTGTCTCGTGTCACCTGACCGTGCTCTGGTGCGTCAGCTACTCTCTCCGTGTCTCGTGTCACCTGACCGTGCTCTGGTGCGTCAGCTACACTCTCCGTGTCTCGTGTCACCTGACCGTGCTCTGGTGCGTCAGCTACACTCTCCGTGTCTCGTGTCACCTGACCGTGCTCTGGTGCGTCAGCTACACTCTCCGTGTCTCGTGTCACCTGACCGTGCTCTGGTGCGTCAGCTACACTCTCCGTGTCTCGTGTCACCTGACCGTGCTCTGGTGCGTCAGCTACACTCTCCGTGTCTCGTGTCACCTGACCGTGCTCTGGTGCGTCAGCTATCACTTCCGTGTCTCGTGTCACCTGACCGTGCTCTGGTGCGTCAGCTACACTCTCCGTGTCTCGTGTCACCTGACCGTGCTCTGGTGCGTCAGCTACACTCTCCGTGTCTCGTGTCACCTGACCGTGCTCTGGTGCGTCAGCTACTCTGTGTCTCGTGTCACCTCCGTGCTCTCGTGTCACCTGACCGTGCTCTGGTGCGTCAGCTACACTCTCCGTGTCTCGTGTCACCTGACCGTGCTCTGGTGCGTCAGCTACACTCTCCGTGTCTCGTGTCACCTGACCGTGCTCTGGTGCGTCAGCTACACTCTCCGTGTCTCGTGTCACCTGACCGTGCTCTGGTGCGTCAGCTACACTCTCCGTGTCTCGTGTCACCTGACCGTGCTCTGGTGCGTCAGCTACACTCTCCGTGTCTCGTGTCACCTGACCGTGCTCTGGTGCGTCAGCTACACTCTCCGTGTCTCGTGTCACCTGACCGTGCTTTCTGCACACTGTCCGGTGCGTCACTCTGTCCGTGTCTCGTGTCACCTGACCGTGCTCTGGTGCGTCAGCTACACTCTCCGTGTCTCGTGTCACCTGACCGTGCTCTGGTGCGTCAGCTACACTCTCCGTGTCTCGCGTCACCTGACCGTGCTCTGGTGCGTCAGCTACACTCTCCGTGTCTCGTGTCACCTGACCGTGCTCTGGTGCGTCAGCTACACTGTCCGTGTCTCGTGTCACCTGACCGTTTGTGTGCTCTGGTGCGTCAGCTACTCTCTCCGTGTCTCGTGTCACCTGACCGTGCTCTGGTGCGTCAGCTACTCTCTCCGTGTCTCGCGTCACCTGACCGTGCTCTGGTGCGTCAGCTACACTCTCCGTGTCTCGTGTCACCTGACCGTGCTCTGGTGCGTCAGCCGTTCTCGTGCTCTCCGTGTCTGTCACCTGACCGTGCTCTGGTGCGTCAGCTACTGGTGCGTCAGCTACACTCTCCGTGTCTCGTGTCACCTGACCGTGCTCTGGTGCGTCAGCTACACTCTCCGTGTCTCGTGTCACCTGACGTGACCGTGCTCTGGTGCGTCAGCTACACTCTCCGTGTCTCGTGTCACCTGACCGTGCTCTGGTGCGTCAGCTACACTCTCCGTGTCTCGTGTCACCTGACCGTGCTCTGGTGCGTCAGCTTACACTCTCCGTGTCTCGTGTCACCTGACCGTGCTCTGGTGCGTCAGCTACACTCTCCGTGTCTCGTGTCACCTGACCGTGCTCTGGTGCGTCAGCTACACTCTCCGTGTCTCGTGTCACCTGACCGTGCTCTGGTGCGTCAGCTACACTCTCCGTGTCTCGTGTCACCTGACCGTGCTCTGGTGCGTCAGCTACACTCTCCGTGTCTCGTGTCACCTGACCGTGCTCTGGTGCGTCAGCTACACTCTCCGTGTCTCGTGTCACCTGACCGTTGGTGCGTCAGCTACACTCTCCGTGTCTCGTGTCACCTGACCGTGCTCTGGTGCGTCAGCTACACTCTCCGTGTCTCGTGTCACCTGACCGTGCTCTGGTGCGTCAGCTACACTCTCCGTGTCTCGTGTCACCTGACCGTGCTCTGGTGCGTCAGCTACTGGTGCGTCAGCTACTCTCTCCGTGTCTCGTGTCACCTGACCGTGCTCTGGTGCGTCAGCTACACTCTCCGTGTCTCGTGTCACCTGACCGTGCTCTGGTGCGTCAGCTACACTCTCCGTGTCTCGTGTCACCTGACCGTGCTCTGGTGCGTCAGCTACTCTCTCCGTGTCTCGTGTCACCTGACCGTGCTGCTGGTGCGTCAGCTACACTCTCCGTGTCTCCTGACCGTGCTCTGGTGCGTCAGCTACACTCTCCGTGTCTCGTGTCACCTGACCGTGCTCTGGTGCGTCAGCTACACTCTCCGTGTCTCGTGTCACCTGACCGTCTGTCGTAGCTACTGGTGCGTCAGCTACACTCTCCGTGTCTCGCGTCACCTGACCGTGCTCTGGTGCGTCAGCTACTCTCTCCGTGTCTCGCGTCACCTGACCGTGCTCTGGTGCGTCAGCTACTCTCTCCGTGTCTCGTGTCACCTGACCGTGCTCTGGTGCGTCAGCTACTTCTTTCTCTGGTGCGTCAGCTACACTCTCCGTGTCTCGCGTCACCTGACCGTGCTCTGGTGTCAGCTACTCTGACCGTGCTCTGGTGCGTCAGCTACACTCTCCGTGTCTCGTGTCACCTGACCGTGCTCTGGTGCGTCAGCTACACTCTCCGTGTCTCGTGTCACCTGACCGTGCTCTGGTGCGTCAGCTACACTCTCCGTGTCTCGTGTCACCTGACCGTGCTCTGGTGCGTCAGCTACTGGTGCGTCAGCTACACTCTCCATGTCTCGTGTCACCTGACCGTGAGCTACTGACTCTCCGTGTCTCGTGTCACCTGACCTTTGTCGCTACTGGTGCGTCAGCTACACTCTCCATGTCTCGTGTCTCCTGACCGTGCTCCGGTGTGTCAGCTACTGGTGCGTCAGCTACACTCCGTGTCTCGTGTCACCTGACCGTGCTCTGGTGCACCAACTACACTCTGCGCGTCTCGCGTCACCTGGACAGCGGCCGATTAGCTGCACAATCCCCCCCCCCCCCCGATTAACACGCGAACCGGTTGTACTCACCTGCGCGTGAGCGCTGACCGAGGTGATACGCGAAGTCCTGCCGAACGCGTCCGTCGTCTCGCCGGTCACCACGTTGGCCCGGGCGTCGCCGGTGGCCGAGCCGCCCAGGCCGAACCCGCCGACCGGCGACACGCCCACTCCGGAGCCGCCAATCGGAGCTGAGACCAGTCGGGCTCCGCCAATGGGAGCCGAGCTCAGTCCGACTCCGCCTACTGGCAGGACGGCCACGCCGCCGCCCCTCGAGTTGCCGTGGTAGCTCCCGCCGCTGGGGTAGATGTTGCCGACGTAGTGGGGGTCACTGCGGTGGTAGCTGTTGCCGCCGCTGGGATAAATGTTGCCGACGTAGTGGGGGTCGCTGCGGTGGTAGCTGTCGTGGTAGCGGTCGTTGTCGTAGTGGCCGTCGTGGTAGCGGTCGTTGTCGTAGTGGCCGTCGTGGTGGTGGTCGTTGTCGTAGTAGCCGTCGTGGTGGTGGTCGTTGTTGTAGTGGCCGTCGTGGTGGTGGCTGTCGTCGTAGTAGCCGTCGTGGTGGTGGCTGTCGTCGTAGTAGCCGTCGTGGTGGTGGTCGTTGTTGTAGTGGCCGTCGTGGTGGTGGCTGTCGTCGTAGTAGCCGTTGCCCCCGTGGCGATGGTGGCCGATGTTGTTGTGGTAGTGGCAGCCAGGTTCGTGCGAGGAGTAGCATGGACTTCCACTGTACCGTTGTCCCTGTAACGGTGCATCCGGTCAGCTACGCGGCACTTGTGGTCAGCGACATCTGTTGCCGAAGCAAACAGCTTCTACTTACAGGGGCGCTACTCAAACTCCCCCACCCCACCCCCAACAATGTCAACAAAATGAACACGTCGCCACCATTGGCATATTTTATGCTTCCCTCTGGATGCGCTGTACTGATGGAAATGAACAAAAAGAAAACTTCAGGAACCCGTCCATCAAAACCGTATCTGGAGCGTTTCGGGATGCGAAAATCGGCCGAGGCTGCAACGAACGGGGCAATGTCCCCATCAGCCTGGCTTCTTTCCGCTGGTTGCGGCGCTGCTCGCCTAACAGGATGAAAGCAGTCTTGCCATCGATGAAAAGCAAAGTAAACACAACAGATGAACAGTGGGGAAAAGCCTCCTCTTTTCTAGGGAAATGAAACACCCACAGCACATAATTGTTTGCCCAGAAGGTCATTTTTACTCCTTAACCCGCGCCGTCTTTCCGGTCAGACCCTCACACCCAGTCTCGGGGGGGGGGGGGGGGGGGGGCGGCGGTTAGTAACCCCCTCTAAAATCAAAACTAAGCATCGCACGAAAACGAAAGAGGTATCATCGGAAAGCGCTCGACGAGTAGGGTCCTGGTCCACTCCAAAAACAATTTCCCCCGAAAGTGACGTCACCAGGGGGCCAGATTTTCACGACTTTTCACGACTTACATTATGTTTTTGGCTCTGGGGAGCTCATTTTGTGAGATATATGAAAAACAAAATGTATTTGGAATGAGAAAAGGACAGCGAAATCGACCGGGGCTAAAACATTTTTGGGCCCCACGAAAATAATGTTCTTTTAATTCCAAAATTTTGAGTTGTCAAGTTTTCTTTGCTTTTAATTTTCCAATCGGTAGAGCAGACCGAGAAACGTTGATGGAAGTCAACTTGCCCTCATAACAAAATGCTTACTTTAGACAGAATCCTCTATTTGAACTGCAATGGGCAAATTTAATGTAGTACAAAAATTTACGCTTTGTTCATTATGAAGTAGCAAACGCTGAAGTTTCATTAACATATCTGTATCGGTTAAAGCGTGACGACTGGTTGAACATTTTTTTAAGGTGACCTCACTTGACCTCGACTAACTCGTTGAACCTAGATGACCTGACTTCAAAATTTGGAAACAGCATGCCAAATTGATGTGGGAAAATGTATGCCAAATTTGGGCGCGCTGTCGCTTGCCGTTCGTCCACTATCCGCGAAAAACCTGAGGGGGCGGTTGAAGACCCCCCTCCCACGAGACGGGACTGGTTAATAGTATATTTTTCATCTCACAAGCTTTAATCCATTGAACTGCACATACCACACGGCAGGAAGTAGTGTACCATCACCACCGGGGCTGTTGCGCTATGAGCACGATTGGATGCGAGCATCAAGTTCATTTTAGCAAATGTTAAACTTCAAACCAAAGTATTGAAAAGTATTGTTCATGTATAAGTTTGTTGGTGTGCGCTCGGCGGGTTGAAGGGAAGTGGGGAGAGTTTTGGCATGGACTGAAATTTTCCAGACTGGACGCTACTTGGGCACAATTTATCCTGGGCGGCATATATTGGAGGGTACCTTCCCCTCCAAAATACACAAAGCGACATCCCGGCGTGCTACCGATGAAGCAACCTCATTCGACCATCCTTAGCATCACTCACCCACAGCCTGAGGTAGCACACCGAACCGACCCAACCTCCTGAGGTAGCACACCGTGCCAACCCCACCTCCTGAGGTAACTCACCGTGCCAACCCCACCTCATTGGGTAGCTTACCGAGCCAACCTCACCTCATTAGATAACTCACCGAGCCAACCGCACCTCCTGAGTAACTCACCGAGCCAAGCCCACCTCAGTAAGTAACTCACCGAGCCAACCTCACCTCATTAGGTAACTCACCGAGCCAAGCCCACCTCATTAGGTAACTCACCGAGCCAAGCCCACCTCCGACAACAATGATGGCTCCGCCGCCGAGGCCGCTGCCGATGCCGCCGCCGCCCAAGATCACTCCACCGCCCCCCAGACCGCTGCCGCCCAAGATCCCTCCACTGCCGCCGCCTAAGATCGCTCCGCCGTCGCCCAGGCCCCCGCCGCCGCCACTCAGGATCACTCCGCCGCCCCCCAGGCCGCTGCCGCCCAAGATCACTCCGCCGCCACCCAGACCGACGCCGCCGCCGTCCAGGATCACCCCGCCACCGTTGCCGCCTAGGATGACGGTGCCGGTGCCGGTGCCGGCGCCGTGGTGGTGCGGCAGAAAGCCGCAGCTGGCCACCGTCGCCACCGCCCAGGTCAGGACCGCCCGGAGCGCCAACATCTGCCGACAGTTGAGTCACGTGACAGGCGAGTCACGTGACAAGTGAGTTACGTTACATGTGAGTCACGTGACAGGTGGGTCACGTGACAGGTGAGTCACGTGACAGCTGAATCACGTGACAGTCGATCGGCGGCGCTGCTGCAGGAAGCGCTGGCCACCAGTGTTGCTGGCAGGGGCGGATCCAGGGCTCCTCTCGTGGGGTGCGCACTTCCTCGGGGAGCCGCTGTCCGTGCCCAACTGACGACGAATTGGTTGGGTACGGGTGCGGGGGGGGGAGACTCGAGGAGACTGAATGGATGTATTTTCATCTTGAAGAGGTGCCTTTTGGTTATGAAGAGGGCGTCTTTTGTTGAAAATCGTCGATCATTGACATCACCTGACCGTGATTGATTGATCCAAAATAACCTGATAGGTATCCAGTAATTCAACAACTGGTGCGAATAAAGGAACTTCTGACAATCCCGCACGCGAAAATAGGGTGTTTTTTCTTTGCAAAATAGCCGCCATTCTGACATCAATGGAATGTTGCCAGTGCGCGTGCCCCGCGGAGGATGCCTGTGATCTCTCAGTTAGCTGCCTCAGTACTGGATCGCAACACGGAGTGTTGCTGTGTTTCTAAGAGGCGTTCTAATGCAAATTATGTATTTGTATTTATTCAAAGCGAAACTGGCTACGGATATGCCGTACAAATTGAAATGTCACGAAAATGGTATCAGGTTGCTTGCCCTATTCACTAGTGTTCTCGCTATACAAGAAGTCCTAGCCTACCTATATACCAAATACGCAGAGGTTTTCCAACAGCACGGCTGGCGTCCCGTGGGATGTCGAGAGACGAGTTTCGTCGAGCAACGAAAGCATCGCTCGCGTAGCTTCACATGATCTATTTGTCAATCTGTTCTTGTGATCATAGCTTGCCGAATTGTTTCTGTTCTTTGGTAACGGTTTCAGTGCAGCAGCAGCATGAATGCAGTGACTGTGCACTATTTAAACGCATTCGCACGTGCCGGTGTCGTGCACATCGTGCATCCGTCTGTGGGAGATGTTGGTGACCGTGCACGATAGTGTCCGCCAAAGCACGAAATGCAATGTGTTCGGTGCAATGTAATGCAATGCAATGTTTCAGAACTTGTTCATTCGCAAATGTCAGTGTCTTACTTCCTTCCATGCAAGCCAAATGGGCTGGTGTTTTAGGTAGTGTAAAATATTTGGAAGCGGGAACACAGAACTTCACCAATAGAGCTCATCCTGAAATCAAGGAGCATGCGCCAGCGCGCAGCTTCTTGCACGTGGGACGTGATGCACGGTACGTGGCGAATGTAGTGTTCACTTCCACTGTCTACCAACGTGTTGGCATGTTTGGCACGAAATCAGCAATGTTGGCAGGAAGATGAACATTGCAATTTTTGGATCACCCCTTACATGACTGTCGAGTCGTACTGCTGTAGCATCTGCCAATCTGCTTGAGCATTGAAATATTTTGGCTCCCTGGGTTATTTGCGTTTTATGTACAACTCGTACCTCCATTTATTGCTTCAACAGGGGCATTTAACAATGGAATGCAATGCCGTAGGTTTCGTATGCCTTTTTATGAATTGTTGTATAGGGAATGCATGTTCGGTGTCATTTAATAAAATTATCCATAATGAAACCAGCCTTTCTTCATCTGAATTCGCCTGCTTGTACAAACTTGATATTGGCGATGATAATACATACCTATCCCAACGGGCTTTGAGACGAGCAAAGTTGAATGCCAGAACAAAATTGTGTGCGGTAATGTTGTGAGCATGATCTATGTTTAGGGTTTGCCAGATGTCCAAGGATACTATGACTTGAACGGAAGTCCCTTGCATGGTTGTCCAGTCCTCATGGATGTGTTGTGCTGTGCTATGCTATGCTGTGTTATTTTGTGTTGTGCTGTGTTGTGGTGTAGTGTGTCGTGTCATGTTGTGTGTTGTGTAGCATCTCACGTAATGTGTGTCATGGCCGAAGTTAAGTTCGCAACTCCCCCCCTCCCCCCGCCCCGTGCTCTTGGTTCGTCCCGTGCGCTCACCTTGGGCTCGAGGCTGTCGCGAGGCTCCCGGCAGCGACAGCAGGCACTGATGACTACATGCCGCGGTCAGTGGGGCCGCCTTATATCGCGGTCGTCCGCCGCCGCCACCGGACGGGGGGGGGGGCGAACTTCTCCATTCCGAAGGCGCCCGGGCGCACCTTGACGCTGTCGTCTATTTTTGCGCGCGAGCTTTACCGGCACGGCACGCTCACGGACTTACAGTTCCGTGGGATTTGGTCGTACGGCTGAATATTATTTAATCCCGCGGAATGCTCCGCTCAAGACGGCTAATTTGCACAGGATCGAATGGTTTATGGACGAACAGGTGGCCATACTACGGGTATGACAGAGCGATTATGTCAGCTTATGGGTGTGACAGAGTGTGTATGTTAGCTTACCGGGTGGCTTATGAGCTTATGCGTTCTGGGAGGTGTCCATTTATGTACAGTGGTTATTCCATGGATCTCTTCCGAGCATTTCATTGGAATTCAAATCCGCACCGTCAATGACGAAGCCGTCCATAACGATGCGTCCAGAAGGAGGGAACAAACCCGTGGGTGGGAAATTGTGAGGGAAATATTGCATCGTTGCATCATCATTAAATTATCTTAAGAAAATTAGGCGGTCGTAGCTCTGCGCGTACGTGCTCCAGCATATTCGTAGCATATGACCACACCGTCGATTCAAGTAGCACCGAGGCGGAAAGGCTCGTCCCAGCTACTTCTGTGTTGGGACAATGGGTCCGGTCGACCTCTCCTCCCCTGCCGGATCTGTCCCTGCGCTCCCCCACCACCAACAGAAACAGGAAGCAGCGACAGGGAGAAGACAGGGCTACGGTGAAGACAGCGAGAAGGCGGTGCTTAGTCGCTTCCTTGGCCGTATTGCGGCGGCAGGAATGGGGTCGCCTCCGTACCCGCTCCCAACCCCCATAGTCAACAGGCTGGATCAAGGAAACGCTCCCATTCATTCAATGAAAATTCTGATGCGGAAGTTGGTGTTTGTCCGCATGTGTTGAGCAAGCCTAGTTCGCAAACCTTAAAAGGTCAGCACGACAATGATCCTCAGAGCTGATTGGGAGCTGTAAGCTGACATCTGATGACCTGGGCCACGCCTTTGACCCTCGCCGTCGTTAGGGCGGGTCAGGTCTGTCCCGTGCTGTGCGTGGTGATTTGCCTCATCGTTCGCTGATTGCAGAATGAATATTGTGATGCCGCACCTCCTCCGGGAATCGCATGCATCCGAACATCATGGTGAAGTTCGCGGGTTTTCCCGACCCAAAGCTATTTCAGTGAACGACATTGTGACTTCGCTGAAGCAGATCAGAGAGGCTTCCGCAGTCGTGGCCAGTAAGACAGGCTTTTGCTGTTTGCTGAAGCCAAGGTTTATCACACTCGCAGGAGGGCCTCTCACATAGTGCGGCCACGAGGTCCACGAGGATTCGTCCCTCCTCGCAGATGATCTCGGAAATACTCGAGATGGAAGTATAAAATTCCGAGGATAAATTTCGGCTGTAGGTATGCCGCCGCAGTATGCATTGCAAGGCACTAAGTCATGCAGTCGTCCAAAAAGAGGAAAGTGGGGATAACTCCACCCATGTCGGCCACGTTTGGCGCAGTTGTACTTCAGCTGGGAGCCCGAGAACCTCCGGTGGCTTGAGTGGCCGTCTAGGGAATCCTCGTCGTGATCGCGAACAATTGGTCGGAAAGAATTGCTGCTAATTAGCCTATTTTAACTGGACTTTTGAACGGCAAAGGGCGGAAGCCGGGCTCTTGTCCGGCTGACCCCGAAAGATCAGTGACCCTGCTCAGGGCAGCGCGACAGTCCACCCTCGTCGACAACTCGTCAGCGACTCCTGAGCGCTGGGGTTGTCCGCACACTGCCGACCGGCGGTCGTACCGCACGATCCGCCACGCCCGGCGGAGGTCACGAGGCCCGGCCATGGGCACGCAGATGCTGGCTCGGTAACTGAGCGCGCCGTACCTACTGCGATGTGGCGGGACAGCGGCTGGCAAGTTCGAACACATGGACTTGGTCACCTGATTTGATGCTGCTAGAAGCTGATCGCGTTACAGTGGCAATTCTCATCCAATTGGCATCCTATACTTGGTCAGCATCGCATTTCCTTTGGTGCGTTATCTGTAAGATGGCAATATCCGTGCCAATATTTAATTAGTTTTATTAGCTGCTTTATATCTGCGACCAGTCGGACGGAAACTTTGCCGAAGTTGGTGCGGGGATACAACAGCCATTCTGAAGTAAATCCTTCCCATGCAACGCTTATGGCCTCAATGCTAAACTCGTTCAAGGTTGGGGTCACTGCTCCCCCCCCGGCCGGCTCTGGCCCCGTCTGCGACTGTATTTGCTATGATGTGTCCGTTTATCGGATGTCAGCGTTATACACGGTAAGATGGCCTGGAATCTCCGAGTCGGCTGGCGGCCAGGCGTTTCGGCGGAGTCTGTGTAGTCTCTGTATACACACACGCCGGCTGTCGGGAGCAACGCCAAGCTGTGAGCGCCTCTCTCGGGGCGCAGAGTGAGCCGCTCCAGTGTACGTCTGCGGCTGAGGTGCGGCGGTCCGGCTCCACGCCTCCGCGGCCTCGCTCCGCGTCACCATGCGACTGTTGCTGCCGTTGCTGGTCGCGTGCGTGACCGTCGCAGTCGCGCCTGACCCCTGCCACGCGCCCCAGAGCCACGGCGACGCCGGCGGGCGGCCGGCGTGCCGCGACTTCGCCGACAGACCCGGCACGTGCGGCCCGATCGGCCAGTGTGTGTTATGCGTGGGAGTCTACGATTTCTGGTTCGGGTCTGGGGGGGGCCCCCCCCCACCCCCCCGGGGGGGGGGGGGGCAACCATTTGGGGAGGGGCGGGGGGGGCCCCCCCCCCCCCCCCGGGGGGGGGGGGGGGCGGGCGGCGCCCCCCCCCGGGGGGGGGAGAGGGGCCAAAATAGGGAAAAAAAAAACAAAATTTGTGTGGGGGGCCAAATGGCCCACACCACACCATCTCCCCCTCCAAGATGCAAACTTCTATGTGAGTGCGTCTGACAAGGAACGAAAAACACGAGCATGTGTGCAAAATAAAAGGTAGTTCATCTGATGCAACGAGAATGTGGAGATCTGAAAGTAAACCACAGACGAAAAAAAAGCATAGCAAAACAAACTATCCCCACCAGTACTTCAGTGCCCTAGAACGGCACCGGCACTCCGTTCACTCTCACAGTTTGCAACGAACAGTGTTGACACAAATCGAGGGAATCACTGAAAGTTCACGCACAAACAGTTCATTGAGTGTTCCTAGCATCACTACAAGTCCATGAGAGTGGTCAGATATAACGGTATCTGGTGTCTCCCCAGCTGATTGTCAGCTGTTTCGTCTTCTGCCGTTGCCGCGTGCTGCGCCTGGGTACAGGGTCCGCATCTCCAGCAGCGCCATCCATATCGCCGGCACGAGTCGCTGAGTTGTGAGCCGTACCGGTCGACATAGGGAGCGCTGATGCGGCCGGTGGCACAGCAGCTGTCAGGCCTCCCGGTAGGGAGTCTGATGGCGCTGTCTGCGTGCTGGTGACGAACTGCTGCGGGTAGTGCTGAGCTCCGCCAGCTGCAGACGTCGCAGGAGGCGCAGCCAGCGTGGCAAAGAACGGCCTCTGCGGACGGAGGTATCTTCGGTTCCGCCAGAGTATCCGGCCGCTCGGCTGTTTGACGATGTAGTCGCGCCGCTGGCCGACAACGGTGACGATTCCGGCGCGATCCCACACACCGGTTTTCGGGTTCTGCACCAGAACACGCTGCCCGACGCGCAGCGGTCGATGAGTCCGCGCCGACATGTCGTATCGCTCTTTCGTTTGCAGTTTCAGGGACTCAGCACGGGCGTCGCACCGGTCTGCCGCCAGCTGCCAGCGCTTAGCGAAAGCACGGTGGTGAGCAGGAACTGCCGACCTCAGAGGGTGTCCGTACAGAATCTGCGCCGGTGAGCGCCCGTCCGCTCGCGGCGTGTTGCGAAGCTCCAGGAGGCCTCGCGCGAACACATCCGTGTCGAGTTCACCTCTGCTAGTCGTCTTCTGCACAAGTCGTTTCACGCTCTTCACTGCCGCCTCACTGTGTCCATTTGACTGAGGGTAGTGCGGGGTTGAAATCTGGTGTTGCACACCCCACTGTCGAAGGAAGTCGCGTGTGTGTCGTGCCGAGAACTGCCCCCCTCCATCAGTCCTCAGTGTCTGGGGTACGCCGGTGGCCGCGAACAATTTGCGCAGGCGCCGTGTCAGGTCCTGAGCGGACGCTGCTCCCGAAACGAGACAGACAAACGGCCAGCCCGACAGCCTGTCTACGTACACCAAGTACGAGCGGCCCGCCCACGAGAAGTAGTCCGCAGAAACTGACTGAAAGGCACGAGACGGCGTCTCCTCCGGCATCAGCGGCTCTTTCTGGAGGCTGGGCAGGTGGCGCGCACAGAGGTCACATGCTCCTACAAAGTTTGCGATGTCCTTATCTAGGTGTGGCCAGTAAACCACCTGCCGCGCGCGTCGTTTGGTGCGTTCCACACGTTGGTGGCTGGCGTGGAGCCGTTCCAGCGTCGCCCGCCGAAGACTCTTCGGTATCACCAATCGCTGGCCGCAGACCACCAGGCTGTCGTCGACTGTGAGGCGGTCTCTGCAGCCCCAGTACGGTCGGAGCAGGGGGTCCAGCTGACTTCGGTGATCAGGAAATCCTGTCAGGATCGCCTCCTTCAGCGATATAATTTCCGGATCCGTGTCAGTAGCAGCTCGCACTTCCTCCAGAGCCGAGTCTTTGAAGGGGCTGACGTCGCCCTCCGACGCGTCAGCCGTGATGCGGTTGATCAAGCTGGAGATCTGGTGAAGAATGTCCAGCTCAGCTTCCTCGTCCTCGGGCGTCGGGTCGTCCACTGGCGCACGAGAGAGCGCGTCCGGGACGGCGTGTAGTTTTCCCTGCCGCCAGGTGGCAGTAAAGTTGTATGGGATGAGACGCTCCCGCAGTCGTTGCAGACGAGGGTTCTCGATGTCGGCCAACGTCTTGGCGTTCAACACCGGGACCAGAGGCCGATGATCGATCATTACCTCGAAATGTTGCATACCTTTCAGGTAGACAGAACACTTGCTGCACGCCCAGGACAGGGCGAGGAGCTCCAGCTCAATCACGGCGTATCGAGATTCTGTGTCCGTCAGAAAACGTGAACCACACTGGATCAGTCGCCACCGTCCAGCATCGTCTCGCTGTCGCAGGCAGAAGCCCAGTCCGCCGGTGCGTGCCGCGTCGGTCTCCAGCACCGTCCGCCGCCGCGGGTCGAAGAAATCGAGCACGGGCGGGGACACCAGCGCAGCCTTGACTTTGGTGAACGCCTCCGAGTGGGCAGACGTCCACATCCAGACGTTGCGGGGCCGGAGCAGCTGTCTCAGCGGCTCAGCGGCCGCCGCTATCTGGTCGGAGAAAGCTCCGAGCTGGTTGACCAGGCCCAGAAACGATCGCAGATCTGTGATACTGCTGGGCTGAGGGTAATCCTTGATGGCGCGCAACTTCTTGCCATCGACGGTGTAGCCGGCTGAGCTGACGGAGAAGCCGCAGAACTCAACTTTCTCTTCTGCAAACACACATTTATCCGGGTTCAAAGTGATGCCCAGCTCGTCACACTTCTTGATTATTTCCCAGACGTGGCGCACGTGTGCAGCGTAGTCGGAGTCATACGCCAACCAGTCATCCACCACGTGTACCGTGTTGGGGATGTTGCCCATCCCAACGTCACCGCGGTTGTTGTACACGTCTCCAGAGCAGTTGATGCCCATGGGTGCCCTCTTGTAGCGGTAGCGCCCCCACGGTGTGATAAAACACGTGAGGTCACGATCCTCGTCGCGGATTTTCACCTGATGGTACCCGGCCTTGCAGTCAAGCTTGGTGAAGAAGGTGGCTCCCGGCGGGATCGATGCTACCGCATCGTGGGGTATGCGAGCGGGATGCACGGGTCTCTTCACGAAGCGGTTCAGCTTGGTGAAGTCGACTGTGAGGCGACAACCGGATACTGCGCCGTCTGGAGTTCTCTTCGGAACTGGGACGAGAGCATGGCACCAGGGCGTGGGGTGCTCAACTGGCTCTATGACGTCCTTGTCCAGCAGCTCGTCCAGCTGACTTCGAACATCCTCCCTCCAGCAAAACGGTATGATGCGGGCCGTCGTCAAGGTGTAGGGGACAGCGTTGTCCGTCAGCTCTATCTTCATGGGGTTCCCCTTCATCTTCCGCAGCTTCGCCTTCATGTCAAATACACGCGGAAACTCCGCCTTCAAAGCCTCGAAATGTTCTTGCCGTTGACGCGCGGAATGGGTGCCACCACTGCAGGTTGGTGGTCCGCTGAGCTTGTCGGAACAAGGAGCGCGTCGTGTTGTCGGCACCGGTATCCTGCTGCCGGGGGCAGCGTAGGAGTCGACACGCCGGCCGTTAGCGACGGAGTCCACGCGTCGCTTCCCCGAGGCAGGGGCACTGGCCAGGTCGGCACTCGCTGATCTGCCATTCTCCATGCGGCGAATCTGCTGCGGAAAGTTTGACGGAAGTATGCCCAGCCGGACGCAGTCATGCCAAGACAGAAGTGGCGAGTGGAGGGATGGGAGCACCGAAACCTCCACCCTGCATGTAACGTCCCCCAGCTGCAGCGTCAGATCACATGTGCCTAAACACTGCATTTTCCGGCCATCCGCCGTCCACAGAGTAGTTGTAGACGGATGGAGATCCTTGCGCGACACACCCAAAGCCTCAGCGTGTTTCAGAGACACCGCTGATGTCTCGGCACCCGTGTCCGGCGTCCAGAAACTCGGCACTGTGCTGCCATCGTGTCGATGTAGACGGAGCGGTATCTGCGGGGACCGCTTAGCAGAGACGCCTTGCAGTCGCACATCTGATAGGCGAATGTTCATCAGCTGCAGTTCATCGCCATCACAAAAGTTAGGCGAGAATTCATCGCAGACATCGTCCGCAGCAACCGCTGACACATGGCGGCGCGGCCGGTAAGCTGGGCTGTCGCGGCGGTCACGGGTGTCGCTGCGCGCGGTGCGTGCGCTGCGAGGCCGGCCGGCTGGTGTACCCTGGCGGCCACGAGGAGAACTAGCCGCGCGCCGCTGATCACCGCCGTTCGCCCGGCCGCGGCACACCGCGGCAAAATGACCCACTGCACGGCAATTATTGCAGGTGCGACCGAGGGCCGGGCACTCCCGGGAGCCGCGATGCTGTGCCGCTCCACACCCAAGGCACCGGGCAGTTGTCACGGGTTCAGCACTGTTGGACCGGCGTCGACCGCGGTCTCTTCTGTAACGGGATACCCGGTTCACTGTTGGCTCCAGGGGGCCGCGAATCGCCGAACTATTGTGTGAGGCAGACTCAGAGGCACGGCAAATGTC
This sequence comes from Imbricaverruca yamaguchii, assembly GCA_034440575.1. Classification (NCBI taxonomy): domain Eukaryota; kingdom Metazoa; phylum Arthropoda; class Thecostraca; family Neoverrucidae; genus Imbricaverruca; species Imbricaverruca yamaguchii. The sequence continues at coordinate 1,830,550 of JAOTOL010001603.1, forward strand.
CAACGCCTTCTGGAAAGAGAGGTCAGGTGCTTCCAGCATCCGACGCCGAGCGTCGCCGTCGTTGGTGCCGACGACGAGATGATCGCGATATCGATCGTCGGTGCAGTGGGTGCAGAAATTGCAACACGATGCAATCTCTTTGAGGGAGCAGATGTAGTCGTCGACGGACTCGCCAGCCTGCTGGAAACGACAGCTGAAGTCGCGCCGGTCTATTACCACGTTCCTCTGTCGCCGAAGGTGGGTGTACATCGCCGTGATGACATCAGTCATGCTGGCGTCCGCTGCGACCGGCAGCCCGAAACGAACGACGCGCGCCCAATCGTCGTCGAGCACTGCCAGCAGGGCCGCTTTTTGCTCTTCCGGCGTCAAATCGGGAATGTGCGTGAGCAGGCAGTATCCTTCGAATTTCTGCTTCCACGCCTCAAATTCCATGAGCGTGGCGGAGGAGGCTAGGTGGGGAATAGGCGTGCCCGCAGCCGGCATCCGGACCCGAGGTCGTACACCAGTAGCCACAGCCGCAGGAACCGGTGCACCGGCCGGGACGTCGCCCACGGCAGCGGGAGGGTGACCGGCGGGGGTCGGACAGAACCGCTCCAGCAATGCCGTGAGCCGTTCCTCGCGCCGAGCAGAAGCTTCGGCCATATCTAGCTGCTGCTGTAGCATGCGGGTAAGCGCATCCACTTCAGGTTTCGCTACCGCAGCCGCGTCAGAATCACCACCGCCCATGACCGCACTGCAGTGGACACCGCCTGTCGAGTACAGTCACAGTTCACGCAAAATCACTGATCGCCAATCCACACTAAGCACTGCTGTTCACGTGAACACACTTGTCATCCTCTAACAGACTACCGACCGCGCCATGTGGGAGTCTACGATTTCTGGTTCGCGTCTGTGAGGAGCGCACGTCCGAACACACAGGCTGTTGCCGAGTCACTCTATTGGTATATGCCCGGGTTGGCTCACCGGACCTAATCCCGGGAGGGCGGCCGAGTCACGGCCGCACACTGCCTGAGGGTAGAGGTGCCAATTCTGGTAAGACTGGCACCAACTATGCGTGTGATGCCAAATGGCCCACACCACACCAGTGTGCGCCGCTGCTGCGGCTCGTCGCCGGGGGACGTCGGCCGACCGGCGCGGAGGTCGCCCGGCTGCGCCGCAGCCTGTGTCGCATCCGACGCGGTCGCCTCGAGCTGTGCTGCGCGCTGCCGCCGGCCGAGCCCGAGTGCCACCCGAACCGGGCCGTGCTGGAGCGCGAGAGCGTGTGCGGCACCGTCTTCCGCCGGCGCATCGTCGGCGGCGTCGAGGTGCCGCTGGGCAAGTACCGGTGGGTGGCGCTGCTCGGCTTCACGCGGCCGGGCTCGCCGCAGGTGGTGCTGGGCTGCGGCGGCGCGCTCATCAGCAGCCGGCTGGTGCTGACGGCGGCGCACTGCGTGCCGGACCCGGCGTCCGGCTGGCGGCTGCAGTTCGCGCGGCTCGGCGAACACGACATCGCGCAGCGCACCGACTGCCAAGCGCTGGACGACGGCGGCGCCGTCTGCAACCACCCGCAGGACGTGCGCGTCGTCGAGGCGCTCGTGCACGAGCGCTACAACACCGCCCACCCGCTGGTGGACGACATCGCGCTGCTGCGGCTGGAGGCGCCGGTGGCGAGCGGCCGGTTCGTCGGCACCATCTGCCTGCCGTTCGGCGCGGCGCGCCGGCGCGACTACGCCGGCGTCGACATGACCGTGGCCGGCTTCGGCCGCACCGGGCCCGACGCGGGCGCCGCGCGCAGCGACGTGCTGCTGGAGGCGACCGTGACCGGCGTGCCGCAGGACGACTGCCGGCGGGTGGTGGCCGCCGGCGGACTGTTCGTCGGCGACGGCCACATCTGCGCCGGCGGCCACGGCGGCGGCGACTCGTGCCGCGGCGACTCGGGCGGCCCGCTGATGGCGCAGGACCGCTTCGGCGTCTGGCAGCTGGTCGGCATCGTGTCGTTCGGCCCCGCCAGCTGCGGCGCCAGCGGCGTGCCCGGCGTGTACACGCGCGTCTCCGAGTACCTCAACTGGATCCTCGACAGGGTGGACGAGTGATGCCGCCCTGGTGGAGGAGGTCTCTTGGAGGACGTCGTTTGGACAATGCACAGCACGGACAGAAAGTGTTTCTCTGTCGAGACAGGGAAGTTTCGGTAGTATGCCACCTGGATTCGGCGCAGGATGGGCGAGTGATGTTTCCCCCGGAACAAGTCTTGGAGTGTTCAACTTGATCCTGGACGGGGTGGATGGGTTCGGTTCCACTGCGGGGAAACGTTTCGGAGAGCCTGGTTTCGGTCCTGAGCAGGTAGCCAGTGTGTGGTGCTGGGACTCCACGTGCCCGTGTGATGAGCCAGACGGGTGACCAGCTAATGATTTGTGTTGTGGAACGATGATTTGTCAGTCTACTGGGACGTGTGATGAACATAGCGAACTGTGAACAGCGGCTGCCGAGTGTCAAACTGTCAGATGATCTCGATCGTGGCAAACAGTTTCACCCAGGCCGCGAGGAACGCCTCAATGAAACCTCGATTGAGCCTCGATAAAGCCTCTATAGAGCCTCGATAGAAATGAAGGTCTACTTCCAGGCTCCGCTGGTTGCTGCATGAGTTTGCAAATACGATAATATGTGCGCACTGTACGGTGCGCACTGTACGGACCTCACCATGATAGGAGCCTGGCGTGACTGCAGCTTCACGTTCTGCCGTCTTGACTGTAGACGCGACTGCCCGGGTCTTCGCCGGGTCCACAGCCGGCTCCGGAAGCAGACGCTGGCGCTGACAAGACGACATGGTCTTCTCGGCCACCTCGTGCCGAGTGAACTCGTCGCCTCTGTCGTCATGCTCGCATGCTGTTGACATCTGGCGCAAAACACTACCACCCTGAGCCGCAGTCTCACTGGCATCTGGGCCCCGGCTTCGAGACCTGCGGGGTCCTGCTTGGTGGGCTACTGCTTGTTTTTGCCGCCTCTCGGTGATGGACGTTCGAAAAGTATTCCCATCGTGTATGAGGTAATTTCGGAATTATCATATCAGATTACACAACGAAATTGTCATTGTATTGCAATGCCAGTATTAACATGAATAAGAGCATGTAGATGAAACAAAAGGCGAACACAACGGCACAACTGACAGAACCGCGTCAACAAAATGGTGCTGAAGACTGCACGTTAGTGGACACGAAGCCGTTCTGCACCATGTTTGGACGCGAGACCGACGTGACATCTAGCGGCCGAATTGGTTGGAGGTGGCGCGGGTGTTTGTGAAGGAAGTGTCTCCGAATAACGACTGTGTCTGGAAGCGCTCCGCATGTGCCGTATCGACGCTGCTACCTCCGTTTGCAGCCGAACCCTGAAAACAGACGTCTCAGTGTCAGGGCTCGGGTGTTTCTAGGCCATGCTACGCACGTGCCGTGTTGAAGCTGCTACCTCCATCTGTAACCGAACCCTGAAAACAGCCGCTTCAGCGTTAGGGCTCTGTGCGTTTCCTGGCCATGCTGTGTTGTGTTGAAGCTGCTACCTCCGCGTGCAGTCGTGCCCTGCAAACAAACGTCTAAATGTCAGGGCTCTTGTGCGTCCAAGGTGTACTACGCACGTGCTGTATTGAAACTGTTACCTCCGTTTGTAGCCGAACCCTGAAAACAGACGTCTCAGCGTTAGGTCTCGTGTGTTTCTATACTAACACTACTCACAGTAACATTAAAGCGTTGGTCGCTTCCTGGGGACCTGAGAAATTGCAGACTTTTGGAGATATTTTGGTATCTCGAACATATCAAGCAACTTCAGGGGTTGGGTGTAACCACGTTTCGAAATTGGGGGAAGCTGATGGATTCTCCAGAACATTGGTCTAGAATCGTTTTTCTCAACTTTCTCAGTTATTATGCACATCGTAACTATTTTAAGATATAAATATTGCGCTAATTTCAGCTGAATCCATACCTCAGTAGCCAAAGATCTTCAATCCTACCGTACGGATTTCACAAAGATTTTTATCTGCGTTAAGTTGTTCAGAGAAAAATTACTTTCAATGGCACATCTGTAACAGAGGACGGCGTATACACTAACGGATCTAGTATTTCGGCAACGTGGAGGTTGTGCATTTTTTATAGGAATCATTACCCCGAAGAGGCGACAACGATGAAGAATATTTTGAGACGGAGCGTAGGCTCGATTGTCTCTGACGGGGCACCATTTCCGTTCACAGGGGCACCATCGGCTGAAATATTCAAGAGGCACGGTTCCGCTTTAATATCCTGAAAGTACATCCTCTCGCACTCAGAGTGGCACCTTCGGCTAGACAATTAAAGAAGGTAGTGATTAACTCAACTGGGGACCTCCAGGATCCTGAATCCTGGAGGAGCGACGCATCTTCATTGGGAACATCTTTCAGGATCGAAGGGGACGGCTGTCCCCTTCACAACCCTGAATTTATCCCTGCTTGTACATTTGCCGAGGCGATATAGTTGAACTCAAGTTACAAGTTCACGTATGTGGATTGGGTGTGCTCCCCCTATCATTTTTGCACCGCGTGGTTTTCAGATGAATTTTCCGGGCACGCTATGGAAGAGGAAATAGAGCGTGGCCGCGTGTGCGACATTACAAGTACATCATCACTACATCAAGCTGACGCGGCGGCAGATAAGCTTTACATGTTCCCGAAAATGAGCGTTCCTCCATAAGATCCACGCAGACTTTTCATCACCGTCGGATCTGCTCAGCTCAACCGCAAATTGACATCTAAAGAGCTTTTGATAAGTATCGGCGCCTGGACAGCTGTCTGAGATGAGTGCAACGGCCGGGATCAGGAGGCGGAGCCGGTCCGCTGACGAACGTAACGGTCTTCCGGCGCGCACCTGCAGCCGGCATGATATGATCACTGCAGCTGGCATTAGCAGGGCGTGCTCCGGTGCGCCAGCTGCATCATCCGTGTCTCGCGTCACCTGACCATGCTCCGGTGCGCCAGCTGCATCATCCGTGTCTCGTGTCATCTGACCGTGCTCTGGTGTGTCAGCTACACTCTCCGTGTCTCGTGTCACCTGACCGTGCTCTGGTGCGTCAGCTACTCTCTCCGTGTCTCGCGTCACCTGACCGTGCTCTGGTGCGTCAGCTACACTGTCCGTGTCTCGTGTCACCTGACCGTGCTCTGGTGCGTCAGCTACTCTCTCCGTGTCTCGCGTCATCTGACTATGCTCTGGTGTGTCAGCTACACTCTCCGTGTCTCGTGTCACCTGACCGTGCTCTGGTGTGTCAGCTACTCTCTGCGCGTCTCGCATCACCTGGACAGCGGCCGATTACCTGCACAATCCCCCCCGATTAACACGCGGACCGGTTGCACTCACCTGCGCGTGAGCGCTGACCGAGGTGATACGCGAAGTCCTGCCGAACGCGTCCGTCGTCTCGCCGGTCACCACGTTGGCCCGGGCGTCGCCGGTGGCCGAGCCGCCCAGGCCGAACCCGCCGACGGGCGACACGCCCACTCCGGAGCCGCCAATCGGAGCTGAGACCAGTCGGGCTCCGCCAATGGGAGCCGAGCTCAGTCCGACTCCGCCTACCGGCAGGACGGCCACGCCGCCGCCCCTCGAGTTGCCGTGGTAGCTGCTCCCGCCGCTGGGGTAGATGTTGCCGACGTAGTGGGGGTCGCTGCGGTGGTAGCTGCTGCCGCCGCCGGGGTAGATGTTGCCGACGTAGTGGGGGTCACTGCGGTGGTAGCTGCTGCCGCCGCTGGGATAAATGTTGCCGACGTAGTGGGGGTCGCTGCGGTGGTAGCCGTCGTGGTAGTGGTCGTTGTCGTAGTGGCCGTCGTGGTAGCGGTCGTTGTCGTAGTGGCCGTCGTGGTGGTGGTCGTTGTCGTAGTGGCCGTCGTGGTAGCGGTCGTTGTCGTAGTGGCCGTCGTGGTAGCGGCCGTTGTAGTAGCCGTCGTGGTGGTGGCTGTCGTCGTAGTAGCCGTTGCCCCCGTGGCGATGGTGGCCGATGTTGTTGTGGTAGTGGCAGCCAGGTTCGTGCGAGGAGTAGCAGGGACTTCCACCGTATCGTTGTCCCTGTAACGGTGCATCCGGTCAGCTACGCGGCACTTGTGGTCAGCGACATCTGTTGCCGAAGCAAACAGCTTCTACTTACAGGGGCGCTACTCAAACTCCCCCACCCCATCCCCACCAATGTCAACAAAATGAACACGTCGCCACCATTGGCATATTTTATGCTTCCCTCTGGATGCGCTGCACTGATGAAAATTAACAAAAAGGAAACTTCAGGAACCCGTCCATCAAAACCGTATCTGGAGCGTTTCGGGATGCGAAAATCGGCCGAGGCTGCAACGAACGGGGCAATGTCCCCATCAGCCCGGCTTCTTTCCGCTAGTTGCGGCGCCGCTCGCCTAACAGGATGGAAGCAGTCTTGTCATCGACAAAAAGCAAAGTAAACACAACAGATGAACCGTGGGGAAAAGCCTCCTCTTTTCTATGGAAATGAAACACCCACAGCACATAATTGTTGGCCCAGAAGGTCATTTTTACTCCTTAACCCGCGCCGTCTTTCCGGTCAGATCCTCACACCCCGTCTCGGGTGCGGGGGGGGGGAGGGGGCGGTTAGTAACCCTCTCTAAAACCAAAACTAAGCATCGCACCAGAACGAAAGAGGTATCATCGGAAAGCGCTCGAGGAGTAAGGTCCTGGTCCACTCCCAAAACAATTTCACCCAAAAGTGACGTCACCAGGGGGGCTAGATTTTCACGACTTTTCACGACTTACATTATGTTTTTGGCTCTGGAGAGTTCATTTTGTGAGATATATGAAAAACAAAATTTATCAGAATGAGAAAAGGACAGCGAAATCGACCAGGGCTATAATTTTTTGGGCCCCCAAAATAATATTTGTTCTCAAATTTTTGAGTATTCAAGTTTTTTTTTAACTTTTCCTTTTCCAATCGGTAGAGCAGAACGAGAAACGTTGTTGGAAGTCAACTTGCCCTCATAAAAAATGATTACTTTAGCCAGAATCCTCTATTTGAACTGCAATTGGCAAATATTCAACATTTATATGTAGTCAAAAACGAAAAAGAGAAAAATTCCACTTTTACGCTTTGTTGCATTCCTAAAGATAAGCATACGCTGAAGTTTCATCAACATATCTGTATCCGTTAAAGCGTGACGACTGGTTGAACTTTTTTGAAGGTGACCTCACTTGACCTTGACTAACTCGTTGAACCTAGATGACTTGACATCAAAATTTTGATATTGATGATGTGGAAAAGGTATGCCAAATTTGGGCGTGCTGCCGCTTGCCGTTCGTCCACTATCCGCGAAAAACCTGAGGGGGCGGTTGAAGACCCCACGAGACGGGACGGGTTAATAGTATATTTTTCATCTCACAAGCTTTAATCCATTGAACCGCACATACCACACGGCAGGAAGTAGTGTACCATCACCACCGGGGATGTCGCGTTAGGAGCACGATTGGATGGGAGCATCAAGTTCATATTAGCAAACGTTAAACTTCAAACCAATGTATTGGAAAGTATTGTTCATGTATAAGTCTGCCGGTGTGCGTTCGGCGGGTTGAAGGGAAGTGGGGAGAGTTTCGGCATGGACTGAAATTTTCCCGACTGGACGCTACTTGGCCACAATTTATCCGGCGGCATATATTGGAGGGTACCTTCCCTCCAAAATACACAAAGCGACATCCCGGCGTACTACCGATGAAGTAACCTCATTCGACCATCCTTAGCATCACTCACCCACAGCCTGAGGTAGCACACCGAACCGACCCAACCTCCTGAGGTAGCACACCGAGCCGACCCCACCTCCTGAAGTAACTCACCGTGCCAACCCCATCTCATTCGGTAGCTTACCGAGCCAACCGCACCTCCTGAGTAACTCACCGAGCCAAGCCCACCTCCTGAGTAACTCACCGAGCCAAGCCCACCTCCTGAGTAACTCACCGAGCCAAGCCCACCTCCTGAGTAACTCACCGAGCCAAGCCCACCTCCTGAGTAACTCACCGAGCCAAGCCCACCTCCTGAGTAACTCACCGAGCCAAGCCCACCTCCTGAGTAACTCACCGAGCCAAGCCCACCTCCTGAGTAACTCACCGAGCCAAGCCCACCTCCTGAGTAACTCACCGAGCCAAGCCCACCTCCTGAGTAACTCACCGAGCCAAGCCCACCTCCGCCAACAACGATGGCTCCGCCGCCGAGGCCGCTGCCGATGCCGCCGCCGCCCAAGATCACTCCACCGCCCCCCAGACCGCTGCCGCCCAAGATCCCTCCACTGCCGCCGCCTAAGATCGCTCCGCCGTCGCCTAGCCCCCCGCCGCCGCCACTCAGGATCACTCCACCGCCGCCCAGACCGACGCCGCCGCCGCCCAGGATCACCCCGCCACCGTTGCCGCCTAGGATGACGGTGCCGGTGCCGGTGCCGGCGCCGTGGTGGTGCGGCAGAAAGCCGCAGCTGGCCACCGTCGCCACCGCCCAGGTCAGGATCGCCCGGAGCACCAACATCTGCCGACAGGTGAGTCACGTGACAGGTGAGTCACGTGACAAGTGAGTCACGTGACAACTGAGTCACATGATAGCTGAGTCACGTGACAGGTGAGTCACGTGACAGGTGGGTCACATGACGGTCGATCGGCAGCGCTACTGCAGGAAGCGCTGGCCGCCAGTGTTGCTGGCAGGGGCGGATCCAGGGCTCCTCTCGCGGGGTGCGCACCTCCTCGGAGAGCCGCCTTCCGTGCCCATCTGACGTCGAACTAGTTGGGCACGGGTGGGGGGAGGGGAGACTCGAGGAGACTGAATGGATGTCTTTTCATCTTGAAGAGACGCCTTTCGGTCATGAAGAGGACGTCTTTGGCTGAAAAACGGTGACCATTAACATCACCTGACCTTGATTGATTGAACGAAAATAACCTGATAGGTATCCAGTAATTCGACGACTGGTGCGAATAACTTCTGACAGAAACTTCTGACAGTGCCGCACACGAAAATAGGGTGTTTTTTTTTTTTGCAAAATAGCCGCCATTCTGACATCAATGGAATGTAGCTAGTGCGCGTGCCCCGCGGAGTATGCCTGTGATGTGATGTGATGTGATGTGATGTGGAGTATCAGTCAGCTGCCTCAGTACTGGATCGCAACACGGAGTGTTGCTGTGTTACTAAGAGGCGGTCTGATGCAAATTGTGTATTTGTATTTATTAAAAGCGAAACTGGCTACTAATATGCCATACACATTGAAATGTCACGAAAATAGTATCTGGATTTTTGCCCTATTCACCAGTGTTCTCGCTATACAAGAAGTCCTAGCCTACCTATATACCAAGTACGCAGAGGTTTTCCAACAGCACGGCTGGCGTCCCGTAGGATGTCGAGAGACGAGTTTCGTCGAGCAACGAAAGCATCGCTCGCATAGCTTCACATAATCTATTTTTTAATACAACGAAGAATGGCTGTTAAGTGCTCCTGGGTTTTAGACCTTGCGTGAGATGAAATATACTACCCTCAATATACCAGGAGGTGCTGAGTTTACATAAAAAAATAACGTTAGGGATTATGCTATATTACTCAACGTTTCGGCCAGGGGCCATCGTCAGGAGTGACGACCTCGTGATCGTCGCTCCTGACGATCACGGGAGTGATCACGTCAGGAGTGATCGTCACTCCTGACGATGGCCCCTGACCGAAACGTTGAGTAATATAGCATAATCCCTAACGTTACTTTTGATGTAAACTTAGCAGCTCCTGGTATATTGAGGGTCGTATTTGTCATTCTGTTCTTGTGATCGTAGCTTGCCGAATTGTTTCTGTTCTTCAGTAACGGTTTCAGTGCAGCAGCACGCTGAATGCAGTGACTGTGTACTATTTAAATGTATTCGCACGTGACGGTATCGTGCACATCGTGTGTCCGTCTGTGGGAGGTGCTGGTGACCGCGCACGCTAGTGTCCGCCAAAGCACGAAATGCAATGTGTTCGGTCCATTTCCGAACTTGTTCATTCGCAAATGTCAGTGTCTTACTTCCTTCCATGCAAGCCAAATGTGCTGGTGTTTTAGGTAGTGAAAAATATTTGGAAGCGGGAACACAGAATTCCAACGTGCATACCACGATGATTTAACTTGTATAACTAGTTCATATAGAAAACACATTGGTCAAAGTAGCTCGTCAAATGTTGCGTGGTTAACCTAAAGCCGGACTGAACATCAGGGCGGCTTCACCATGAATGAATGCGAACGCGTCAAAGATTGAATGCAATATCGGACCACAGCCTGTACCATGTGTGCCACATGTCGAAAAGCTCGCGCCGAAGTACACCGGTGCGCGTTCAACGTGCCTCAAAATCCGCGAAAATGAGTCGTGCCCAACACTGTACCCCTCGCGAGCTTCCTCCAGCACCTGCGTGTGGACCGGTACTATCACACATCCCCGATACTGCATAACGGCACACGACAACTTATCAGCTCAAGGCATGTCCGTGTACACCGAAACTCATCAACTTCGCTGCGCGCGCAATTTTGGGACGAGGCCGGCGCGACCATGTAAGTGACGTCATACGCGACGTCAGCGCGCACCAGAACAGGTGTCGGCGCGTGGACTCGCCGAGTATCACTCGCTGTGTCTGCTGAATGGCATCATGGTGTTAGGTGAACCAAGCCAAGCTGCCGCGACAGCTGACGTGTTCGGCGTCGGCACGACAGCGCAGCACGAGCCGGAAACACGGCAGCTGCACGTGCCGACTGTCCGGACAGAGTCGGGAGGCGAGGATTCGCACACACGTCACCCGACGCGTTTACAACACCGTCGCCAGCCGTGCAGAAGTGCAGTGTTGGAGGATACAAGAACAACGCTGAGAAACACCTGGGCTAAGGGCAGCGACAGAGGGAATGGGTTCATCGTTCATCATTGAGCATCGACAATGTTTGTGATGAATTATGTGTATGGGTGGCCGCAATATCCAGCGGAACCCCAGCGCACTTTTCTGGTGTGGGTTCATGAGGAGAAAAAGCATATGGGTGATGCCTTTTAATATTTAGCATGCGATGCGATGCTTGCTGTTTACCCTTCGTGTTAGCACTCAGTCTGGCCTTCGGTGCATCCGAAGCTACGATCGAGCTTGAGGTCGACAGAGCCCGTCTTTCCTACCGAAACGGACAGCTCCTAAGGCCCACTCTATTCGACTAAAGTTGGTGTAAGTAGGCAAGAGCTCATCCTCAAATCAAGGAGCATGCGCCAGCGCGCAGCTTCTCGCGCGTGAGACATGATGCACGGTACTTGGCGAATGTAGTGTTCACTTCCACTTGCTATCAAACGTGTTGGCAAAGAGTGAAAACCAGCGATGTGGACAGGAAGATGGATGTTGCAATTTTGTGGCTTGCCCCTTGCATAATTGACGAGTCATACTGTAGCATCTGCCAATCTGCCTGAGCATTGAGATATTTTGACTCCCAGGGTGATTTGCGTTTTGTGTACAGCTCGTACCTTTATTTACTGCTTGAGCAGTGCTATTTAACATTGGAATGCGATACCGAAGGTTTCGTAGACATCTTTATGAATTAGTGTATAGGGAATCCAGATTCGGTTCCATTAGATACAATTTTTCATAACAAATTGATCATTACCTGTCTTAATTTACCTCCTTGTAAAAACTTGAGATTGGTCATGAGAATATACGCATATAGCAACGGGCTTTCAGATAAGCAAAGTTGAATGCTAGAACGCAATTTTGCGCGGTAATGTTCTGAATATGATCTATATTTAAGGGTTGCTAGATGTCCAATGATACTATGACTTCAACGGAAGTTCCTTGCATGGTTGTCCAGTCCTCGTGGATGTGTTGTGCTGTGCTATGCTATGCTGTGCTATTTTGTGTTGTCCTGTGATGTGGTGTGGTGTGTCGTGTCATGTTGTGTGTTGTGTAGCATCTCACGTAATGTGTGTCATTGCCGAAGTCGAGTTCGCAATGACCCCAACCCCGCCACCCAACTCCCCCCGCCCCGCGCTCTTGGTTCGTCCCGCACGCTCACCTTGGGCTCGAGGCTGTCGCGAGGCTCCCGGCAGCGACAGCAGGCACTGATGACTACCTGCCGCGGTCAGTGGGGCCGCCTTATATCGCGGCCGTCCGCCGCCGCCACCGGACGGGGGGGGGGCGAACTTCTTCATTCCGAAGGCGCCCGGGCGCACCTTGACGCTGTCGTCTATTTTTGCGCGCGAGCTTTACCGGCACGGCACGCTCACGGACTTACAGTTCCGGGGGATTTGGTCGTACGGCTGAATATTGTTTAATCCCGCGGAATGCTCCGCTCAAGACGGCTAATTTGCACAGGATCGAATGGTTTATGGACGAACAGGTGGCCATACTACGGGTATGACAGAGCGATTATGTCAGCTTATGGGTGTTATGGGTGTGACAGAGTGTGTATGTCAGCTTACCGGGTGGCTTATGAGCTTATGCGTTCTGGGAGGTGTCCATTTATGTACAGTGGTTACTCCGTGAACCTCTTCCGAGCATTTCATTATAATTCAAATCCGCACCGTCAATGATGAAGCCGTCCATAGCGATGCGTCCAGAAGGAGGGAACAAACCCGTGGGTGGGAAAGTGTGAGGGAAATATTGCAATGTTGCATCATCATTAAATTATCTTAAGAAAATTAGGCGGTCGTAGCTCTGCGCGTACGTGCTCCAGCATATTCGTAGCATATGACCACACCGTCGATTCAAGTAGCACCGAGGCGGAAAGGCTCGTCCCAGCTACTTCTGTGTTGGGACAATGGGTCCGGTCGACCTCTCCTCCCCTGCCGGATCTGTCCCTGCGCTCCCCCACCACCAACAGAAACAGAAAGCAGCGACAGGGAGAAGACAGGGCTACGGTGAGGGCAGCGAGAAGGCGGTGCTTAGTCGCTTCCTTGGCCGTATTGCGGCGGCAGGAATGGGGTCGCCTCCGTACCCGCTCCCAACCCCCATAGTCAACAGGCTGGATCAAGGAAACGCTCCCATTCATTCAATGAAAATTCTGATGCGGAAGTTGGTGTTTGTCCGCATGTGTTGAGCAAGCCTAGTTCGCAAACCTTAAAAGGTCAGCACGACAATGATCCTCAGAGCTGATTGGGAGCTGTAAGCTGACATCTGATGACCTGGGCCACGCCTTTGACCCTCGCCGTCGTTAGGGCGGGCCAGGTCTGTCCCTTGCTGTGCGTGATGATTTGCGTAATCGTTCGCTGATTGCAGAATGAATATCGTGATGCCGCGCCTCCTCTGGCCGGTCCGGGAATTGCAGGCATCCGAACATCATGGTCAAGTTCGCGGGTTTTCCCGACCCAAAGCTATTTCAGTGAACGACATTGTGACTTCGCTGAAGCAGATCAGAGAGGCTTCCGCAGTCGTGGCCACTAAGACAGGCTTTTGCTGTTTGCTGAAGCTAGGTTTATCACACTCGCTGGAGGGCCTCTCACATAGTGCGGCCACGAGGTCCACGAGGTTCGCCCCCCACCTACGACGATCTCGGAAATACTCGAGATGGAAGTATACAATTCCGAGGGTGGATTTCGGCTGTAGTTATACCGCCGCAGTATGCATTGCAAGGCACTAAGTCATGCAGTCGTCCAAAAAGAGGAAAGTGGGGATGACTCCCGCCATGTCGGCCACGTTTGGCGCAGTTGTACTTCAGCTGGGAGCCCGAGAACCTCTGGTGGCTTGAGTGACCGTCTAGGGAAGCCTCGTCCTGATCGCGAATAATTGGTCCGGAAAGAATTGCTGCTAATTAGCCTATTTTAACTGGACTTTCGAACGGCAAAGGGCGGAGGCCTGGCTCTTGTCCGGCTGACCCCGAAAGATCAGTGACCCTGCTCAGGGCAGCGCGACAGTCCACCCTCGTCGCCAACTCGTCAGCGACTCCTGAGCGCTGGGGTTGTCCGCACACTGCCGACCGGCGGTCGTACCGCACGATCCGCCACGCCCGGCGGAGGTCACGAGGCCCGGCCATGGGCACGCAGATGCTGGCTCGGTAGCTGAGTGCGGCGTTCCTACTGCGATGTGGCGGGACAGCGGCTGGCAAGTTCGAACACATGGACTTGGTCACCTGATTTGATGCTGCTAGAAGCTGATCGCGATACAGTGGCAATACTAATCCAATTGGCATCCTATACTTGGTCAGCATCGCATTTCCTTTGGTGCGTTATCTGTAAGATGGCAATATCCATGCCAATATTTAATCAGTTTTATTGGCTGCTTTATATCTGCGACCAGTCGGACGGAAACTTTGCCGAAGTTGGTGCGGGGATACAACAGCCATTCTGAAGTAAATCCTTTCCATGCAACGCTTATGGCCTCAATGCTAAACTCGTTCAAGGTTGGGGACACTGCCCCCCCCCCCGGCCAGCTCTGGCCCCGTCTGCGACTGCATTTGCTATGATGTGTCCGTTTATCGGATGTCAACGTTATACACGGTAAGATGGCCTGGAATCTCCGAGTCGGCGGGCGGTCAGGCGTTTCGGCGGAGTCTGTGTCGTCTCTGTATACACACACGCCGGCTGTCGGGAGCAACGCGAAGCTGTGAGCGCCTCTCTCGGGGCGCGGAGTGAGCCGCTGCAGTGTACGTCTGCAGCTGAGGTGCGGCGGTCCGGCTTCACGCCGCCGCGGCCTCGCTCCGCGACACCATGCGACTGTGGCTGTCGCTGCTGGTCGCGTGCGTGGCCGTCGCAGTCGCGCCTGACCCCTGCCACGCGCCGCAGAGCCACGGCGACGCCGGCGGGCGGCCGGCGTGCCGCGACTTCGCCGACAGACCCGGCACGTGCGGCCCGATCGGCCAGTGTGCGCCGCTGCTGCGGCTCGTCGCCGGGGGACGTCGGCCGACCGCCGCGGAGATCGCCCGGCTGCGCCGCAGCCTGTGCCGCGTCCGGCGCGGTCGCCTCGAGCTGTGCTGCGCGCTGCCGCCGGCCGAGCCAGAGTGCCACCCGAACCGGGCCGTGCTGGAGCGCGACAACGTGTGCGGCACCGTCTTCCGCCGGCGCATCGTCGGCGGCGTCGAGGTGCCGCTGGGCAAGTACCGGTGGGTGGCGCTGCTCGGCTTCACGCGGCCGGGCTCGCCGCAGGTGGTGCTGGGCTGCGGCGGCGCGCTCATCAGCAGCCGGCTGGTGCTGACGGCGGCGCACTGCGTGCCGGACCCGGCGTCCGGCTGGCGGCTGCAGTTCGCGCGGCTCGGCGAACACGACATCGCGCAGCGCACCGACTGCCAAGCGCTGGACGACGGCGGCGCCGTCTGCAACCACCCGCAGGACGTGCGCGTCGTCGAGGCGCTCGTGCACGAGCGCTACAACACCGCCCACCCGCTGGTGGACGACATCGCGCTGCTGCGGCTGGAGGCGCCGGTGGCGAGCGGCCGGTTCGTCGGCACCATCTGCCTGCCGTTCGGCACGGCGCGCCGGCGCGACTACGCCGGCGTCGACATGACCGTGGCCGGCTTCGGCCGCACCGGGCCCGACGCGGGCGCCGCGCGCAGCGACGTGCTGCTGGAGGCGACCGTGACCGGCGTGCGGCAGGCCGACTGTCGGCGGGTGGTGGCCGCCGGCGGACTGTTCGTCGGCGACGGCCACATCTGCGCCGGCGGCCACGGCGGCGGCGACTCGTGCCGCGGCGACTCGGGCGGCCCGCTGATGGCGCAGGACCGCTTCGGCGTCTGGCAGCTGGTCGGCGTCGTGTCGTTCGGCCCCGCCAGCTGCGGCGCCAGCGGCGTGCCCGGCGTGTACACGCGCGTCTCCGAGTACCTCAACTGGATCCTCGACAGGGTGGACGAGTGATGCCGCCCTGGTGGAGGAGGTCTCTTGGAGGACGTCGTTTGGACAATGCACAGCACGGACAGAAAGTGTTTCTCTGTCGAGACAGGGAAGTTTCGGTAGTATGCCACCTGGATTCGGCGCAGGATGGGCGAGTGATGTTTCCCCCGGAACAAGTCTTGGAGTGTTCAACTTGATCCTGGACGGGGTGGATGGGTTCGGTTCCACTGCGGGGAAACGTTTCGGAGAGCCTGGTTTCGGTCCTGAGCAGGTAGCCAGTGTGTGGCGCTGGGACTCCACGTGCCCGTGTGATGAGCCAGACGGGTGACCAGCTAATGATTTGTGTTGTGGAACGATTATTTGTCAGTCTACTGGGACGTGTGATGAACATAGCGAACTGTGAACAGCGGCTGCCGAGCGTCAAGCTATCAGATGATCTTGATCGTGGCAAACAGTTTCACCCAGGCCGCGAGGAACGCCTCAATGAAACCTCGATTGAGCCTCGATAAAGCCTCTATAGAGCCTCGATAGAATTGAAGGTCTACTTCCAGGCTCCGCTGGTTGCTGCATGAGTTTGCAAATACGATAATATCGTATGATGTACGATGATTAATACATTGCCTGTGAACGACAATGCACAACCAGGATAGCAGATAGTTTCTACAGCAAGCAGGAGTGGAACTTGTACATGATGACTATTCAAGCATCCTCAAGCTTGTTTTGTACTAACGTACAGCGAACGGCCTAATGTTGGAGGGTGAAAGAGTTGTTGAAACTCAAGGCCACACCCGATTGTATGAGAAGTTTTCCCGGTAAACTCAGTGCTTTGTTTTTAGCATTAATTAAGCTAGTATGTAACTGAAACAATCCGTAGTTCCTCACCAGTACCCGACATTTATATCTTGGGGGGACGAAACCTCCCTATCTTGTGCGCGTGATGTGAGAGGCACTCCGGCCCTCGTGTTAACAGGGGTGTTAACAGACAAATTTGCGTCAGCCACATTTCCACCATTCATTGCTCCCTTGCATTGAGCTTCTTCGGGACTGAAATTGTTCCTTCATTATCAGGATGGTGGGTAGTGTTGTATTTGTGATTTGTAATTCAGGATTCGGAGAGGAAATTTCGTAGTAAAGGAATACAGGGAGGGTGTTTTTCTTCAAGCATGCGACATTACAATTTCCGCTTGCACTTTCCGGTGCATCTTGAGGACCTTGACACATTGCAGGTCTTTGTAAACGAGCATCATTCACCCTTCAAATTAGAAGCATGCGAGGGCACCTATCTGGATAGGATAATCTCCCGGACTATCCTATCAAGCCAAAGATCCAGTAACACCCCATGTTTCAAACCTCGGGGTGTCTCAATCATTCCAGCAATATTTGCACTAGTGTAAGTGCATGAGACACATAATCAAAAGTGGAACTTATTCGATTGAGTGGGTCAAGCCCCTATAATACATGTGGATTATTTTACCGCTGTGCTATGTATGATGCCATGAGTGTGATTTCCTTCTGATGCAGCAGTTTTGAATGATTGTCAGTGTCCTAAAATATACTTTCAGCTTGCAGGTCTGAGGTAATGCTTGAAAAGTTGGCATTGGTGGATACGTCAAGTCAAAGCACCTTGGTAGGATTATGTGAAAATACTTGAGCGGAAAACTTCAGATAATACTGAAAGATATAAATTATTGCATTTCAATTATTCCGAACTATGTGTCATTTGCCATTCAAATCTGGAACATTTGGGGCACTGTTGATGATTAATCTCCGCTGGCATCAGCATGAATGTAGCCACCACATACAACATCATGAAGGCTGATTAACAAATATCCTGTGCATACTAATCAAATATACTAATCATGCACTTTTTGTCGAGCATTTACAAATGATTGGGAGGCTCCGGAAGCATCAAACTCGCTTTTACCTCGCGAACACCAAAATGCCTCATCGTTAATGGTAGAGGTGATGGGGTTAAGGTGAAGTCAAGAAGCATTAAAACCACCGCAAAACATACAAACACAGTCAGGTGGTTAGTGCCGCAGCGACCTCGAAGCAAACAGAAACGAAATAAAGAACCCAAAGTGGTTGTATATAGACATTATATTAGATACTAGCTGTATATGTATTAGCCCAGTATTAACAGACGGGATATGGGGTCAATACCATTGCATTGCATTCCTGATAACTTGAAAACGTGTCGAAATATCCTGAAGAAATTTTCAATACCTGTTACTGCATCAATTATGGGCATTATAACACGTACTTTTAACATTTAAAGCACGTACTTCTGAAACACGTACTCTTGAAACACGTACTTTTGAAACACGTACTTTTGAAACACGTACTTCTGAAACACGTACTTTTGAAACACGTACTTTTGGAACACGTACTTTTGAAACACGTACTTTTGAAACACGTGCTTTTGAAACTCACGTGTTTCAAAAGTACATGTCGCAGCTAGAGCTGTATTTGTGCAACGTAAACATTTTAATTTGCATACATTTGCCCTGACGCATTTTTGCGAGCATGTACATTTTTGGTTTCGTACGTTTACGCTTATGTGCATTTGCTATGCGTACGTATTTCCATTGACAAGCATTGACGCACATTTGCTTGAACCTAATTTTCCATGTACGCACATTTGCACCAGAGTATATTAGTTCAAACGTGCATTTCCGCTCACATGCATTCTAACTTTTCTACATTTGCGCATGCGTACATTTGCTTTACACACATTTGCTTTACGTATGTTTGCTTTACATCCGTTTTCTATACGTACATTTGTCCGGTTACCTTCAAGCCCGTATGAATACAGGCCTGAAGAGATTTCAGATGCGATAGTCACCAAAATGCATTTCTAAAAGTAGAACTGACACGGCGACATCGCTCTCCCCGACCGCACTTGTGACCCCGACTACAAACCAAGTGTCTACTGCATCGGTGTGCCACCTGGGACGGACATGAAGCGTCGGCTACTCAAGGAACAGGTGTCTACTGTACCAATATGTCACATGAGACTGATGTCAAGTGCCGGTAACTCAAGAGACAAGTGTCTACTGTGCCAATGTGCCACTTGAAACTGATGTCCAGTGTCGGCTACTCGAGGGACAAGTGTCTACTGTATCAGTGTATCACCTGAGACTGATGTCAAGTGCCGGTTACTCAAGGGACAAGTGTCTACTGTGCCAATGTGCCACCCGAGACTGATGTCAAGTGCCGGTTACTCAAGGGACAAGTGTCTACTGTGCCAATGTGCCACTTGAAACTGATGTCCAGTGTCGGCTACTCGAGGGACAAGTGTCTACTCTACCAATATGCCACTTGAGACTGATGTCCAGTGTCGGTTGCTCAAGGGACAGATGTCTACTGTACCAATGTGCCACCTGAGACTGATGTTAAGTGCCGGCTACTCAAGGAACAGGTGTCTACTGTACCAATATGTCACATGAGACTGATGTCAAGTGCCGGTAACTCAAAAGACAAGTGTCTACTGTGCCAATGTGCCACCCTGGACAGATGCCAAGTGCCGGCTGCGATTCCAGTTCCATGGTATAGATGATGTATGAATATTGATGTAGCGTTTGCCGTATGGTGTATGGATCTGCATGCGCGCCAGTAGAATTGTCTCGGCAATATCCTTTCTTTGAACAGATATCGGTAATACTCCAGGATAAATGTTGTGATAAAATTGGTTAATCTAAGAATGAGTCATCAAATCAGATTTGACATCCTGACATCGAACTTGAAAAGCTGTTCGAGATTTCCAGCGAGCCGACATTCCGCCACGTACCACCTTTGTGGAACAAAAATTCAGATCACTTCATGAAGAATGCTTTTGGCGGAAACGTGAAATGAAAATCAAACTCAAAAGAGCACATCCGATCCCACGCGATTTTTTTTAGAACACGAAGCACTGTAACAAAAATAGTTATCCCGGTTTCAAGGCTGACGGTTGAGCGGGGCCGATCGCACCGAGTCATCCAGACGTACTGTCAGCTTTACTCGAGTTTCGCCCTCGATCGCAGTCATTTGTGGCCGGCTGCTGCCTGCCACCTGGCGGTGGTACTAGTAGTTATACAACCGACCGCAGATGGAGGTAGCGTAGCTGCAGTAGCGGTCTAAATGCATCAACATGTATGATAGGGTCGTCGTGAAGGTAGGTGTTGATGCATCTCCCTGGAAATACCGCGGAGTACCCACGATGGTACTGGCCACATATCTTCCAGGATTCTCAGGAACACGCCAATCGCTGTTTTAACCCTCGCCCGTATAGAGGGGAGGGGAGGAGGTTGGTGCAACCCCACTAAGGTTTTTTTTAGTATTCTTTCCAAACCGATAAACGGATCGCTCTGAGATTTTCAGTAATCTCTGGGGGAAACCTTTTGACGACTTTTGGTGATTTTTGGAGGTCATATCAGGTCACGGTGTTGTCATAAAGGAGAGCACCTCTGACCAGTTTTCAACAAATACATGATTATCGCACGTATTTTGTTACGTACGTAGCGTAGTTATGGGCATATAATTAGAAATACAGGTGCCCAGAGTGTTCTCACTGCAAAATAATGTTCCAAAAATCGGTGACCTCGGCTAACCTCGGTTGACTTCGTTTGAGCTCTCGACCTTTGTTTAGCTGACTAACGGTAATATTTCGTTCTGAAATTCAGTGCCCATTTTTACCTTACTAAACAAATGGGTATTAACCGAAAACTAGCTTAGTAGTTGATTCACTAATTTCAATGAGGCTTCCATACCAGTATTATATTCGTTGGTGAAGTCAATATTCGTAGTGCAACTGGGCATACATTAGTGAGTTAGCACAAGCTTAGTCAGCAATGCGCAGCCAATTGGTGGAGGCTTCCCCCCCCCCCCCCATTCACTAGTTGAAACAATGCATTCTTGGAATGTATTGTTTCAACATGTAAGGGGGCAGCCACCACCGCTATCGACCTCTCCCGCCTCCCCCGAGTGAGGATCTGACCGGAGGCGGGCTAATGTCAGATGTGACAGCGTCAAATCAAGCACCACACCTGAAGACCAGGACCTGGCAAGATGGAACGTCTTCCCTCCCAGTCTCCTCTTCATCATGAATAACGACATACTTGCGGATCACACCGACACGTCACTTCAGTATTCCCTTTTTCGAGACGACCTAGCCATTTGGACAACAGCAAAATGATTCTTAAAAGCTGGAAAACATTCTAGCAGTTCTACACCACATAGCAAAGTGATGCAAAATTTGGAGATTCACCATGTCCGCAGGTAAATTGGTCGGTCACATGTAGTTGTCTCAGCCCAACACCCACAACTTTCCTCGCCTCTCTCTCTCTCTCTCTCTCTCTCTCTCTCTCTCTCTCTCTCTCTCTCTCTCTCTCTCTCTCTCTCTCTCTCTCTCTCTCTCTCTCTCTCTCTCTCTCTCTCTCTCTCTCTCTCTCTCTCTCTCTCTCTCTCTCTCTCTCTCTCTCTCTCTCTCTCTCTCTCTCTCTCTCTCTCTCTCTCTCTCTCTCTCTCTCTCTCTCTCTCTCTCTCTCTCTCTCTCTCTCTCTCTCTCTCTCTCTCTCTCTCTCTCTCTCTCTCTCCATGATCGTTCCATGATTTCTGGCACTTTCTTCAAAGTGCCGCATACATACATATATATATATATATATATATATATATATATATATATATATATATATATATATATATATATATATATATATATATATGTATATATATATATATATATATATCTGTATACACATATATATACGTAATATATATGTGATTTAATATATGCATGCACATATTGAAGAATTTCGGCAGTATATTTTCGCTTTGGGATGCTTTGTTGAAGACCGCAGTATGTCTTGTTTTGATTATTTTTTTCGTAAATCTTTGCAGCTCCCGGGTTGTTTGTCTTCGTTCTTCATTTAGATCATAAAGTATTCGTCGGATATCGTTCATTTATTCATTTATCGCTTCCGTGTACTTTCACCATTTTCAAAGGATTATTTCGACATTCATCTTGCAATCACCATGCATACTAATGTCATACAAAACGTGTTCAGTAGCAAAGCATCTTAGACTTAATTATCACACGCATAAAGTTATTGTTGTCGCAAGCGCTTCTGAAAAGAAATGCTAATGAAAGATTGCACTTTGAAAACATATACCATGTGCATAGCACACACTGCAAAACTGTTCGTCAGGTGGTAATATTCAGCAGTTCTAATGTAAAGGATGGCCGTGTGTTCACGTTCAGGCCTGGTCCTTGTTTCGGATTATAATTGCCTCGATAACTCTAAGGCGTCACTTGTCTGATGTTGCTCTTAGAATGTCGGTGTTGCGTGTCAGATCTGTTCTTGTCGGTCGCTGTTTGGTGTTTTTGGAGCATGCGCTACGATGGTGCTTCCTCCTGTAGGAGAATCGTAAGACGGCGAGGTAGGGTAGTTGTTGTGATACCCATGTAGTCTACACGGCGAAATCTACAATCTTCGTGAACTGTCCCCACAAACATTTTTCATAATTCCCAACCCGGAAACTGGATTGTCCACTCATAAACCTATGTTGAATATGTTGCAATTTTGCCCACTATTGCTACTGTCCACCATATTAAGTTAGAATAGGCAGCGAAGGCAATATTCACGGTTGAAGACAATATGAACATCCTTGATTTCATAAACTCGTATTTCGAACTATTCGTCTTCGAATTCATGTGAAGATGTCGCACAATTTTGGTCCCGCAGTCCTATGCTTCTGGTCCCTCCCTTCTTTACTTTTGGTCCAGCACTTCTGGACTTCGGTTGGAATTGTGACTAATCCATGAATCTTACACGTAAATGAATTTCATATGCTCCCTGGTACGCAACGATGTGAAGTCACATCAAACTACAAATGAAAAGCATGTTCATATGTGAGGAGGAGTGCTATAAAAAGATCAATGTACACCTAACGTGATTTTTCGAAAAATACAACCTGAACGAAAGTTAACTCCCCAATAGGTCGGAAATGCCAGAGGTCGTGGCATTTCCACGACCCCTGCCATTTAATTGTATTTCTGCGAAACATAATGTCCGGTACCATATTTGTTTTCCTTGAATAAAAGCTAAATGAATAAGTAATTGCTTAGTACGAGTGATATGGTACTGAGAGGTTTAGAATATATCGTTGCTGGCAGTGCGCAATATAAGACATAAGTATCTCAACTAAGCATGGCTATTTTATGCGATAGGGCGCTTCAATATTTACTTCACTGATAATCCATTTTTACAACACAAGATCGAGAAACGAATTTCCAAACGCTTCATATTCTGACATTATCCCCTGGACAAGTTCTCATCGGTCGTAACAGCCTCTTTTTTGTATGTATGATCCAAATGTGCACTGGATTTTGCGGGAGCAGGGTCAATCTGCTTTCAAGAGTATCGTGCTCGAGCCGACCACAGCTGAACCGGTGACCGGTTGGCGACTGGAATTCACGGGACAGACTGATGAACGCCATGTGGGACTTGACCCGCGTGTCGTCAAGCACAGCCTACAGGTCCGGTCATGGCTGGATGCTGAGGGGTTTTGCTGGTTACAGGAGGATGGTGGGGAGGGCGTTCCTGTCATAGGAGGATGCTGAGGAGGGCTTCCCTGTCATAGGAGGATGTCGAGGAGGATTTGTCGGTGATTGGTAGATGCTGAGGTGGGTTTCCGGCCATGGCTGGATGCTGAGGACGGCTTGCCGGTCATAGGTGGATGCTGATGATTGTTTGCCGGTCATGGCAGGATGCTGAGGAGGGTTTGTCGGTCATAGGTGGATGCTGAGGATTGTTTGCCGGTCATGGCAGGATGCTGAGGAGGGTTTGTCGGTCATAGGTGGATGCTGAGGAGGATCTATAGGGGGGGGTGGATGCTGAGGGTGGTTTGTCGGTGATGGGTGGATGCTGAGGATGGTTTGTCGGTGATGGGTGGATGTTGATGAGGGTTTGCCGGTCATGCCTGGATGCTGAGGAGGGTTTGTCGGTCATGGGTGGATGCTGAGGAGGGTTTGCCAGTCATTGGTGGATGCTGAGGAGGGTTTGGAGAGGGGCGTTCTATATGATCTTTTCTAAGCGAAGTTTGCGTCGGGCATACGGTATACACTGGGCACTCCAAGACAAAATTCACCAACGACCGACACAGCCCGGTGGGTCTGCATCAGCGCAGTGGCGGCTGATCTGAGTTCGGGTCGTCACGGCAGCTGTCGAGTGACGTCACAACAGCCACTGAGTGACGTCACTCTGGCCAAGGCACTTCGTCCGCCCGCGGTCGGTGCTTGCAGTGGTTGCAGCGTCGCTCGCGCAGCAGAACACACGGGATGATGCCGAGCGGGAACAGCGCCAGCGCCAGGAACACGCCGCAGCAGGTGAACCTCTTGCCGAGTGTGCCGACCTGTCGGCACAGGGTCAGGTCAGAAGCGACCAGGTCACACGTGGTGAGGTCAGAGGTCGCCAGAAGCACACCACAGCAGGTGAACCTCTTGCCGAGTGTGCCGACCTGTCGGCACAGGGTCAGGTCAGAGGCGACCAGGTCACACATGGTCAGGTCAGAGGTCGCCAGAAACACGCCGCAGCAGGTGAACCTCTTGCCGAGTGTGCCAACCTGTCGACACAGGGTCAGGTCAATGGCAATTATGCCACTCAAGGTCAGGCGGAAGTCCACCAAATCGCACATTGTCAGGTCGAAGTTCACCAGGTCATTCGGGCCCAGGTCAGAGTCCACAAGACCGTACGAAAACAGTGTAGAGTATCCTTATCATCATGTGCTACAACATGTAGTGGACCCGAATTAACACGGGATTTATGTCGGCCACTGGCTCTCGTCAACAGTAACTATTTTGTTGTACAAGCCCAACATGTACCTCTTCACTAACCACAGTGATCCGTCTTAATTCTCCCATTACCTAAATATTTACATCTCTTAAAGATGTATACACATGCATCAGCCCACATCAAGATGTCCACGATTAATTCATATTCACATCAATTCACGATTCAGTGTACCGTGAACATCGGTCGACCCCTTGGAGGCGCAGTCAGCTTATCCGTCGCACAGTGGCCAATCGGCGCCTTCGTCTGTGAGCGTGCGATGCATGGTGGCAGTGGGGGAGGGGTGGCGTATGTGCGTGTGAGAAAGAAGAGCATGAACAAGAGCGAGAGCGGGAACGAGAACGTGAGCGAGAAAGAGAACGGGAGCGGAAACGAGAACGAGAGCGAGAGCGAGAGCGTTAGGGGGAACGAGAGCGGGAACGAGAATGAGAGCGAGAGCGAGAGCGAAAGCGAAAGCGAGAGCGAAAGCGAGAGCCAGAGCGGGAGCGAGAGCGGGAGCGAGAGCGGGAGTGAAGAGGGAGGAGCGGGTGTGAATGAGACACAGGTGCGTGTACGTGTCTGTGTGTAGGTCTGTCTTTGTGTGTGTGTGTGTGTGTGTGTGTGTGTGTGTGTGTGTGTGTGTGTGTGTGTGTGTGTGTGTGTGTGTGTGTTGTGTGTGTGTGTGTCTGTGTGTGTGTGTGTGTTGTGTTGTGTGTGTGTGTGTGTGTGTGTGTGTGTGTGTGTGTGTGTGTGTGTGTGTGTGTGTGTGTGTGTGTGTGTGTGTGTGTGTGTGTGTGTGTGTGTGTGTGTGTGTGTGTGTGTGTGTGGGTAGGTCTGTGTGTATGTGTGTGTCTGTATGTAGGTTTGTGTGTGTGTGTGTGTGTTCATGTCTGTGTGTGGGCTGTGTGTGTGTGTGTAGATGCGGGTACGTGCTGCATATACGATTGCCTTGGCAGTGTATGAAACCGGTTTCACGATGGACCAAGCTCCCGTCATGGTGCGTAATGATGGCTTGTTGTTCCTAATCTCTATTGATTCGGTGATTTTAAACTCTGCAACATCCTTGCAGACTTGCAGAATGGATACGTTGCGTGTGTCATGGTCGGTAGTGCTGCTGGGCGTTTCGAAGTGTTCGCCAAATGGGGTGCTTCTGTTTCGTGGAAATCCATAGACGGGGAGGGGAAAAGATACCCCAGGTTAATCAGTCCTAACACGTGGCTAATGCACATAAATGGCTCAGCTATCTTCAACGATTCTGGATTAGTTGATGCTCACCATCAATTGTATGTAGGCATATGATAATTATATGCCTACATACAATTGTCAATGAGAATATATTAGTCTACTAAATTGGCATGTCGATGTGTATTTTGAAGCAGCTGTTATCGAAATTTGGCAGGTAGGCGAATTGAAATAGATTTGTCCGTTCCCATTCGCTTTTCTTTCTAAAAAATACATGAGCACGAGTAATGACTCGTTTAGCCCTTGCCATGCTGGCTGCGCCACTGGCCAAGAGGCGTAGTCAATGGAACAAGGGGCTTTTGGACACCAGGTTCCTTTTACGCTCCAAGGGATCTATTTCCCGGAAACTCTCTCAAGCTCCCGGGTCTCTATGCAATGTCAGAAGTCCATGTCCAGCTTCAGGTTCATCCCCAGGATCTCTATCCAGTTGCAGGATCTGAAAGGGTCGGCAATAGCCCAATGGTCCCTGCAAACCTAGCGCCTATCGTGGGCACCTGAGAGACGCGAAAATTCCTCGAAGGCCCAAAACCACATCACTGCGAATGTATTCCAAGCATGCTATTGCGCATTTGGTGGAAACTGCACACAAAAAATACGCGTAATTCCGACAGATTTGACACATGGGGCGGGGTGGCGCCACAGCACAGTTCCGCCTTCGCCACCGCACCGGCAACACCGAATTCGAACATGATTCTTCACCCGTGACCACCATGCCCTCAGGCAATCCTTCGCCACTGAACTTCAGCTACACTGCACATTTGAACACATTTCTCACACTGGATGTCACAAACGGCATGACTTATCAATGGCATGCATCCATTGGTTTAATGATAGCACAAGTGCTGATCCTCTTCAAAGATGGCATGCTCCTTTCCCGGGTTTTCGTGCAACTATATTGGCCGCAAACACTCCAAAGCCTCACGTGCAATCATATATGCATATTTTACGTGTATGTGCATATCCTCGAACGCAATGCCGCACCAGAAGCTATTTAGAAGCATAAGTAAGCATAGGGATCATCAAAGACTTATGAAATGGGATTTCAATCAAAATCCTAAATCCTCCCTCTCAGAACGACCATAAGATGAATCTTAATCCTCCTTTTTTGTTAAAGAAGTTATGTTCAATGCCACATCAAAACCAAAACTATTTGTGAAAATTGTATTACCGTAGGCACCGGACCAGTTATTTCCTCACAAATCAGGCTCAGAAAAGGATGAACCAGGTGAGCACAATCGTTAGAAAATGTGGATATATAATTATATATATACTTCGTGCTTACGCCAGTATTTGTCAGAGATAATTACAAGCATAGATATAGGGACATACCTGCAATCTTCCTTAGATCGCATTGCACCTGGAACTAGCTCCACATTTACATTGCATCAACTATTACTGTTAACATACACTTTTACACAACATACACCTGACTTTTTGAAACATATGCTGCTAGAACCATTGCTAAAGAGTAAAAGAGTACTTATATGTACTCTTCGTTGCACCAATGTGCATGCACGTTAATGTTTCCAAGATGCATAAAATCGAAGCTTAGAAACACTTTCGCGCTTTTCTTTGGCTATTGACGTCAGTTTAAAACGTTGCGTGTTCAGCCGATGTTCTTCTAGTCATCGGACGTACATTAGTGCTGACTACCCAATTAAACACTATCACAATTCCCTACAAAGCATTTCAAGATGTACACTACCAGCAAATCCTGCATCCCTGCATCCCATAAACCCTGCATCAAATGATGTTTTGGAAAATAATCCAAACCTACTGCGAGCTTCCAAAAGGAATTTATATTCGGGATGGTCAAGTCCTCAAATCCCAATCTTGATCATGAGTTTGCAGTTATCAAATGTTGCCCATGAATGTTCCTCCCTTGGGACCGCCTCTGATTTCAAGTAATGTGATAAAAAACGCGTTTAAGAGGCCAAATCAATCCCCAATCCCCAATCCTCAATTCCAATCGTTTTCTGCTTAAATCTTCACCCATTGTCAACCAGCTTGGTATTAGACCCTCCACAAGTAGCCGCACACCGAGCTGTCATGACTCATACATTCACTCCAGCAATTCATATCTTACAGCGACTTATCTGTTGTTAGATATTTCTCACCTGAATTTGTTAAGATCAGCTTCCAGATGTTCCAACTTGCCTCCTGGGTGCATCTTTGATTTTCTTAATTACTGTACGTTTAGACTAATTACACGAGAATCTGATCGCCAATATCTTTCCACTTATATGCGCATGCGAGATGCCACTGCTACATTCAACTCCAAGTGCTACATCCAACTCAAAGTGCTACATTCAACCATAACTGCTACATCAAACCACAATTGCTACATATCACTACAACTGCTACATACAACTCCACCTGCTGCATCCAACCATAACTGCTATATCCAACCACAGCTGCTGCATCCAATCACACCCGCTACATCCAACACCAATTGCTACATCCAACTCCAACTGTTGCAACCAACTCTAACACGACATTCATAAATGTAGAAAGACCGCGGAGCATATATTTAACAAGCTTCCCTAGATATGTATCTTTTATCAATTAGTGTACCCTTTTCCGAACAAAATCCCACGCACAAAAAAAAACGATAAGTCACTAAGCTTCACAACTGAAGCAATTCGGACATGTCAACAAAGTGCCCGAGGGAGGCGAAACCCGCCCTCTGCAACGGTCGGTATGCAGGTGAGAAGACGATAAACTGCCCGCTAGCACTAAGACATCTTCATGTGGGATTTACAAGCGTGTTAATTAACGGCGGTGTGCGG
Source organism: Imbricaverruca yamaguchii (assembly GCA_034440575.1). Lineage (NCBI taxonomy): Eukaryota > Metazoa > Arthropoda > Thecostraca > Neoverrucidae > Imbricaverruca > Imbricaverruca yamaguchii. Next base: position 1,859,149 of record JAOTOL010001603.1, read on the forward strand.
CCTTATTTACCCTATAGTTTCCTGTAAGATGTCCTAGCTTGGACATACCCGTGTTCTGCCAGCTTCGTGACCATCAGAAGGAGCGTTTGCATTGAGTAAGTGGAGGTGGGATCCGGGAGGACAGTGTCAGGATCTGTGCAGTCTAACTTAATTTCATCGATTGTTTCTAGCAAGTGAATCGGAAGGGCCAGCTGCATCCACATCTTCCAGAAACATTTACGTTTTCATGCTACATTTCGGCATGTTGGTCGAAGCATCATGATATGAGAGTCTCTCGTCTCTCCTTCTATCGCCGTTTCCAAATATTTCGCTATTTTTTTCTCGAATCAGAGCATCTTTTCAGCTGTTTTAACACCTGCAGCCTTGTCCTCGTCTCTGCCCAAGTCCGCCTGCCTTTCCATCCCGCACCCGTTCCCCGGCTAGGCAGGTCCCGCTGCATGCGCAGCGACGCTGTACGGTGACTCAGCCGAGTGGCGTATAGACTCACCCGGCACACGGGGCAGCGGACGTCCCTGCTGGCCAGGCGGTAGTAGGGGTCGTCGGGCAGCTCGGGACTGCCCATGGTCCGACGAGCGTTGCTCCTCTGCAACACAGCAGTGCACAGTTGGTGCTCACGGCGCGCAACACGTGACATGGTGGCCTGCGTGAAGGCGGCCTCGACGTAATGCGGCGGTGCACGTGCGCATTGTCAATCCGCTGTGAAGCCGCCGCGAAGCCGCTGTGAAGCCGCTGTGAAGCCGCTGTGAAGCCGCTGTGAAGCCGCGGTGAAGCCGCTGTGAAGCCGCTGTGAAGTCGCAGTGAAGCCGCTGTGAAGCCGCTGTGAAGCCGCTGTGAAGGCGCTGTGAAGCCGCTGTGAAACCGCTGTGAAGTCGCAGTGAAGCCGCTGTGAAGCCACTGTGAAGCCACTGTGAAGTGGGACTTACGTGTGGGAGATGCGGGGCTTCAAGCCACTATGAAGTGGGATATACATGTGGGAAATGTGGAGCTTCAAGCCACTGTGAACTGGGACGTACGTATGTACGAAATGTGGGGGTTCGAGTCACGAAATGGGAAATGTGGGGCTTCGAGTCACTGCGAAGTGGGGCATGCACGTGAGAAATGTCAGGCTTGAAGCCAATATGAAGTGGGACGTATATATGAGAATGTGGGGCTTCAAGCGATTGAGAGCCGAGCTCACATGTCTGGGCAACCTCCATCTGCAACATGCAGAAGAGGTCATGTCCCAGCAGTCGGTTTAAACCAACCCTATTCCTGTGTGGTTATTTTGCACCAATTTTATCTATTTTAGCTCTGCTCCTGTGGAATTATCCGAATCCCTTTCTTGCGCAGGAGTTCTAAGCTGATTTATGTGCGGTTACTTGTGTGCAAGTGCCTGCACTAAACGTTAACCGTCTGGACTAGCGTTTTGAAAATGTGGCCGATTGCCGGTGATCGATCTTGTGACACGCATGTTACATAGCTTGTTGACGCCAGGGTCATGAGAGGACGCCTCGAACTTACTTCGGGGACGAGTAGCCTCGAGGTAAGTTGCTCGACCCACAATCGAAAGGTTGTGGGTTCGAGTCTCACCTGTCGCTACTCTTCGCCCGAGACCAATCGGCGTGAGAGATTGGCGACGCCACATGACTCAACGGTCGATGTGTCGTAAAACCAATAACCAACCAACCAACCAGTCGAACTGAATTCAGTACTTCATCATGCCCTGGACCCATCGGTAGTAACGGATGGAAAGCAAATCGTGAAACCGTGCATGATTTGCTGAGTGGCGAAACGGACATTCGGTGATGGAACACAAACGTATGTCTATTAAGAAGTAAAGCCCTGTCCTCTGTACGTCCTATTTCTGTTGTAGGTTCGTCCATTGTTTAAATCATCGTACGCGAAATGCTGTATTCCATGCACGCGATGTCCGCTAGCTCGGTACAATAAGTCGCGAAGCAAGTTGGTAACATAGGTGTTCGTTTATAGTTGGAGTGGTAAACAGGCCACAGCACGATTCGCTTCAGTGTGGATTTATGCTGATGCAGAGCATGAGTCATACTAAAAGGGGAAAGTTTGATCACCGTGCATAATTTATAAGCGTTCGGAATATATTTGCGGCATATTTATGGGTGGATATATGGGAACTCCTTTTCACGGCAAAATGCACAGTGAACATCACACTCCTTCCACAGCGGGGCAAACAATGATCACGGTGCAAACACTTGAAAACCATCCTCAGGGCTTGTCAGTACATCTTTTACCCTTGGATGCTGGGCGCCTGCAGACTATTCAAAAGTCCAAAACTCCGGAACCCGGGTCGATGACATCGACCATAACAATATGCTTCCGGATAATTCTCCACTTCACAAAGGTGACATTTGGTGACCCAGTTCACAAAGGTGACATGTACGTAAGATATGTCACAAAGGTATATGTGATATGTGCTTAAGATATCTTACGCAAGTGTCTTAAATACTTCACTTCTATATAGTGCATCAGTGTAGCTTCTCTGAAGTTCTCTGAGTTCGTGCCGTCGAGGAACATTATAATGTTCATATTTCAGGTGAAGTTTGCACATAGTTTATCGTGCTTTCTATCCATTTCCGGAACCACGCCCGATGGTTCGTGCCGTCGATGGTGCTATAACGTGCATACTTCAGGCGAGGTCTGCCATTTCTTGTCGTGGTATCTGCGCATTCCCCGGACCCACGCACCATAGTTCGTGCCGTCGAGGGTGCTATAGCGTGCCTACTTCAGGCAAGGTCTGCCCTTTCTTGTCGTGGTATCTGCACATTCTCCGGACCCACGCACAATAGTTCGTGCCGTCGATGGTGCTATAACGTGCATACTTCAGGCAAGGTCTGCCCTTTCTTGTCGTGGCGTCTGCCCATTGCCCGAACCGGCGCCCCATAGTTCGTGTCGTCAATAAGTACTATAATGTGTATACCTCAGGCAAAGTGTGCACCTAGCTTGTCGTGGCATCTGCCCATTTCCCGGGCCGGTGCCCGTTGACCTTTGACCTGACCCAAGGCCACGATAGTCCAAACCGCATGCCTCTGGCACACGGCCGATCGCTTGGTGAAGGTTTCATTAACATTGAGCCAGCGGTCGCGGAGATCGGCCACGTCTGTGAGCCAAAAAACTGTGTTTTTTGCGATTTGGTGATCTTTGACCCGACCCAAGGTCACGAAAGTCCAAATCGCACGCCTCTGGAGTACGGCCATTCATTTAGTGCAGGCTTCATTAAGACTGAGCCAACGGTTGCCGAGATCGGCCACGTCTGTAAGTACAATATTTTATTTTTCGGACATTTGGTGACCTTTGGCCTGACCCAAGGTCACAAAAGTCCAAACTGTACGCATTGGGTAAAACGGCGATCGTTTGGTGTAGGTTTCATGAAGATCGAGCCGGTGGTTGCCGAGATCGGCCATGTCGGCGAGTTGGTGTCGGTCAAACCGCGTCGGTGAGATGGTGTCTGTTTTTTAGACCCTCCCCGAGGCCAGGACGTACCCTAGTTCCGTTCTCCTCCACCAGGTGCGCCGGCGGCGGCACGTTGAGCGCGATGCAGGTGACCACCGGCGGCTGGCCGGCGGTCGACATGTCGCCAGTCTTGTCCTGCGGCTGCGGCGCGATCATGGACGCCTCGGCTGCCCGGCTCTCACCACCAGCTGCCCGGCTCTCACCACCAGCTGTCCCGCCTCACCGCCAGCTGCCCAGCCTCACCACCAGCTGGCCGGTCTGACGGTTATCACCAGCAGCTGGCCGACCTGACGGTTCTCAACAGCAGCTGGCCAGCCTGACGGCTGTCACCAGCAGCTGCCCAGTCTGATGGTTCTTGCTACCAGCTGGCCGGCCTGACGGCTCTCACTACCAGCTGCCACCGCAGTCAGCTGCTACCACTACCGCCGGAGGGGAGCTGCATTCACTGCCAGCTGCTGTTACCACTATTGAAGGGGCAGCTGCTGTCGCCGCCAGCTGGTGTTCTGTGTCACCTGCGGTCAAAGTGAACTGTGGTTAGGGTGAGCTGCATTCAAGAAGAGTGGAGATTGACCGGTAAGCGGGAGTGGCATCCGTCTCTCAAACGAAAAGCCAGGATCGGCAATATCACTCATGATTCCCCGCCACGGAAAAGTTGTCCTCATGCTCGGGGCATTCTTGGTTCTATAAGTATAACCACATATTGGCCAATATCTTTCAACATGACCTGAAAACACGTGTACACTGAATAAGAACCTAAGAAAACTAAGACGAAGTACTGCAAGTGCGAACAAAGTGTCATCACAGAAAGATGTCCAATTTTGGGGCACCAAAAATGGTGGATAAATAGGTTGAAGTAGGCATACATATATGCGTATTTTTTATTAAATATTACAACTTACATCATAGTGGGTACATGTTATCCGGATCATTCCAATCCATTCATGTAAAGTTTTATGGACATGCCTCCATTCACTGAGCAAGTGTCTTAGTAGCGATTTAAAATACAACCATAGTTGAAGGGGAGAGACAAACCTTGCGTGGCATTACCAAGGAAAATGTTGTCAAACCGATTCGTTCATAAAACCGATACGAAGTTGTTTAACGTTTTATTATTTGGCTACCTTCCCGACGTTTCGTTCTTCAGTCATGATCAATTTCTGATATACGGTAACCATGACTGAAGGCCGAAGCGTTCGTAGTTTATTTTTAAAAATTGACTTTGAAGTGTCAAACGAGGGGCATTGGCGGCGAAAATGGTAATAGTGGGTTCAGGGGTGATAGTAAGTGCCCCTTCTAAGATATGCACAGTACGCTTGCTAAACACACACACATATATATGTAGATATCTTTAAATACATATATAAAGACATAAAGACATAAAATATTAGTGCAACTCTGAGCCACAAGGGCCCTTCTTGGTTGCACTCTGTACCATGAACCAGTTGCCCACCAAATCTGCCAATCAGTCCTCCCTGTAATACTGAAAAGCAAGCCCTCTATTCTTATAATGATTGTCTATGCTGTTTTTAAAGATGTTCAATGTGCTGCTACTGACGATGTTTTCCGGCAGCTGGTTCCAGTGTTCCACTACCCTGTTGGTGAAGAAAGTTTGCCTTAACCTTGTTCTGCTGTGGTTAATTTTAATTTTGAATTTATGACTTCTAATTGCATCATTTCTGTTAAATTCAAACATTTCCCCAAGGTATCCCCTCTCCAGACCATTGACAAATTTAAAGACCTCGATGAGATCTCCTCTCAGCCTTCTATATCTAAGTGAAAACATATTCAATTTCTTCAATCTTTCCTCTTATGCCAGGTTGCTTATGCCATTAACCATTTTTGTAGCCCTCTTTTGTACTCTCTCTAAAAGCCAACAATCTTTTTCATAGCTAGGAGACCAAGCTTGGATGCAGTATTCCAAATGTGGCCTGACGTATGCACAGTAAAGCTTCCTGATCACTTCTTCACTTCTGTATGATACATTCTTATTTATTGCCCCGAACGTTCTCAGTGCCTTCTTCCTGGCTTCCTTGGTCTGTTCTGATGCCCCCAGTTTTGTGTTTAGAATAACACCTAAATCCTTCTCCTGTTGAGTCACTGATAGCACTTGGCCACCCATCAAGTATGGAGCCTTCATATGCTGCTTACCTACATGCATGATTTTGCACTTATCAAAGTTAAATTTCATTTGCCATTCTTCGGACCACTTCACAAGTTCGTCTAAGTCTTTTTGCAGCGAGATATGCTCATCCTGGCCTGTTATTGCCCTTAAGACCTTCAAATCATCTGCAAATGCCAAAACTTTACTGCTTAGGCCACTTTCAATGTTATTTACAAATATAATGAACAGTAATGGCCCTAGTACTGACCCCTGGGGGACTCCACTAAGAACATTTTGCCATGATGACTTTGTACCATTTAGCATCACTCTTTGCTGTCTATCTGAAAGCCACAACTCTATCCATTTTAAGATACTACCTGCAATACCATGGGACTGAAGCTGTATCATTAACCGTTTATGGGGTACCTTGTCAAAGGCCTTACTAAAGTCAAGATATGCTACATCAACCTGATTTCCCTGATCAAATTGTTCTGTGGCGAAGTTCAAAAAGTCCAAGAGGTTTGTGAGACACGATCGTCCTTTTCTAAATCCATGTTGAGTATCTTGAATCAATCTGCTACCTTCCAGATAACTAACTATTCTATCCTTGATAATTGATTCGAGTACCTTGCAGACTAGGGATGTGAGACTTATTGGCCTATAGTTTTCAACTTTCCCTCTTTCTCCTTTCTTGAAAATAGGAACTACATTTGCCCTTTTCCAATCGGTTGGAATTTCATTATGTGAAACTGATCTACAAAATATTATACTAAGTGGAAATGCCAGTTCCTTTTCAGTTTCCCGCAACACCCTAGCATAAATATCATCAGGTCCTGCTGCCTTATTTGGCTTTATTTTCCTGATATGATTGTAAACAACATCACTACCAATGAAATCAACATCATTTGTCAGATCCCATGTAACTGAACTATGGTGTACGGTCGGCAGATTGGTCATATCTTCCAATGTAAACACTGATTTGAACTGCTTGCTCAGCTCCTCAACCATCTCACTATCCTCACCCAATGTAGTCCCGTTTACTTCCAGTGGACCAATTGTGCTAGAAACTTTACTCAGCTTGTAGAAACTAAAGAACCTTTTACTGTCCCCATTACAGTTTCTAGCTAAATCCATTTCCTTTGCTCGCTTTGCTGCTCTGGTTTTTTGCTTCACAGTGTCTCTAGCTTTTCGATACGCCTTTAGATTAATGACATTTGAGGCTTCTTTAAAAACTCTAAATGCAGTTTTCTTAGCCTTAATTGCTTTTATCACGTCTGGTGTAAGCCATGCTGGCTTTCCTACCCTTCTTTTGCGTCTTGCTTTTGGGGGTCATGTCTAATCTGAGTTTCCTTTAAGTAAGATTTGAACTTTTCCCACATTTCACAGGCATTTAAATTGGAGAATTCTTCTTCCCATCTGATGGCACTTAAAGCCGCTCTCATGCCGTTAAAGTCTGCTCTGTTGAAATTTGGAACCTTTACCAAATTATCCTTGATAATTTCCCCTACATGTGCCTTTAATCTAACTATGTTATGGCCACTTTTTCCCAGAGTTTCGCCTACAGTCAAGTCTTGAACCAAGTCACTTAAATCCGAGAATACAAGGTCCAAGAATGAACCATGCCTGGTAGGTTCCGATACAAACTGGTGTAAGAACAGGTCCTCTTCGAGGCATTTCCTGAACATTTTGCATGATGGGGAGCCAACACCAGCATTTTCATAACCTTTTAGATTAAAGTCACCGAGAATAAGGCACTTCCTCTTAAAGTTTCTACTGATTTCCTCACAAATCACCTTGTCAAGCTCCAGTTGCTGAGAATGTGGCAGGGTTCCTGATCGGTAGAAAGCTCCTATCCTAAGAGTATTGCTGTTGCCTTTTCCCACAGTGACATCAAGCCAAATGGACTCCACAGACACATTTTTATCCCCACCTGCTACTTTTTGAGAACTGAATAAGCTATTCATATAGAGCATTACACCACCCCCTTTCATTGCTGGACCCCTATTGCACGAAAACATATTGTATCCCTGGATCTCATAGTCCTGTAAGTTATCTCCAAAATACCCTTCACTGACCCATGCCTCCGTAATGCAAACAAAATCCGGTTCCTCCTCAGCAACATAACACTTGAACTCATCAAATTTGGAACGGATACTCTGAGCATTAAACATCATACACTTAACAAATGCTCCATAACCACCTTTCGCTTTTTCATATTGAGGAGTTCTTTTATCACTAGATGAACTATAACTCTGTCCCCTTGAGTTGCTGCTGTCCCTATTTGCAGACTTTGAGGTTCTATTGCCTTGGCTGACACTATTGGAATATGGACCCCCTTCTCAGACACATGGACCCCTTCTCAGAAAAGTGCAGGCCATCCCTCTGATAGAGGTCCCACGATGCATAAAACCTGCTCCACTCATCTACAAATGTAAAACCTAGCTCATGGCAGAGCTTTCCTACCCTGGCGTTAGCTGCCAGTGCCCTAGAGCTCCACTCAGGGGAGGCTCTATCCCTAGGCAAAATTCCTGTTACAAGGACTCTATTGGTACCCTTCAGGGTGGCCAGAAGGGCCCTGTACTCCCGCAGAAGCTCCTCGCTCCTAGTATGACCTATGTTATTTACCCCTACATGCACTATGACTGTGTTAAACTGGTGATCACTGGTGACCTGTGCCACCGCAGGTACCAGGTCCTTCACCTCGGCACCAGGCCTGATGTTCTTTAAAGACTCTAAATGCAGTTTTCTTAGCCTTAATTGCTTGTATCAAGTCTGGTGTAAGCCATGCTGGCTTTCCTACCCTTCTTTTGCGTCTTTGCTTTTGGGGGACATGTCTAATCTGAATTTCCTTCAAGTAAGATTTGAACTTTCCCCACATTTCACAGGCATTTAAATTGGAGAATTCTTCTTCTCATCTGATGGCAATTAAAGCCGCTCTCATGCAGTCAAAGTCTGCTCTGTTGAAATTTCGAACCTTTACCAAATTATCCTTGATAATTTCCCCTACATGTGTCTTGAATCTAACTATGTTATGGTCACTTCTTCCCAGTGTTTCGCCTACAGTCAAGTCTTGAACCAAGTCACTTAAATCCGAGAATACAAGGTCCAAGAATGAACCATGCCTGGTAGGTTCCGAATGTTCAATGACAATCATTGCATTTGATATTATGTTTGTTGTTTGTTTTTAATTTGTTAGTTATTGGGGTTTAGGGGCGCGTCGACTACGTTGGGCATGCAGCGCCCAAGCAGTGGTGCAAGGGTGCCGACGCCGGGAGCATTGCCACGGGGCATATGTGATATTTGCACAGTCCAATTATGGTCGGCTGTAATAAGCGCTCCTTGAGGTGCGTGGTGTACGGAAAATTATGTTGATTATTTCCGGCCAGAGCAGCCGTCTATTACGGTTCCATTCGGGTTGTCGCTGCTGTCGCTGCGTTGTCAATGACGGATGTTTGACCTGTTTGCAAACATGATTGGAATATCTCGCTGGACAATCTATTCAAGCTATCCTTCGACGGACGCTGACAAATGATTTGTGCGATAAATTGGACGCCATGTACAACAGAGTGGGCCATCCGAATATCTTTGACGGTGCGCCATGTACAACAGAGCCGGCCATCCGAAGACCTTTGACGGGATGCCATGTACAACAGGGCGGGCCATCCGAATACCTTTGACGGTGCGCCATGTACAACAGGACGGGACATACATATTCCTTTGTTCGAAAGGCAGTTTAATTCGAAGCTCATGATGCCCCATGATTTTAACAAGCTTCACGTTTTTCGTCAATTTCTTGCACAAAGTGTTCATACTGCGCCGGTTCTTCCAACTGCGACGCATGGATTTCCGGCCCGGCGCCTGTAAAATCGCCCGTGAGTAATTTTTACTTTAACGTCATAATTGCGTGCGCTGAAGGTAGCCTGCCATTGACGTTTCGTATGACATTTGCGCCTACCAGTCAGTAGTGGTTCCAGGGTAGTATGAGGTCATACCCCCCCCCCCCTTGGGCGCCTCCGTGGCTCTAAGTGCCCACCGAAGACGTACTTTGTGTGGGCCGTGAAAAACACACAAGTGTGTCTCTCCAGGGTGGATTTGGGTACCCGGAGAGCGTCCCAGTGCCAACAATTACATGGTCTCCACGCTGACATGAGGGGCCCTGGACCTACGAGGGGGTTCCCGAGCTGATGGAGATGGTCCTGAACCGATGAAGAGGGTCTCCGAGTTGACGGAGAGTTCCCACGGGCAAATCAAGGGCTCCCTCCGTCATTCCATGATCCTTCATATGTGCGCGAGCACCTCTGGCGGCCCATGCACCTTCACATCGGCTCGAAGGACTCTCCGATGGCCCAAAATATTTCCAGGTGACTAGAGCCCTCTTTGACGGATGATGTGTCATCTTTTTGGTTCAGGTGCCATTCGGTCACCTCAGGCCCCTCTCCTTTAGCTCAGGGACTATTTTCCTTGACCGGACCCTCTGTCAGTCAAAAACCTTTCAGCGACCCGGGAACTCTCCATCTGCCCAAGGACCCTTCAATTTCGCCCAGCCCTAAGCCCTCAGCCTCTGCTCGTGGTCACTTTCCATTGACTCGGGAAATGATCGGGAAATACAACGATATATGCCTCGGTTATTCTCAACAAAACTATTGAAGTACATTTTATAATTGCTTCGACATTCGAAAACCTGAAAGTCGAGTCAGGTCAGGTTGGATCGTGTGGTCAGATGAAACAATGTCAAGCTTAAATATCCTCAGAATATCATCTTCACGCAAGAGGTGTCATGTTCCAGGAAGAACTGATATGGTATTGAAGCATCTTTTAAAGTTGCACAGTGTATTATCTTGTGACCTTTGCCTCCAGTCACGCTGAAATGCATAGATTGATGAAACGATCTCTTCGGCCATCGCTTAAGTGCTTGCAAAGCAATTACAAGACAAGATTAAGAAAGGTCAAATAAGGCCCTGGCCTTGTTTGCGAGATCAGGCCATCTCAGGTTAACCTGCTCTGCATAACATCCTGCATAACCCCGTCTCTCCGTTAGATCCTCGCACCCCGTCCCGGGAGGGTCGATAGAGACCCCCTCAAATCTCCAAACGTCGCACGAAAACGAAATAGGTGTCATCGGAAAGCGCGCGACGAGTACGGTCAGACACCACCCCCCAAAAAGCGTCCCCCAAAAACGTGACATGACCAGTGACCCTAGGGTCTCACGACTTACATCATGTTTCTGACTCTGGGGGTCTCATTTTTAGGAAGTGATGATACTGATGAATTGGGGTTTAGGGGCGCGTCGACTGCTCTGGTCATTTTGCGCCCATCATTTTTAGGAAGATTTGGGTAAAAAATGATTTAGAAACAGGAAAAAATCGACTAGTACCTTAACAATTTTGGCCATAAAAACGGAGTTCTCAAGTTTTGTTTAATTTGCCTTTTCTAATTGGTAGAGCGGACCGAAAAATGTTGTTCGAAATCAACTAGCCCCAATAAAAAATGCTTACTTTAGCCAAAATCTTATATTTTAACTTAAAGTGGCAAATATACAAAACTAATGAGTAATCAGAAACGGAAAAAATGGAAAATTCCTCCGGTGCGTTTTATTTTGCATCCCTAGAGATAAGCAAACGCTGAAAGTTGTTTCATTCAAATATCTTCATCCGTTAAAGCGAGACGACTGGTTGAACTTTTTGGAGGTGACCTCATTTGACCTTGATTAACTCGTTGACCCTAGATGGTCTGACTTCAGAATTTGTACACAACATGCCAAATTGATGTGGAAAAAACGTATGCCAAATTTTGGCGCGCTGCCATGCGCCGTTCTTTCACAGTCCGCAGAAAACCTTAGGGGGTCATCAACTACCCCTCCCCCACCCGGTACGGCGCGGGATAGGATGGCAACGTGCAGAATATGCATGATACCTTATCTGACGCTATGTCATTGGCTTTCAAAATATGTTTAACCAGAATGCTGATGACATGTTGATTATCTCCAGCTTGAAAATGACCTCGAATGTAACTTTTCACTCGGTACAGAAAAGAAAAGGTGGACGTTGACTTGATATAAGGTCAGCAATAGTGTCCATAATTATACATTCGAGGTAGTGTGATGTTCGTCTTGATGAAACAATGGCATGATCCGAATTCGGTGTCGATATGTTGCGACTATGCCGAATGGCGACACTTCGAATACTTTGAAGAACACCACTCCTGTGGTCCGGCTAGGCCAATGAATTTTGACGAACTTGACTTTAAATGTACGTGGGATATGTAATATAGGTGCCGAAAAGGCTACTAAAAGCCCGGTATCTCTACGTCTACTTCGTTCGCCATTCCGGAAACTTTCTGAGGGGTAGCGCTCCAGAGAGCCCCATCGACCCGACAAAAGTTACTTTGCAGAAAGCAAGTTTTCTACCGGGAGTAGGCGGAGGGACGCTCTAGCTGCGCTTTTGAATATGAAGATATTTCCAAGTGGTAATCTGCTTCGATAGATTAAGGGCTCCCGAAGATGTGAATGAATCCGGATGCCTCTAGAAGTGTGGGGTTATGATAGCTCTGAAAGTGTGTTGAGCCCTCCTAACTTAACTGAATTGTAGGTACGCCACTGTCTACATACTATAAACATATACTACACATACTACATACGTCACTGTCTACCTATACATACGTTTTGACGGATTTCAAATCATGGGAATGTCGTGTTTTTTTTTTCGAGGTGTAGCTAGCCGTCGGGGCCCTGTCATAACAGTCCAAACCCCAATCAAAGTATCGGGCCGTTAAATTCGAACTCTAAACTGGTTCACCAGGCCTAGCGAATGCAAGGCGCGGTGAAGCACAGCTGTAGTAGACTGTCATGCTGAAGGGCAGCCATTTATTTTTGGTATTAGTACAATCAATTGACACAAAAATTTCACTTCCTTGAGATAGTTTGGTTGCATTAATATGCTTAAATGTAATGCCACAGCGGCACATTCTAGTGGCATGCTTAATATATTCTGCGCATCTGTGAGTGGTGTATTTCTAACGGCAAGAAACAGTGTGCGGTGCGCGGGTGAACTGCGTTGCTGTCGGGCAGTCAGCAGTGGCGCCTTTCTCACCTGGCGAGGATCTGGCGCCACCCGGCGGACGACGTCTGATGATGAGGTGCAGCCTCAGCAGTGACCCTGCCGCGGTGACGATGCTGTGCCGCCCGGCTCGGCCATCCCCACCACGTGCGTGCGCCGCCGACACCAGGGCCACCAGTGGTGACGCAGTGGTGCTGGTGCGGAGCAGACGTGGTGCCACCGGGCCGCCGGCCGATCTGGACCAGGTGTGAGGGGGGCGGCGCGTCGCCGGCGCTGCCCGGCATCGATTGTGCGGCGCTGCAAGGACTGCCTGACCATCGGCCATGCACGCCAGCCGGCGTCATGGTGATGAGGGGACGCAGGCGTGTGTTGGAAGGTCACCGTTAGTCGCCCGGCCGGCTCTGTCTAACTCCCCCCCACCCCCACCCCACCCCCACCCCCCACCCCCACCACCCCCACCGCCACCGCCACGCCTTTGAACGGTTAACGGGACGGCCTTTGAAATCTGAATAACTATTTTCGTTCGATCATGTTGTCCAAGTGTTGCAAGCCGAGCGTAATTTCATGTTATCTCGCCAAATATTACACCAGTGACATGCTTCATCCATACGAGGCAAAAATAATACCACACTCTTTGCTCTGTTTTAGATAACATAGCTTAACCACTGATAAAAGCAATCATGTACTATGAAGCAATTCTATAAATCATGGTCCGAAGTGCGTCATTGTCATTGTATAACGGTAGTGAAGCAGATCTCTTGCTCTGCAATGTTTGTTCTTGAAGATTTACCTTCATATTTTGCTTGACGTGTGCAAATGCCTTGTTCAAGGAAAAGGCTTTATGACGAAATTAAGTTTGTTTTGGTGAATCCAGCACTGGTTAAGGACTAGCTAGACAACCGCAGAGCTAGACGCAGAGCTATCATTCAGGACAAAGTAAAATGCATCGAACAGATGGTGTATAAACAGTTCGAGCAGATGGTGGTGGCCCATGAGACCTGAATATGTCTACCATGAGGAGCGACAGGGGCCACACATACAAAAGAGGGCCCACCTGACGGCTGGAATGCCCATTTCAGCTGCAAAGGGTCGTCCCGACTGGACAGGACCCCTCATAACTGAGGGATATACAGGGTGCCTGTGAGCCAGTAATGGCTGGGATGCTTCTGGGTTTGAAAGGGCTCCCCGAGGGACGACGAAGGCCCTGAAGAGATAACCAGGAACAGTCAGGGCTCATCAGAGTTCTAACGCCCCTGACTGAAAGCTAGACAGGGCCATGGAGGATTGTGATGGCCCCTAAGAGCAGGACAGTTCTCTTAGGGTGACTATGGATAAAGAGATCTAAGGAAGACCAACTAGCACCCCCTGAGATCAGGAGAGCCAGTAAGGGATGGCCACTGCCCCTGAAAATCAGAGTGCCTGGACTGGCGAGTGTTGTGAGCAATACTGCAGACCCACTCCAGGGCTAAGATGTCCTGGAAACCAAAGAGGTGTATGTCATATATGTGTTCGCTGAATGTGTTCGAACTCTGATGGGCTTCGGAGAGGTGTAATGCTGCTGCCAGGGCCGGGAGCCGACAACTGGCCCAGGTGGGTCTGAAGCTTGTCCCTTGACGGATTCTCGCCGGACCGGAGAACTACCGACCGAGTGTGACCCTCGCTCGGCCTTCGGCCCGTCCCTGTCTACTGAGAGTAGCGCCGGGCGTGGGTGTCTCGTCTCTGTGTCACACGAGGTACTCCGGCCCTGTCCCTGTCTACTGAGAGTAGTGCATGGCGTGGGAGTCTCGTCTCTGTGTCACACGAGATACTCCGGTCCTGTCCCTGTCTACTGAGAGTAGTGCATGGCGTGGGAGTCTCGTCTCTGTGTCACACGAGGCACTCCGGCCCTGTCCCTGTCTACTGAGAGTAGTGCATGATCTGGGAGTCTCGTCTCTGTGTCACACGAGATACTCCGACCCTGTCCCTGTCTACTGAGAGTGGTGCATGGCGTGGGAGTCTCGTCTCTGTGTCACACGAGGCACTCCGGCCCTGTCCCTGTCTACTGAGAGTAGTGCATGGTCTGGGAGTCTCGTCTCTGTGTCACACGAGATACTCCGGTCCTGTCCCTGTCTACTGAGAGTAGTGCACGGCGTGAGAGCCTCGTCTCTTTGTCACACGAGATACTCCGACCCTGTCCCTGTCTACTGAGAGTAGTGCATGGCGTGGGAGTCTCGTCTCTGTGTCACACGAGGCACTCCGGCCCTGTCCCTGTCTACTGAGAGTAGCGCCAGGGCGTGGCTGTCTGGTCTCTGTGTCACACGAGGTACTCCGGCCCTGTCCCTGTCTACTGAGAGTGGTGCATGGCGTGGGAGTCTCGTCTCTGTGTCACACGAGGCACTCCGGTCCTGTCCCTGTCTACTGAGAGTAGTGCATGGTCTGGGAGTCTCGTCTCTGTGTCACACGAGATACTCCGGTCCTGTCCCTGTCTACTGAGAGTAGTGCATGACGTGGGAGTCTTGTCTCTGTGTCACACGAGGTACTCCGGTCCTGTCCCTGTCTACTGAGAGTAGTGCATGGTCTGGGAGTCTCGTCTCTGTGTCACACGAGATACTCCGGTCCTGTCCCTGTCTACTGAGAGTAGTGCATGACGTGGGAGTCTTGTCTCTGTGTCACACGAGATACTCTCCGGTCCTGTCCCTGTCTACTGAGAGTAGTGCATGGTCTGGGAGTCTCGTCTCTGTGTCACACGAGATACTCCGGTCCTGTCCCTGTCTACTGAGAGTAGTGCATGGCGTGGGAGCCTCGTCTCTGTGTCACACGAGGTACTCCGGTCCTGTTCCTGTCTACTGAGAGTAGTGCATGGCGTGGGAGTCTCGTCTCTGTGTCACACGAGATGCTCCGGTTCTGTCCCTGTCTACTGAGAGTAGTGCATGGCGTGGGAGCCTCGTCTCTGTGTCACACGAGGTACTCCGGTCCTGTCCCTGTCTACTGAGAGTAGTGCATGGTCTGGGAGTCTCGTCTCTGTGTCACACGAGATACTCCGGCCCTGTCCCTGTCTACTGAGAGTGGTGCATGGCGTGGGAGCCTCGTCTCTGTGTCACACGAGGCACTCCGGTCCTGTCCCTGTCTACTGAGAGTAGTGCATGGCGTGGGAGTCTCGTCTCTGTGTCACACGAGGCACTCCGGTCCTGTCCCTGTCTACTGAGAGTAGTGCATGGCGTGGGAGTCTCGTCTCTGTGTCACACGAGGTACTCCGACCCTGTCCCTGTCTACTGAGAGTAGTGCATGGCGTGGGAGTCTCGTCTCTGTGTCACACGAGATACTCCGGTCCTGTCCCTGTCTACTGAGAGTAGTGCATGGCGTGGGAGTCTCGTCTCTGTGTCACACGAGGCACTACGGCCCTGTCCCTGTCTACTGAGAGTAGTGCATGGCGTGGGAGTCTCGTCTCTGTGTCACACGAGGTACACCGGTCCTGTCCCTGTCTACTGAGAGTAGTGCATGGCGTGGGAGTCTCGTCTCTGTGTCACACGAGATACTCCGGCCCTGTCCCTGTCTACTGAGAGTGGTGCATGGCGTGGGAGCCTCGTCTCTGTGTCACACGAGATGCTCCGATCCTGAGTATCTTCTGCTGCTCCTTGGTAGGAGAGCTGCGTGGTCAGAACAACAGTCACCAGCGTGTTTACAAACGTGTCACCAGTGTTGCCAGAGCGTCACCACATCGTCGCCGCCGTGTCACCACCGCATCACCACCGCGTCACCATCACGTCACCACCGTGTCACTATCACTTTACCACCACGCCAACACCACGTCACCATCACGTCACCACCACGTCACCACCGCGTCACCATCACGTCACCACCACGTCACTATCATCTCACCACCGCGTCACCACCACGTCACCACCGCGTCACCACCGCGTCACCATCACGTCACCACCACGTCACTATCATCTTACCACCGCGTCACCGCACGTCACCACCACGTCACCACCACGTCACCAACGTGCAGGGCCGAGCGCCGTGGGCGGATCGGCTCCATGTGTCAACAGCATTTGCCGCCGGCCGGCTATGGGAGCTGCCCTGACGGGTGACCCGGCGACCCGGCGTGGCGCCGACTCGGCGGAATCGCATGTCGGCACGCACACGTACACAGGCGACGGGCCGAGCGCGGTGGTGATTAGCCGTGGCTCAGGTCACAGGACAGGACCACCTGGTGCGGTGGCGCCCGTTCTGCGAATGCGCGGCATCGACCGCCCGCCGCCGCCCCGTCCCCCCCCCCAGGCCGGTGTGGGGCATGTCGAGAGCGCGTTAGTTCGCCGGTGCTGTGCCTAAAGGAACCTAACGCGTATGCGACGAGCCAATGGAATGCGGCCGGGCTTCGTCTCTGTTTTCTTGAGTTGCGTTCTTATTATGCATTGCTGAATGCAGTTTTCTTTTCAGTTGCCTGCTTGACCATTTTTAATGTCTTCCTCGCCTCAGCTGCCTTCCTCGGCAGAACGAATACAGCTAGCCATCGTGCGTACACGGATTTTTACCACCTTCGACAGTGCAGCGGGACTAGGCCTTCCCCTCTGCCCTGCGTGATTCAAAATTGAAAGTGCTAGCGACATTGAACAAGAAACCACCGCATGACAGGTGTCGAGATCGCGCGATTAATCGTGTGACCGCACGAGGTTACATGTGCGGACCCGCTCGCGGTCGGATTTCTTCTTGCTTTGGGGCTGACTCTTGCTCACTTGATATCTAGTCCAACGCTGCCACCCTTGAAACTGGAACGCTGGCACCAGTGGAATGCTGGCACCCTTTAAACACGGGTACTATCTGACCTGGCGTAGGAAGCTACCTCACATAGGCCTGGCGCACGAAGAATGCAAGCGGAGAGATGCCAGAGTATGGTGACATGCCAATAGTGCTTCTCCACCATGTTTCATCGCCTCTTTTATTCGACCATGAGAATGAACGAATGCCGATTCCTCCAATCACGTGCGACCAAAGCGGCCATCGGTGGTGACGTTGGTATGGGGAGAGACGCGGGAGGGAGGGGAAAGGTCGTCCATACAGGCGTTGGCATGGGTTCGCATCTTATGCCGGGGGAGGACGGAATGGTTTTGAGGGTAGTTCTTCTCCAAACAGCTCAATGCACATAATGTTGCATTTCTGAGCTGACGCGCACCGTAAGTCATGTCGGCAGATTGATGGTGTTGTGCTATGGAATGTGGCATATTTTTATATAATTTGGAAAGTGAATAGTCCTTTAAAAGAGCTCATGCCATTGCCAGGTATACACCATTTCTACTATTACACCGATAAAACACACAATCATAAAGCTAAAATGATATTGCGCTCAAAACCAGTAGCTGTTCTAACATCGGAAAAGAGGGCGTCTACGAATAGGCCGGCATCCACGGAAGAATATTACCAACAGCACAGCCAAGAAAACAATATTTACAGGAACGGAAGTTGCGCGGTCGGCCCACCTTTCTCACGAACCAACTCGCGCCACCTTATCCTATTGGTTGTTGGCGGGCGATACGACGGTTTTGGTGGTGGATTGGAGTTCAGGGGCGCGTCGACATCTAGGGTCAGTTTGCGCCCATAACTGAAATGTAATCAATCTACGGTGCTGCTATCATAGCTCACTATCCATCTTCACGGATGGGGGTATATCAAATCAAGGCGAGCTTGTCGAATGAACATAAAAATATTCCTAAACGCAAGGGCTTCAGAGTCGTTCCCTATAAGCATACGTAAAGAAGTCGGTGTTCAACCGTCCTAAAATACGATACGACGGTTTTGAAACACACCGACTGCGAGTGAGACGGACAATGGGCAAGATTTCGGATATACAATGAAAATTGGAGAGAAGGGGAGGGCGCAGTTTATCCCACTCCCAACCTCAAACATTGTGACTTAAATCCTTTCCTGCCCTTCTCTTCGTCTTTGATAGCGCGAAAATCGTGGAAAATCGGGGACGACCGGCCGACTACAGCCCACTCAGGCAGCAAGCGTTCAGCTTTGCCTTCAAGCAGGAAGTCACCCTGTGCTGACTTGAGAAGGAGAGACTATTCCCACCACAGCGTGCTCACCGGCGAAACCAAATTTGACGCGCTGGACGTGCAGCGCAGTGTACGATTTCGCAGTGAAATGGGATCGCGGTACCTCGGTCCGTTCGACTCTTAACTCTTGATCGCAACACCGTGCATTCGAATTCCGCGACCGCCGGCATTACCATGTTCACCTGCAGCCAATCAGAGTGGCAGTTCTGCAACGCTCTGCGACCGAGCAGTCGAATCCGTCGTAAAGGAACCCAAATGCTGTGCAAATTCGACCATTGACGGCTAACCGACGCTGATTAAATTTCATAGGCGATGCCCTAGTTTTAGACCCGTCGCCAGGGCAAGCGTTTATTTGTAGTCATGGCAACGGGCATTGTGTCACCACCGGCAGTGCGGGCGCCACTGATATCCATCTTGCGAGGACTCGGGAGTCCTTCCCACTGACCTACGGCCTGACCACGGCGTTACAAACGCTTCGCCTGTTTCTTGTTGTATATTCACGACAAAGCCTTTACAACGATTGGCCGGCGCGCAACGCGCACGACACAGCCACGGCCAACGCCACCACCACTCCGCCAACTGCCACGGTCAAAACCACCACCACTCCGCCAACTGCCACGGTCAAAACCACCACAGCTCCGCCAACTGCCACGGCCAACACCACCACAGCTCCGCCAACTGCCACGGCCACCACCACCACAACTCCGCCAACTGCCACGGCAAGACCACCACAACTCCGCCAACTGCCACGGCCACCGCCACCACAACTCCGTCCACAACCGCCGCCGCCAGCTTCCAGCCTCCACCCCACGTCCCGCCAGCCCGGCGACAAGTGCTCCGCTTCGCCGACCTCTCCGTCACCGCCACCGCCTCCGCCACCACCGACGGCCAGCCAGCGCCACACCCGACAAACACGACGCATGCATCTACCGCCGGCCACGGAGCGATCGCACGGCCCGTCGCTCCCAGCCGCGCGCCAACAACACAGAGACAACGAACGCCGCGCGCGAAGCCGCCGCCAGCCTGCGCCCTTCGCGAGACCACCAACGGAAATAAATATATACAGGAGCAGGTTGCTGCCGCTGAAATAAATAGGTGCGCTCGGGCGGGCGGACGGGCGCCGGTCGGCTGCTACACATGGTGCCTCTTCAGGTCACGGGGCGGCCAGCTCGGGCCGCAAGCCGGGTCACAGTACAGGGTGACGACACAAGCATGCGACTCGGGAAAAATACCGGACGAGACAGTTCTTTGGGACTCGGGGCGCCGAACGAGGCGCCCACATACACACCGCCATGGGGGAGGTCTCGCCGGGAGGGACTGTAGGAGCGCAGCTACCGCGGGAGGGGGGCGACTACCGCGGGAGGGGGGGGGGGGCGACTACCGAGGGATGGACTGTGGAGCCGAGTGGCACTCACACACATTCGGGGAAGAGCCCTCTTCCAACTTACTTCCATCCGCAAGCATCAGGCCCACGGGAATGCATCGTAGCGAAGAAATTGACACAGCTCGAGCTCTCTGTCGCAGTAGCGTTGCGTTCGGCGTAGCGCTACCGCCCGCGGATGGTACACAGCCGGCGCGGCGACTCGGGGCGATCCGCCCACCAGCCTGTCGTGCCGCCAAAAGGCTCCGTCGGCTGGGTTAAATACTTTGTGTGGGGAGACGGCGTTGGATGGCAAATCTCTCGGGAGACGCGCCCTCACACAGATGACGGTCGCCGGCCCGCCGGAGAGAGAGAGAGACAAAGACCGAGAGACGGAGAGACAGAGAGACAGAGAGACAGAGGGAGTGAGAGAGAAAGAGGTGGCGGTAGGACTGCTGTGTATTCCGGTGGCGGTAGGACTGCTGTGTATTCCGGTGGCGGTAGGACTGCTGTGTACGCCGGTGGCGGTAGGACTGCTGTGTATTCCGGTGGCGGTAGGACTGCTGTGTACGCCGGTGGCGGTAGGACTGCTGTGTACGCCGGTGGCGGTAGGACTGCTGTGTACACCGGTGGCGGTAGGACTGCTGTGTACGCCGGTGGCGGTAGGACTGCTGCGTATTCCGGTGGCGGTAGGACTGCTGTGTACGCCGGTGGCGGTAGGACTGCTGTGTACACCGGTGGCGGTAGGACTGCTGTGTATTCCGGTGGCGGTAGGACTGCTGTGTATTCCGGTGGCGGTAGGACTGCGGTGTACACCGGTGGCGGTAGGACTGCTGTGTACACCGGTGGCGGTAGGACTGCTGTGTATTCCGGTGGCGGTAGGACTGCTGTGTACGCCGGTGGTGGTAGGACTGCTGTGTACACCGGTGGCGGTAGGACTGCTGTGTACACCGGTGGCGGTAGGACTGCTGTGTATTCCGGTGGCGGTAGGACTGCTGTGTACACCGGTGGCGGTAGGACTGCTGTGTACACCGGTGGCGGTAGGACTGCTGTGTATTCCGGTGGCGGTAGGACTGCTGTGTACACCGGTGGCGGTAGGACTGCTGTGTACGCCGGTGGCGGTAGGACTGCTGTGTATTCCGGTGGCGGTAGGACTGCTGTGTACGCCGGTGGCGGTAGGACTGCTGTGTACACCGGTGGCGGTAGGACTGCTGTGTACGCCGGTGGCGGTAGGACTGCTGTGTATTCCGGTGGCGGTAGGACTGCTGTGTACGCCGGTGGCGGTAGGACTGCTGTGTATTCCGGTGGCGGTAGGACTGCTGTGTACGCCGGTGGCGGTAGGACTGCTGTGTATTCCGGTGGCGGTAGGACTGCTGTGTACGCCGGTGGCGGTAGGACTGCTGTGTATTCCGGTGGCGGTAGGACTGCTGTGTACGCCAGAGGTAGAATGACTATATAGTCCACGCGACTGTGGCAGCACTTATGACCTGATCAGTGGCTGTAAAGTTTGTCATTTTCATGCTGGTGTCCCTGTCGAATGTGTTCGATACAACAAAAATTTGGACCAGCATTGCCCTGAAGTTTTTCTCCCACAAGATCGACACTTAAACTACGAGTATACACGCCAAATAATTATATATTTGCTACGGTAACAATCAAGTCAGCAACTGCCAATGTCATGGCCGGAGATCCAGGGTAGATCCGGACTCAGCTTGGTTTCATACCCCGTTGAGGTTAATTTGTAAACTTCCCTATATAATCTGAAAACGTCCGGGCCCGGACTCACCTAGTTTAGTGAGAGATGACCAGCCAACATTATGACGTATGTTAACTAGGCATACCTTTGGTGAACTGCATTTGAATCGTGAAACATACAACATGAAGCTCCAGTTTCTTGCATAATTTGCATTGCTGCATTACGACCAAAAAAAATACTTAGACAATGCAGCATTGCTTCTGCCAGGCCGACCTGCATCTAAAAAGGAATGGATTTACCACAGCTACCAGTTTTTTGGCGGTGCTGAGATTCGAATCCGGACTCCTCGACCGGAACTAAGACGTGCTGATAGCCGCGCTACTGAAGACACTGAGGCGCTATTCATAGCAACTGAGTACTGCAGCAGTTGGCGAGAGGTCGCAATTCCGACGGAGAAGCCCCGAGACGAGGCCCACTCTCGCCAGAAGGCCAAGACGGGTACGGGTCGATGGAACTGCTTGCCAATCGATGCCCTTCTAAGTGTGAGGCACGTGACGACGACAGGATGGCTGCAGACGATAAAGAGACGACCGACTGATGGATGCAGACACGGCCACGCAGAAATGACAGCCTAGAGCCCAGAAATGCGAGATAACCAAAGGTCAGTCTCCAGCAGGAAATCTAGACCTGTCTCCAGCACACCGACGGTCAAGGTCACGCACAGCAAGTCAACTGGGCCTAGGACAGCAGAGCACGCGTTACCAGCTTGGGTTGGGGAACCTCAGGAGTGCGTGCCGACTTGAGAAAATGCCACATCTCAACCTCATTGGTGTCTTCACGTGCACATGGCCTAGAGCACATGGGGGGACCTTGGGGCGTACAGACTGCAAATCTGTGGGGAGGACAGTTTATGGCGCATCAGCCATGGTAATCATTTTAGGGGGCAGAACCGAACCGGAGGTAAGTTTTCCTATCAACGTCATTAGGCTGATGGCAAAAATCCCAGAGAAGTGTGTGGGGGAGACGCATGCCCCTGCCTCCATGTTTCCACGTGCACGCGTCAGTCTAGTGGATACACCAGTTGGTGGATAGGTGGCACGGCAGGCGCGGGTGAAGGGATCACCGGACTTTCGGCATGAAGACCTCCACATGTCGTCCGACAGACGCGGCTCTGTGACGAGTCACCAGCGCCGGAAATACGTGGCGCAACCACAAGCAACCGGTGCGTCACGCCGAGCCACAACACCGAATGCTCAGAATGGCCACAGTTTACGATGACTATCAGCCATAACGTCTATGGACATTGTGTCTACAGCCAGCAATCTCATGGTGTACAGCGTAAGTAGATGCAGGCCAATGGCGACATATAGACAAAAGACAACCGACGAAATCGACCACAGAGGACGGCAGCAGCAGCTACCCCATCTCCACCCTTCAGCTCCACTGCATCACCTGTGCATCAATGAACAAGCACATAGCAAATATATGGCACTGTGGCCAGATGGTAAACAAAATAACCATCACAGTGACACCAGTAGAAAACAACTCCAAAGCAAGTGTAAAACTCAGCTAAGAAATCAAATTAACATCGCAACGCTACTTAGTGCTTACAATTATCACCAATCTATTTCCGTGAACGCACTATTATGTTGTCAGCAGCGCTTCGGAGCAGCAGGCCTAACGATGGGCTTCCACGCTCCCGGACACCCCGCACGCGCTCAGCTAACCACAGATTACCCGAACTAACCACAGATCACCCGAGCTAACCTCGCCGCTGTCGAACCAACACCGATCGGCAGCCGCACCACGTCAACAGCACAGATTGCGCGGCAAGGGCAGCCGGCTGCGACAGCGGGTAGACAGCGCTCGCTTCAGCGACGCAGACGGCTTTAATTCAGCCTGACGGCACGCATCGTAATCGTCTCCGTCCCGATCCTGCCACGACCCACGATTGACGCGACGGCTGTGTCTACAGAACAGGTTGCCGACAGATGGCGGTGGTGTACCACTATAGGTGGCGGTGGTGTACCACTATAGATGGCGCTTCCACCGCGACCGTCGGCGCTACTCTACCGATGTACGCACACGTGCGGGCGCACAGTGTCGACAGATCGATACGGCTGGCGCCGCCGCTCACGGAAACTCGTCGTCGCTGGACAGCAGCGTGGTCTTCTCAGTGTAGCTGAGGCCGCTGACGCGCGGGTTGTTGGGCCGCTTGTTGCCATGGAGACTGGACTGCGGCACGCCCGCGTCGCCGTCGTAGCTGCCCGAGTGGCTGCGCGAGTGCGACTTGTTGGCCGGCCGGCCGCCAGCTGAAACCCAACGGGGCGCGTCACCGCGGCTGCGTTCCACGACCGTCCACTGGTCCGTCAGCCCCGCACCCGTCGTTCATTGGTTCCACTCACCACCGCGCCCACCGTTTATTGGTCCCACAACTAGCAGGCTTGCGAATAGCCCACCATGACTAGCCGGGCGCAGGTTTGCTGCCAGCTCGTCCTGGGGCCTCCTCTGTCACGACGCCGACTGGAAGCGCAGCTATGCAAACGCAAATCAGCTATCAGAAAAGCGTGCAAACAAAATGCACGAGCCATCGGCAATAGCGTTTAATGCCGTCTTACGTTTTGTTTGCGTTCCTGGTCCTGATTCAGCGATACCCACGAACTAGAACAGTTGCAGATGGCGGCATCGCACAAGCAAAAATAGAAGACACGTCATCAATGCCAAAGATGTAGGGTGTAAGCGAACAAAGCAGGCAAGGCAACAAGCGTAGCGCTGAGCAAGACTAGCAACCGTGCGACATGCGGCAGACAGGCTATACAACAGGAAGGCTAGTGAGGTGTGTCGGCACTCTGAGGCATAGGTGGGCTCAACTCGAGCAGGGGCATGTAAGGGGTCAGTTCGGATACACAACAGTCTGGACACAAACACCAGACCAGGGTCATATCAGCGGCTAGACCGGATACACAACAGTCTGAGCATTGACACAGACCGGGGACATATCAGAGGCCAGACCGAATACACAACAATCTGGGCACAGACACAGACCAGGGCCGCATCAGAGGCTAGACATATCGGAGGCCTATCATGCTATTACAGCACCATCGTTGTAGCATCATCAGGGCAGTTACAACACCACCATCATCAAGACAACTACAGCACCACTGTCACCACAGCATCTACAGAACCAGCCTGACCCTGGCAGCTGCAGCAACAGGGCCATCAAGACAGCTACCTCACAGTCACCAGGACAGGCACAGCATTCAATGTTATCAGGACAAGTACAACACCATCATCACCAGGATAGCAACAGCAGCATCGTCACCAGGGCAGGTGCAGGGCCACCGTCACCAAGACAGCCACAACACCACCTGAGCGTAGCATCACCGGGAGCATTGCAATAACAGCGGGAGCGGCTGGAACCGTAGTGCGCCGAGCCTCACGCCGTGTTGAACACTCGGCTGGACGTCGCCACTCCTGCACACGAAACGCTACCCGACCGCTGAACGGGCGGCCCCAAACGGCCACACTTCCGCCCGTACACCAGGACTGAGAGAGGCAGGACTGAGAGAGACAGTACTGACATAGGCAGGGCTGAGAGAGAGTCAGGACCAAGAGAGGCAGAACTGAGAGAGAGGCAGGACTGAGAGAGGCAGGACTGAGGGAGGCAGGACTGAGAGAGGCAGGACTGAGAGAGAGGCAGGACTGAGAGAGAGGCAGGGCTGAGAGAGAGGCAGGACTGAGAGAGAGGCAGGACTGAGAGAGAGGCAGGGCTGAGAGAGAGGCAGGACTGAGAGAGAGGCAGGACTGAGAGAGAGGCAGGGCTGAGAGAGAGGCAGGACTGAGAGAGAGGCAGGACTGAGAGAGAGAGAGAGAGGCAGGACTGAGGGAGGCAGGGCTGAGGGAGGCAGGACTGAGAGAGGCAGGACTGAGAGAGGCAGGATTGAGAGAGGCAGGACTGAGAGAGGCAGGACTGAGAGAGGCAGGACTGAGAGAGGCAGGACTGAGAGAGGCAGGACTGAGAGAGACAATACTGACATAGGCAGGGCTGAGAGAGAGGCAGGACTGAGAGAGGCAGGACTGAGGGAGGCAGGACTGAGAGAGGCAGGGCTGAGAGAGGCAGGACTGAGGGAGGCAGGGCTGAGAGAGACAGTACTGACATAGGCATGGCTGAGAGAGACAGTACTGACATAGGCAGGGCTGAGAGAGAGGCAGGACTGAGGGAGGCAGGACTGAGAGAGGCAGGACTGAGAGAGGCAGGGCTGAGAGGCAGTACTGAGGGAGGCAGGACTGAGAGAGGCAGGGCTGAGAGAGGCAGGACTGAGAGAGGCAGGGCTGAGAGAGGCAGTACTGACATAGGCAGGGCTGAGAGAGAGGCAGGACTGAGGGAGGCAGGACTGAGAGAGGCAGGGCTGAGAGAGGCAGGACTGAGAGAGGCAGGGCTGAGAGAGAGGCAGTACTGACATAAGCAGGGCTGAGAGAGGCAGGACTGAGAGAGGCAGGACTGAGAGAGGCAGGGCTGAGAGAGAGGCAGTACTGACATAGGCAGGGCTGAGAGAGAGGCAGGACTGAGAGAGGCAGGACTGAGAGAGAGGCAGGGCTGAGAGAGAGGCAGGACTGAGGGAGGCAGGACTGAGAGAGGCAGGACTGAGAGAGGCAGGGCTGAGAGAGGCAGGACTGAGGGAGGCAGGGCTGAGAGAGACAGTACTGACATAGGCAGGGCTGAGAGAGAGGCAGGACTGAGAGAGGCAGGACTGAGAGAGGCAGGGCTGAGAGAGGCAGGACTGAGAGAGGCAGGACTGAGAGAGGCAGGACTGAGAGGAGAACGAGAGAGACAGGACTGACATAGGCTGGGCTGAGAGAGAGGCAGGACTGAGAGAGGCAGGACCAAGAGAGGCAGGACTGAGAGAGAGGCAGGACTGAGAGAGAGGCAGGGCTGAGAGAGGCAGGACTGAGGTAGAGGCAGGACTGAGAGAGGCAGGGCTGAGAGAGGCAGGACTGAGAGAGGCAGGACTGAGAGAGGCAGGGCTGAGAGAGACAGTACTGACATAGGCAGGACTGAGAGAGGCAGGACTGAGAGAGGCAGGACTGAGAGGAGGGCTGAGAGGGCAGGCTGAGAGAGAGACAGTACTGACATAGGCAGGGCTGAGAGAGACAGTACTGACATAGGCAGGGCTGAGAGAGAGGCAGGACTGAGAGAGGCAGGACCAAGAGAGGCAGGACTGAGAGAGGCAGGACTGAGAGAGGCAGGACTGAGAGAGGCAGGACTGAGAGAGGCAGGGCTGAGAGAGACAGTACTGACATAGGCATGGCTGAGAGAGACAGTACTGACATAGGCAGGGCTGAGAGAGAGGCAGGACTGAGAGAGGCAGTACTGACATAGGCATGGCTGAGAGAGACAGTACTGACATAGGCAGGGCTGAGAGAGAGGCAGGACTGAGAGAGGCAGGACTGAGAGAGGCAGGGCTGAGAGAGAGGCAGTACTGAGGGAGGCAGGACTGAGAGAGGCAGGGCTGAGAGAGGCAGGACTGAGAGAGGTCAGGGCTGAGAGAGGCAGTACTGACATAGGCAGGGCTGAGAGAGAGGCAGGACTGAGGGAGGCAGGACTGAGAGAGGCAGGGCTGAGAGAGGCAGGACTGAGAGAGGCAGGGCTGAAAGAGAGGCAGTACTGACATAGGCAGGGCTGAGAGAGGCAGGACTGAGAGAGGCAGGGCTGAGAGAGGCAGTACTGACATAGGCAGGGCTGAGAGAGAGGCAGGACTGAGAGAGGCAGGACTGAGAGAGAGAGGCAGGGCTGAGAGAGGAGGCAGGACTGAGAGAGGCAGGACTGAGAGAGGCAGGGCTGAGAGAGGCAGGACTGAGAGAGGCAGGACTGAGAGAGGCAGGGCTGAGAGAGACAGTACTGACATAGGCAGGACTGAGAGAGGCAGGACTGAGAGAGGCAGGACCAAGAGAGGCAGGGCTGAGAGAGGCAGGACTGAGAGAGAGGCAGGACTGAGAGAGAGGCAGGGCTGAGAGAGGCAGGACTGAGGGAGGCAGGACTGAGAGAGGCAGGGCTGAGAGAGGCAGGACTGAGAGAGGCAGGACTGAGAGAGGCAGGGCTGAGAGAGACAGTACTGACATAGGCAGGACTGAGAGAGGCAGGACTGAGAGAGGCAGGACTGAGAGAGGCAGGACTGAGAGAGGAGGGTGAGAGAGACAGTACTGACATAGGCAGGGCTGAGAGAGACAGTACTGACATAGGCAGGGCTGAGAGAGAGGCAGGACTGAGAGAGGCAGGACCAAGAGAGGCAGGACTGAGAGAGGCAGGACCGAGAGAGGCAGGACTGAGAGAGGCAGGACTGAGAGAGGCAGGGCTGAGAGAGACAGTACTGACATAGGCATGGCTGAGAGAGACAGTACTGACATAGGCAGGGCTGAGAGAGAGGCAGGACTGAGAGAGGCAGGACTGAGAGAGGCAGGACCAAGAGAGGCAGGACTGAGAGAGGCAGGAGCAAGAAATGCAGGGCTGAGGGAGGCGGGGCTGAGAGAGGCAGGAGCAAGAAAGGCAGGGCTGGGAGAGAGGCAGGGCTGAGAGAGAGGCAGGACTGAGAGAGAGGCAGGACTGAGAGAGGCAGCACTGAGAGAGAGGCAGGGCTGAGAGAGAGGCAGGACTGAGAGAGAGGCAGGACCGAGAGGCAGGACTGAGAGAGAGGCAGGTCTGAGAGAGGCAGGACTGAGACGGCCCTCTGCCGAGCACCCACCGGCTGACACCAGCTCACGACAACCGCACCTCAGCGAACAACGCGGTGAGAAGGTAGATGGGATTGGCTTGGATATGGACTGGACTGTGAGGTCGGTCAGGTTTCACCACTTAGCGTCCGGAGGTAAAGAGTAAACAACGCCGGTGCGGACAGTGCCTGAATCCCATCACCAGTGCGGACAGTGCCTGAATCCCAACACCAGTGCCAAAGATGCCTGAATCCCAACACCAGTGCCGAGTGCTTCACTCCCATCACCAGAGCCGATAGCGCCTGAATTCCATCACCAGTGCCGACAGTGCCCGAATCAGTGCCAACAGTGCCTGAATCCCATCGCCAGTGCCGACGGTGCTTCACGCCCACCACCAGTGCTGGCGGCGCAGCTGCCGCAGCAGGGTCGCACCGCCTCCAGACAAGTGCAGCCCAAGCCAAGCGTCGCACACCATCCTGCTGGTATCCCCGGCCACACTGGAGTCCACCTGCTGCGGCAGCGGCGGCGGCGGCGGCGGCGGCGGCCGGCGCGCGCAGCTCCTGTAACTGGGCGGCGGCGGCCGGCGCCGGGCTCGGCGACGTCACGTCCAGATCGGCCGCGTGTCGGCGGCTGCCGTCGCCGATGCCTGTCGGCCGGCGCGGTCAGACCGGGAGGCGATGCGTGCCGGCGGGTCACCGGCCGTGGCCGACGGTCACCGACCGTCAGTGGGCACACACCAGCTGACTAGACACAGGTCACCAGCGGTCACAGGTCACCACCAGTCGCAGGCCACTACTGGTCACAGGTAACTACTGGGCACAGGTCACCACCGGCCACAGGTCACCACCGGTCACAAGTCACTACTGATCACGGGCAACCGACCGTTAGGAAACACACACCAGCTGACAATACACGTGTCACCATGGCTCACCGGCGTGGCCGACGGTCACCGATCGTCAGTGGGCACACACTAGGTCACTACACGCAAGTCACCACTGGTCACACATCAGCATAACAACCGGGACAGGGCCCGGCCGCCAGACCGCACGTATCACATCCGCAGATTATCATCAGAGCATCACCTCACCACAAGAGCAGGTAACATCACCACTGGTAACACATCACCGTATGAACAGATCGGTACGAGTCACACGACACACGGGAACTGGTCATCGCCCACATAAACACACCGCCGAGAAGTCAAACGGCTCTGTCTTGGGAGCAACTCACCTCGTTACTACGTACTCACAATGTAATGGGGATGCAAGATAACACTCTTACATTACCAACTGCTCCTTCATCCCACCTCATCCAAAGATCATGCGTGCAAACATCGCCAGTGCTCAGGCCCTCGCCACACAACTGAGGCCACGCTCGCTGGACATGTCCTGGGGCCATGCGCAGGTCGATATGCGTCATTCGATGCATGCAAACCTGCGACATACGTCATATACGCAACAGCAAATGGATTGCCCAGCCTGACTTATGGTTCAGGTGTGATATGGTGTCCCCACGGGAAGCACAAGATGCAGTAATATGGTCGTAACGAATTTGCAATATAACGTGTAGGGGCGATGTCAACATCGAAATAAAAGCACAGAGCATTTCAAACTGCTGAAACATCGCAGGCATTCGCGCGGCAGGATCACAGCCCGGGGCTACCGTCTCGAACCCACGGCTACAGCCTGTGGAGACCCGGGCCCAGAGCTCATCACTGTGAATAACTCCCGAACGATGCACGTCTCGGATACACACCTGGACTGGGCCAGCAATCCTTTCTTCAAACAAGCATGTGCATGTGGTGTGTGTGTCTCCGTGTGTGCGCGTGTGCATGCATGCATGTATGTGTATATGCACATGTGTGCATGTATATATTAAATATAAAATCCATATATATATACATGCATGTATGCATGTGGGTGTGTGTTAGCGTGCATATGCGAGTGCGTGCATGTGCGAGAGCGTGTTCGCGCGTGGTATGCGTGTGTGTACGAGCGCGCTTATGAATTTTAAATATTTTGTCACAAAGAATTATTCGAAGTTTGCCATCGAGTACCTGGAACGACTCGCACTGCAGCAAGTCCCAAAAATGAAAACATGGTGCCAAGCACCGCGTGCTCAGTGTGGCACACTTGTGGATGACTTCGACGAGTCTGACATCGCACATAACTTGAGAAGACATCCGCCATCATGCGGAAGTCAGCGAAGACAAGGTGAGGCGAGCTACTACACAGATCACCAAGAAGCTACCAGTGATGCATGATTGGCAGGGAATATTACTCCTGCGAACAAAGATGATTACGCGCATCGGTCACCGCATAAGCCGGGATCGTTATTAAACGTAGACCAGAATATAGGCTCCAGTGCCGCTGCCACCATCTAGAAAGGCAGCTGGAGCTAGACATATGACATTGAAACATCCTAAAACTTAAGCGCATATTTCTTGTTTGTTTATTTGGGATCAAGGACGCATCCACCTGCCTAATCATTTGCGCCAAAACAACCTCATGTGAAATCCAGAAAACGTTCAGCTAAAATCTTAAAGATTTTCTGAATGGTGAACTTGCAAGATATGATTTTCTATCAGAGTATTCGTTTGAAAAGAACATCGAAACACAGCTGAAGTAATGCGTGATAACGAAGCTTACATTATATCAAGAGCGGAAGTCCCCACATTTCATGAACATTTTGGCTATGGGGCGCATGGACCGCATTGGTCAAGAAGCATTCTGTCGCAAAAATTATCATTGGGAAATGACACTGACTTTGTCGAAATGAAAGAATACAGAGGGCATCACTCGTGACTATACTACCAAGCCAAGCACCTAATTCAACAAAGCTATCGAACTTGCCAATACGATGCCGACCAACCTTCAATTTTCAGGTGGCCAGCGAATACACGTCTGTCAATATGTCAAAATACATAGGAATGGCAATCCTCTTCGGTCCACAATACTGCAAATGTCTGCGATCATCTACAGTCAGTCTGCCTCAAGAACTGAACACCAGCTTTGGATCTGAACCGTCAGCTGAGCGCTGTTCAGGCCACCGACGACTACACATATATGAAGGAAGTCAAGCAAACGCCCTAATCGGACAAAAACTGGTGTTCTCGCTTTCTATGAGAGATACGTATGCGGACACACTCCGGTCAGATCAACTGATCATTCTATTTTAAGCAAAACACTGTTTTAGTGTGCACGACAGGCAACCTGTACGCGGGGCGTTCCAGGCCATCGCCCGTCGAAACGACCCGAGATTGTCCGACACTACGTTGCTGCCACCGTCCATCGGAGACACGTCCGGCAGACGTTTTGCTCCATGTCAGCCTTGAACAACACACAGAAATGTTTCTCATCGAGGCAGCTAGTCTAGCTAGCTCCTGGTGGTCGGCCGTATTCATGAATAATGAATTGTCGCCAAGGACGCGGAAAAAGCGTGGGCTGCGTGTAGAACACATTACAAATCTGGTGTAGATAAATACATTTCGCACCTTGTAGCATTCCTGGAAGAGCCATACTTGGAACTACACGTGGAATACTGCATTTGGTTTGGACTTCCAATAATGGGCCTTCTACCACACCTACCCAAAAGACGAAAGGTCCCATGGAAAACTCAGAAAATTCGCAGATCGAACGAATTTTCCGTCCAGTGATGGCCACAATAGAGGGAAGCCAGGGAAGCTAGGGAAGCCCGTCTGGGAGAGGCTGCTTCAGTTGTCTTCTGCGAATTTTTCGTCCAGTGATGGCCACAATAGGGGGAAGCTAGGGAAGCTAGGGAAGCCCGTCTGGGAGAGGCTGCTTCTCCTGCGACACGCTCGGCAGGCAGGTGTCAGTGAGCATGTTTTCGCGGTCAGCCCTGGATAACAGCAATCAACTGCTGGGCTGTCGTTCAGCTACGTATATGACGCGAGAGGCGATTGTGATCGATATCATTTTTCTTGCATC
Organism: Imbricaverruca yamaguchii; assembly: GCA_034440575.1. Classification (NCBI taxonomy): domain Eukaryota; kingdom Metazoa; phylum Arthropoda; class Thecostraca; family Neoverrucidae; genus Imbricaverruca; species Imbricaverruca yamaguchii. The sequence continues at coordinate 1,891,513 of JAOTOL010001603.1, forward strand.
TACGAGCGCCAAATTGACCAATTAGAGTGCAGTATTTTTGTGAAAAGAGCAAGAATACCTTATGTCGAACGCTTTGTGTATGGGTGAGTCGTGTACGTTACGCTTTGTCGCTCGTGGCTCTTCTAGATAGGTTGTGTTGTGGGAGGGATGTTATCGGGACGCTGCGTGGTACCCGGGTGCTTACATATTGTGCACGGATGTTTTCTCCTTCCCGAAATGGGATTTTGTTTTGTGCCAGAATGCAGCAACCAGTCTGGCACAGCATCTTGTATTTTTTTTCCGGTTTCCAAAAAAACGAGGTTCGCCGATGCATGGAAGCTAGCTGTGAGGTAAGCTGCGTTTAAGTCATTTACCATGAATAGGTAGGTACCTACCTGCTTGTTTTTCATCAAGTAGTTAAACACCTAGACGTCACCTGGTTTATTAATGTTGGTGTAAGGTAGCACTTGTATGTGTTTCAGTGCAGCTGCAGAGAGCATGATGGAATATCACAATTTCATGTATCGTGATGTGCCGTCACAATTACAATACATTTTGTCTTAAGGCCTGATTCAAGTAAAATAACAGCTAATTGCATGCATTTATTTCCCGACAATATCAAGTAAACACTTTTGAACAACAATCAAGTAGTTCCCAGTCTCTAGCACCTTTTGTTTCAGTTCTATTAATTTTGTAGCACTGCACCCAACGCATCATGCGCAAAGGCAATGGGAGTTTTTCAAGGTCATTCTTGTGTACGCTTCGGGTCGCTCTGAAGATTAGTCAGCTGACGCTTATCGTCCAAGCTGACTCTATGGGCCTTGGTCGCGGTCACCATCGACAGCGGCCGGCGCCATACTGCAGGCTCAGCGCACGGAACGACCTCCGCCCCCCCCCCTCTCAATGGCGGCACACGGACCGACCTCCCGGTCACCCCCCTCAATAGCGGCACACGGACCGACCTCTCGGTCACCCCCCCCTCACTGGCGGCACACGGACTGACCTCCCGGTCACCCCCTCCCCTCAATGGCGGCACACGGACCGACCTCCCGGTCCCACTCACCGGCGCTGTACTGGGTGTACTGCGAGTACTGCGGGTGGAAGTTGTGGATGGCGTCCGTCATTATGTCCCGAGGGTTCATCGTCTCCTGCCGCCCACACAGACGGCTGTTACCGACACATATACACAGACACACATCGCATCCACACAGCTGCTGCAGATCATACAGATGGCAGTTACACACAAACACAAACGTACATACATACAGCTGTTTCGGGGAACAATTTCACCCAATCCCCCTCCCTCCCACAATAGCCATAAATACTTTCAGTCAGCTGGAGATAACCGATTTTGAGTTGGAATTACTGTCGTCCCCTGAGTGAGCTGTGTGTGCTGTCGTAGCTCAAGCGAGCTGTGAGCGCTGTCGCACCTTGAGTGAGTTGAGGGCGCTGTCGTACCTTGAGTGAGCTGAGGGTGCTGTCATGCCTTGAGTGAGCTGATGGCGATGTCGTACCTTGAGTGAGCTGAGGGCGCTGTCATACCTTGAGTGAGCTGATGGCGATGTCGTACCTTGAGTGAGCTGAGGGCGCTGTCATACCTTGAGTGAGCTGAGGGCGATCCCGTACCTTGAGTGAGCTGAGGGCGCTGTCGCACCTTGAGTGAGTTGAGGGCGCTGTCGTACCTTGAGCGAGCTGAGGACGATGCCGTGCCTTGAGTGAGCTCAGGGTGCTGTCATGCCTTGAGTGAGCTGAGGGCGATGTCGTACCTTCAGTGAGCTGATGGCGATGTCGTACCTTGAGTGAGCTGAGGGCCCTGTCATACTTTGAGCGAGCTGAGGGCGATGCCGTACCTTGAGTCAGCTGAGGGTGCTGTCATACCTTGAGTGAGCTGAAGACACTTACGTGCCTTGAGTAAGCTGAGGGCGATGTCGTACCTTGAGTGAGCTGAGGGCGATGTCGTACCTTGAGTGAGCTGAGGGCGATGGCGTACCTTGAGTGAGCTGGAGATGCTGGTCATGGTGACCGAACGACCGCTTGGATCGCTGAAGCATTCCTGCGAGTACGTCTGTCGAACAAACACAACACACCCGGTCAGAGTCCGGTCACCATTACTGCGAGAACGTCTACCGCAGACACACCATTACTGCGAGTGCCAACGTCTGCTGCACATACACACCATTTTTGTGTACCAATGTTTGCTGCACATACACACCGTTCCTGTGTACCAATGTCTGCTGCACATACGCACCGTTCCTGTGTACCAATGTCTGTTGCACATACGCACCGATCCTGTGTACCAATGTTTGCTGCACATACACACCGTTCATGTGTACCAACGTCTGCTGCACATACACACCGTTCCTGCAAGTATTAACGTGTAAGGCACACACACCATTCCTGCAAATAAGAACGTCTGCAACACAGACACGCCATTCCTACGAGTATGAACGTCTGCAGCACATACACCATTCCTGGCGGTACGTTTGGCGCATATATGAACACACAAACCGACATCCATGTATGCATGTATGTATGGGATATAGATTGTACTTAGATATGGCATGTGTTGATATTCATGGAATAATACATGCATGAGATGGCTATCCAATATTCAGGTATGCATTTTGGTGTCATTTGTCTGGTTACATTAATTTGGCCCCAATTGGTTGCCAGAGTTAAGAAAACCGGCTTTCGGGGCAGCAGAGTTGTGGGAAATCCATATCCTGCTACCGGAGAGTGAGGGGGCAGAATTCACCACCCCTCCTGTTTTTTTTTTGACGATACCTCATGGACAGGCGGATGTCTTGGAATGGAATCTCGTGACTTGGTATAACAAATAAGCGCATCTTATGCAAAGCACAATTTCTAACTCCGTTGGTAAGCATAGGAACTGTAGGATCAAGAAGTAAGAACCGTTGGATCGGCCGACCGGCCGGCCACCGAGCGTCCAAGGCCACAACAGTTTCCTCGGTGCGATGGCGCGGTGTGGTGGCCGATCTCGACCTCATGTAGCTTCAGTGTCATAAAATTACTTCAACATTAACTGTGTGGATGAAGAAAGAAGTTGCTTGGGAATAGTGAAAGATTGGAAGAAAATAAAGGATCGCCACTTAAGGATTAAAAAGCGGAATGCCGTTCACCTCAGTCACATGCATTTTACATTATTTAGCAGTCGTGCGTATAACGACTGCCCACACATATGGCAAAATGGTAAAAACCTAAGACAAGGATGAAATAGCACAATTCCATTAACTGTGACTTTCCAGGACGCATGGTCAATTATTTTACACTGTGTGACCCAAGACAGTGGCCGAGGGTCATGGAGTAGATGCTCATGAGTGTACACTGCAACCGTAATACACAATCCAAATCGTGTACTCCTAGCTTCAGTAGTTTCTGAAATCCAACGGGGAGAGCGAATCTAACCAATACGAGTCAAGAGAAGGGCGTCACGAGAAACTATGTATGTTGGGAAAACAGCCAGGTCCCGGATTTCTGTCATCCATGGCATTATGCTGTTTTATTTCCTTGTTGAAGGATTGAATGAGGTTGATGATGACCGCAGGCTTCTTGTTCGTTTTGAGAGACATTTCCAAATGCTTGAGAAATCTTGACAGAATTTCACAAATTCTCCCGAAAAAAAAGTGAGAAACAAAATGAAAATTATGCTCACTAAAAGTGATACAAGCAAAAATGTACTCGCAAATTGAATAGACCACAACACCAATCTAGCCCGGGGCTATATGCTGACAAGCACCTAAAGGCAAATAACTCGGACCGTTCCAATCACCCATCTACTTCACGAACTTGCTCTACACACATCCCCCCTCAACGCACCGCACCGTGTACATATAACCGATGACGGCCTTTTACCACCGTGGACGCACGAAAATGCCAGTTGGTGCCAATTGATGCTCATGCATGTCAGTGTCTGGTTCATCACTAACCAATCGGCAAGCCATAATGAAGCGCACGGCATGCAAAACATCCGCTAACCCAAACTTTGCGAACAAAAACATCTTCTTGGACGCACGACTTCTTCATCCAAACTGAGCTAACTATACCTCATCTTTTTCTCGGATGCACGATCCCCCAATCCAAACTTGGGTAACCATATCACTCCTTTTTCGGTGCACGATTCCAAATTATAACCCAGCAAACTTTGCGTGATCTTCATTTTGGACGGACGACACGGACAGTCCTAGGCATCAATTTCCAATCTTGTGTTGCTTCACGACGCACTCAGCCGCCTCTGACGTCGGCCGGTCGTCGGCGGAGTCGGCAATTCCCCACCCGACGTTTACGAGTCAACCTCCCTGCAGACCCAGCCGCCTCCCACTCCGACGCCGATCTCCGACAGACCCGACCACACTTCCCGGACCTGACGAGTCAACCTCCCGACAGACCCAGCTGCCTCCCACTCCGACGCCGATCTCCCGCAGACCCGACCACACTTCCCGGACCTGACGAGTCAACCTCCCTGCAGACCCAGCTGCCTCCCACTCCGACGCCGATCTCCCGCAGACCCGACCACACTGCCCGGACCGCGGCCTCACCGTGTGCGGGAAGGCGTAGCGCAGCATTATGGCCGCCAGGAACATCTCGATGCACACGAGGAAGTTCTGGTAGCCGGCCGACATGGTGCCCTTGTTGATGTACGACCTCCTCTCGATGACGTCGCTCCACTCCAGGATGGACAGCAGCATCCCTGCCGAGAGGCGGCGAGGCACGCGTCACACTCGTGCGCCGGCCACTGTGCCACACTGTGCCACACTGTGCCACGCATTCAGCGGTCATTGGCACATTTTTTTTTAAATATAAATTTAATCCGAGTTGTTGTTGGGGTGGCTTGAGGAGCCAGGGTTCAATTGCTAAGCAGAGCCTCTTGCGTGAACCCTGACCCCACCACCCGATCCATGAACATGTTCAACGGCAGAATTTAGACCGAATGTTTAACGTGCCGCCAATGCACCGACACGGCCTCCCAGTAGCTGGTCCCCGGCCGTATCTGGCCAGCTGCCAACTGACACTCCCGGCCGGGGGCTAAATGCGAGCGCGCGAAGCGACTCGAATCCTATGTTGCCAGTACAGGGGAGACCAGTGCAGGCCAGCGCTCTAAACAACTGAGCTACCTGGGTGGCAAACATTCCCACATTCCCACGCAAAGAAACAACCAAACTCGTCCCAGCCGAGGAGTTGCACGGCCTCTACCACAGCGCAGCGTACCCGACACGTTCTGTAGTGAAGGCTTTGAAATTCGCATGAAGGAAGCAGATCATTGTGCACTGGAACCAATGGAACTTGTCAAACCCATGTGAATTATAGTGCCAGTTGGTCTCATATCGTTTTTTTCATATTCGTTCCATTAAAGCCCAAAATGCATCAATGACTGGTGTGTTCACGGCTCTAAACATAGCACAACATGAGTCGATGGCATTTCAACCTTCATGGCATTCACACAAGCTACTAGAAGGAAGATGAGTAGAGGTGTTGTCATGCAGCTATCTGCGGCCTCGGTGGCCGCGGTAGCTCAGTTGGTAGAGCTTGCGACTCTTGATCGCAAGATTGTGGGTTCGAATCTCACAGCCGACGGCATCTATCTAGCCCACCCGCGACCAACCAGCGTGAGAGGTTAGCGACGCTATACGACCTAGCGGTTGAACACGTCGTAAAAGATTCCAAGGTTCTTCTTCTATCTGCAGCCTGCCACCATGACACACCCACACACCAGTCTCCGTGCCGGACCGGCACGGTCGATCGCCAGGCCGCCCCCTCCCCTCCCCGCCCCGCTGCTGCCTAGCACGTGCTGACCGGCAATCGGTTGGTGGTCATTCGCTTTACGACACGTCGACCGTTGATTCATGCAGCGTCGCCAATCTCTCACGCCGATTTGTCGCGGGCGAAGAGTAGCGACAGGTGAGACTCGAACCAACATTCTTCCGATTGTGAGACGGGCGCAACTCACCCCTAGACTACTCGTCCCGCTCCCGACCGGCAATCGCAGTCGCCTCACCCTGCCAGAAGCTGAGGAAGATGACCGACTTTACGGTGAAGAACTTGATGACCGGGTCGAACGGACGCAGCAGGTCGCGCGTGGCGTGGTAGAAGAGGATGAGGGCGTACAGCGCCAGAGACACGCTCACGTTGTACACCAAGGTGATGTAGAGGTAGCCACTGGTCGGGCTGTCGAGGCGCACGGCGTCAGAGACCAACGTCACCGGACGATGCCAAGCGACGATGGTACCGCACAGTGGGAATATCACACGACACCGGGCAGTTGCAAGCAGTGATGACAAGATGCCAGACAGTGGCAGGCAGTGATACTAGGTTAGGTCACTTGGCCTTGAGGGCGCATCGGTTAGATGGATGGGAACTGCAAATCGATCCAAATTGGATAATAATTTTAGCATACTCTGGAGCTATATCATTGCGATTCACTGGTACGAACAGAACCCCTCTCGTAGGTACCAAACTAGGCCTTTAAACAACCAAAACCAGTACATTCTCTGCAAAGACAGCCAAGATAACTTTTAACACGATTCCAAGATGGACAACACTGATTAAAGGTTGTTATTCCACTGAATCAATTGGCATCTTGAACAAGTAACATCCTGGCTATGAAAGCCACCTGACAACATAAAAACAATTGATTTATTTATTATTTGGGCTTAACACGCGCCCTAGAGGGGGGGGGGCGAAATCCGCCCACCCCTGCGGTTTTTCGTAGATAACTCCAGATTTTACCGGCCGATATGCGCCATTGCTTGTGTACCTGCCAATAAATGACCTGCGCGTTGTTTGAAGTAAGAAAAATTAAAATCGACCGAAAATTTTTCGAGTTAGGGGTCGCTAAAGTCAAAAAATGTTATCAGCGCAAGATCACAAATATGGTCGCTGATGCGCTTCCCGTATATTAGCAAAAAGGAAGTGTTCTTGGCAAAACTAGCGACTTGTTTGATGTACATTTTCATGCTACATTGTTCCAGTCATGTCAAGTCACCGAGGTCAAGTCAGGTCATGTTCATAACAGGTTAACACACGCCCTAGAGGGGGTATGGCGAAATCCGAAATCCCCCCCCCCCCCTCCAGTGCGCGTTATTTTCAGAGGCCCTCCAGGGCGCGTGTTAAGGGCGTGCCGACTACAAGGTCATTTAGCGCCCATCAACAACATAAAAATAAGAGCCATTCGGCGTCCAATGTGCGCAGAGCAGTGATTGACTCCTGAAATATGGTGGAATATACCACCTTCTCAAACTCAATCCACATCCTTCTCCAAAAAGTATCGACATCCTGCTCCTTGATGCGTGCTTATACAGCTTGTGTCTCCTTTCTATCAGCATCCTGTTCATAAGTATCATGTTCACGCATCCGATGGGGAATGGTGATACACGAACATTTCGCAACACAATTTCAGGTAAAGGGGTTACCCAAAATGTGGTGTGGCAGTTTGTATGGCAGTTTATTTGTATGTTTGTATTGACAGTATGGCAGTGACAATGCAAGTCTGTGGCATAGGTTTCATTTCCCTTGTCCTCAAAATATCTCTCCTAAATTATGAATCTAAAACGAATGATGAATGCATAGTAATAAGCATCTACACCATTGACTCAAAGTTAAGTTTGAAAGATATCAGAATAATTCCGAATGACACTAATTTCATGCCACGTTTCATTATCCTACTGTGTTCTTTTTCTACAATCACACTTACGAAAAACCATTATTTTAACCCTGGTGCACAGCCAGCTGTGACAGGAGGCGTCCAGTGTTTACCCGGCCAGGCGTGACAGTAGGCGTCCAATGTATACCAGGTCAAGTGTGGCAGGACAGGAGTGTGGCAGTGTGGCAAGTGTGGCAGGACACAGGACAGACAAGAGAAGGTAAGACAGGACACAGGACAGGATAAGACACAGGACAGGATAAGACACAGGACAGGAGAGAAGGTCTGGCTTAGTACCTACGAAAGGAAATACACAGAGGTAGTAAGCAGCCGCATACTGGCAACCGACACCCATCCCGGGGTCGCCAAAGCCCTGCACCGGTAGCCAGTAGCCCACGACTGGTAGCCAGCACTACCACGCGACCCATCGCTGTGGTCCAGCCGATGTCTGACGCACCTCCAGTATCCGTCCGAGTACTCGCCGTACGCCTCCAGCACGATGGTGACCGCGGCCATGGCCGGCTTCACCACGCAGAACTGCAGGGTCGCCTGCTTGCAGAAGCGCAGGAACTCAATGGTGTAGCTGCGGCCGGTCAGACAGCACGTGCAGTTCCAAATGCTGGTCCTGAGGGTCAACCCAGGTCACTGTCAGATACGGCAGGTGCGACTCCAGATACTGGTCCTGAGGGTCAACCCAGGTCACTGTCAGATACGGCAGGTGCGACTCCAGATACTGGTCCTGAGGGTCAACCCTGGTCACTGTCAGATGCAGCAGGTGCGACTCCAGATACTGGTCCTGAGAGTCAGCCCAGGGTCAGATCAGCAGGTACAGCTCCAGATGCCGGTCCTGTGGGTCAACCCAGGGTCAGATACAGCAGGTGCAGCCCCAGATACCGGTCCTGAGGGTCAACCCAGGTCACTGTCAGATGCAGCAGGTGCGACTCCAGATACTGGTCCTGAGAGTCAGCCCAGGGTCAGATCAGCAGGTACAGCTCAAGATGCCGGTCCTGAGGGTCAACCCAGGGTCAGATACAGCATGCACATCTCCAGATATTGGTCCCGAGAGTCAGCCCAGGTTGTTTATTGGGTGATTCACGACGCACTTTGTGCACACTCACGGCCAATGGCACCGCCCACACTGTTTCGCCGATGAGCTGCGGGACTGGGAAATGACCCGAGCGGCGCTCGTGTCAATCCCGGGAACTTTGGTGCCCATAGCACGACACCTTAACCACTTGGCCATCCCCGTCCCGGTCAGCCCAGGTCACAGATGGTCAGACACAACAGGTACAGTTACAGATATTGGTCCTGGGAGCTACACCATGCCACAGCTGGTTGGATACATCAACTACAGCTCCAGATGCTGGTCTGGAAGGTGAAATAAATGATCCTAGTATGCATGCGAAACATGGGACGTGCAAGAAGAATACAGTCCCAGACTACGTTAGAGAAGGCAGGAGGGAATGGTGAGGGCTGAGATGTGACTTAGCCACAACCCCGCTTGGCGCAGCCTTGCCGTAAACACCGGCGTGCCAACCCCGAGTGGTCTCGCTCACCACATCGTTTCGGTACTGAACTGTGTCGGAGGCAATTCGCACTCGTGCATCCCGCGGCGACGATTGCAATGCAATCGGCAGGAGACAATTTTTAGCGATGTCGAAAGGCGTACAGTGCGGGACTCGGTGCGCATTGATCATCCTGCGCTGTGCACGATCAACACAAGACGACACAGCAACGGCGATCACAGCAACGGCGATCACAGCAACGGCGATCGCAGCACACTCAACACGTACTGAACCGACCGCTATACCAACAACATGACCGACGTTTGACATCGAAATACGCCCACGGCCCCAGGTACACTGAACAGGCCTTGCAGTGCACGTGACCCGCCTATGACCACGTGGATTGCGCGGACAGCCGGCTAGGAAAGCATGCACGACGTGCCAACAGTGTACCGGCTGTTGTCTCGCCCGCTAGAGACAACTAGCTGCTCGTCGGCCTGCCGCAGCACGGCGGCCAGCCGCAGCACGGCAGCCTGCCGCAGCACGGCGGCCAGCCGCAGCACGGCGGCCTGCCGCAGCACGGCGGCCTGCCGCAGCACGGCGGCCTGCCGCAGCACGGCGGCCTGCCGCAGCACGGCGGCCTGCCGCAGCACGGCGGCCTGCCGCAGCACGGCGGCCTGCCGCAGCACGGCGGCCTGCCGCAGCACGGCGGCCTGCCGCAGCACGGCGGCCTGCCGCAGCACGGCGGCCTGCCGCAGCACGGCGGCCTGCCGCAGCACGGCGGCCAGCCGCAGCACGGCGGCCTGCCGCAGCACGGCGGCCGTCCCACGTGCGGAGAGGTGAGCGCATGGCGAAGGATATGAAAATGGATATGGATATTGATAGGGAGATGGTCAGGGAGATGAATAGGGAAATGGATAGGGAAATGGATAGGGAAATGGAGAGGGAAATTGATATGGAAATGGATATGGAAATGCATAAGGTGGTGGTGGATTGGAGTTCAGTGGCGCGTCGACATCTATGGTCATTTTGCGCCCATTTATGGGGCGCCCATGACATCATGAGTTTAGGAGCGCCGATGACATCTAGGAAAATGCATAAGGAGATGGATAGGGAGATGGGTTGGGAGATGGGTTGGGAGATGGGTTGGGAGATGGGTTTGGAGATGGGTTGGGAGATGGATATGGAAACGGAGATGGAGATGGAGCTGGAGATAGCTCGGGAGATGAAGCGGGAGATGAAGCGGGAGATGGAGCGAGATATGGAGATGGAGACAGGGCGACAGATGGAGAGGAGGGTGAAGCGAGAGCTGGGGAGGGAGAGTTCGAGAGATAAAAACGGCTGACTCACTTGATAGGCTTTCCTCGTATCTCCGACATGATGTTGCCTTCTCCGCCCAGGTACTCGTAGCAGAGCGACAGGAAGTTGTAGATGACGAACGCTGCCGAGACATGTCTGGTGAGATAACGGCGCACATGCGCCGGCCACCGGCCACACTGACAACCGGCCTCAGACGACACTGACAACCGGACACACTGACAACCGGCCACCGGTCACAGGCGGCACTGACAACCGGCTACCGGCCACACTGACCACCGGCCACTGACAACCGGCCACACTGACAACCGGCCATAGGCGACACTGACAACCGGCCATAGGCGACACTGACAACCGGCCACTGGCCGCACTGACAACCGAGCACGGGCCACACTGACAACCGGCCACCGGCCACACTGACAGCCGGCCACCGGCGACACCGACAACCGTCCACAGACAACCGCCACAGGCCACACTGACAACCGGCCACCGGCCACACTGACAACCGGACACCGGCCACACTGACAACCGGCCACAGGCGACACCGACAACCGGACACACTGACAACCGGCCACCGGTCACAGGCGGCACTGACAACCGGCTACCGGCCACACTGACCACCGGCCACTGACAACCGGCCACACTGACAACCGGCCATAGGCGACACTGACAACCGGCCATAGGCGACACTGACAACCGGCCACTGGCCGCACTGACAACCGAGCACGGGCCACACTGACAACCGGCCACCGGCCACACTGACAGCCGGCCACCGGCGACACCGACAACCGTCCACAGACAACCGCCACAGGCCACACTGACAACCGGCCACCGGCCACACTGACAACCGGACACCGGCCACACTGACAACCGGCCACAGGCGACACCGACAACTGGACACACTGACAACCGGCCATAGGCGACACTGACAACCGGACACACTGACAACCGGCCTCAGACGACACTGATAACCGACCACAGACAACCGCCACAGGCAACACTGACAACCGGCCACAGGCGACACTGATAACCGACCACAGACAACCGCCACAGGCCACACTGACAACCGGACACCGGCCACACTGACAACCGCCACAGGCGACACCGACAACCGGCCACACTGACAACCGGCCACCGGTCACAGGCGGCACTGACAACCGGCTACCGGCCACACTGACCACCGGCCACTGACAACCGGCCACCGGCCACACTGACAACCGGCCACCGGCCACACTGACAACCGGCCACCGGCCACACTGACAACCGGCCACCGGCCACAAGCGGCACTGACAACAGGCCACCGGCCACCGGCCACCGGCCATCGGCCACCGGCCACCGGCCACCGGCCACAAGCGACACTGACAACCGGCCACCGGTGCACGGTAAATGCATTCTACGGGTCACCGCAGGGGAGAGCTGATCGACCCATGACATGGTGTGGTTCGGTGCTGGTGGTGGTGGTGAGTGCGACGACCGACGGGACATTTTGAGTCCAAAGGCATCGGGACGGATGAGGCTTCAGAGAGCTGATCCCAGCCAAAATTGAGGTACTTAGTAAACCATAGAAACCGTCCTACCTGCTCGAAGATTGATTGATTGGATATTTGGGCTTAAGGGTGCACCGACTACGCTGTCAATTGGCACTCACTACTCGAGGAAAATAAGGGACTGAGGCCAGATCAGGGTGGGAGTTTTGGGCTTCTCCTGGAGTATGGAGACCTAAGGACATTTTATTCTCCAGGATTGTGACTGCAAATGTTGAACTTTTTTTAATATCTGAATGAAACGTGCCAATAATGGATGACATTTTGTTTCCAGGATCTCAGTTCAGCTCCAACAATGCAGTTGCAGTTTCCAGTCCATCATACAAATTAGAAGCCTGGACAACAGAACAGAAGAGCATGGCATAGTAGGCCATGAGGCATGACATGCAGATTGCAGTAAATTACCCAGGAAGGATATGTTACATCAGAATACCTACAAGTTTGTGGTGGTTGTTTGGATTGCATTGTGCATATGTCAAACCTATTGCATGTTATGCATGTGTGTATGAATCCCCAAATATGCTTTGAATAGATACATTCAACTCTGGCTATACCTATACATTTATTTTGCCTGGTAGAACTGATATTGAATGTGCAAGGAAATGACATGAAGGAAATGTTGGTGCAAAACCCCACACATTTGTGGTGGAGCCCTTGGTTATATCAGATAGGTACAGATCGCACAGTTACAAACTATGTCCTAGCTCAGTTTGGGCCCCAATCAAAGCCGAACTCGTGGGGGGGGGTTACTCAGGTCAATTGTTGGTGTGCGCGATGCCCCAAAATCCGAACGAAACAAAAGCTTTAACATAGCATAAAAGCAATAGAGAACAAAATCATGTAAATGTCTGAACTAGTTATTACCTCAGCCTATTACTCTCCAGGATATTTTCACACTGGCAGGACGGCCGCCCAGCACAATCACTCTGTAATCATAGATGAATCGTCATTCGGCTTGCGCCAATCTCGTCTCATTCTAAATAACAAAGATATGAGGGATTAGGTTTTCGTATGTCTTCAGAATTCTGTCAAAATGACACTTTAGAAGGAAATATTGGAAAATACCACGATTCTTCTCGATATTTCCGGGAAATACTGGCGTTACACCATAAAAACTCCATTACAAAACCTCTCGTATTGCTGCCATATCTTGCCACCATAGTTGAAACTCGAAATACATACAATGACGTCAAATGCTCGCATATCGGATCCGAGGTCCGTTCTCCAGCCGCATTCCAATCGGAGACTACCGGAGAACGTAATTCTGAACATATCGGACCGTTTTCAGTAATTCTGTTAATTTCATGAAATAGAGCATTCAATTTCGAATTGAAATGCGTAAAATAGCATCAGCTAGCGAACTTCATTGATGGCAGAGGACCTATCTTTGGGAGCCATGTAAGTGCCAAAAATGCAAAAAAAAACCTTGGGTTACTTTGGCATGAATTCCACCATTGCGCAAAACTACAGTAACCCATCAAGAGAAAAGCATCTGAATGGTAGTTTTATCACTTCAGTAACTGCAGCAACTGTGCATGTACGAAGTTTAAACGTTCTCCGTGCTATTTAGGGTCACAATTAGACGTCATTTAAAATAGTTACGAAAATCTGTCATTTGATCATTTGACATGTTCTGATCTAGGATAAAGACAACGTAATTTCATGATTATGAACATATATCTTCAGTGTATAGATTCCCACATAACTGAAGAAAAGGGTAACACCGTATTGATGTATGAAATCCTATGAAATGCGACAGGAAAAGAGGTCAAGCAGCGGTCTTGAAATTGTGTAAATACTGTAATAATGTAATAAAAATGTAAAGAACCCGGCAGCCTGACAAAGTAAGTTGGAGCGCAGTGCCAAGCGACGGTTTGAAGGCCTCAGTCATATTTGTTTTCATTAATTGGTGGCATGAATATCGCATGCGGTTCATGCCACCAGGTTTGCAGGCCTCGGCTCCGCCGCGGCCTGCAAGGATATATATAATACCTCCCCACTGATCATTTGGGAAACTAAAAAACGGAGCCCTGGAGTTGCACCATCTGATACATGATTGGTCCGTATGCATGGTACCATTAATTCCATAAGTTTGGTCAGGACAGCACCGGGAAATAGGGACCCGGTAATATTTACATCACTTCGGCGACGTGAATTAATGTAAACTAAATACACACTACATTCAATATATATTCTTCACGCTGGTTGTTACACCACTTAGATTTGTATTTTCCGGCTTGTGTGCTTTTTGTCAATCATCTTTTTTTTGGCTCTGACACCAGTAGCTTTCTGTTTTGTTTTTGTTTTGTTTTTGGAGGGGGGTCCGAGGCCAATTTTGTATTCTCCGACTCCATTCCTGAAAGAATTCCTGGGGTACCAGGAATTCTTCTCTTTTTTTGGAGGGCTCCGATACAATTTTTTTATTCTCCGACTCCAGGTCGGCGAACCACTTTTCCTACTCTGGGCCAGATACATGCATAGGGAAAGAGGCCACAAGGATAAGGCATGCGTGGCACTACACAGAGCGCCGGAAACTGTTCCGCGCCGTCCGCCCTCTCTGGGCGATAATGCCGAACGGCCGCAGAGCCAAGGCCAGCCGGCCGACGGCGGCCTGGGCCAGCGCGGGGCTCAGGCGGGGGTGGCACCGCTGCACTGGCACCGGCCGCTCCGGGTCCGACAGCATTGTGCCGCGCCAGTCATGCTCAGCATGCCCAGTCGCAGCTCGACCGGTGGTGTCACCACCGATAGCGACGCCTGTAAGCTCGCCTGTCGGTCTGTCACCACCGATAGCGACGTTGGTTGGTTATTGGTTTTACGACACATCGACCGTTGAGTCATGTGGCGTCGCCAATCTCTCTGCCGATTGGTCACGGGCGAAGAGTAGCGACAGGTGAGACTCGAACCCACAACCTTTCGATTGTGAGACGAGCAACTTACCCCTAGGCTACTCGTCCCCCCGATAGCGACGTCTGCCGGCTCAGCTGGTGGTGTGTCGACACAGATAGTGACGCCTGCCAGCTCGGATAATAGTGTGTCACCACCGATGACGACACCTGCCCGCTCGACGACATTCAGCAACGGAGCAATCGGCCCGAACACCCAACCGCAGTCAGTATTGGCAGGCTGACGTCAGAGGCGCCCCCGGCTACGTCGTGGCCAATCGTCACCACAAATGACGCATCGGTCAGCGAAATCCGACTCGACTGAAGTGGAATACTGTGACGCCCTGCTGCCGTAAACGAGGCAATGTACGGGTGACGTGGTGAAATACTATCATGAAATACTATCCGTGCACTAGTGCTGCAGTGTACGAACAACGTGGTGAAAGATTATGATGTACTGCTGCCTCGCATGCGACAATATACGGGTGACGTGGTGGAATGCTATCGATTTCAGGGAATTGGTGGGAGTCATCGTTGACGACAGACCAAGTCAAACACCGCCAAAGGCAATTGCTTTAGCCACAGTCTGCCTTCCCGACGCCACCAACTGCAATACGCTGAAGTGTATACAAACATTCTCATGTTTATGCACGGGCATTTGACTGACCAATCTCATGCAACATCGGTGGTAACTGGGCAAAGAGAGGTCAGTTTCAATTTTTAATTAGTGCTAAGAGGGAGTTTCAGAGAAGCGGAGGACAAAGTCCTTTTGCGAAGCACAGTGGAGAGGGGTACCAGCCCCTATCCTTATATGACCTCGGAAACTGAGAGTAGTGGCACGAATTGCTTAGCGTCGATGGAAGATTAGAAACTTTAAGTGGGGGTCGGTAAAGTGGCCAAGAGCCATTCGGACCTACTCCGGGCCAACAGATAAAATCGGCCATTTTTAGGAAACTCCGATACGAGGTACTGGCTCCACTCAGAACGAACTAAAGCAAGATGTAGTGTTTCTGTTTGCAGCATACCGCGGAACATCCGTTGCAATTTGTATGTGGACATCGTCACCGATACGACAGCAGCGGCAAAACAGCATCTAGGCTGGTAGATTCGAAACATCAACCCTGACCTTAGAGCCCGAGTTCGGAGCCCTCATTTATCAAGAGCATGGGTCGATCTCATCAACAGTCGGACAATCGAGGCGCAAACGTTTTCTTTTTACAATTGCAAGCAACACGAATTGGATGGCTATTTGAGCTTAGGGGCGCACCGACTACTTCGGTCATACAGCGCCTACAAGCGAGTTCTGCGTCGATTTGCATCCGCTATTAAAAGCGTCGTGTGGCCGAGCCATTCCCACAGTCCGCACTGCTGGCCTTGCAGGCGCGCTACGCCGCCAGTGTTTTCCGGCCGGTCACGACCGGGGCCATCAGTCCGGAGCGAGTCAGTCACCCCGACGGCGGCGGCTCCGCACCGGCCGGCCGCCCACACCGGGCGGCGGCCGCTGACGTCACCACGGGCGGCGCGGGCGGCGGTCACGGCCGAGACATGCGCCCGCTCTGTCGGCCGGCGGCCGCCCGCGCCGTGTGTCAACACCGCCGCCAGTCACGTGGGCGGCGCCGCTGTCAATGCCACGCGCCCCGCCCCGAGACCAGCCGCTGGTCGTCGCCGTGGCGTGGTGGTGTCACCTCTGGACACGCCCAGCCGTGGGTGATGTCAGTGGTGGTGTCACCTCTCGACACTCCCAGCCGTGGGTGATGTCAGTGGTGACGTGGTGGTGTCACCTCTCGACACGCCCAACAGTGGGTGATGTCAGTGGTGGCGTGGCGGTGTCACCTCCCGTCGCTCTACGCCGGAGCCACACACACGCTGGCGTCCAAATCGTCCGCGCCCCTTACGCACCCAAAGTAGCGTGCATATCACAACGGGCCAAACAAATATCTGGGCTGCGATGGATGACAAGCGGACCACAGGATTGGAACGCAATTCGATCACAATGTTTCACATGTATAAATACGCATTCCCGCAAATGCAACATAACCCAAACAAATAATGACTAGCTGGTTGAAGTTGTTCGAATAGGCTACGAAGTTCCTGTAGTTATCCATGCATCGGCTCTGTATTGCATCGTAATACATACAAAAAGTCAGCCAGATAATACTGTGGCATGAGTTCAGGTTCTGACATGCCTGCCCTGGTGCTTAGCTTGTATTCCTTGCGTTTTTCCTTCTTGTTGTCAGTAACACCGTATGTAGTTTGACGGACATTCGGATTTGTTTTTCATGCAAAAGCAAAACCAGTAGAATATTATAAAAATGTAATACATGCATATATATATATATATATATATATATATATATATATATATATATATATATATATATATATATATATATATATAATACATGTATGTATATATATATATATATATATATATGTTTATGTATACATTTATGGATATAGATGTAAATGTAAATGCACGTGGTAAATGTATTACAAAAATTATCAATGTAAAAATCACCGGTTACATGATTTCATGAGTCGAATTTGATTAATTTGGGAATAATTGAGTGGCCCTTCCCAGTGTATGGTGAAGAACTTTTCCCCACTGAGTTTGTCAAATTTCCCATCCAGTTTATGTCACATAAAACTTAATAAAACAAGTCGCTTCACCAGACTATTCACAATGGGTACTACCAGAACCAGTTATAAAATATTCGAGAAATATGGTCGACATCCTTCCCAAAGAAGTATCGACATCGTGCTTCATGGTGCATGGCTGAGAAGTCTTCATGCCTTGTTTATGCTCACCATAACGGATCCGGGATTGTGATAACGAACACCTCGTAGTACAATTCCAGGTAAAGGCATTACCTATGTGATAATGCTGTGCAATGATAGTTTATAGCATATACATTTGCATCGTCATCTTTGCTATTGGTATCTCTAAATTAGGTACCTCCCAAAACACGCAAGACGGGTAGATATGTGTGCGCAATTATCTGAAAACTAGTTTTAAAGGATCCAAAGTTTGTTTAAACGGTATTACTTCCATGGCCATTCCGACAACCATCTGCACCCATTTCGACATTTCACACCTAATGATAATTAAATAATTTAACACTGACTAGAATAGACTAGTCACAATAGTCTACTCAACCAGACTGGTCACAATGGGGGGGGGGGGTCTACTATACCAGACTAGTCACGACAGACTAGTCACGACAGCCTACTCAACCAGACTGGTGACAATGGGGGGACTGCTATACCAGACTAGTCACGACAGCCTACTCAACCAGACTGGTGACAATGGGGGGACTGCTATACCAGACTAGTCACGACAGCCTACTCAACCAGACTGGTGACAATGGGGGGACTGCTATACCAGACTAGTCACGACAGCCTACTCAACCAGACTGGTGACAATGGGGGGACTGCTATACCAGACTAGTCACGACAGCCTGCTCAACCAGACTGGTGACAATGGGGGGACTGCTATACCAGACTAGTCACGATAGCCTACTCAACCGGACTGTCCACAATAGAACACTGCAATGCAAAATTGCTGACAATGGGAGACACGAAGTTAGTTATTTCAGTTTAAGGGCGCTTCAACCAAAGCGTGATCATTTAGCAAACGGGAGACATGGATAAGACTGGTCAGACTGACAGGCCACTGAACCGGACTGGCCATAGCGACAGACTATTGAACAGACTGGTCACAATGTCCGGGAAATGAATAGGACAAACTCGCCATGGGATCACGCTGTCTGCAGAGAACTGCTTTAGATCAGGTTTGGTAAAAAGTCGCCCAGAACTGGTCTCAGCCAAGCCGGTGCGAAAAGCTGGCCGGACCGGCTAAGGCGACCTACACTGCAATACAGCAATGCATTGTGGAAAACGCAACAGTATTCAACGCTTCCACTTCTCTTCATTGGATTATAGATGCATTTAGGTTTAGGGGCACGTCGACAGCAGTCATTTTATTCCCAGAATAAATATGAAAGAAAGCCAAATATATACGTCAGTACTGCTGAGCTTGTGTGCACAGGGCACACATGCATACCCGTATATGCATAACACACGGCTAACACCGATAGAGATCAGCGTAGTCACTGCAGCAGTCATTCCAAAGAACGTGACACTAAAATAAACGGAAAAGCACATACCGAGAAAAAGCATTTACTTGGTTGCGAAATTAAATTAACACTGTGTTCTAGCTTCGCACGAAGTGCCCAGAAAATCAGTAAGGGCTGACTGAAACAATACGGCGCCATGAATATGCTTAGCAAACCGATTTGAACATCGAACATCAACTTTAAGTGGCTATACCATTTACCTCAGACTATGTGCATAAAATCAAGTTTGATCTAATTTAGTATTGACATGGTTTCATCCGATGAAAGCCCATGGGAAGCAGCAACCATTGCGCAAACCCCTGAACCAATCACCGAAATTGAGCAGGAGTACATCACTCTGGCGCCTCCAGTGCTCGCGCACTGCTACTCCATTATCACGTCCTCGACCTGACGGAGCAGCCTGCTCACTGACCCTCCCAGCCGTGGTCAGCTATTGTGGCTTAAGGGCACGTCAGCCAGTTCGCTGATCATATTGCGCCTACCTCCCAGCCGTGGACTAAATATGAAAGACAGTAGCAATTAGCACTGTCTTGCCATAGCAGAAGAACCGAAGGCTAGCGTTCCGCCACCTGAGCTATCGATCCGGTTAAGTGAACGTGGAAACGACGCATTGCGCAACTAGATTCTGCCAGTCGCTCGGTGATCTTCAACACGAATAACGGATATGCTCACAGTCGTGGATAAACCATATAGTTTTTGGCAATGCCGTGCAACAGAAAAAAAAACTGCTCGGGCTCAGGTCCGCATCGGCCACTGTCCACGTTTGCATTGGTCACTGCACAGGTTTGTATTAGCCACTGCCCACGTTTGTATCGGTCACTGCTAAAGTTTGCATCGGTCACAGTCCAGGTTTGCATTATTCACTTCTCAGATCCGCATCTGGCACTGGTCAAATTTGCATTAGTCACTGATCAGGTCTAAATCGGTCACTCATTTGATCATCAGAATCAATATTAAGTTCTTCGGATCGTTTTGGATTGATAAATGTATTGATTGCTTGGGCTGAAGGGCGCACCGACTGGGAGGTCATTTAGCGCCCATGGATCGTTTTGGAACTAAGCTGAGCGTTTATCAAGCGAGCTAAGACGACGCTCAGTATATGTAGTTGCCGATTAGAAAGTAAGTGCCGAGCACGGGGAAGGACGTGTATTGGCAGTGTCCGGCGACCCAGCCACGAGCACCGGCCACGCGTCCCCTCGACCAACTGCCGGCAGTCACCCCCGCGCGCCGCCGACCTAGCCGCCCCACCCACAGACCGCGCTGCAGAAACCGCCGACGGCCGTGACCACGTGACAGTGACCACGTAACCACGTGACGCGCCGAGTGCCACGTGACACCGGCGCCACCGGCGCCGGCGGCCCTGCGTGGCGCAGGGCCAGCTCCAGCATCAGCTCACTACACCTCCACCTGATTATCAATAATCATCATCGTCGTCCGGTATACACGATTCGCTTGGTACACCGCAGCCATACAATTCGACTGGCGCCCGCCTCACACGCATACTTCGCCGGGGCGCGGCTCGCCAATCCCGCGCGTCCTCAGTGACCACACATTCAGCGCTCGGGTGGTCATACACCGCATCGTCCTCAAAATCCTCCGCCCTGCCCGCGCCGTCTGCGAGGTCTGCACTCACTTCTGCCGCCGCCCACGCATCCGGCGGTGCCGGTGGCGGCCGCTCCGCCTCCGGTTCTACCGCCCCACCCGCACTGGGCGACACCTTACGCGGCTGCTCCATCACCTCCTCCGGTGGGTCAAAGTCCCCAGACTCGCTCGCGCTCCCGTCTGGTCCGGCGTCCTCACTCCCGAATCGCCGCCGGACACACCGCACGTGCCACGGGGTACCGTCGACCTCCACCAGCGGTGTCGGGAGCAGCCGCGTCACCACACCTCGCCGCGACACATCCGTGCACCGCGTCGGCTGACCTCGGCGTCGTATCCACACGGTGTCACCGACTTGGAACATCGCGCGCGCACGCTCAGAGCCGTCGTGCGCCACGGGCATCGTCCGGCTGGGCCCCTGCACACCGGCGGCCACCGGCAAGTCCCGGCCAGCGCGCTTGAAGAGCCCGGCCGCCGGAGCGCTGGAGGGTCGTACACCGTCGCGAGGCGTAGCATTGTAACGGTGTACCGCTTCACCGATGGCAGTCCTGGCGGGCCGCCATCACCTTAATTGTCCGATGATGGCGCTCGACAATGCCGTTACCTCCCGCCTCGTGCACGGCCCGAAAGCGCAGCCGGACCCCCCAGCGCGCCGCGAACGCAGCCATCCGACGACCCCGGAATTCTGTCGCGTTGTCCAACAGCAACTCAGCCGGCGCGCCCCGTTCCAGGAAGATGGTTTCCAGCTGGCCCGTGACCTCGGCTGCGTCGGAACGGCGCAGCAGCCGCCACATCCCGTACCGGGAAGGACCACAGTCGATCACCGTCAGGTACGACCGGCCCCGGTAGTGGGTAACGTCGATGGCTAGGCGTTCCCACGTCAGCGGCACGCTCAGTGACCCGCGCTGCCAGCGCGCAGGTGCCGGGTCGATGGACTGGCACACATCGCACTGCTGGATCACCGCTCGCACCGCTGACCGGGTGGCACGCGCGTCCTCGCTCCGACGCACATACCAGAGCGTCCGGCGGACCCCCTGGTGCCCGGTGTTCTCGTGTACCTCACGTATCCGGGCGGGGTCGGCGTCTGGTCGCGGGGCCACGGCTGCCGCGACGGCGCCTGGTGGCGCGTCAGTTGATGAGTCCGGCAGTCGAAGCCACTCTTTTGGCACACGGGTGAGTGCGTCCGCCGGGTTGTCCGCGGATTTTACCAGGCGGACCGTCATCTTCAGGCGAAACTCCTCCACTAGCTGTCGAATGACGTCGATCCTCCGGCGGATAAGCATCTCCCCGTGCGCCTTAGTCCGCAGGCGAGAGCGGCCGCTCAGGGCGTCATCGATCCACTTGTGAACCGTGGCCGAGTCGGTACGAAGGTCGATGGTGGTAATCCCCCACGCAACCGCCATGTTGACACCGCTGAGCGCCGCGTCCAGCTCGGCCATGTTGATGTGCATGGCCGCCTTCGACTCCGGCCGTAGCCAGCTCGCGTCCTCCACGGCGCCACTGACCGGATCCTCCAGGATGACCCCGGCAGCAAGGGAACTGGCGTCCGTCCACACCACCAACTTGTCCCCCTTCAGCTGACAGGGGCCTCGTGCCGGGTCAGCCCCCCTTACCCGCACCGCGACACAGTCGACCTGCTCGCGCAGCCCGGCGTCCATTGTCGGGTCGTCCCAGCCTGTCGTCAGGGCGTTGACGCGCCGCTTTAACCACGCGGCCGCCGGACGCAGCCACCCCACCACCGGCAGGTGGGACACCAGGTGGCCGCACCACGCGAACAACGCTCGACGTGTCAGCACCTCCGGGGGCGCGGCCACCGGGTTGTCGCGGCGCCAGCACAGTTCTCCGTCGTCCGCGCGCACCCGCAGCCCGAGCAGTCGCGCTCCCTCGGCCGCCCGCTCCGGCGGCTTACAGACCAGACCGTACCGGGCGAAGTGCTCCACTACGTGGTCTGCGCTGACAATGTCCTCGTCTACCAGTAGATCGTCCACGTAGGGCAGCACCCCCCGGTTCACCGCGGCATCCTGGAGCAGGACGGCCCGCACCACGGCCTTCATGACGAGCGGCGCGACGTTCAGCCCAAAGCCGACGCGAGTCAGGCAATACCTCTGGCCTCGCACCTCCACCGTCTGATACGGCCACAGCCGCCGGTCCAACCGGAGCTGAAGGTACGCCTTCCGCAGGTCCACCACCGCGACGCGAGCGCCGTGCCGTCGCCAGCGGCGAAGCTGGTCAGCACAAACGTCCGCGTCCGCGGTGTGTGCGGTAATGTGGCCATTCAACTCACGGTAGTCCAAGACAGGGCGCACCCTGTCCCGATTCGGCTGCCGGACCGCCATCAGAGGGATCAGGCCACGGGCCGGGCCATCCACCCGCTCGTCATACGGCTGCAGCCACCCCTCCCGGATCCACAGCTCCAATTCAGCGTCGTACGCCGGCCGAACCGCCGGCGGTACCGCATACTCCGCGACTCGGTTCCGCAGGCTCGGGACCGTTCCCGTCTGCCCACACCCATGCCACGGTCCATTCGCCCGTCCGCGCGGCGAATCGCGCCGTGAAGTCCGCTGCATCCACGGCCAAGTCCCGACGGTCGACCTCAACTGCCGCCGCACAGACCCGCACGTCTGTCGGTGTCCGCAGGCTGATGCCACCCAGGGCCGTGATGCCCGACATCCCCAGAACCATGTCCACACCCAGCGGGCGGTCTGGCACAACCAGCGCCGCGAGCATCACTCGCCTGCCCTGGTATTCCACCTTGACCGTGACCGACCCACTGCACCGTAACGTTCCCCGTTCACGGTTCTCATTTCCACCGTCCGTGGCGTCCACCGCCGACAGCAACCTCGGTACACGAGCGTGTCAGTGCATCCGGAGTCCACCAACACGCGTCGCTCGCTGCCGTCCACTTGCATCCGGGCGACCGGAAGTGCGCGATCTACTGATCCGGAGACGGCGCTCGCGCTGACGCGTCCCCCGATGCGTTTGGGCAGGCCGCGGCGAGATGACCCTCCCTCCCGCATGTCCAGCAGCGTCGCGGTAGTCGTGGCCGCCGCGCTTCCTGACGAGACGGCGGGGGCGCGGGCCGCGACGCTGCTGCCGCAGCCAGCACCTCGTGATGGTCATCGCTCAGGATGTCCCGGGCCAAGCGGACGAGACTCGGCAGCGCCATCCGCTGTGCTCGCGTACCTGCCTTTAGCTGGCTCCGTACCGGTGCTGGCAGCCCCGATATGAATTTGGCATCCAGGATGGACTCGGGGAGCTTCTCGTCCGAGACCAGCGCTATGAGGCGGCGCAGGTCCGCCAAGTAGGCGTCCACGGACTCCCCTGGTCGCAGTTCTCGGTCCTGGAAGGCGGCGTACGCGGCGTGCCGGTTTAACGCGAACGCGTCGTATAACGCGTCGCGGACAGCCGCCATGGAGTCCTGCGCCTTGTCGGGTAGCTGCTCCCAGACAGCGAAGGCTGCCCCAGTCAGCCGTTCCGGGATGACGTCCACGAAGTTGACGCCGCGTCGTCGGCACAGTTTCTCTGCCCGCGTAAACCACTCGGCCACATTCACTGTCCCGCTGAACTCGGGTATGTGGCGCGTGTCGAAATTACGCGGGCCTGCCACACCCAGGGTCCCCGACACCTCCGCGAAGTTCACCGATCCACTCGCGCCCGACGTCGCCTCCCGCGGCTCTCCCTCTTCATCCCCGTGCCCCGGCATCGTATTCGCAACGTATGGCCGAAATAGCTTGTAGTTGCCGATTAGAAAGTAAGTGCCGAGCACGGGGAAGGACGTGTATTGGCAGTGTCCGGCGACCCAGCCACGAGCACCGGCCACGCGTCCCCTCGACCAACTGCCGGCAGTCACCCCCGCGCGCCGCCGACCTAGCCGCCCCACCCACAGACCGCGCTGCAGAAACCGCCGACGGCCGTGACCACGTGACAGTGACCACGTAACCACGTGACGCGCCGAGTGCCACGTGACACCGGCGCCAC
Organism: Imbricaverruca yamaguchii; assembly: GCA_034440575.1. NCBI lineage: Eukaryota > Metazoa > Arthropoda > Thecostraca > Neoverrucidae > Imbricaverruca > Imbricaverruca yamaguchii. The sequence continues at coordinate 1,916,110 of JAOTOL010001603.1, forward strand.
CGGCGCCGGCGGCCCTGCGTGGCGCAGGGCCAGCTCCAGCATCAGCTCACTACAGTATATTCGATGCAGAAGCATTAGATACCTTAACCCGCGCACGTCCGGGGGGAGCAGATATCTGCCCCCCACCCCCACCCCACCCCCTCCGGTTTTTCCTCACTTGCCGCCAAACTAATCGGGTTAGCAAGGCCAAACCTCGCATAGCTGTTCATTGGTCTTTTCCGCATGTTCTCATACATTTTTAATCCTGGGTCATCTCAGGTCAGGTCACCAGGTCAGGCGATGTGACCCAACTACACTCGGAGTTCTAGGTGGCATAACTTCCACAATAATTGGGCGATTGATTTCAAACTTAAAGCATGTCATGATCTAATCAGGGACCATGATATGTATATCGGTTTTTTTTCGTAGCATTGACCTTACGTCAGGTCGCTGTCATGGCTTCCATGTTATAGGGCTGTGGTAAAATATACAAATGTTTCCTGGTTACATACTTGCGCTCGGAGTGATCTCACAACGGTTGTAGCATGTAGATGGAAGCTATGCTCAATGTTACCGCTGACATTTTTGCTCAGTGACCTCACCAAGGTTTCTGAGGTCACCTGAGATCACTGCACATTTATGCGCATTACATCGTACTACATTGAGCTAGAAGGCTGAAATTACCGTCATTGTGTTTGTATCGTCAAGACGTGTCAGTTGATACATTGCATGACCTCCCTAGGCCTTGACCTGAGGTCATGCCTTCATGACATTGACCTGAGTTTCGGATGACCTGACCTTAAATTACACCGCCTATTGTCGGTAGCGCACTTCAAGGACTGTCGAATAGCGTTCGCCGTTTGTTTCTATCTGTTACAGGTCCTGAGATATGTGTCAATATCTGAGTCCCACCTGATCTGGTCGAAGTTGACCTATGGCCCAGTGACTGTTGACCCGAGCGAAAAAATGACCGAAACACTCTCGATGGAGCTCGTCACCAACTATCCAACGACGTTTTCCGTTTGTCGTTAGCTAGCATAGTTCTAGAGATCTTAGGGGGGCAGACATCTGCCCCTCCGGACATGCGAAGTTGGCGCGGACCTCCGGACGTGCGAGTGTTAAGGCGTCGGTGAAACTTAACCAAAACAGAACTGATTGCAACTACCAGCTGCACCATGCCCAAACGGTGACATCGCACACGGTGGGCACACTAGGTTTGCTCTCCAGTCTCACCTTCATAGCAGTCGCGGATGGTGTTGAAGTAGATGTAGTAGTTGTTCTTGTTGAAGAACAGCAGACTGAGCCAACTGTCGAACGCGTAGATGGGCACGATGAAGAGAATTCGCACGATCCAGCGCTGTTCCGACGGGTTGGTGTAGAAGCGCAGGTGCTGGTATATCTGCCGAGCAGGTACAACGGTACCGGCTACCGTATACGCCGTGCAACAAAGTTGTGCGCATTCGCACATTGCGCCATAATCGGCAACAGGCAGCGAAACAAACGACTGGTCAAGACGAGTCGCAACGATAATGCTGGTACACTCACGAACACACACCCTTCACATTGAAAACATATCTAAATACCATAGCAGCTAGTTAGTTAGTTATTGGAGTTTAGGGGCGCATCGACTGCAGAGGTCATGCAGCGCCCATCCACAGCAGCTAAGAAAGGTTTAGCGACAGGTTTAGTACGATTTACAGCTGTGACATAGTAAGATACAGACCACAACTACTGTCCTGCATTCCCAGGGTAACACAGTCAGCCATGTGCACAGCTCACGAACAAATTTCGAGCTGCAGTCATGTTAGGTGGGGGGAGCAAATTGGAAGTTGGCTTTCTCTTCACGACGCTTCAATAAGGCAGCGACTGCTTGCGTGGTCCCGCTGCTGTTTGGAGACCAGTGTGACTGCGACTGGAATCCGCGTCGCTTTGTTCGGGCTCAATGCTGTAAATGACTGGCTTCAGTCGGTATGTAATTGGTGCAGCTGATTCACTATCAGAAAAGACCCCCCCCATCCCAGATATCCGGCTCTTAGCCCACAACACTTGCCGAGTTTGCATAGGTTTGCTTCACCAACAAGCTGGAATTGTGTCCGTGCCCAAAAGGTCTATCGGGGTTCGACTCCCCAATGATGCTTGCAAAACCCTCCCCATGCATGCAACCTTGTTAGCACGACCCGCACCGAACTGGATCGACACAGCCAATTTGCAGTCCGTAGTCGGCCATGGCTTAAAACACGTCCACAGTTCACCTGGTGGACGGGGTTCAACAAACGTTCACGACACGAATGCGCCGGCTGTGGCTTCGAAACACGCTCGCTACACACCTGGTGAACGGTGATCAGCAGCGCTCCCCACACGAACGCGCCGGCTATGGCTTGGGCCGTCACCGTCTCGAGGAAGACATAGCCCTCGACCAGGGTGGGCACCGCGGTGGTAGCCGGTGCTGCCGGGACAGACCGCTGGGTCAGCAGCAGACATGGTAATCCAGGCAGCAGACATGGTAATCCGGGCAACAGACATGGTAATCCAGCCAGCAGACATGGTAATCCAGGCAACAGACATGGTAATCCAGCCAGCAGACATGGTAATCCAGGCAACAGACATGGTAATCCAGGCAACAGACATGATAATCCAGGCAGCAGACATGGTAATCCGGGCAACAGACATGGTAATCCAGCCAGCATACATGGTAATCCAGGCAACAGACATGGTAATCCAGGCAACAGACATGGTAATCCAGCCAGCATACATGGTAATCCAGGCAACATACATGGTAATCCAGGCAGCAGATATGGTAATCCAGCCAGCATACATGGTAATCCAGGCAACATACATGGTAATCCAGGCAGCAGACATGGTAATCCAGGCAACAGACATGGTAATCTGGCCAGCATACATGGTAATCCAGGCAGCAGATATGGTAATCCAGGCAGCATGACAAATGGCACCACCCAGAGACAGGCTGCATCACACACTAGAATATAGCATGCAGGATTACAGCTGCACCTAGATTGCATCCAGTGACACATGTTCTTCACCAGCTGAAAGCTAATTAATATTCATGTAAAATGAATTCATTACTTTTTCATATACTTTGTCTTGGCTTTGAGCAGCTTGTTCCTTTACATGGTTGCTATTTTCACATCAACTACTACTGTACAATTCATGCATATCTTCCAATCATGTGTGAGAAAAGTGTAACATAATCTCCACACACTCCAAACCTCAGCAAGCTGATATGGCCCAAGCTGTGGAGATGATGACCCAAGGTCATGCAAGAAAACTACATATAAATGTTCTAACTCCAAGCTGTGTCCAGGAGAGTAGCGAGGCTGCAGAAATGTCCCTGACCTCTTCATGTTCGTGATTTTAGCCACTAGTCACATTGTAGTGCAAAAATAATGATGTCAAAATAAGTGCAGTATATAGAAATTTGCCGTCGAAACATGTTTCATCCAAGTGATACAATCCTTGAAAGCAAAATGAGTGCCACTGATGTACAAGCACATGCTCTTCTGAATCTTTTCCTTTATAAATATATACCTGACTAATTTCCGCAAAAGAGGTGAATAATCGTGTTGTTTGAATGACTCAGAATGGACTGAAGAATGCCTTGCATGAACTGAAAACTCTTCCATGAAGTGGTTTATTGCATCTGAAACCCTGAACTTCAACAGTCTGGTCATAAAAACAGCAAAAAGTTCTTTATCTGATGAATAAAATGATAAACAAATTGGAAAGATCTGCTAAAAATTAGTCTTTACAAATACAGGCATACCAAGACAGAAGCATCAGCATGACCATGTTTATCAAAGCAACCAATCAGTGGGGATCAATGGGTTCTTTGGTGATCAGGGGACATAGCAGTGATTAGATGGTTTCAGTCTCTTTTTCCATACATATGATGTCTTCCCTTCATATATTTGATCCAGATGGGCCCCTGTGGCTAGTTAGTTATTGTACCATAAGGGTCCTTTGACTGCAGGTGGATCCTGTGATGTTTAAGCCAAACACCTTTATGGGATTGATGATGCAGGTAGAAAAAGGTTTAATTTGGCCATAAAAATAACTGGGAAAGAGTGTGCACCATCTGACATATCTCACCAAAAAAGGTGTTTTGTTTTATACTATTTCTCTCACCATCAGCTGAAGTAGAATTTCCACCAACTGAGATGGATGCTGGCAGTTCAGTGCTGATATTCATTACCTGCAAAATCAGACCATCACACTCAGAAACACAGGTAAAAACATCAACCTGCCAAGCATGATTAATATATAAACACTACCTATGTGATATGTACATACAATCTCTGAAGTGCCTCAAATCCAGCCTTCATCAAACACCAGCTTATATAAATATATAATAGGTCATTGTGAATAGTCACATAAATAATACAAAAATGGATATCTGGAAAATCCTAGGTGTAAATCAAGTTTTACTAATTTTGCATTCCCAAATCCTGACCTTGAACATACTCAGTTGATGCACAGGGCATTCAGAAGTCATGCATTTCAGTCATTATTCAGGGTGTATAGCAGATGGATAAAAGCATGTACATGCTTGGCAGGGGATACCCAATGAGGGCTGGCACTCTAGCTAATTGAACAATCTGTGTGACCTGGATGCAATCATGATAAGCAGACTATTGCACTGTATGCATATTATATACACATGTATATGATAAATTATATACATATATTATATATCATACTATATGTCTTCCTATATATATACATATGTATATATACACATATATACATATATACATGTATACATATATATATATATATATATACATATATTTATTTATCTATGGTGGTGTCATGCAGGGTAGACCTGAGGCACTTCAGAGATTTTATATCCAAAAATATGTTGTGCAATCTTGGTTCATATCACTGGATAAGATTGGCTTCACATGTACTCAGACACAAAAGTGGGAGCCAAGGTATCAATAAAAAGAAACACTAAACAACAATGACAAAAATGCTGGTTATTTCACTTATATACCAATCAAACCAACCACTTTTCATAACAGTCAGCAGCCAGACCAAAGCTTTAGACACTTCACTCAAGCTTGACTATCAAAAATGAAGATGACAACACACCAACACAGCTTGCAAGATGGCACACCAGTGTAAAATAATTCACCATGTGGCCTGGAAATTCACAGTTAATAGAGTTGTGCTACTTCATCCTCATCTTAGGTTTTTGCTATTTTGCCACATGATGTATGGGCAGTCATCATGCACACAACTGCTAAATAATGTAAAAGGCATGTGACTGAAATGAAAGGCATTCTGCTTTTTAATCCTTAAGTGGCAATCCTTCATTTTCTTCCAATCTTTCACTATTCCAAAGCAACTTCTTTCTTCATCCACACAGTTAATTGTGAAATGATTTTAGGACACTGTGGCACACCTGTGCACTGGAGTATAATGTTATCTGGTTACTTTGAACATGGAGCTGCCACATCAAAAACCTGAATTTGCACGACTCATACAGAAGGAAATTTGACAGTTTTGAGAGATGTCCTCCAGAGTTGAAGAGCACCAATCAGAAATGGCTGTGTTAGTGTTTTCTGTTCTGAAATCTGTCTGTGCACCAATTCATGCAAGGATCTTTTTATATGACAACAATTTGCAATTTTGAATGCACCATCACATTGCCACAAACACAAGTTCTTGACTGATCCTTTGTATTGTGCATGGTTTGTATTGTGAGTTATGAGAAATGAAGCTGTGCTGATTATCAAGATTTGCTGCCAGACAATGCCATCCATTGTTCACCTCTTTTTCTTATCTTTCTTAAGTATGAACTGTTTGTTTATTTTTAATTTGTTTAGCCTTGTACTGACAAACAGTGAGAGGAAAGTGCATTGCTCCTGTGAGTCATGAGAGATGAGGCTGGGTTTATCACTATCCCCAGCCTTGTGATATTATCCACTGTTTGATTCTTTGTTTCCATGCTTTGATGTGACCAAAAATAGCAATGTGTGTCACTGATGCATATTACATAGATACTGACTAGGTAGGTACATACAATGTTCCATCAGTTACCAGTAAATAGATCCCATGCACCAAAAAGAATGTCCATGAAAATGTACTCAAGAAGAAGTCTGTTTGCACTCCAACTCCAAACCCAGAAAGTATGTTTTATCTCTGGTGACAAGGACACAGGCTTTCAGAGGCATGGCTCTAGAGCTGCAGAATGTATAAGTGAACATTGTACTCAGGGAGCATGCACTCCATTTTGCATGAGCTGTTGGTACATTGTGGTCTGCAATTCTGATGATTGAGATTGAGAGAAGTGTGGGGAGCTGCAGTTGGCTGCCAACTGCTATGAGGAGTGCTTAGTTTGAGTGGTAACAGTAAGTGGAACAACCATAATTTTGTTGGTGTTGTTCTGTATTTGTTTTATGACATTGTTCCCACATTTGTGCCAGAGCACATGTGAAGCCAATATGAACCCAGAGTGGACAAAAAAATTCAGAGATAAAATATCTGAAGAAGTGCCTGAATTCCCACCCTGTGTATAACCAAGTTACACAGTGGATAACCTCTGATATTACACAATATGTACATTTATGGTGTTCAACCACATATTTATATGCAAGTACCAACTGAATCAGCTGAATACAGTTCCATTTCCAGGGTCTATGACAGGTTGCACAAAAACAATGTCAACACCCTGATCCCCAATAAATGATTTAGGTACACCGCTTTGAAGGTTAACCCATATGGCCCCTGGCTCTTAATGCGCCTGAAAACTTTACAACTTCAAGACCTTAGATGGGTCACGCTCAGGCCCCAATGCTATGATACGAATGCAATGATAAAGGTTGGCCATAAAATGTATGACATACCGATTTACAGCGGTGGAAATCTGGCAGTTTCAATTGATTATAGGTTGTCCCCTTACCTGTTCCAAAATCTACTCATTTTAAAGTGAATGCCTTGAAATAATCCAACGCTTCTTTATGTTCAGGATCTCACTGTTATCACCAGACCAATATATATTGGGTTCCACTTGTCAGGCCGACGCGACCGCGCAACCACATCAATTCAGAAAACTCCGATTCAGCTCCAGATGGACTCCTAACGTAAACTGTGCGCGGCGATCGCATTTGTTGTCGACGCATCATCACTATGTTTCCTAATTGCAGAAGAATTTTGCTAATTTAGCTACATTTTATATTTTACTGATTCAGAAACTAAAAATATCCCTAGCTTACTATAAAAAGAGCATTAAAATAAATCGTGGCATACATATACCTCACCTGGAGTGAAAGTAAACATATCTTCATCAGGAATTTTATCAGCTAAAATATGCCATAACGATATACGCACTAGAGGGGCAGAATTTACAACATTACAAGTACTGGAGTGCTGTTGCGCTTTCGTTTACGGCGGACATCAAACGTAAAAAGCATTGAGTGTCGCGATGAGATATACATAGCTGTCACGGAGGTTGTTGTTGCAGCCGGCGCAGAAGCCATCACCGCTGCTGCCAGTGAATCCGCTTCCTGTGGCCGTGGCAATGTTTAGAGAACTGGGAGTAGATAGAATTAGAGGTACTGGAACTATAAGATGAGGAATTATGCTCCCAATAATCAAGACTGGAGATCTCTCACGAAGCCAGAAGGCTAAATCCCTATGTTCAAGATATTTTGAGATCGAATAGGGAAAATGACAAATTAACAGGCTATTAAACCAGGGGTGCACCCCGACTTAGCTGGAATATTTATCCGTGCGAATGGCGTAACAGGCTACTACCACATTCCTCTCCATGTTAAATACCAAACATTTAGTCCGAATTTGGGGTGGGTTTGTGGACATTGTGACCTTGACCAAGCAGAGCTTGTCAGGTGAAACTTGACCCAACCACCGCTTCATTAATCCCAGTTGAACGGCCAGATTTTGGCCGAGAGTTGAACGTGCCGTCAATGCACCATTCCCCGGTGGTTCGTACCCGGCCTCATCTCATCGGGCCAGGTCTTGCTAGGACAGGAGAGATCATTGAAGGCCAGCGTTCTAACGAACTGAGCTACCGGGGCGGCGGTGGTCACAATCGAGATCCGCCTCATTAAGAGGAAGAACGATATAAAAGAGATAGAAGAAGGAAGAGAGAGAAAGGAGAGAGAGAGGGGGAGAGAGAGAGAGAGAGAGGGAGAGAGAGAAAGGGAGGTAGAGGGAGATGGAGGTCCGGATCTCCGGCTGTTGGTGGCTGTTCCTGGTTGCGCCTCTGTTTACGAATTAATTTTTCTCCTAAGACTTGTGGGGAACCATGGCTGCAAATCCCAGGTGCGTCGGGATCCGTGCCCCCTCCGAGCTAGACAACTGGCAATGGAGAGGGTCAGGAGGGTCCACTTCAGTACCTTCAGGTCTCCGCTGCAGAGGCCCGGGGAAGCAATGCGGCCTTAGAAGAAAAATCAGAGAAGATCCAAAAAATGCACGTCCAACTCAGAAAACTTGCGTAAAGGTATGTCGTAAATCGCGCCTGAGCCCGACAAAAACATTACCGGGAACCCAAAAGATCGCTCGCGATTCATAGCACCGATAAAAAAAATAGCGCTGGCTCAAAAATGTCGTCGGCAGCCCACCATGTTTTGGTCCAGTCCTAAATAAATATAGCAGGATCCTAAAAGTACGCTAAGACCCCAAGATAATGCCGGGGCCCTCCAAAGCGCACCTGGTTCCGCAAGAAAGGCATCAAGGCACGATATCAGTGCGCCTTGAACCGACGCCCTAAAGTGAGACACCGGAAGCACCCAAAAGCACACCGGAGCACATAATCCTCTAAACATCGGTGATAATCATCTTCAGTGCTGGTGTGGCTTAGGATGTGGCGAACGTATGATTTGACCGTCTCCATCCCCTGCATTGAGTGGTAATATGAATGCACCTTGATAATTTTCCCGCAAAGACAGGCATAGGCCGTGTAGCTGCTCAAATGCCAAAATTAAGCAAATCGTATGGACCAGCCAAATCAAGTACATTGTCCCCTATGCTAAACCCAACAACAAATAGTGTATTGCGTTAAAATCCGAATCCATGTGTGTACAGCTCAAGAAGGTGGCAAAATATACGTTGACTGGATGAGTACACTTTATTTTTATCCTTAACTACTTATCGGTTATGTTCACACTCATATCTGGAGCAGGCGAAAGGGGTGGCGTCACTGCCACGTATCGCAACAATCCACCCCTCCCCCTCAAGTCTGCATGCCCGCAATTTACGTGTGAGCCGAAGACTGAGCAAACGTGATTTGAAGTGTGTCAAGTGAGCTTCGGGCTTAAGGGCGCATGGACTACTAAGGTCATTTTGCTTGTGAAGTGAGCTTCAGGCACACAAAGGACGGAATGGCTAGATAGGTATACAGTGGTACGGCGGCGAAAAGCACACACGCATCCGCGGAAAGGGCACGGATATACGTGACCGTCACGGCCGGCCGCCAACACCCAACGAGATAAGCTTGGATCTCAATCGTGCACAAGCTGCGATGGCACGTGTCAGATATCCGGTGAACTGATTCCGTCCCAGACACAACACCAGGCCGGCCGGCGAGTAGTGCTTCTAAAGACAGGCATAGCTTCAATGGGATGTTTCCTCAGTAAACCAAAGCGACTTGCGCTTGCCGTTGTTCGAATTTAGGCTCCGATTTTTCGAACATCTGCACTGCCCGTGCAAATCAGTTTGCAAGAGGAAGGCATCGGCTGTACAGGTGGTTTCAAAGGAAAGGGAAAAGAGCCGCTGTCCAGTCTAAACAATTTCCGTTCAGTTACCCGCTACCGTCGGCGTTGTGAGTCGGACGAGAACCACTCGACAGGACGAGAACCACTCGATGGGACGAGAACCACTCCATAGGATGAGAACCACTCGATAGGACGAGAACCACTCGATATTGCGAGAACCACTTGATATTGTGAGAACGGGGCGGGGATGGCCGAGTGGTTAAGGTGTCGGGCTATGGGTACCGAGGGTCCCGGGTTCGACTCTAGCGCCACTCAGGACATTTCCCAATCCCGCGGCCCACTGGCGAAACAGTGTGGGCAGCCCCATTAGCCGTGAATGTGCATAAAGTGTGTCGTGAACCAACCAATAAACAAACAAAGATATTGTGAGAACCACTCGATAGGACGAGAACCACTTGATAGGGCGAGAACCATTCGATGGACGTCACTACCCCCACCCGATAGGACGTGAGTCACTTGATAGAATGAGAACCACTTCACTTGATAGGACGATAACTACTTCAGTGCTGATTCGGCCATGCTATACCGTAGCCGAATGTAGTTTAAACCTTGTGCACCAAAGAGGGTGATTTGCGCTTCGAAATCCCACGGTATTGTCGCTGTAGATGCAGTCTGTTCTGTGTCTGCAGAAGTGTAGTCACATGCTGTGTTTATAGATGTTGCCAGATTCGTAGCAGAGGATCGCCTCGCCATGAGGCCGTGTTGTGTTGTGTCTGACTTCATGGGGCCAGTGTGACCCAGCAGGCTTTACCCTTTCAAGGATCTCTCCGAACAATTGAATCAAGGACACTGATGGGCAAGTTGTCGAATTTTTCACAATACCTTTTGTGAATCGGAACGACGTTCACCCGTTTCCGCCTTTCGGGGAAGGTGCAATGCAATGCAGTGCAATGCTGCACAATATAGGCAATGGGACAGAGCTAGCTCGTCACAGTTCTCCTGCATAATCCGTGCACTTGTGCCACCTCGTCCACATGCATTATTTACAGTAATATTATGCAAAATTGTTGGAACAGTGCTGACGCTGCATCCTCGCTAGTGGTGACAAGTTGTACACTGCAGCGTCCAGCAAGCCCGTCACATGGAGTTCGGTGAACTTTGCGGTAAACATAGGATTCAGAAGGTGAGCTCGTTCTCCTTCGCCGACAACACTGACAGTGACGTCACCTAATGCTGACAAATTATTTTTCATGCTCTAAAAAATGGCCCAAATCGCTTGGGGTTTGTTCATAGGCTGGTCGGCTTAACACGCGCCCTGATGGGGGGGGGGGGAAATTCGCCCACCCCTCCGGTTTTTCGTAGATAACTCCCGATTTTACCGGCCGATATACACCAATGTTTGTGTACCTGCTTAGAAATGAACGGCACGTTGTTTAAAGGAAGGAAAACGAAAATCGACCGAACATTTTTCGAGTTAGGGGTCGGTAAAGTAAAAAGAAAATTCAGCACCAGACCACAAAAATCTGCGCTGATGCGCTTCCCGTATATAGGCAAAAAGGAAGTGTTCTTGGCAACACTAGGGACTTGTTTGATGTACATTGTTATGCTGCATTGCTTCAAAGTCATGTTAGGTCACCGAGGTCAAGTCAGGTCAGGTTCATGACAGGCTAACACGCACCCTGGAGGGATGGAGGGGGAAATCCGCCCACCCATCCGATTTTTCGTATACAACTCCATATTGTAAAGGCCGATATACGCCATTTTTTCCGTACCTGCTTCGAAATCACCGAGGCATTAGGTAAAGTAAGAAAAATGAAAATCGGCCAAAAGTTTTTAAGTTATGGTCCGTTAAAGTATTTTTTTTTATCGCAGAGCCCGACCACAAAAATCGGCGCTGATGTGCTTCCCGTATATTGGCAAAAGGGAAATGTTCTTCACAACACTAAGCGGCTTGTTTCATGCATATTGTTATGTTATATAATTTAAAAGTCATGTTAGGTCGCCGAGGTTATCATGACAGGCTAATGGAACCAAACTTGGTCAACTGGAATGTCGTCATAAATGGAAATGACTGTCATGCGATTGATGTCACTTTGCATGTTATTCCCTACACATCCGGAAATCTACTGTTTTTCATTGTGTGCCTAAGCGTTTCTACACTTTATTCATGTATTTCACTCCTTTCTTTGCGAATCCGATTGTGAGAGCCGCCCAACGGATCAGTCAGGTGGGCAGCCCGGTTCCGGTAACTGGAGCAGGTAATGACCTGATAAAGTGCTCATATGTAGGTGACCTGAGGTCAAATGGCGGATCTGACAGATATATTGCATCATTAGCAATGTCAAAAACATCATTAATGGCAATTTTGGAGCATTTAAGCACAATCACAGCAATCCATATCAATGACAAGCCAAGCCACGCAAAACCAGTAAATTTTGCTATTTTGACCTCATTTGACCTTGAAGATATTGACCTAAGGTTACGAAATTTCCACACAATAGATTTAACTATCGTGCCCATCCACCCTGCGAATTTCGTTGCTCTAGCCTTAATGGGAGCCGAGATCTTAGGGGGGCGGAATCCGCCCCCCTCGAGTGCGCGTAAGTTTCAGAGGCCCTCCAGGGCGCGTGTTAAATAATCGCCATGCTTGGTGTCGGACATATTTTTGAACCTACTCCTCTCTGCTCATTACTTTTCATGGAAGTCTGCGACAGTTTGCACATGTATGGTGCGCTTCATCCTCCCATATGTTGTTCCTTTCTGCTCCAAAACGCTTCTTTGAAGTCGGTTGCACAGTCACAGTCAGGCAGGAAACTTACGCTTGATACAGAAGATAGAGATAACATCACTGTTGGCCGCCTCCGAACAGATCCACCAGTGTCGACCGCAGATGAAATGGTATGGGTGAATGCTCGAGTGGTAAGAGTGATTGTCCGGATTGCGTGGCTAAAGCTTTCATCCCCAGGACATGCACGGCACGACAGGGAAGCTGGTGCACTCAGAATCTATGCTCATGGGCTGATAGGCAGATAACAGTGAACGACGACTAACTTATGTCAGTGAACGTCCCCAGTGATGCTAACCTATGAGTATGTCATGAAAAAACACCCACGGGAATTGCGTAGCAATTACCTCCTGTCGTCGTACCAGTGTACCAAGGAGCATGCGCAGAGTGGGTGGCCACGTATGATTGACAGAGTGGGTGGCCACGTATGATTGACAGAGTGGGTGGCCACGTATGATTGACAGAGTGGGTGGCCACGTATGATTGACAGAGTGGGTGGCCACGTATGATTGACAGAGTGGGTGGCCACGTATGATTGACAGAGTGGGTGGCCACGTATGATTGACAGAGTGGGTGGCCACGTATGATTGACAGAGTGGGTGGCCCGTATGATTGACAGAGTGGGTGGCCACGTATGATTGACAGAGTGGGTGGCCACGTATGATTAAAGTGGGTGGCCGTATGATTGACAGAGTGGGTGGCCACGTATGATTGACAGAGTGGGTGGCCACGTATGATTGACAGAGTGGGTGGCCACGTATGATTGACAGAGTGGGTGGCCACGTATGATTGACTAGAGTGGGTGGCCACGTATGATTGACAGAGTGGGTGGCCACGTATGATTGACAGAGTGGGTGGCCACGTATGATTGACAGAGTGGGTGGCCACGTATGATTGACAGAGTGGGTGGCCACGTATTGAGGGGATGATTGACAGAGTGGGTGGCCACGTATGATTGACAGAGTGGGTGGCCACGTATGATTGACAGAGTGGGTGGCCACGTATGATGATGAAGAGTTGGTGGCCACGTATGATTGACAGAGTGGGTGGCCACGTATGATTGACAGAGTGGGTGGCCACGTATGATTGACAGAGTGGGTGGCCTCGCAACGCTTTCGAATGATTGTTTTGTGTTGGTGAATGTTGGTCGACTTGATTCATGCTCTAAACCGAAAGCTAACCACTGAATATCTGGCCAATTGTCTGTGACCGATAGTAGGCATTTCGGAAGTTGTCTGTTCGACAGAGAACGAAACGTTGGGCAAATATGGCCAAGCAAAAATAAAATTAACACAACTTTCGCCGCAGCAACTTGAACCTTTATCTAGTGCCGGGAAGTTGTGAAAATAGTTGGGGACTGATTATCAGTAGTCGTTTAGTCAAAATTCCACAAGCACAAGTTGCTCGAGGACAATTCCAGATAACTAAAGATCCGTGTACATGACATATGTTCACTGTTCATGCGAAAGGCATGGAAGTGACTACACGGCGCAGAAAGGTGACAACTTGCCTCTTGTACCAACCTGCTGCCAACACTGATAAGCAATCAGTTTAGACAGGACAGACAGAAAAGGGTCGGTGAAATCTGAAAATTGCACGGCGGAGGAAGCCAAAACGATGACCTTCAATGTATCGGACAAAGAGCAAAATATGTCGCGATGTGCAGCCATGATGGAAACGGATTGCTTTTGTGGTATGCCGGTGAGGTACCAAATATAGATGGCAATGTGGAAGGTAGTTTTAGTTGACCATTGTTTTCTTCGTCATGTTACTGCATGTAGTGAGATGTTATATAAATGTACGTATAAAAGAGTTATTGAGTAATGAAAACATTCCAGGGAAATGAGAGACTTATCGAAAGCCGTAATGCCCACGCATGATTACCGCAGTGCTCGGGAAACTTATTGTTTGGTATTGTGAAGTGGAAAAGCCTTTTCCATCTTGTATTTGCTTCTTTAATTTATGAAAGCTTTCCATTCCAAGTTAACATAACAGGTCTATGGGGCCATTTCAAAGTTATACATGATTGTGTTTCAGTACAGTACCAACTTTTGAAGTCGGTGTGCGCACAGGCTACACCTACCTAACCTGAACTCTCGCTCACACGCAATTAAATTTGGCGCGGTCTTCATACTTCCATAAGTGTCCTGCGAGCTTCCTTTCATCATTTCCAAACCTCACTGATATATGCCTGCCTTCTTCTGTTTCATCCTTCTAACTTCGTCGATTCTCTCTTGGCTTTCTCTACTAAAACAGTTTCCAACTTCACTGAGCCCCGTTAAGGTTTCTTATTCCGCACTATTGTCTACCTTCGCCGATCCTCTTCTGCCGTCCTCTGTCGTTCCATCTTCTAGTTTTTAGATCCTCTTCTGGTTTGATCCGTTGAATCATCCTCTAACTTCACCGATATTCTTCTGGATTCCTTACCACTTATGGGCCGTCCATCCGCTTCGTCCGTCGCACCACTCTCTAGCTTCGTCGATCCTCCACTGTTTTCCTCAGTCGCACCTTTCGCCAACTTCAGGGATCCCCTTCTGGCTTCCTCGGCCGTGCCATTCTCGGACTTCGCCGACCCTCGTCTGTCTGTCCCGGCGGGTGCGACCACGGCGTCCGGCGACGCCGCCGACCCGCTGTCTGACGCCGCGATCGAGACGCGCTCGGCGTCGTGCCGTGTCGCCGACCCGCCGTTCGCCTCGGCGGCCGACGGCGGTCGCGTCATCTGCGCGTCCTCCTGGAACGAGACGCGTCGCGACGCGCCCTCCGCGCTCCGCAGGCTCGAGCGGCGACCTCCCGGCGGCGACACGCCTCCGGCCGGCGGCGACACGCCTCCGGCCGGCGGCGACACGCCTCCGGCCGGCGGAGACACGCCTCCGGCCGGCGGCGATACGCCTCCGGCGGGCCGCTCGTCGCCGGGCCGCTCCGACGCCGCCGGTCTCGACGCCGTCGACGTCTCAGCGCGCTCGTCGGCCGTGGAATGCGGAGAGGTTGGCTGGGCTGCGGATGCAGGACTGGCTGCGCGTTTGACTTCCGGTGCGATGGGCGCCGAGACGTCGCTCTCTTCGGGGAGGTTTCCACTGCTTGACGGCAGCTGGGTTTTGGACGCAATGGTCTCCCCAGCTGGCGGTGTGGTTTTCTCATCCTGACTCATGGACTGACCTCGCTCTCCCCGGCTGCGAGGTTGCGATATTCCGTGAATTGACTGGGAATCAGTAGCGGTCACACCTTCCTTAGAGAGCTTTTGGCTCGAAGTTCTCAGGTGTGTCCGCTGAACTGAAGCTGCTGACTGATTTCCGGTGGCTTGCTCAGGTATGCGGTCGTCTTGGCCTCCTTCGGGCTCACCTGAGCTGCCAGTTCGACTTGCGTTGTTGCCTTCCAAGCCACCTATGGTACCTTTGTCGGTCTGGAGTAAGCTTGGTGTCTCAGCCGTCGTATCCTGAACTGATTCGTTATAATTATTCCCATGAACTACCAATATCTGATAGTTATGGTTGTCATAGTGGAGAGCTGCCATTGCGCTCATTCTGCGCTTTTGTGACGTCTTCGGCTTCTCGTTGCCGAAGTACCCCTCACTCTTGGAACGCACTTCAGAATCCGCGCGTATGCCCTCACCTAGCTCGCGTTCAGGTTCACCAGAACAGCGCTTGTTATCGGCTTGAGCTGTGCCATCGTCTTGGGTGGCGGCTCTGGTCGGGGTGGGCCTGCTCTCTGACTGAGTGGCTGCCCCGACATCTGCTGAAGACCCACCCTGCCCGGCTGCCTGCGCCTGTCCAGCAGAACTGCCGCTGCCCGTAGCGCTGCCGCTGCCCGTAGCGCTGCCGCTGCCCGTAGCGCTGCCGACTGCCGCCGATGTCGATGAGCGAGACACACCCCGATACTGCGCGGGCATCATCCCGGTGACTTCGTTGGGCGACAGACTGTCGCGCGGCCTCTGCGGCACACTGCGACCGCGCGCGGAAGCGGGTCGTTGGGTCGCGGAGGGACGCGAGTCGCCCTTGCTGCCGACAGCAGCCTGAGACTCGTCGTTGAGCGGCAAGAACTGCTCCGATTGATTGTCGGCGGGCTCGGCCGGCAGACCGACCAGCGACGCGGAGTCGGGCTCGTCGGCCTCCGCATGCCCTGTCGTGTCCGACAAAGTCGGTGCGACCGACGTCGTCCACAGCGGCAGCTCGTCCAGCGGCGAGGCTCGCAGGAGCACGTCCCCTGTCCGGAGCATGTCGTCCACGAGCTTCTTGCGATCGAGCTCCATCATCCTGCGCTCGGTGGCGAACGTCCTGGCGGTCTCTTCCGCCTTGCGCGCCTCGATCTGCTCGCGCATTGCCGCCTCCTCTCGCCTCGCCTCCAACTCGTTCACTAGTGCGTTGATGCGTGAGTCCTCTTGGTCTTGGCGTGACATCCGCTCTGCTAGGAGCGACCACTCCGTTGCGAGTTGCGCCTTTTCTTCGTACAAACGCTGGCACTCCTCCTCGATGGCGGCGCGAGCAAGGTTCTCCTCTTGTATACGCAGTTCATCGCGCTGCAAAATCTGCACTCCCTCTTTGTTCCACCAGTTCTCCAGCTCCTCCAGCTGGAGCCGCGTGGCCTCCAGATACATCCGGCTGTTCTCCAACCGTTCGCTCTCCTCCTCTAGACGCTGCCATTGTTCCTCGATGAGCGCATGCTCTGTCTTTGACTGCTTTCGACGTGGAGAAACACGTCGTCGCCGCTTTCTCCTTGCCTTCCACTTCCGCTTGACCTTGCTCGCGGCCAGCTGGTCCTCGGACGGTGCCGGCACACTGTGCAGCGAGAAGCTGGCGTAGATGTCCTGCGCTGCGCTGATGCTGCCCTTCCTGGCGTCGGTGACGGCGATCCCACGGCCCTGCAGCGTGAACTGCGGCTCGACGAAGCAGTGGTGGTGGACGATGCGCCGGCCGAACTGGTCGTACGTCTGCCGCCTGCAGCGCAGCATGTCGAAGTGTCGCGGGGCGGGCGAGCTGGCGGCACGCGCGGCGCCGCTGCGTCGGCGGCGACGCGACGAGCGACGGCGCCCGTCGGCCGTCGCCGAGGTGCGCCGCTCCTGCGGCGCGGCGGCGTCGCGCGACCAGTGCGCCTCGCCGGGCTGCGGACGGCCCTGCTGCTCGTACAGGGTGCGGTCCCAGTCGTTGTAGAGGTGCGTCGAGGAGCGGCGGTCCTCCGGCACCTGCTCCTCCTGCACCACCAGCGTCCGCCTGCGGCCCGACGGCGTCGCCGACAGAGCGTCCGCCGGCGTGGTCGCCCCCGACGAGGGCTGGCTGGGCGGCGGACTCTGGCCCGGTGCGGAGCCGGCTGGCGGCGACCGGCCGTCGACGGCGGCCGAGCCGGACGGCCCGACATCCGCGCCGGCGGCCACCGACCCCGCTCGTGTCTCGCCGCCGGTGAACTCCACATCAGACCTCGCCCCGCCGCTGGACGCCGCCACCGCCGTTCGCTGCAGGCTGTCGCGCGCAATGTCGCCCGCCCGCGGAAACTGGTCGGATGTGGCGCTGCTTTGGGGCACACCGCTACCGGTTCGCGATGCTGTTGCTCTGCCGCTGATGACCCGACCCACGGGCGTTGCCGATGAGCGTCTCGAGCTTCCGGCTGCCGTGGAGGTGGCACTAATGATCACGCGGCCACTGGGAGAGAGCGACGGACGCCGCGGCCGCTGTCTGCCTTCGTCGGGTGTTATTGCTCTGTTTTCGCCGCCTGGAGGCACGGCCGAAAGTCTCCGTTCACCATCCGCTGATACGGCTGAGGATCTGCGTTCACTATCCGCTGGTACAACTGAGGACCTTCGTTCGCTATCCGCTGGTACGGCTGAAGACCTCCTTCGTTCTCTATCCGCTGGTACAACTGAGGCTCTTCGTTCACTATCCGCTGGTACGGCTGAGGACCTCCTTCGTTCGTTATCCGCTGGTGCGGTTGAGGCTCTGCGTTCACTATCCGCTGGTACAACTGAGGACCTTCGTTCACTATCCGCTGGTACAACTGAGGCTCTTCGTTCACTATCCGCTGGTACGGCTGAAGACCTCCTTCGTTCACTATCCGCTGGTACAACTGAGGCTCTTCGTTCACTATCCGCTGGTACGGCTGAGGACCTCCTTCGTTCGTTATCCGCTAGTGCGGCTGAGGCTCTGCGTTCATTATCCGCTGGTACAACTGAGGACCTTCGTTCACTATCCGCTGGTACAACTGAGGATCTTCGTTCACTATCCGCTGGCACAACCGAGGATCTTCGTTCACTATCCGCTGGTACAACTGAGGACCTTCGTTCACTATCCGCTGGTACAACTGAGGCTCTTCGTTCACTATCCGCTGGTACGGCTGAAGACCTCCTTCGTTCGCCATCCGTTGGTACAACTGAGGACCTTCGTTCACTATCCGCTGGTACAACTGAGGCTCTTCGTTCACTATCCGCTGGTATGGCTGAGGACTTCCTTCGTTCGTTATCCGCTGGTACAACTGAGGCTCTTCGTTCGCTATCCGCTGGTACGGCTGAGGACCTCCTTCGTTCTCCATCCGCTGGTACAACTGAGGCTCTTCGTTCACTATCCGCTGGTACGGCTGAGGACCTCCTTCGTTCGTTATCCACTGGTGCGGCTGATGCTCTGCGTTCACTATCCGCTGGTACAACTGAGGACCTTCGTTCACTATCTGCCGGTACAACTGAGGCTCTTCGTTCGCTATCCGCTGGTACGGCTGAAGACCTCCTTCGTTCGCTATCCGCTGGTACAACTGAGGACCTTCGTTCACTATCCGCTGGTACGGCTGAGGACCTCCTTCGTTCACTATCCGCTGGTACAACTGAGGACCTTCGTTCACTATCCGCTGGTACAACTGAGGTTCTTCGTTCGCTATCCGCTGGTACGGCTGAGGACCTCCTTCGTTCACTATCCGCTGGTACAACTGAGGACCTTCGTTCACTATCCGCTGGTACGGCTGAGGACCTCCTTCGTTCACTATCCGCTGGTACAACTGAGGACCTCCTTCGTTCACTATCCGCTGGTACGGCTGAGGACCTCCTTCGTTCACTATCCGCTGGTACGGCTGAGGACCTCCTTCGTTCACTATCCGCTGGTACGGCTGAGGACCTACTTCGTTCACTATCCGCTGATACGGCCGAGGCTCTTCGTTCACTATCCGCGGGTACAACTGAGGACCTTCGCTCACCATTCGAAGGTACCGCCGTGGGCTTTTCGTCATCATTTTGGGGCGGCACTGAAGATCTTCGGGTATCATTTGAAGATGTGACAGCTGGTTTTATTTCATCATTCGATGGCATACCTGATACTATTGTTTTGCCTTCTTTGTTTGTCAAACTTTTACCCAATACCGGTTGTCCACTGTGAGATAGTGTAGGTGTTGTTTCGGCTTCAGTTGTGCCTGGCGACTGAGCACTGCTAAATGATAACACACGTGTCTCGTCCGACTGGCTCAGAAATGGTTCCCCATCTGATTTCACTTCGGAGGATGATTTATACCTATATTCCCTTGGCCGCGTTGACGACGTTGTTTTCGGATACTTCGTTTTCAACTGCTTGCAACTAGACTGCCTGCACCGCTTGGTATCTTTGTGTCCTGTTCCCCGTGCTGAAGCGTAGCAAACAACGCAGCCTACGTTGAAGTGCAGGCAGCTGACAACATTGGCCTAATTTGGCATGTTGAGACACTGACAGATAAGCGCAACAGCAGCCTATATTGGGCAGAATTTTAATGGAATGACATACCGCCTCTGAATGACCCTTAGTTTGTCGCTGCTTGAATAATTTATGTCTGTTGATTTGTCTTCGTTTTTCCTGCACGTTGGAGTCACATTGCTGATAGCCGTTTGTATCAACTGGCAGATATTTGCTTCTTGGCTCCTTGGCGCCATGCCACATTTGATGTTCTGGTGATCATGTTCATTATATTGATATATTTCCCGTATGACATGTAACCATGCTGGCCTTGCAGAAGATATATTTTTTGGGACAATTTATATTGAGATCAATTAATGAATACAAAAGGAAATGAAATCAATTTGGTTATCATTTGTGGATTCAACCTAACATAGCAATTCAAGATGGGTTCAGCCCGTGCATTTCCGAAAGCACAACTAAAGGAAATTATTTTCGGAAAGGAAGCTACAAAAGAACAGTTTTAAAATCGTGATATTGTTCCTGCGAGTCTTCCCAAAAGGACATACACAGATGTAATATTTAAATGCGCCATCAAAACCTGTAGCGAGCTCTTCCAAGTGCACTTTCGGTGTGTTCCAACTTCGAAAACTCTCTTAAGCTTTTAACATCCGTGACGCAAGATCTAGTCGCTTGACTGATGGCTCAGGTGCAGTGAAATGATTTCCCTCAAACGACCGAAAGCACAAATTGTCTTCTGGTTGAATGCTTTCAGTGCCGTTTATAAGACAAGGTCAATTGTGGTAGTTTTATTAACTACAAATAAATTGACATATGTAGGAGGGAATACATATAATGCGCCCACTCGAAGTACGCTGTCTTCTTTACAAAGCAAGTCTATAACTTAGCCCAGTTTCTACAATGCATTTGAAAATTGATGCTAGTTCCAGAAACTACAGTTATAAAAAAACCGCCATGTAATATCTGAACATCCTTAGAAACCGTACCCACGGGAGCAGTTGATGATTATGTAACGCAAATGCACCAGCGGTGGGCGCGATCGGGTGGCATGCTTACTATTTGATATGGAAGCCCCTTTTTACTTGCAGGGGAAACTTTGCTCCTTATCTAAAGGTCCACTCCTCGGATTTGGATAGCTATCAGTCTAGCGCTAGCTGCATTGCTATGATGGAAATAAAGCAAATTGAACCCAATACACAAGCCAAAATCCCTCACAATAATGGCCTCGACTTCGAGGTCATTGCGTTTTTCTGCCATTTCGTGGGCAGTAAATTGGCCAGAGACCATGATCAGAATGCCACTGCACTGTCTAAATGTAGACGTTGTTACTGGTAAATTGAGGATGTTGAAAATGTGTACCCTGACGAACCTAACATGATGCTACAAGGAAAAAGTGTCTGGGAGCGATCCGATCCTATTATGCACTGGCCGACCCGACCCGATTCGACCCCACCCCATCCGGCCTGATCCGACCCGGTGCAATTCGATCCGACCCGAGCAGATCCGATCTGATCCGACCCGACTCGATACAACGCCACCAGACCCAATCCTGCCCGACCCGACCTGATCTGACCCGACCCGACTCGATACAACGCCACCAGACCCAAGCCTACCCGACCCGATCAGATTCGATCCAAACAGATTTGATTCGACACAATCGTCACGGCTCTCAAACCTCAGAGCATGCTTTTTCTTTCTACAGCGCGTGAATCCTTACTTTCTTTATTCACACTGATGCCTATTCAATTTTGATTTCCGTTAGCTTGTGAGGCGGTATTTCCCCTGAAGTACACGTACCATTTGTTCAGAGGAGCTAATGGCGGCTCTACTCACAAAGTTCACTGTGCGTGTGAGGGTCTCCGCTCGAATATCCCACATGGCAGCGAAGCGATGCTCGGTGCCGTGCCTGCAGTGCGGTATCTCCATTGCCGTATGTTGCCCTCTTGCGACCAACGCCCCAAAGGACGTCTTATGCTGGTATATATATACGGAAACAAATGCAGGTGGACTTGGAAAACAGGGAACATGTACCAGAACATCTCGAACGTCGATTTCTTCCATATTTTCCACGGAAACTGCCTTTTTGCACCCGTCTTCAAAAACCCGATACATATTGTTCGATACAAACCTCCGATTCGATTTGGCCTTCCCACCTTGGAAACCATGGCCACGCCCATAATAGTTTTCATATCACAGGTTCAATTATTATCGATAGGTGTACCCCTTGCTTTAGTTTCGCCGCCGTGCTAGAACACTTTTAGGCACGACATCCTAGGTCTCGAGTTTGCAGAGTGGAGAATGCTCAATCGGGCATAGGCTGAAAGTGTGCTGAAAATGGACATGTGTCTAACGGGGTAGGGATGGCCGAGTGGTTAAGGTGTCGGGATATGGGTACCAAAGGTCCCGGGTTCGACTCTAGCGCCACTCAGGACATTTCCCAATCCCGCGGCCCACCGGCGAAACAGTGTGGGCGGCGCCATTAGCCGTGAATGTGCATAAAGTTTGTCGTGAACCAAGCAATAAACAAACAAATAAACAAACATGTGTCCAACCATCAGCCATCAAAAACTACGGTATGGCTTCAATAGAATCAGACGTGCCTTGGCGAGGCCGGACCCAGTGATGTCGGCGCCCACTTTGCCTTCGTGTTTTGACCCATCCGTTATCTCTTGTTCGTTGTCTTGCGGTGGCTTGTGGGTTTGCCGTCCCGCGACCGCGAAGCCCTCTGTTAGCGGGGCCCGCGCGGCCGTTCCCTTGCCGTCCACCGGTGCGACAGTTACCACGAGGATCTCACGATCGATATCCTCGGTCCCGAGCACTTCTGTTCTCATCTCGTCATCCACCAGACCGTTCAGCAGGACAATCCGGACGATTTCGTCTGCGTAGTCCACGCTCAATGCTCCGGTACATGCTGCGGAGCTGCACTGGGCCGTCTCAGTCCACTGACACACGTGCGCCAGGCCGCGGAGACGTGCTACATATCGGCGCACATGTTCCCCTCCTTCCTGGGTAACGTTGAGTAGTGTGGTTCGTCTGGCACCGAGTGCCATGTTGAGGATCGCCAGTCGCTTCATGGCGCTCATTACGTCATCTGCGCTCTCGCTGGCGATGTCGGGATCCTCGCGGAATAGAGCTGCATCTAGCTCCGGCTCGCAACATGCAAGCAACTGAGAGGTGACCAGCGTGGGGGCCATGTCAGTGCCACTACCGAGCACCCCCTATTTCACCCCTACAGTCCACCCGAAACTCTTCCCTTCTCCGAAACTCTGCTGTAGGGGTGCACTCCACCATATCTCGAACATGGCTCAACACCCTCCTATCACATATCTTAATGAAAATTGGTATACGGGGTTATCTGAAGCCCTGAAACGATCTCTGAGCTTTTTAGCTCAATCGGAGCAGCGGTTCACGAGTTACTGCCTGCGGCGTTTTTCTGAGTTCGCAATGGAGGTCAAATTTTCAGAGCCAATATCTTAGTGTCATGTAGAGATACATTATGAAAATTATATATTGTTGGAATCGCAATGAGCTCATCTTCTGATTTCTGTGGTCAGTTTTTCGTTTGTGCAAATTTGGAAAACACGACCCCGTGACCTCGGATAACGTGACGTGTGGTGACCCCTAGTACAATGATATTGAAATAATTATTTATGTGGAACGAAAGCCTCATCATTTATCTTTCTGATGAGAATACAAAAACTATGTATATTAAGATACTAATACCAGTTTCTGTAACAAATACTTCCTGACTTATGCGAAAAAAATGCCGCTTAAATAGGCATGCTGTTCAGTAAGCTTTGTTTTCCGGTTCTTCGAAAGAGTGCAACATCGTAGTGTGCAACGGATGTGTTTGGCAAATTTTGCTAAGCCTTTTGATCCTATTTCTAACACTAAACTCACATTTAGACTAGGTTGGGATACGATTAAATGTCAGATGTGCAACATTACCTGATGCACACCGGTAAGTACACACGGGCTTCGGAGGACAGTGGACGTTCGGCAGTCGTCATCCACGCAGACCCCAGTTGGTATGAAACGGGATAGCTCTATCTGTGAACTTCGATCCCAGTTTACGCTGCCTTGTCGCTTATCTTCGCTGTCTAGGGGGAGGGGGTGAGGGGTCTAGTTACGCCGCGTAAACCGTCTAGGCTGACTTGAGCGGAGCGATAAGATAAGTCATCCCCTTATGAAACCGTGAGCGTGGAATCCGAACTATGTTCTCAGTCGACGCCAGGCACGAGGTGAAGATGTATGGTTCTTAGCAAAGTGAAATAGTGCTGGCTTAACCTGGTATTTCGCAAAGCCGGAGCAATGGTACGGCGGTGCTGTTCTGATCCAGTATAAGTGCCATACATCTCATATAACTAAAGATGTGAGGCCACCATCTGAGCGACTGGTCGAACTGGTGAATGACAGTCGAATTCAGAAGGACGTTTTCCTGTGCACAAACTGCATTGGAAGGTTGCTTAAGGATCCTATAATTATATCAATGCAAGAGGTAACGCCGATTCAGTTAAGTGGCTCCAGCAGCCAAACTTCCAGCGGAAATGCGTGAAGTCCTGTGTCTGGCGAGAACTACGCACCCTTGGACGAAACCGACCATGCAGCAAGCCATCTTGATGCCAACGTGACTTTACACATCCCAGGCATATCGCCGTTGAGGAAAGTGGTACTTATATATATATATATATATATATATATATATATATATATATATATATATATATATATATATATGTATAAATATATATATGTAGATATATATGTGTATTTATATATATATATATTTTTTTTACACACGTATATATATATTATATATATATATATATATATATATATATATATATATATATATATATATATATATATATATATATATATATATATATATATAATGAAGTAACTGCTTGTTGTGTGCATTGATTAATAATTGCTGGTCAGATGTTCGAGTGAAGATACATCAACCTCTAAACCTCTTTGGAATAGAGTGGTATAGGTATGATGTGAAGTATGTCAGCTCTGTCAAGTTCGTTTTTGTTAGCTCTCAGGAAGTGAAAGAAGCAGCGTCTTTTCTCCGACAACGATTCTCGAGAGCAGTTACGGTGAAAGGTACGCAGCGGTTCCACAGATTCTCGCCCTTAGACCTCACGTCCATCGCGGTGCACGAACTCTCCAGCGACGCGGGACGTGTCGAGAGGGAGAGCAAGAAGAACGCTATCTCGCTGTAAGGTACATGTGCATTGTGCATACGCATGCACTATGCAATGAATAATAAAATCGCTCATTTGCCAGGATATGTGTGTGCGTGTGTGAGGAGGAAAAGGTTTTTCAACTACAGGCGTAAGTGGGTATCTCTGCCTGTGGTTTTTATGCTATTAAAAAACGAAATAAATTAGTGCGTCACAACGCCATTGTCCTATGAATTGTGTAGATTTTTGGTGATTGCGTAGCATGTACAAAGTGTGACAAGTTCATATGTCTCAATATGTTTGTGAAATATAGTTCCGCTGAGTGAACTATGCAAGGAATGAGCATGTTTGTGCTTGATTTAATTGCGTAACCAATCTGATGATTTGTAAAAACTGCATATCCTCGTTGTTTCACCAAACTATTAACCCAGAATACAGCGTCATGATTTGATCTCCCTTGTGTTTATGCAGCGAATTTGCGGTCATAGTGTTTATGTGTAGCTTTCTGAAGCGGACACAAACTTAGGAAAATGGCAACCATTCATCCCCTATGCGTAATATCTTTAAACGATGTTTGCTGTTGGCTATATCAGCCATGCTTAGTCAAAATATGTCTGCGCTGGATATGAGAGGCAAGTGACTAAATAACATATGCAGAATGTCTCGGTACCATACTTGGTATTGTACGCTTCAGAGGCACCGGCGAGACAAAGCTTACTGAATAGCCAGCCAATTTAGGCGTCTTTATCGCATAGGTCACCCAATATTTGTTGCTGAAACTGGTATTAGCTTCTAATATACACGATTTTTGTTTGTCCATCAGAAAGATAAATGACGGGGCTTTCGTGTTATATTAATAATCATATCAATATTGTTGTACTAAGGGTCACCACAGGTCACCTTACCCGAGGTCACGGGGTCATAGCTTCAAAATGTCCACGAAACCAAACACTGACCCGAGGAGTCGAAAGACGAGCTCATTTCGATTACAACGATATAAAGTTTGTATAGTTTATACCTATATTACACTAAGATATCGGCTATCGAAGTTTGACCTTCAGTGCGAACTTATAAAACACCGCAGACTATAATTCGTGAACCGCTGTTCCGATTGAGCTGAAACGATCAGCAATAGTTTCAGGACCTCAGATAGCCATGTATGCCAATTTTCATCAAAATCTGAGATATGAAGGTGTTAATTGTGAAAACTCGTGTTCGAGATATGGTGGACGGCACCAGGGGTGGGCTGCTGACTTCCGGGGGCCTCTGGCACACGCTCGGCTTGTGTACGTTCGTTTGATGAGGCTGCATCAGGGCAATGCAAGTTGGAAGATCAGCAGCCCTCTTGATTTACCCGCAGCCGACCGCCTCACACTTGAGGGTTGCTTGAGACATGTGCTAGGCTGGTCAACTCTTGACTTACGTTGGTAGCTATTGATCCAGGAGCATGATCAAAACGATATTCAGATGTCGAAATATATTAAACACACAAACTGAATGGTCCTGGATTTAACATAGAATTGCTCAGAAAACATAACGCAGAACTAGGTTAGCACGAGCCCTGGATATCCTCTGAAAATCACGCGCACTGGAGGGGGGCGGAATCCGCCCCTAGGATTTCGGTTCCTATCAAAGCTGGAGCAACGAAATTCGCAGGGTAGATGGGTACAGAAGCGAACTCTATTTTGTGCAACTTTCATAAACTTAGGTCAATATCTTCGAGGTCAAATGATGTTAAAATGTCAAAATGCTCTGGTTTTGCGTAGCTTGACTTGTCGTTGTGGATCGCTGTGATTGTTGTGCTTGGTGTGATTTGCGATTGGTGCTCCAAAATGGACACAGATGATGTTTTGGACATTACTAATGATCAGGGGCGTCGATTTGTATCCTTTGTATTTGTAAGATGTAAGATAACAGTACATAACCTGTCCTTACTTTCCATGCAAGAAACGAATTGCTTTTCATTGAAATTCTCATTCAAATTTCTAAAGTATTTTCAACTAAAAAAACCTAACCTAACCTAATCTAAATTGGCATGAACTCTTTTTTTGTATAATTTTTTCCTCTAATTTTGCTTTCTCCATTTTTTCTTCCTCACAACAAAGCCTAACCTCTCCTGACCTAACCAAAGCTGACCCCTTTACACGCTTCATGGAGGTAAAATGTGTGGAAAACTTGTCTGGTGGTTACCTTAAACTGCAATATTGCGTGGCTTTTTGGGTCATTTTTCAGTTTATGGTAATCCCTGACTACTTTTAATTTTTTTTTAATGCAGTATTCATTAATGTGCTTAACATGATGTGACCACTAGTTTCCTCTGGAGATGCATACTTTTCAACTGGGAGGTTAAATGATACCCAAAAAGGGACACATAAATAAGTTCTTTGAACCATATGTTATATCATTTACAGTGCTGCTCCATCCACCTCCAACTCCAACCCTGATCAAACTTCAGGAGCGCATCCATCTCCAAGGCAGCCTGCGGAGAAGGTATGTATTACAGCATAACTACTGTGATCTGAATTCCATGGTATTCATGTTGCCTTATATTCCATCCTTGCCAATCCATGTATCACATGTTTGACTTTCCTCAAACTGTCTGAAGAACTTTGGAGTTTAAATCATCACGTGTGAGTGATGAAACAGATGAACTATCCCTGGATTCTAATGTTGCAGCATTGCATTGCACAGTAGCATACCAATGGGGGCATTGTGGGCAGTTCCTGACAGGTTGTGGGGCCCCGAGAATCCGCCGAGCTCAGGAAAAAAAATGCGTCATGCTCCCTAGAAATCCCCTTGGTCCCCAAAAAATCGCACCGTGGCTCAGAAATTCACATTGGGTGTCCTCAAAAAGTCGCGCAGGAACCCCTGATAATGGCGCTGGGGCCTCAGAAGTTTGCTGCTGGGCGTTGTGGTGTTCAAGAAAATCACGACGGGGCCACAAACGGTCGGGCTGGTGCCCCGTGAAAATCACGCCGAGCATTTGGGTACCAAGAATTATCGTTCGGGCTCCTGGAAATCACTAGATGCATGGCAGGTCACACCGGGGCTTTAAAAGTCTCCCTGGGATCAACCAACAAATGAAGCCGGGAAACCAAAAGCAGACCGGGCACGAAAAATCACTCTTGGATCCAAAGGTTCCACAACAATGGCTCCAAAGTTCATAAAACGTGTTACCCCTCCCCCAAAAAGAAGTGTCGTAGCCACTAAAACCAACGCAGGGTGTCAAAACAAGTGACCACGGTGCACCCCAAAAATCGTACTTAGATCAAATAATTCAGGCTGCTTCATTTGGAAATCTCGCTGGGGCCAAAACGCCGCGCCGGAGCCCCACACGTCGCAGCTGGCTTCCCAAGAACCAATATCTACCCGGAATGTCACCCTGCGAGCAGAAAAATTACGTCAAGTATCCACAATAAGAGGTCGTCGGACCCCGGCAAAGATCCTGCTGGGGCACCGAAGAAAAAAAAACGAGGCACCGCAAGCCCGAATAATCGTACTGGGTCCCAAAAATATCCTGCAGGGGGCTTTCTGAAAATAGACCTGACGCAAAAAATCACTATGGGACTCTATGAAGTCTACCCGAGCACCAGAAACAAATCAGAATAGGTCCCGAAAGAAAATTATCCGAAAGGCCTTTCTACTCTGGATGGTGCCGGCTGCGGGAAAACAACGCTGAGCAGCCGCAGTGGCGTACCAAGCGGAAAATGCTGCCCCCATCCTGAAGGAGTATGCTCCCAAGAATCGCGCCGGTTCCCCAAAAATCGCCCTGGGCCCCATAAATTCGCATCGGGGGCCCAGAATTCGCGTAGCGGACTGTGAATACAGCGGGGACCGTAACACTTATACCAGGCTCCCAAAAATTTGCATCTGATTTCACCAAAATCGCGCTGGGGCGGAGCTAATTACAACACGCCCTGATAACTCGCGACGATGTCCCCAAATATCACGTACTGGAACCAGAATACCGGCGGTTGTACCAAAAATTGGAGTCGAGGCATCACAAATACCCCTCTGCAAGCACAGCGTGGCCCCACAAAACACATCTGAACTCGATAAAAAGTAAGCTGGTTCCCTCTAAAATAAGGAGAAATCCCGAAGAATATATGTCCGAGTCAGGAAAATTTCTTCTAAAGTCTAAGCATGCCCAAATGCCTTCACAAATTGTGTACGGCCCCGAAAAAAACGCGCAGGAGTTGAAAAATTGCGGCGAGACATATAGCGCCAGGTGACAGAGAAATTAGGCCGAGACTCGGATTAAAAAAAAATAATTCAGAAGTCACGAAAAGTTGCGTCGAACCCAGAAAACTGCTCCAAGTCCCCCAGAACTATGCACCTGGAAACGAAATGTCGCACCGTGACCCTGGAAATTATACGTAGGAAACAAGGTTATGCTGGGGTTCCACAAATGTGCGATAAATAAACGTCTCAAATAAACAGCGAAGCTCTGAGAGCACCACGGGAGGCCGAAAATGCGCCGGACCTCCAGATCCCGAGTTTCGCAAAAAGTCGCAGGGCCTTAAAATATGGTTGGACCCCAAAAATCAAATTGGTCTTAAAAAGGAATAAAAAGACGGGGGACGAAATAAAGACATCGGGGTCTTCGAAAACGCACCGATACCTCAAGCATGTCACCGCTGTACACAAAGCAACCAAGCTATAAAGAGTAGCCGGGTCTCAAATATGTGCCAGGCCCCTAAAAATTGGCTGGAGTTCTAAAAGACATCCGTAGACGAATAAAACTACGGGTAAAACAGAGAACACCTAGCTAGGGTCTCGGCTCGGTGGGCAATCTTGGAGCATATTCAACCTAAGATATGAGGTCCATCAAAGCTCAGTGTATCATAATTTCTTAAACAAGAGCAAATGTGGGAAGAAGAAAAGTAATACATGGAATTGAATTCATCGAATTTTGTTTTAAGCGAGCCGCCATACCAGTAAATCTACATGCCAAATATGGCACAAGACTACCATGTGACAGCAATTAGCAAAATGTTGGAGACCTAGCAAAAACTGGAGAAGCGCACGTAGTGTGGCGGATGCGCCGAGTGCGCAAGGTGCGGAAGGTGCATCTGCACGGCTGTTGGCGTTTTAGCGACCCTGCGTGAGTAATCGGAATGCATGAAATCGGGAAATTTTACATTTTTGTTTTGCGATTAGTACGGTGTAATTTCAGCAGTGTGGAGTGACTTATCAAGGGGTACGAACACAGTATCCTTTGAACAGGATCGGGGAGTTCGTGTTGAAATCCGGTGATTCAGAAATTATGGTGGCAGATTTGGCCCCCACGACAGGGCAGCTAAGTTGGTTAGTAATTATTCTTTAGAAATAAAATAAGATAGTATCTCGCTGACAAACATAGTGGTCCGTGGACTTTTGAACAAAATTCGAGTCTGTGCGACAATTCCAACTCAGTTTGCCCACCCCCATCGCAAATCCTAGGTACGCCACTACCATGGCATGATATAATTCGAACCATTGATGGCCCTGATCCGCCGCAATTGACTCAGCAGCTCCGGTCCACCACAGTGGAAGGTGTACTCCGCGACCCTGGCCCGCCACAGTGTGTACTTCACGGCCTTGGTCCGACATAGTGGACGGTGTGCTCCTGGGCACTCGTCCGCCACAGTAGACGGTGTGCTCCGCGGCCTTGGTTCGCCACAGTGGACTTCATGGGTGGAGAAAACGGGCTTTTCCTGGAATTTTCCCATCCATAGCATGATCCTCTTCACAAAATTATTCTCCATGTTTTCCATTTGGACGCTTAATGGTGTTATTCGACAATGAATTGCCCTGTGGTAAAGTGCTCCAGATCCACTGGAAAATGCAGTGATACTCTGATGTCACAGGTGTGAATGAAAATATTGTCCCCGGCCCTGAACTCGCCCAATCACAACTTTGACTTCGCCCCTCCCTAATGTTAGGCGCCAGGGAAATACTTTTACCGATTGTCGTGACAGTTCAGGTCTGCTGTGCTCCGATACTTCATCAAGGCCGTTGTGTTTTAGCCTGCATCTAATCGCTGAAACATTTTTATTTAAGCCGGTGTGTGCTTGTTGGTGTGTGGAGTGAGGGGAAGGCGCTGACGGTGACGATGACGATATATCCGAGCCCACTGTATGAGACTGCAGTCGCATGCCATTACTCAGAGTTGTTATGTTGACATGTACTGTGTACCGCTCTTTTAATTATGTGACTTCACCAGTTTTGGACGATTTTTATTACCGAAACCGCCCGCCCGACTACTCCGACATCAGTGACAAACATTAGTTTTCAGCATCTGTAGGGAGTAACATGCAAGGTGACATCAATCGCATGAAGATCATTTGCATTTATGGCAACATTCGAGTTAAAGAAGTTTGGACCCACTAACCTGCGATGAACTTGACCTGAATTGATCTCAGTGACCTAACACGACTATAAAGCATAACACTATGCAGCAAACAATTCATGTTACCAAGAACACTTCCACTTTGCGAATTTACGAGAAGCTCATGAACGCCGATTTTTGTGGTATGGCTTATGAATTTTGTACGTTTAACGACCCCTAACTCGAAAAACTTTCGGACGATTTTTTTTTGCTTTCGACAACGTGCAGGTCATTTCTAAGCAGGTACGCGAACAATGGCGTGCATCGCCCGGTAAAATATAGAGCTATATACAAAAAACCGGAGAAGTGGGCGGATTTCGTCCCCCCACCACCCCCTCCAGGGCGCGTGTTAACCCGCGCTGTCTCTCCGGTCAGATCCTCACACCAGGTCTCGGTGGGGTGGGGGCGGTAAGAAACACCCCTCTAAAATCCAAACTAAGCGTTGCGCGAAAACGAACGAGGTGTCATCGGAAAGCGATCGAAGAGTAGGGTCCGTATCCGCCCACAAAACAATATTCCCCTAAAAGTGACGGCACCACGGGGGCTAGATTTCCACGACTTCTCACGACTTACATTGTGTTTTTGGCTCTGTGAGTTCATTTTGGGGATATATGAAAAAACACAATTTATTTGGAATGAGAAAAGGACAGCGAAATCGACCAGGGCCATAATTATTTAGGCCCCCAAAATATACCGTATTTTTTTAATTTCAAAATTTTGAATTTTCAAGTTATCTTTACTTTTCCTTTTCCAATGGGTAGATCAGACCGAGAAAAGTTGGAACTCATCTTGTCCTAATAAAAAAACGCTTACTTTAACAAGAATTTTCAATTTGAACTGCAATTGGCAAATATGCAAAATTTATATGTAGTTAAAAAAACAAGAGAAAAATTCCACTTGTACGTTTTGTTGCATCCCTGAAGATAAGGAAACGCTGAAAGTTTCATTCAAATATCTGTATCCGTTAAAGTGTGACGACTGGTTAAACTTTTTTGGAGGTGACCTCACTTGACCTTGACTAACTCGTTGACCCTAGATGACCTGATTTCAAAATTTCGAATCAGCGTGCCAAATGGATGTGGCAAAAGGCATGCTAAATTTGGGCGTGCTGGCGCGCGCTGTTCATCCACTATCCGCGAAAAACCTGAGCGGGGCGGTTGAAGACATGGGACGGGTTAATATGCTTGTAGATCAGGCATTGTTGTAAGGTCATGTCCGTGTGTGCATGACTTTAAAATGAAATGCTACGATGTGATATGTGCAGATTTTACTTAGTTATATATTGCAATGAGTTATCTCGTATTCAAATGTGTGTATGCTGTTTTTTAGGTAGAATAAAATGCCACAAAAGTGGGTGGGCCAGTTATCATTGCTGGCCCATCCACCTCCAAACGTGGGTGGGCCATGGCCCCCTGCCACCTGTTCCTACGCCCATGGATATGCCAAGGCTTGTAAAAGCCTGGGGCCTCAATATGGGCTCTGAGCTCTTTTCTGCAGCGCCGGGAATCCTCCGCTGTGGCCCGAATCGTCTTCACAGTCAGCGTCTCTTCATCAGCGTGAGGCTTGCTGTCAGCTCTGAGCCACTCTGCACTCTCATCAGCATGATTCAAGGCCTTCCAGTGGCTCTCCACATACAGACAGGGGCCTCTTCGTCGGCCTGAGGGGCCTACTTTCACGTCTCAGGACTCTCCGTGCGGCCCGAGGCCCTCTTTCAACAGATTGGGTTTTCTCGATCACGCAAGGGGGCCCTGTGCGGCTTCAGCTCCTTCGTCAACCAAGGGACAATTCAACCGGTTCTGGGATTTATCCGACGATCCAAAGTCCTCTGACAGCTCTGGGTTCTCTTAGTGGACGCAGGGGGCTGCATTAGCCATCTAGGACCTCCCCTGTTGGGCCGGAGGCTCTCTTCCAACAGCTTCGGCCCCTTCATCAGGTCAGGGTCGTTGTACGGCGTGGCCCCATCCGTCGGCCCAAGATGGCCTATCATAGGCCTTCTATGCTAGTCACATGCTTCTATGATATCATTGGCCTTCTATGATGGCCCGAGTTTCCCCGGGCAACTCTGGCAACACCCGTCGCCTCAGGTGCCCTCTTTGACGACGCATAGCCCTTCCCGACAGGCCGGAGGTCCGTTTCAAAAGAGTAATCCCTTTTCATCAGGTCAGGGTTATTTTCTTTGACTTGGGCCACGCCGTCAGCCGAGGGGCCATTCATATTTGATCTGGGCCTCTTCGCCAGCTTTGGGGCACTTCTAATGATCCGGGGTCCACTCCGTCAACATGGAAGTCCATACGTTGACCCAGCCCAGGACCATCAACATATTCCCGAGGTCACTCCTCTCCATTGACCCGAGATTCTCTTTATCGGCCCGGCACCCTTTCCGTCAGATCAGGGTCCCTTTCGTCGGTTCAGGCGCCATTTACGTTGGTCCTGGTGCCTTTCACGTCGGTCCTGGTACCTTTCACGTCGGCCCGGTGACCATTGCGTCTCCCTGCATCAACGTCATGATGGTCCCCTCCGACCTTCAAGGGGCTGCCCTTCACCCCTGCCCCTTTGGCTACGCCACGGGGTACTCCATGGCCCCTAGATCATGCACGGTTTGCATGCGCGTTGAAGCGTGAAGGCCCATGACTCTTCATATTTGATTATTCATCTACTCGCTTTATCAAACAAAACAGTTCTCACTACTTCACCTTTCGCCAGCGCTCTCACACCGCCGCGCGTAGATATATCTTGTATAAGCCCGAAAAGATTCAAATTTTAAGTAGGCCCTCGATATTCACAAGTCAGTCACCGAGTGAGTCTCTGAACTAAACCTTTCTCAAAACAATAGTGGCGCTAGTGGCGTAACGCCACATCATCGCAGAGCCGCCATTTTCTTCCTCTTTCTCGGGTGGAGTTTCGTGCCGTGAGGTCCTGTGTTGGCTGGCTCCTGGCTGATTTTGTGCTAGGGCCGTGAAAACGGTAGCAAGATGCTAAAATCGGTTCTTAAGGTACAGAAATGCTTACAGAAGTTGTCAAATTTGCCTGAGAAGACACTGGTCTCCTTTAAGTCGAATTATGGGCAAAACTGCCTCAACTGTGGGCTCAGCAGAGTACCTGCTATCCAGCTGAGCAGGGGTTTACACTCTGGGCAAGTTTTAGCCAAAGTTGACGAACGCAGAGCGATTAAAGTCCCTAAACCAGATGATGGAACAGAAGGTGAAGCTACCATTGGCTTGGACTACAAGCTTGCAGGTAAGCCTGTAACATCACATGAAGTGCTAATTTTGTCCTTTTAGGAGCTGTGTGAGTGAGGGAGTGATGGGCTATGCAAGTTGTGTGGGCAGAATGTTTGCCTTGTTTGCTTCTGTTTTGACTTAATAGGAATTGGTATCATTGTGTTCTAGGTGGATTTACTGGGATATTATAAATTACATTTGTAGTTTTTTTTTGTCCAGACCACAAAACAAAGGCCAGTGGTTGACTGTCCAACATTCCACTAACTTGGTAGAAACTTGCATGATGAAACTGGGTTTTCAATTGCAATTGACTAGGTGGGTAGTTTATCAATCTTGCAGTTAGTGACATGCTTAGGAATGAGACAAATAGTTCTGTAAGCTGTGAAAACCATTGGATAAACAGATGAAGGACTGAGAAATCAAAGATCTTGGGAATTGCACTAAAAGAACCCTGCTGGATGGAACTGGCAAATTTGTTTTAGTTATGGACAGGAGGAAGTTTAACCAGGCATGAGCTGGACATGGCAAAATGGATGAATTTCATCTTAGTGGATGCTTTGGACACTTTGAAAGGGTCTGATGGTCTGATGACAAAGGGAGTGGGCTGACCAGTGTATGCCTGTCAGCCTACATAGTCGGACTTAGCCACTTGATGTCATGTCATCTCGGTGTCTTCATGTCGGCTGTGCCTTGTCTGCTTGACCGATATTTAGAGGATGGTGTAGCCATTGCTGTTGATGTGCCTAACATACCTGCTGTATTTTGATCAGCCATGGAAGTTGACTAGACTAGCATAGGTTGAGGTGAGGAATTGAGGAAAGGCATCTTAAGCCTGTATGAAGCTGAACCATTCTAGCAGAAGCTGATGCAGCACTGAATTTTCACATCTACCTTCCATATTATTTTTACGAGTTTGGCTATCAATGTAATGGTGTGTAAATCCAAAGAAGCAACCATGTATCATTGTGACTTCTTTGTGAACAGTTCTTACCTGATGGTGACAGGCAGTCTGCTATCAGGGCAAAGCATTTGTACCTACTATAATAGTTTTGATGACTTATAATGGTAGGTATTGTACATGATGGACCTCTCCATCAGTAACTGCCTGTTTTTCCAGTTCTGATTGATTGTCTTTTTCAGAGCAGCTGACATTTTCCCTGATGAAAACACACCAAACCTGCTGGTGGATGGAGTGAAGTTTTCAGATCTGCCAATATGTAGTATTCGGGTCTCCAAGAACAACACAATATTTTCCATATCTAATGCACAAGGTAAGGAGACATTTTCCTCAGACCCAATTTGCAATAATAATCCTGCAAAATAGCATTGGTTGTTCTTGTAATCAGCTCAGTTTATAACATCATTGGCAAGGCATAATTAATTTATGGTGACTTAGAGTTAAAATGATTATATTATATTCAATATTCATTGTATCCATTGGTTATATGTAACATCAGTTGTGATCTTAATTGCCTGCCTTGTTATGGTAGAAATATACATTAATGCTTAAATGGACAGAACTAAAGTATTTAAAATTGCACTTGTAGGTTAAAAATGGTCCACCTGTCTGATCATTTTCATTGGACTCCTTTAACTTCAGGTAACAATGAAGTTAAAGGTGTTCATATATGCTGTACTGAAACTGCTCTCAGTGAGCAATGCTGTTTTCATGGGTGTCTTGTTTGTCCATCAAATTATATGCTGACCTTGTACAAAATGTGTGATCCACATGTAGTTTTTCAATTTTAGGTTCATGTTCATGTAGGATTTATAATTTTTCATTGAACTTTTGCTTATTATCTGATATACTATTTAAATTTGTGTAAAATTCACATTATTTTCATGCCCTGGTCCTAAGTTTCTGCATTGGATGGGAGTGACCAGCTTTCCAGGTGTAGCCAGTAGTACAGTGGCTTTTCTCTCCCAGCTCAGTGTGCTTGGGGACAAGATAGAATAATAATAATAATATGGCCTGACATTGATCAGCATCAATTAGAAATGATGAGGCCAGGTTGACTATTGCTTTTCTAACCATAGTTTGTTAGCAAATGGTGATGCAAGCCACAAATTTCATGACATCACAATTTCACAAAGATCTTTGTTTGTAAGCATATATGATAGAATGGAGTTAATCCTGAAATGAGGAAGGCACATGAAGTTGCATGTCTGCTATCTCCACAGTTGTGAGAAAGCAACTGCTTGGTGCAAGAAATCACATTACATGTGAGGATGGACTGCAATTTGACTCACAGGAACATATGCAAATCAAATGTTGGCAACATGCCATGGATGGAAACTGGTGCAGTGCTTTGATTTAATTCTGTTGGAATGGCTCCATGATTTACTGGACATTGAGAATGGAATATTCTGTACCTTCCAAAGGTAACCAGCATTGTGCAAGTGAATTTGGTAGTAAAGTAGTTCTTTGAACACTAAAAATTGTTATTTCATAATATTCTTATGTGGGATACTTCTGAATGGGTGGTACATACCACCTGGTGAATACTTAATCATTACCATTTCCCAAGTTCTGTCTGCATGATCCTACTTGTGTATTTTTTATGTCTGCCTGTCTCTTGTGTTTTGGACTCCTTTTGTGTTTGGAGGTGCACATCCAGTGATGCATATTATTGAAGATCCTGCCTTATTTGATTCAATTTTGTCATAATTGCAGCAATAGATGATGCTTGATCATCAATTTGGAATGGAGCATTCAAATCTGGAATGTGTTGAACATTTTGCAAAGGATCTGATAGTTCAGCAGAAATAGTTCCAAATGCAATTTGCTTCAATCTTGAGATCAAGTTCACCAGCAAATCATTGTGTATGCATTTCAGCCATCAGTGTAATAACCTGGGTATTGCATTTACTTTTGAGGGAGACTGTCCCTTCAATGTTGTCTGCCCACAAATTTCAACTCTTAGCATGGGAGAGTGCCCTCTCCACCCACCCATTTGGCCTTGCCCATTGCTTTCATGCATTCTTGTCACCCAATAATTTTTGAAGATAGGCACTCAACCCAAATAATAATCTCTCCTGGGGGTGAGGGTGGGGGGTGGGGGGCTGGACAAGCATGGGCAAGTTAAATGAATGGATGAGCTTGGATCTCCATGTATTTCAGTTGTGATGCCCATAATTCCTCACCTTTGTCAGACATTCCAAAACTTAACACTTCGATCAAGTCCCTGAAGTGGTCAGGTCATACCTCAATTTTCTTGGGACAGACATTTTATTTTATTGATGCAAATTTCTTTAATTTCCTTTATTCATTTTCATAGTTAAAAATAATATGAAGTGTGGTGGAGTGCTTCAGTGTTGAACATGGTGCTTTTTTTGTTTGTTTGTTCATGTGCTTGTTTTCAGTTTCACCAACATGTTGACAGGTATTTCGAAATTCCAGGAGCGGTCAAGATGATCCGATCCTGTGGCATGGAGGGGTTCAAGAACACCAAGAAGGGTACAAATATTGCTGCACAGGCAACTGGAATCTCGATAGCCTTGGTAAGTTAACTGACTAAAGTGTGGCATCACAACATGCAGATGACAAGCTGTGAGTCATAAGTTGAAGTCTGTTACAATTTAATGTCCACATGAACCACCACTTTAGCTATAATTTTTACACTTTAGCCAACCACTTTAGTTATAATTTTTATGCGAACAATCACTATCATTGCTGTCGACTTCGCTGGGGAGACTGCTCTGGTTGGTGGTGTCCACATGATGCAGTGTTATGCCTACCAGTTCAACCGGCTGATAAAATATCCATAGGCTCATGCTGTGTGCACCATGAAAAGCAGTTGGATCCTCGCGCTCCTCGCGTCAGGCTCGCGAAGTCGCCGTGCCCTTCGTGGGCTAGCAGCGGCTGTCAGACCTCTAAGTTCTGCAGGATGGTTTCTCTCCAGCAACGCGAACAGCAACGGATGTTTCGTTCATTTTAATTAGGGGTGGAATCAAACAAATTCCATTGTCACACCTGGATGGCCATATGCCGCTGGCAACTTAGGGCGTTGCCGTATCTTCAGCATCTCGGTCGGTCGGTTCTTGGCGGAAAAGCTTCGTTTAGTCTAGACGGGCGGATATGTGAACCGGGCTTTGTTGCCATTTTTTAAATAGATTGTCTTCAGAACTTGGTTTGCCATCTTCATGCTCGCTAACTTGAGCAACTTTTGTTTCATATCTTCTGGAATACAAATCCAAGGTGATATTTTTGAGAATGCCTTTATCATTGTTATTTGCTTTCCTATGTCTATATTTAAGGAAATATTAATGAGTAACGATAACAACATTATATATTCACTAATTGTCTTGTTCATCTTTTGAGCACATATCTTAACCAGTTCGGTTTTGGTCAATTTATGTGCACCGATGCGTTTTTTTTGCACACACAAATCGGCACACATCGTCCACACCTGACTAAGCATGATGTTTGTTAAGAAAAGGCAGTAGAATTGGTCAAGTTTTAGGTATCGAAAACTTCATGAATACACCTGTATGCGTTCTCATGCTTCCGCGCATATTCGATACGGACAGATTGACCCTTCCGCCGGTCAATGCCAGTTTAATGCTGGTTTGTTTCCAATTCTCGCCCGCAATATTTCCTAGTTTGACATTGGACGTATGTCCCACCTGGCGTGGAACCTGGAGTAAAATGACTCTTTTACCGCATTGTTCAAATAATGGTTTCTCGTTAGGTGTGATGTCGAAATGGGCGCAGAAGGATGCCGAAATTTGCCATGGAATTAGTGTCAATTAAAATGCTTCGGATGTCTTTCAAACTAATTTGAGCCAATGGTGTAGGTACTTATGACTATGTATGTCATTTCCTTATATATTCATAATTTGGGAAGATCTATATTCGGGACAAGGATAAAATTGCCTATGCTTGGGAATGGTGCCGTACGCCATATCGCATCATAGTTAATCTCTACCAGAAATTGCATTACGAAATGTTCGTGTATCACTATTCCTTATTAGGAGCATTCACATTAGGCGCACTGGAGGAGGGCGGATTCCGCCCCCTAAGATCTCGGCTCCTTCTGAGGTTAGAGCAACGAGATTCGCAGGGTGGATGGGCACGATGGTGAACTCTGTTGCGTGCAAATTTCGTGACCTTAGGCCTATCGCCAAGGTCAAATGAGGTCAAAATAGCAAAATGTTCTGGTTTTGCGTGGGTTGGCGTCTTAATGTTATGGATCGCCGTGATTGTGTTTAAATGCTCCAAAATTGGCATTAATGAAGTTTTGAACATTGCTAACGATGCAATACAGATGCCAGATCCACCATTTGACCTCGGGTCACCTATATAGGAGCACTTTAGCAGGTCATTACCTGCTCCAGCTACGGGAACCTGGCTGCCCACCAGACTGCTCCGTTGGGCGGTTCGG
This sequence comes from Imbricaverruca yamaguchii, assembly GCA_034440575.1. Classification (NCBI taxonomy): domain Eukaryota; kingdom Metazoa; phylum Arthropoda; class Thecostraca; family Neoverrucidae; genus Imbricaverruca; species Imbricaverruca yamaguchii. The sequence goes on from JAOTOL010001603.1 coordinate 1,956,364, forward strand.
CACTATCGGATTCGCAAAGAAAGGAGTGAAATAGATGAATAAATTATGGAAACGCTTAGGCACACAATGACAAACAGTAGATTTCGGGATGTGTACGGAGTAACATGTAAAGTGACATCAATCGCATGACAGTCATTTGCATTTTGACAACATTCAGTTGACCAAGTTTGGTTCCATTAGCTTGTCATGAATTTGACCTGACTTGACCTCGGCAACCTAACATGACTTAAATGATGTATCATAACAATATGCATCAAACAAGTCGCTAGTGTTGTCAACAGTTCCCTTTTGACAATATGCGGGAAGCGCATCAGCGCCGACTTTTGTGGTCTGGCGCTGCGAATTGTTTTTACTTTAACGGCCCCTAACTTGGAATGTTCTCGGCTGATTTTCATTTTCGTTTCTTTAAACAATGCGCCGATCATTTCCAAGTAGCTACGCAAAAATGGCGTATATCGGCCGGTACAAAATGGAGTTATGTACACAAAAATAGGAGGGGTGGGTGGAGTTCGCCATTCCCCTCCAGGGCGTGTGTTGGCCTGTGATGACCTTTACCTGACTTGACCTCGGTGACCTGACATGACTGACACAATGTAGCATAACAGTGTATACCAAACAAGCCGCTAGTTTTGCAAAGAACATTTCCTTTTTGCCAATATACGGGAAGCGCATCAGCGCCGATATTTGTGGTCTGGCGCGGATAATTTTTTTTAACTAGCGACCCGTAACTCGAAACATTTTCGGTCGATTTTCATTTTTCTTGCTTTAAGGAACGCGCCGGTCATTTACAAGCAGGTACACAAACAATTGCGTATATCGGCCGGTAAAATCTGGGGTTATCTACGAAAAACCGGAGGGGTGGGCGGATTTCGCACCCCCCCCAGGGCGCGTGTTAAGTCCAGGTGCTCTCGCAACAACGTTACCAACCAATAAAACTTAACCACCGACACGGTGCTTCCAGCCCCGCCAGCACGCCCCATCGGCAGAAAGCATGCACTCATGTATATGGTACTCATATGTCGATGCTCCTTGGAGAAGGATGTCGATTGAGTGCTTAAAAAGTGGTATTTTCCACCCTATTTGACTAGTAATTTATCGCTGGTTTACCTGAGTGCTGTGTGTAGCGAGTCGGAAATTTGTCGGTCGCTGCATGACCAATATAGTCTTTGCGCCCGAAAGCCCCAGTACCTACCTGGTTGTTCACTTAATTGACGATGGCTTTCTTTCCAGAAGGGGCTGAACAGAGGATTCAAGAACGTGAGGGTTGTGATTCAAGGTCTAGGACCAGGTCGCATGGTAAGTGTTCCATGTATAGTAATTATTCGGTCATGGTCGTTGCAGCTCCACCGTACAGAACATGTCTGTTCATCGTCCGCAATTGCATTCCGGTTGTGAGCACATACCGCAAACTTTAAGTTTGCTGTATTCATACAATGGCATCAAATTTTGAGGCTTGAAAACAGACACATGTGTTCCTCTACGATAAACCTATACATGGAAGAGAAAAGACCGAAACTCGTCCCAATTGGGCGCTATGTGACCAAAGAAGTCGATGCGCCCCTAAGCCCGAATAACCAGCCAACAAACAAAACCCATACCAATATGGGCGCAAAATAACCCTAGATGTCGACGCGCCCCTAAACTCCAATCCACCAAACCCTTACCAACAGGGCTGAGCGATGGTTGTCGATAATATCCTCCGGAATGGCATCCTCTCACTTCGTTTGAAGATTAAATGGTAATTTTCGCAATGAAATGCCCTGTGGCAAGTGATCAGGGTTCACTGGAAAGTGTAGGCCGGGAATGCCATGTCACTGGTTGGAAGAAGACATCTCCGTGTTCGAATACGAAGACGTTACGTAATGGAGGACTGGAAAATGCCCCACCTGTCTGCGACATAATTCGTCCGCTATTCGGGGAACAACAGATGATTACGCAGGGTGATGTGTCCGAAGGCGTTAAAGTGTCCTCCCTGGAAACTGACATCGCCAAATAATGTGTCGAACGTACCTCGTACAGAAACTATAGGATGGCTAGAATGCTGACACTGGTGCTGGAAGCGCCGGGCACTGCGACCGGAACGTTTTTTCTTGGCCGACGTATCTGTTCACATCAGTATCAGTCGCTATAAGTAAAGCATGAAGGTTCGTTAAGGATGCTAATATCGATGCGCCACTAAACCCCAATAACTAACTAAGGATGCTAATAATGCACGGCACGCACGTCTTGGCGACTCGCGCTCATCGTTTTATACATTTAACTCTATATTGCTGGATATTCTATCTGGTTTTGCATCCTTGATTATCAAAGGGACGACCGTCGTTTTCTGCTGAATTCCGAGCCACGTGCGAATCTGGCAACGGGGCCCCTGATGCTGCAGCGAAACGTGCTGTTTTGGATCCTCGCACACGATGCCTCTCCCCGCCGCTGACTATCCATAAATGAAGGCATCATCGTCAAGAAGTGGTAGGTCGGCTGGGATGCATGGGAAATATGCGATGTATGCTCCCCATTAACACTTGCATTTGTGGCAAAACGTGGGTCGTTGCACGGCGTTCTATCACACCTTGCCGAGGGGTGGGGAGTATCCCGTCACGTTTAATTGTCATATCGGTTAACTTCCATTTACGTTTCATTGTTGGCTGCTACATGGACAAAGGAGACGATCTGCCCGAGAACTCCAATAGCCAACCAAATTTCCTCAAGATTTTCTTCACATCCAAGGTTACTGCTCACAAATACAACCCTGCCCCTGATAGATGTTATGCACAGTCTTCTTAAGACGTTTTCTACCACATTGTGCCATGGCCCATCTGTTCTGCATGGCATGCCAGAGTTGGATCAGATGATTGCCATGGGGCACGTGCACGGAGGGGCGCGACTTCGGAAATACCTGCAGGGACGCGTTTACGCGTTAATTTACCCTTAAAAAATCTGGGGCGCACTTGAGCCTTCCCAGAAAGGCGCCTTTTCACGGCAGGAGGGACGCTACCTTCCCGTCCGGGTGGGGGTTCCGGGTGGCGCATGCTCCCAGTGCCCTCCTTTGTATCCGCCCCTGTCACATACGTTACCGGATGGACAGACATGCCTGTTACTAGCATGCCCATTCATGAGCATCAGGCGCCAAATGACCAACCATGGTCGATGCGCCCTAAAACCACAATCACTCACTCACATTCATAAACATGACCTGAAACACCAACATCATTGCAACCTCACTCAATTCCTATCTCTGCTGTTCAACTTCGAGTTCGACAGCAAGATTATTGTACGTTATAATTTATGAACCATGTTTTTAAATACATTCAGTGAGGGGCTCTCCACTACGGGCTACTAATTGGACAATGCTATTCTTCCACTTCCTATTCTTCAGTGAGTACATATCATTCCTAAAGAGCCACCAGACCACACACGCAGGGCATCTTACTGATGATCTGCTATTCATCGCTTAGCTGTTTATGCCTACCCAAAGCTTGCTGAATATTGCTACATTCAACAGTATTGTTAACTATTTTCACCAGTTTGTATCGGAAAATGTAGGTACCCTCCTCAACCCTGCCTCAAAGTCGCTAACAAAAATTATCAAGAGAGATGGGCCTGGAAGGAAGCCCTGTGGCAAACCCGTTTGGAGTATCCTTCAATTTATAATGATATCGATTAACCTTGCTATTTTTGCTTTCTTTCCATTAATCATGCCTAATTGCAGACTGTAACTTCCCCACCAATCCCGTACTCCCCCAGTTCAACGTTTATGCGAATCTTCATCAAAAGCCTTGCCGAAGTCTAAGTACAATACGTTTATTCGGCTTCCATTTAGCCTTCTAGTTGCATAGCCCATGAATTCTAGAATACTATAAGCACCCTTAGGAGCTTACCAGAGGGACCCGATACCTTACACAATGGCACCATTAACCCGCGCCGTCTCGGGGGTATTCAACCCCCTCGGGGTTTTTCTCGGATAGTGAAAGAAAGGCGCACGGCGGCTCACCGAAATTTGGCATACCTTTTCCCACATCAATTTGGCATATTGTGTAAAACTTTTGAAGTCACATCGTCTAGGGTCAACAAGTTAGTCGAGATCAAGTGAGGTCGCTTCCAAAAAAGTTAAACCAGCCGTCGCGTTTTAACGGGTACAGGTATTTTAATGAAACTCAGCGTTTGCTTATCCTTAGGGATGCAACAAAACGTACGAGATAAAAATTCTCATTTTTCCGTTTTTGATTACTTATTCGTTTTTCATATTTGTCTATTGCATTGCCTATTGCATACGACTTCAAATCGGAAGATTCGTGCTAAAGTAAGCATTTTTATTAGAGCAAGTCGACTTCGAACAACGTTTTCCGGTCCGATCTACCAATGAGAAAAGGAAAATTAAAGACAGCTCGAACTCAATTTTGAAATTTCCCAAGTTATTTTTTTTTTTGGTGGCGAAAACATTTATATGGTCCTGGTCGATTTCGCTGACCTTTTCTCATCCCAAATAATTTTTGGTTTTTCAAATATCCCACAAAATGAACTCCTCAGAGCCAAAAACAGCATGTAAGTCGTGAAATTGTGGGCCCCTGGTGCCGTCATATTTGTGATTTTTTGTCGGGTGGTGTCGGACCGTACTCGTCGACCGCTCTCCGATGACACCTCGTTTCTTTTCGTGCAACGCTTAGTTCGGATATTAGAGGGGGTTCCTATCAACTCCCCCGCCCCGAAACGGGGTGTGAGAATCTGACCGGAGAGACGGGACGGGGTTAAACATCTCCCGACAACAGCATTAAGCACACTTCTGCAAGTGCTCAACGAAATGTGGGAAAGGGGTAAGCTTCCATTGACATGGCGGAGGGCGCTTGTCTGCAAGCCAAACAAAACGGAGAAGAACCCACTTCACTATCCATCCATGTCATTGACCTGTTCTTTTTTTCATATTGTTAAAAAGGGTAAACATGCGACTCATGCGGTTTTTAGAACGCAATAATGTACTGGCCTCGATACAGAGCGGCTTTCGCAGACGCCGTACTACATTTGACCATATTTTAGCTCTTAATTCCGTTTTACGCCCTTGCTTTATTAAGCGATCTCATACCGCTGCCATATTTTTCTATGTTCACGGCGCTTATGGTACCACATGGCGTCATGGTATTCTTATGAAATTGCACCGAATTGGCATAAGAGGTCCGATTGGGTTTTTCTTGACGATGAAAATATAATAGGACCTCTCTGACACCTTCCAACAGATTGATGAAGTCTGCAGTGAAGTATATTGAATGTGACTGTTCGCCATTGCCTTCAATGATGCGGGTAATACACTGGCAATGTCGGTGGATGAACCTCCCCTTGCTCTACGTCACAGGTTATTGTAGTTTGGGGCGCATAGACTATATAGGTCATAGCCCGGCTGGTTGACAGTCAGATGTGCGTGTAAGGTCGCCCAAAACCCAGAGCGTCCAGCGTACCCGTGGGTATTCCCAGGATCTTCGGTGCCAAGTCAGCCGGCTCGCAGTCGGCGTACCTTACCGCTTTGCTGGCGCATTGCTTCCCCGTTGTGTAGTTGCGACGTCAGATTCGGTTGTGTGGCACATACTGGTATTTCGTCTATCCATTCGTGGAAGGTTGTCCACCAACAAATCAATATTACTTTGTCACACTAAAAAACTAGGATGTAGGCATAGAGAGTTCCGAGTGATGTTCCTTGACAAAATTAACGGATACCGTGAATTCTCCCGGACTTGCACGGACGGTACCAAGTCTGAGTCTGGCGGAGGCTGATCCTACGTCAGTCGATCCGGTGCTGATCCTCCTACTAAAAATGCATCGATTGGTGCCGCTGAATTGTACGCCATTTTGAAAGTTGTCCGTTTGATACAAAATGACCAGACCCCCAAAGCACGTTGTTTTCACCGAATCACCGAGCAACCTGTTAGCAATGCAACCCTTCAACTAGGATAACCGCCTTATTCGCAAAATTCTACGAGTTTTGAGCGAGCTGTGATCGCCATCGCATACGATCGAACAATGGGAAGGAGTTGCGCTCTGCCGTCTAACCATCGGACACACCCTAGTCACACGCGCAGCTATTTACTGTCTGGAAGTGACCGAACCTTGTGCTCGCGCTGTTCTACCCTGCTTACTGTACACCGTGTCATTGTATCATGTACAGCGTTGGAACCTCTATGCCGCCAGTATTTTGAAAGACCGAGCACCAACTCCTTCGTATGCTACTGGATGGTGACTCTGAGGTCGTGACGTCCAGTAGCATCTTCGAATTCCTTCCACAAGCAAATTTATAGGTTGTATATCATTCATAATAGCCAATACTTTTACTTTTACTACTGTGATTTGAAGGACATCTGATCATCGTTATGGGCACTAAATGACCTCGTTGTCGACGTGCCCCTAAACATCAATTCATCATCATCATGAATTACAGATCAGTTAAGCGAATTCTTCCAGGCCGAGTTCCATGCTGAGTATCCCTTAAAAGCATATGTCCCTAAAGACGAATCGGAACAATCCTCGATATGTTCTCACACACAGAAAAGTAGTGAGGTTAAGCTAACTGGTCTGCAATTTCGAACAGTTTGTTGCCCCCGAAAATCGGTGCTACGTTTGCATTACGCCGATCTGGGAGGTCTTAATGTACTAGAAGCTGCTAATGTTTTAGCACCCAAGAAGTATCCCAGAATGTCGTGTCCTACGCCTTTAGTCACCTCGATTATCTGCGAATGGTTCTCAGCAGCTTTTGTCGTTATTGTAATATCATATATTAACTTAGCCTTCTACGGTGTGACTTGCTATGCTTTCATTTGTTTTTCACGGGGGACGAGTAGTCTTAGTGTAAGTTGCCCGTCTTTCAATCGAAAGGTTGTGGGCTAGAGTATCACCTGTCGCTACTCTTCGCCCGCGGTCGGCGTAAAAGATTGGCGACGCTACGTGGCTCGACGGTCGATGTGTCGTAAAACCAATAAACAACCAACCAACCAACCAACCAATCAATTTGCTTTTTTGCAACTCTTGTTTGCTTAGTGACACTAAATCACAAAGCACAAAAATAACAACCATGTACATACGGTTGGCACACACTATTTCTTTGTGTTGCAATTCGTTTAGCCCGAGGTAGTTTTTAGTATTCCCTGCTGGACAGTCTCCAGCTAATCCAGTTCCAACCGGTCTCTTAATATTTCCTCTCGTACCCACCTGTTCCTATCAATCAGCAATGCCATTAGGTTAGCCCTGAAGGTTTTTAGTCTTTTCTTCTTTGACACCAGCGGGTTTTCTTTTCTCGTCAGTCGCGAATGACTAACCTTGCTCATTCTGATTCGTATATTGAGTGTACCTGTGGTGGCCTTCAAGCAGTTTGTTTACATGTTTAGATCTTCCCACATTTGATGTGCATCTAAGCCTTATAAGGTCCACTGAATTTCACCTGGTATGATCCTGAACCTATAATTGGCCCACACTGAGCCTTTAGAAAATTTTTGAACTGGCCACCTATTTCTCACTGTCTCGAGGCTTGTCATCCTGCGTTCTGCATCAGATTTTGATCATTCGTAGGTATTACATGCAACACTTAATTTCCCTTTGTTATCATTTGACGACTTCATTTTCCGTCATAACTGGCAGTGAAGCCAATCCCCGATTTCATTACCCCTGTAGCCGGTCGATTCAGTTTCCTCAGTTACCTGTGAAAATGCATTCGTTGCCATATACGTTTTATACACACACGAAGCAGTGGCATAGCCGAGGGGGCGACCACGATGGATCAATACTGGTCGAAGCGCCCTAAAGCCGAAGGAGGCGACGGGGACAGCCCCCCCCCCCCCCCGGTATGTCGGACAGGGGCCTTCCAGGTGGCCATCGTGAGGGGCCCGCAATAGCTCCCAAATGTCGATGCAGGACCCTTACTGGCTCCTGGACCGACGGATAGGACCCTGGACAACGGAAGAGGCCCCATATTGACGAATGGCCTAGGGACGGTGAAGATTGCCAGGAGTCAGCTGAGAATGCCATCAGGAAGATTCTGTGGGTCCTTGGCTGGGCTAACGTGAACGGCTTCTAGATGGGTGGGGAGACCCGGATAGCTGGAAGGGCCCCTGCGCTGCCCGAGGGACCGAGCCAACACGAAGGGCCTCTGGGCTGTCGGCGAAATCAAGCCGAGAAGGGGGGGGGACGAGTAGTCTAGGGGTAAGTTGCTCGTCTTACAATCGAAAGGTTGTGAGTTCGAGTCTCACCTGCCGCTACTCTTCGCCCGCGACCAATCGGCGTGAGAGATTGGCGACGCCACATGACTCGACGGTCGATGTGTCGTAAAACCAATAACCAACCGGACGGGCGTTGCATGACATCTGCAGTCGATGCGCCCTTAAACCCCAATAATCAACCGGACATAGTGGACGCGTTTCCATAAGTCCTCAGTCACGCTCGAATAGGTCCTGGGCCGTCATAAATAGCCTCTTGATACGGCGGATGGGCCCTAGTTGCCGGAGAGAACCTCGGGCGGACGAGTGGGGCCCAAGCCACACAAAAGTCCCTGGCCTGGTGAAGAGGGTCCAAGCTGTTGAGAGAGGCTTCTGTCTGCCAGAGGAGGCTCTGGATTGTTAAGGAGGGCCCGTTCGCCGATGTAGAGGACCCACAGCTGAGTGAGCACCCCGAGCAGCAGCAGCAGAGAGGGCCCAGAGCCGGTGTGAGGGGCCCCTGGGCCGACCGGGGTCGACGCCGCGCAGCGAGGTACCCGCATCATCAGTGTATTACCCTGCAGAGGTGGCCCGACCTTTTGAAGAAGGGTCTCTCGCCGGACGGGGTGTCCTGAGGCACGAAAACTGGTACTTGACCTGACGGATGGGGTCCCAGGCCTGACGAGCAGGGGTCTATGACGAGTGCACGAAGGACAGATGCACGTAAGCAAATACACGCATGGCAGATGTACGAAAGAGCAAATGCGCGTATGGTGTGCATAAGCAAATGTGCGTAAGGACAAAAGCACAAACGTACGCAAACGCAAAGATACGTATGCGTAAATGTGCGTACGTTTACATACATTTATGCCCATGGACATTCGCTCAGACGTACTTTTACGCTTACGTACATTTGGGCGTACGCACTTTAACTCACACTACCCTGTTGGTGAAGAAAGTCTGCCTTAACCTTGTTCTGCTGGGGTGAATTTAAATTTTGAATTCATGACCTCTAATTGCATCATTTCTGTTCAATTCAAACATTTCCCCAAGATATCCCCTCTCCAGACCATGGACAAATTTAAAGACCTCGATGAGATCTCCTCTCAGCCTTCTATATCCAAGTGAAAACATGTTCAATTTCTTCAATCTTTCCTCATATGCCAGGTTGCTTATACCATTAACCATTTGTGTAGCCTTCCTTTGTACTCTCTAAAAGCCAACGATCTTTAATAGCTAGGAGACCAAGGTTGGATGCAGTATTCCAAATGTGGCCTGTCATATGCACAGTAAAGCTTCCTGATGACTTCCTCACTTGTGTATGATACATTTCTATTTATTGCCCCGAGCATTATCAGTGCCTTCTTCCTGGCTTCCTTGGTCTGCTCTGATGCCCCAAATTTTGTGTTTAGAATACTGCCTGATTCCTTCTCCTGTTCAGTCACTGATAGCACTTGGCCACCCATCAAGTATGGAGCCTTCATATGCTGCTTACCTACATGCATGATTTTACACTTATCAAAATCAAATTTCATTTGCCATTCTTTGGACCACTTCACAAGTTCGTCTAAGTCGTTTTGCAGCGAAATATGCTCATTCTGACCTGTTATTGCCCTAAAGACCTTCAAATCATCCGCAAATTTCAAGACATACGCTTAGGACACTTTCAATGTTATTTACAAATATAATGAACAGTAGTGGCCCCAGTACTGACCCCTGGGGGACTCCACTGAGAGCATTTTGCCATGATGACTTTGTACCATTGAGCATCACTCTTTGCTGTCTATCTGAAAGCCACAACTATATCCATTTTAAGATGCTACCTGCAATACCATGGGACCGAAGCTGTATCATTAACCGTTTATGGGGTACCTTGTCAAAGGCCTTACTAAAGTCAAGATATGCTACATCAACCTGATTTCCCTGATTAAATTGTTCTTTTACGAAGCTCAACAAGTCCAAGAGATTTGTGAGGCACGATCGCCCTGTTTTAAACCCATGTTGAGTATCTTGAATCAATCTGTTACCTTCCAGATAACTAACTATTATATCCTTGTTAATTGATTCGAGTACCTTGCAGACTAGGGATGTGAGACTTACTGGCCTATAGTTTTCAACTTTCCCCCTTCCTCCTTTCTTGAAAATAGGAACTACATTTGCCCTTTTCCAATCTGTTGGAATTTCATTTGGTGAAACTGATCAAAATATTATACTACGTTGAAATGCCAGTTCCTTTTCAGTTTCCGCAGTTTCATGAACAGGACCTCCTAAGGGGGGAAGAAAAAAAAGGGGTTCCAAAATTTAAACCCCCCCCCCGGGGGGGGGGGGGGGGAAAAAAAAAAAAAAATGGCCCCCCAAAAAAAAGGAAAACCCCCCCGGGGGGGGGAGGATATTAAGAGAATAAAAGAGAATTGGGTTTTTTTTTTTGGGGGGGTGAGAAAGTTATTAAAGGGGGGGGGGAGGCCCGGGGTTTTAAAAAAAAAAGGTTTGGGGGGGGGGGGGGAAAAAAGGGGAAAAAAAACCAGCCTCGGAGCTAGTGCTTTTGAACCCACCAGAGCCATCGATAATTATGAGCGGCCCCGATCAGCTTGAGCGGGCCATTGAGGGTTAACAGAGCCCCCTGGTGGCTAAGGAGAGTGTTGGTTGCGATGAATACCGAGGGCCGACATCGAAGCGAGAAGGTCCTTGAAGCTAGAAAGACTGTCATGGGCAGGGAAAGGTGCCTTACAGCTAGATAGGATCCCTGAAGATCGAAAAGTCACCAAGCGCAAGAAAGGACGACTGGGATGCCTCAGAGACTTTGAAGGCGTCCCCATAAGAAGAGCAGGGCCCCGGGATCTAGTCCCTAAGGGCTAGCGATGGTGTGTAATACCGAGAGCCGGTTTCGTAGGGGTTAGAATGTCGTTGCTGGTCCGAGAGACTGTCGATAGCTGGGGAAGTTCCCTGAGAGAGCGGACCGGACTGTGGAGCCCCTGGCTCTTGGGAGGAACATCTAATGACGAACAGAACCACCCAAGAGCTCAGGAGACGTCGGAGAGCTGGCGATTTGTACTTGAAATTGTCAGCCCTATCTCGGATCTGCATGATTCAGGATAACAGAAAGATAACTGTGTCCATTGACGCGAGCACTTGCATTTTTACTGTAAGCAAGTCCGTGCCTTTATTGGGAATGTGCCTACGTCCTTTTGCTTTCCGGAATGCGTTTTCTGTTCATGGTCGTCGGCAGCTAGATGGGTTTTTTCTTCCCGGTCTTGCCAGACTGTTTGGCATCGATTGCAGGTCTCGCATGAGCCACTCCAGCGTGTAGTGCTTTTTTGCCAGAGTATTTAGTCAATTCTGCCTAGTATATATATATATGCAATCATCGGGACGCTTCGAAGTTTAGTAACCGAATTCCGAAGAGTTTTGGAAAGGTGGCGCAGGGGCTGGATAGGTAGAGGGGCAGTCTTCGGATGGTTCCGCCCGACCAACTAATGGTTACGCCGCTGTTTCAAAAACGTAGTTTTTCGGACTGCACATGTGCGTACACTTCCGTATTTTTTCTGTAACACTTCTGGCATTTGCATGAAGCCGCAATGGGCTATGCTCTTCCTTCCCAAGAATGCGCCGTGAGTACGTGTTTTCAGGAGAAAACAAATTATAGCCCGGCGATCAACCTAAAATGGCCTCTGTCTCAGCTGGTGTTCCCCATATTGTGCTGACGAGGTGCATTTCCTTCCCTATGGCAACTTTTCAACCCTATGCAAAACCTTAGACTCGTAGGGTGTGCTTTTCTCAAAATGTATTTTCTTGGAATAGTCTACAATTTCCTGAGCTGTGATTATTTACCCATCGTGAGAAGATGTTTTCCGTCCTTAAATCAGAAATTTAAGCGGAGAACCAACACTTAATTGATAACTGACATTACTATTTCTTTAGGACATCATTGTGTGCCATTTTTGCGTTTTTGCTCCATGCTATGAGTAATATTCCCCCGCGCGTTTTAAAGAAAAATAACGCACATGGCTTGTGACAGCAACATTGCCGACTGGCAAAAGCAGCAGGTACACACACTGGAGTCAGCAAGCTGATAAAGGCTATGTAAGGTAGCTCATCATTAGAAATTAGACATATACGTTTGTGCATTTTAAGAATCAGTTGGCTTCTTTTGTAATAATCCTCCTCCCTACTCTATCAAAATTGAACGCCAAGACACTACCCTCCACCTAAATAGTGAACTGGATCCGCCTTTGATTTCGTGTTCTCGATCGTTCCAACTGCTCCCCTCCCCCTTCAACCCTTTCACATCGTATCTAAATGTTATTTTCTTTCTTGCAGAGTTCAGTGAAAGGTCTGGAGATGGGTGGTATGAACATCGTCTCCATCACTGACAGGACGAGAGTCGCCTGGAACTGCTACAGGCCTCGAAAAGCGAGACGGTTGTGAAAGGTCAGCTGTGTTGCCCAATGTTCGAGAGACAAAATGTGCGTGCTTTCTTAATAGTAATGTGTAAATATAGTTATAACAGAATTATCTCGGGTGTTTTATTTTCATGAAAGACCCGACCTTCGCCGTTGTAATCTGATACAACTGCGGGTCCACGAGCCCTACGATCCCCAGGTTGGATCCCCTGCTATCCGGAAACTGCGGACGTCTCTGCTGCCGTGACGTCATTCATCGCACTGCATTCTGGGCTGCGGCTGTTAGCTGTTGGCGGAGCAAAATGGCGGCCTCTGACTTGGCGTATGTGCGGCGCGCGTGAGGTGTTGTGTGATTGGAGCTATAATGATAGGTTGATGTCAGTGATTGGTGTTGAAATATGTTTGATATTGTTGTATAAATATTGCCTGAAGGTTTTAAGTATTGTTACTGTTGGGACTTTGCCGCTTTCACCGTGGTGGCTGCGGTCGCCATATTGGACTTCTGTCCTTGATTGCTGTTTATGAAGAAGGAACATTGCTCCCGTGCGAGGGCTTGAGAAGTCCTTTAATAATCAAGCTGGACATTTTTCAATATTTGCCACCAATATGTAAATGACGAATAGTGGACTTAGACTGCAAGGTTGGCTGTGCACCACACACCAATGATGGAGGTGAGCCACATGTCTGATAAAGTTGATGATGCTTCAAGTATATCAGTATCTGCCTATTTGTGCTGTAATTTGCCTAGATTGTGTGAATATTATGTGAGTGCATTTAGTATTGTATCTGGTCTATGGTGTTTGTGTTTAATACTTTGTTTTGATGCCCTGGGTTGGCACCCCTTCCCTGCAATGTCTAATGCTACTTCTCTGGTTTGTTGGCATGTATTATGTAATATTTTTCAACAGCATGATTTTGTTTTATGCTCCAGGACTCATTGATGTGATGAACCAACTCAGTAGCCTTATAAATGAGACTTCAAAGTGGTGGCAAAGTTAAGCTCGGCTACATGCATGTTGAGGATAGGGTATTTTTAGGAGCATTTTTTGGCACATCTACTGCTTGTTCCAGTGCTTTTTGTATTTTACTGCATTCACTAACCTCTAAACCACATATGTATGCATGTTTAAGGAAATTTGGAGTCAGACCCATTTGAGAAAATGGATATTCTTGATGCAGAATTTGATGATTAGAAGTATGCCTACACCTGTGCAGTGCTCATGCTCATTCTTGAATTGTAAGTTGGTGCTTATTGGAAGCATGCACTTGTAAGCTTCCATTGGGAATTATTTACTTCGAAAAAGGAAATAGAAATGGTAGCATTATTTTTGCTGCAATTTTCCCCATATCCCTCATTAAACAGTGGTGCATACAGGAATGTAAAATGTCATGCATATATTGAATAGGAAAACTGGCATTTATCAATGCTTCAATGCTGTTCGGTGAGCTTTTAATGATGCTGACCAGTGGTTTGGAAGTAGCCATGCACCTTGTTCCGGATCAGCATCATAGTTCATTGGGGTATTCCAACTTATTAGATGTTCATGGGTTCAATTTCTCCATCTGCTTGGTTATCTAGTCTACCTGTGACCAATTGGGGTGGGAGGCTTGCAGCCATGTGACATGGGAATGAGTAGCCAGGTGACCTAGGGTAACTTGCCTATATTGATCAAGAGATTGTGGGTTGGGTGTTGCCTGTTGCTACTCTGCCCACAAACAGTGAATTGGCAATGCTACATTGCCAAAACACATCGACTCAACAGTCAACAGTGTGTTTTAAAAACCAATAACCACCAGCAGCTAGGTGATCCAGAAGTGAGATACATTGTGAGGAAACCATATGTACATTATGGTTTAATTTGTATTACTTTTATCACATGTATTTTGGTGATGTCAGATCATAAGTATATCTGCTGCCTTGAATCATTGTTGTACAATGGTATCAGACATCAGCTTTTAAATGCTATCTTGGTTGTGATTTACAGCCAAATCCTTCCATCCATCAATTATGTTTTACCATGCCACTTTCAACCATATCATTATTCCTGCTAATTTCCTTTTCTGTGGATGCCATGGTTGCAGATTTGATGATATAGTATTTATTCACATAAGCTACTGGTGCAAGCCAGTGCTTATTGCATCATTTACTTAATTTACTTTTCTGTTTTTTTGTGAGGTGCATAGTGATGATTTGTGTACTACTATAGATTGCAAAAGACTGGGTAAATGTGCCTAGATATCCTGGGGTAGATCATTTCTTTCAAACCTGAGATGTGGTGTTGATCAGGGTGTCGTAACTTTTAGGGACACTGGCTATTAAGCCTACATTGTGCCTTGATTAAAAATAGCATTCATTGGCAGCTCTGGGGATGGGTAGTTTAGGGGTGAATGGCTCGTCTCACAATTGAAAGGTTGTGTGTCCGAGTCTCGCCTGTCTACTCTTCACCTGCAACCAATCGGTGTGAGAGTTTTGGGGGATGCTGCATGACTCACCTGTTGATGTGTTGTAGAACCACTAACCAACCATTGGCATCACCCATGCATTCTTTATTTCTATTTAGAGTGACTATTTCACCTTATTGTATCTCATTGATGGACATGTGGATATTTAGTAAAAACTTCTCCCTTTCTCTGCTTTTTCCTGTAAGCTCAAGCTGCATTATTATGTTGTGCAAACTGGTTCATTTTCTACCTGGATGTTTACATTTGGCACATTCATTTCACATACATTACATGTTTGTATTGCAAAATCTAATTGCATGTGCTGATATACTGGCAGTGAGCTTACTGCTTGGTACTGTCCATTCTGCAGTTGAATAGTATCAGCAATTAGAAAGGGCAGTTTTGCCAGGGAAGTATGGAAGCACTGTTGTGAATGAGGCTCATTGGTGAAAGTGAAGAGCCATTTTATCTAAATATATGAAATTAACAAATTACCTGGATGCATTCAAGCATATTTATGCATAAGTAACCAAATCTAGCATCTGAAAATATAAAATGAACAAATCTTGATGCAGTCAAACATATTTAAGCAACTAACAAACTAACCAATTTAAGTACTGATGTATAATCATGCACATGTAACAAGCTTGCTGGTGCATATCAATGCACAGAAACACAGCTTGAGTCAGGCTTGTGGCATCATTATGTTACCTTGAACATTTATGTGACGTGGTAGTTGAGCCCAGGATTCAAAATGTAGTAATCCACTTTATTATGGCTGCATTTTGAGTCATTCCTGCATCAGGTTATTACTGTGACACCTGGACTATGGGTATCAATTCAGTTCATTGCTATATTATCAATTTGATGGCTTGATCAGGCCACAAGGTTGCACAGTTCTGCAAGGCACGGATGCTGACTATATTCGGGTTATGTTGCATTGGTATCGTTAAATCATCAATCAATCAATCTGCTGCAGCACAGGAAGGCATTCCTGTGCACTGCACGGAAAGTAGTTTTTTTTTATTGCGTGCATTTTCTTTCACTGCGCTTTATGTCTGTCTATTCATGCCTGTTGGCATGACTCCATGGTGGTTGCCAACATTGTATTTGTAGTCTCAATTAGCGAGACCAATGAAGCGATAATTTTGAAATAAACCAAGCATTACCATCGCCTGGCCGGGATGGGACTCGAAAGCCGCCGTTTTTATTTTATTTGATTAGGTGTAGCGGCCTGAAGTGTATCTCCAAGTTTTTCATTAGGGATCGGGTTGGGCGCTGCATGACCTCTGCAGTCGATGCGCCCCTAAACCCCAATAACTAAATAAGGGATCGGGTTGCTGACCTGGGATCGGGTATCTGCGTTTTAAAAAATAAAATCTTTTGAGCGGTGAGAATGATATGAAGTGGATGAGACATATTTGAACACTAAAGAGGACCAATAGTGTGTAACCAGCATTCCGATATGATAAGTGGCGAAAATTATCGACTTGTTTACTGCATGTGCCGCATTTTACACCACACCACCTTGTGAAGCTTATGCTTATGCTTAGTTTCAGCACCGTCTAAGTCGTGCGACATAACATTGGATAGCCAGCCAATGTCGTGAGGTAAACTTAGCTGGTGTTATCCGACACTTGCCCTGTATATATATATATATATATATATATATATATATATATATATATATATATATTATATTATATATATATATATATATCACACACACACACACACACACACACACGTACATTGTATATATATGATCACCAAAGTCTGGTGCTATCAATCTATGCATTTCCCCAGCTTGACCTAAGGTCAGGTCACGACGTGGAAAGCTGGATAGTTCTTCAATTGTCTGACAAACATTTGTGCCTTACATAGTGTAGGATTTCCACATTTTTTCTTGGTAGTGGAGTACCAAATTTTTAGCTGGATTCCAAAAAATAGCTATGCACTTGCTGACAATTAGCCTTGTTTTAGTGGGACTGAAAACCAATGTTAGCATTTTTGTATGCATACACATCCTGGCAAACTAAGCCATGTCAAAAACTTCGCGGCACTAAAAAAAATTGGTTTTCCATAACCAGGTGGTATTGCTTTAATGGAATTAAAATTAAATGTTAGCATTTCATGCTGTATGTACCATACAAACATATGTACATATAGCTCATTGCTAAGTCAGCAATACGTCAGCAAGCTAAGTCATGAATAGGTGCAATTGTGCCAAGGAATGTAATCTAGTGGGAAATGTCCACAGTAGCCAAAGTACTAAAAAAAATATACCCATGATATCTGCAAAGTGGATAGATATTACCTGAGTTTAGGTGGGTGATGTATTTCCAAAGTTCACAAACAAATATTTATGATAAATAGGCATGTGATGTGAATGCACCAATAACCAATCATCATGTGATGTGAATACACCAATCATCCTGGCAGAGCTCAGGATGAATCGCACTCACTCATCTTGGGCGGATCACACAACCGGGATCATCCTTCAACAAACGCTTCTCCGAAGGACTAGTCCCACAACCAATGAGCCGAGTTCACCCGCGATGCTCCGTGGTACATGGAGCATACATGGAGACGTCAAAAGTATTTATATGACACCAATTCCTTGGCAAATTTCGACATACTACCGTGCTAGTTTCCACACCACGCGTGACAAAAAAGAACGTTGTTTTAACACTGCTGGCACACTGCCAAGTATTGTTCTACATTGTATTGTTATACAGTGAGAACCTGAGGTGGCTTCATCAGATTAACGCGGTTGCTATAACGAGTTTGGATATTGATTCTGAACACCAGGGCCTCGGATCAGCCGGTCAACTTCCACGGAACATCGCCAACTTGGATTGGGGAAATATGTCTGGTGGTTATTGGTTTTACGAAATGTGGACCGTTGAGTCGTGTACTGTCTCCAATCTCACGGCAATTCGTCGCGAGCAGACATTAGCGACAGGTGAGACTTTAACCCACAATCTTTCTATTGAGTAAATAAATATAATCAGGATGGTATTACGTATGGCGATTATGATGAAAGTATTCACTGAATTATGAAGGGAACGCCGAATCATCGTGGTGAAGCCTCGAGTATTGGTAAGTGTATTCTATTGGTAGGTGAAAAGGGCTTGGAATTTCAATTAGCAAGCGAATTGCGGGTCGGATATCGGCGATGTCAGGTGTATGATCAGATCTGGTCAAGGAGTCATGCCGTACTGTAGATATTTAGGCAATGGCCCACGGTCGCCTTCACACACAATGGCAGCTAACGAGTTAAAGAGGACCGAACAAAGATTGAGCGCGAAAGAACGTTAGCATCAACTCCAGATTCACACGCCGAGAACATGTTCCACCATGAGCCTGCCGACTGTAGCACGAACGCCCTGCTACATCATGACCTACTGTTGAAAATGGCGAACCGGGAGACTGGGTTGGAGCTGTGGCATCTGCACTGTTCCGGTGAGTGTTTAATGCTTTTTCTGCGTGGTGTATGCAGTAGGGTGACCCATTTTGAAGTTCAAAGGAAAATTATGACCCAGCGACAATTTTTTGGTGGTTTTCGGTTCGCTGGCTCCAAATATGCCATACAAAATGTTCTTACCCACAAGAATTGCACCGTGCGGCTTTTTATGCGTCACGACCCGTCAGGCGGGAAGGCATCAAAATAATGCTGGCAAACAACCAATGAGAACATGGAGCCACCAGGTCCACCTTTTCTGCCCGCCGAGACAACAGTATGACTAGAGGGAAATAGCTCCCTCCATTCCCAATCGCTGTAGGGGGTTCACCGTGAAACAAGTCCCCTTGGTCGTAGGAGGTCCCGGGACATTTCGTATCGAGCATCACGGCCCGGGGTGGAGGAGGATGTTGTAGGGTGTCTTGTGAAGACTTGTGGTCAAGGGACCTTCCTCTATGTGAAACTCGTACCCATACGGGGGAAGCGGGAGCTAGGCCTACTTGCGATGCTGTTTTATTTGACTTCCTGATTCACAAATCCCTGGACTGGGCGATGGGCGATGGCGAACTGGCGGATCGGGCGACGCTGCCGCCATCTACGCCAACACCCTCTCAATAAACTTGGGCGAACGGGTGCTGCTTTATATATATTTGAGAGGGAGTATCCACAATGTTGGCTCTGCTCCCCAATAACTTCAACTCTGAATGACATCCTATTGAGCGTCACGCCCCATCCCCCGCCGTCCATTTCTGCCTGCCCGTTTCCTCGATGTATTTTCACCCTCAATATATATTTTTTATTGGAGATCGACTCCCGTGCTTGTGGGATTGATTACCAAGGAAAGTAGAGAAGTGTCATTCGACAGTATTATGGTGATGTCTGCCTGACTGAAGAGCCGTGACGTGTATTAATCGATTATTGA
The DNA here is from genome assembly GCA_034440575.1 of Imbricaverruca yamaguchii. Classification (NCBI taxonomy): domain Eukaryota; kingdom Metazoa; phylum Arthropoda; class Thecostraca; family Neoverrucidae; genus Imbricaverruca; species Imbricaverruca yamaguchii. The sequence continues at coordinate 1,975,753 of JAOTOL010001603.1, forward strand.
AAAATGCAGCGGAACGAAAAAGTCTCGCGGCGCGTTTTTTTGGGGAAGGGATAACAACTATGAATGGTACCTGGTAAAAAATGTATTTTGGAGCCTTGACACCGCTTATAATTTGGATGAAGGAGAACCACTGCATCCTAAACTCAGTTTCACTCGAGTATCTCTAAGCTGAAGAACATTTCGTAGAACAGGCCCGAAAAACGTCGGTCCGCATTTGGCAGCGCATTGGGGAGTTGCAATGTGGGGATAACCGAACACTCCTGCCACCTGTGGACAGAAAACGGAGACGCAGTTGCGAGTTCTTCCCGCGAGGGTTTTTTGCAGACATGAACGCCCTCTGAAGGTATGTAGGTCATGGTCGTTCGAGTTTTTATACACTGGAATTTTTAATCACATATTCGAGCGGTTTTGGAGTTAATTTCGTTTTTTAGATGTTATAGTCCTTGGCGGTCATGAACTTCGAAAGCAAATTCACTGGGTATTATGATGAGGACCCACCACGTCATCGGAATGGCTGAATCGCTAATACGTTCGTTCCTGACGCCTCCGGCTGTTGTGGCAATTTGGCAACTGGCCAGCAGGGTCGGGGTCGCATGCACGAAGTGCCTGTGTCAAACAAGTGCGTTAAACTGCGGGTGAACGTAGTGCTGCAGAATTGGAATTTCCTGATCGTGAGGTGGTTTCAGGGTCAATGCAAGCCAGCGCTTAACACTTCGCTTGACAGGTTATATAGAGTCGAACAGCAATTCATTAATGGGGTGGGGGCTTCACAAAAAATAGTCTCAGAAGAATTGACCACAATGGTGCCTGTTGTCGCGTTTTTGTCTGCATGCATGTCGTCGCTACCTACCTGGGACGCCATTTTAAGCGCTATTTGGTCCATGGGCATGTCTAGGAGCAAATATCGAGAAGCATACTCGAAAAGTATTTTCGGCTTCTGTGATACCATAGCATGATGTGCTTCGACAGTCTATAAATTAAAAAGCGTGTTACCGATGACCAAGCTTAACTGCATGCCTGATGCAGTCAATGCGCCCCTAAGCTCCAATAACCACAAAAACCAAGCTTATCAGTAACTATTGAAAGGTTGTAGCACTTGCGCTCGCCGGGAAGCGTCCAAGGTGGGTAGGAAATGAGATAGATGTGGGGCACATAAGTTTATTTTGCTCAGTATAGCCAGTTTAGAACTTGCATGCTTACCGGGATCGGACGAAGAGTGTTCGGGTGGGGGTTGCGTCTGGCTTTTTATATATATATATATATATATATATATATATATATATATATATATATATATATATATATGGACACTAGAATAAAAACATGCCTACGGGACGACTAAACTGAAGCTGCCCCTGGCAAAAACAGCCACTTCGAACATCCAGCACGTCCACCAATTGTATTGATATGTTAGTTCAAGAGTGAACGACATCGATTTGAAAATGTTAAAATATATATATATATATATATATATATATATATACACATTTTCAAATCGATGTCGTTCACTCTTGAACTAACATATCAATACAATTGGTGGACGTGCTGGATGTTCGAAGTGGCTGTTTTTGCCAGGGGCAGCTTCAGTTTAGTCGTCAAGTAGGCATGTTTTTTATTCTAGTGTCCATTGAGGCGCTTCTCCTCGGTTATGCCCACAATAAATGTGCTAGAGCGTTTATGTCAGTTTTAGACTCATTAATGTCTTGCTCAGGGGAGGTTCCAGGTACGAATGAGGGGTGTAAAAATTTCTGCATTTTGTGCGGAAGTGCACTTACAAATTGAGGCCCCTGAGGACTTGAGCGGGCATTGTAACATCTGGAGGACGTTTCGTTTACTACTTGCGGGCGGGAACAGAGGAAGGCTTCTGGAAGGAAGTATTTGCCATGGTTCTTCGTTTTAAGAGCTTGGCTAGCTTTGTCCGCGTTTTATTTGGAGCCGTGAGCATTATCCGCCGTTGAATGACCGTGTTTTCTCCTATTGACAAATGTTATCAAGAAATAGTCTTTCCGGAAGGCTCACTATTAGGCATGGGAGTATGAGATCATGAAACGAGAGATATTGGGGATTCGGCACTATTATTTACACATAATTAGCTTCCTTTTTCGATTCGTAAGTTTCACCTTTGCAAAAGTATGGCTTTCGTGCGTAGCGTGCCTTGGAGGTCGTATTCGCTCAGGACATTATGTTCGAAATCCGACGCATCGTTATTAAACAGTTGTGTTTGTGTCGCTTCTCGTCGGGCTGCTGCGCGCCAACTCGAATGGCCAAAACCGTGGCGGCGATCTTTGATACATTAGATCTGCGCGAACTTAGGCTTTGGCAAATCGCGGTGATCCCGGGATGAGGAAGGACGCGGAACACGAGTAGAGAGACATCCACCATGAGATGTTTACTCGTATTTCGGATTGTCTCGGATTGTTGCATGGAGGGACAATCCGAGGTGAACTAGCGCGTGCTTTGCTCACTTTATTCTGACATTGGAAGAGGCTGAACTGTCACGAAGCGCTTCGGCTTTTCATTCGAGAGGCGAAGGGCAGTTGCGGGTGGGTCATTATCTGATATCTCGCACGGGAGACGACGTATATGCCATTGTCCATACGTTTCATGCCATTGATGGGCATGTGACGTAGGGTTTCTAAGTGGTCTATTGCAATCAGCTTTCCGAGGATCTGCTTCAATTTTTCACCGAGGGTGCGATCTGACAATGGATCTTATGGATACAACAATTGTAATGACCTCATTACTAGGCAAGTCTCGTGAACGTGCGGCTTTCGTGGTGACTGAAGCCTTTTTGTGTGCTAGATCTATAGCTAGCCTCGGCGTGCTAGCGCATTTTTTTCGATTCCAATGATTTGGTTGCTATGGAAACAAATATAAATGCAATTCTGCTCGACACCGTGTGTTGCAGATAGTGGCACGACCATTGATTCTTGGTGATACTCATAAGGGTTTCCGAGTGTTTTGTTTTCCGGAGATCATTAATTGAGTGCAATATTTGTGCGGGCAATGCGCCGGACACAGCAGGCGCAGGCTGCGCCAAATATAGCCCGGTGCACAACACCGCAGTTCACGGGCTGCTGGCTTGGTTCAACACTCGCACCGCTCGGGACATTTCCCAATCCCGCGGCCTACCGGCGAAGCAGTGGGTGGCGCCATCAGCCGTGATCGTGCACAAAATGCTCCGTGAACCACCAAACAATACACGTCGGCTGCTGGCCGCACCGCGTGCCGGGAGTAACGGAAACGACGGGCTGTCGACGCCGGCCTGCAGCCCTGGATGAGTTGCGGCCACGCAGCCGGCGCCTGCTCACGACATCGAGGCGAGGGTGCTGCGGCGCACTTCTCTGAAGCGCCGAGCCGAGGCGCTGCGACGGAGCAGCACTCCGCAGAAGTGCTGCTCCGACGAGAAGGCGGAGCTGCAGACACACGGGAACTCAGAGGAGTGTTCGGATTAGGGTACACATGGGGACGAGTAGTCTAGGGGTAAGGTGCCCGTCTCACAATCGAAAGATTGTGGGTTCGAGTCTCACCTGTCTCTGCTCTTTGCTCGCGACCAATCGGCGTGAGATTGGCGACGCAATATGACTCAATGGTCGACGTGTCGTAAAAACCAATAGCAACCACCGGGACACAGATTAGGGTACACGTGCGGTTCCGATTCCCACCAGAAACTGTGTCAAGGTCAGTTTCGTCGGGTTATTTACGGGTTCAAAGGTTCACTACGATGCGGATGGGCCTCCAAGGCCAAGTGACTGGGAGCGTCAGAACGCCGAAAATTACACACTGATTCGACGCAAGCCACTTAACATGTAGAACCTCTTGTTCTAGGGTGACAGTGGTTGTTTCGATTACAGTTTATTATAAATGCCAAGTTCAAGGTCAGCCCGCGGGGAACGCTAGAACGCGACAAGTCATCCACAGGTTGCCAACGCCGGTCTCAAAATGTAGGTAATATCTGGTTCCGAAGTGGCAGTTAATCACCAAGGTCAAGCGATAGTGAGCACTAGAGTGGTTACTCATTTTAGATCAACACCAGATTCAACTTCCGATACAGTTACAGTCGGCCTTCTGTTCCAGGATAACATGTTATTGTCTTGATAGCAGTTGGCCTTCAAGTTCAAACAACTGCGAACGTTAAAAACCGCTAAGTTTGGCGAAGGATTCAGCGAACACGAGTTTCAACATCCAGGCGCCCTCTTATTCCAGCGCGATAGTTTTTTCTTCTCGCGATAGAAGCTGACATTCAATGTCAAGTTCAGGATCTACCGCTCCCCGTTATTCCAACATTCTCCATCGTTTGAACTTGATTTTGAACTTCAAGTTCAACTTCTTTCGAGACCAAGTCACGGTCCCCCTAGAGCGACGGTCAGTCTGTTGGAACTGGCTTTATAATATAAATAACTGGCTCTTGTAACGTTCTGCGCCGCCTGAGCTTCTAAATGAATATATAAGAACCTAGAGACTGAGTGAATATGTGAGTATCTTTCTCCGTTCTAGCGCTCCAGTCGTTTCATCTGAAACTTGACCTTGAATGTCGACTGTCGACAACGTCTATCGAGACAATGGCTGCCCCTCTTCGACGAGCCACAATCTAAATGTCGAAAATGGTTTTGGTTACATGTACGTTCCCCTTCCTAGGACTCCACTTTGTTTGATATCAGGACATCCACTGTCGCTCTGAATTAAGAGATCGTTTGCATTTTTGGGTCTGGTTTTGGCCGAATCTCATGGTACTTTTGGCTGTTCTTAGGTACTTCATTGCTTGGCCTTGATAATGACCTTGAAGGCCGACTGCTATCGAGATGATAATAGCTGTCGCCCTCGAACCCTGGGCTGCATATATTTTCAGATTAACCTCGTTAGTCGATAGCTTCTGGCGTTTTAGTAGTTCTCGTCGTTAACCTTGAGCTTGACCTTGAACACGTCAACTGCTATTGAGAAAGAACTCTGTCATCCTGGAGCGAGAGATCGCCTACAAGTTGAATGGTCTTTAGCCGAATAGACTGGGAATTTACGCCGTTCTAGTGCTTCACGTCGTTCACCGAACTCATAACCTTGGGGATCAATGGCTATCGAAACAAAACATCATTGTACCATATAACAATAGACGTTAGGTATAGTGGAACTCACTTTGGCGGAATATAATACTAATTCGACGTTCTAACGGTCCATGTTTGATATTCAGTTTGACCTTGAAGGGCGACTACTGTCCAGACAGACAGCAATCACCTTCGCCATGGAGTATGCCATTGACCACGTGTTGAATATTGAATCAAATTAGATCAAATTTAGTTAAATATAAGTAAATCAAATCAAATAGGTTGAATCAAATTGAATGCTTGATTTTTTCGAATGCGTATCTCCCTTCCGATTGATGAGTGCAGCCGTCTTGGGTGGATTTGGACGGCTTGTCGATGGACGTACATCATTTGATTATCAGCCAAGATATACGCGTGCCTGTTAGGGCTATGTTTGATATCACATGATTGAAATGGCCATCGAAGTATGCTGACTTGATATTTTTGCGACTTTCTAGCTAATTTAGCTCGGCACACCATGCTAGTGTGATACATGAGCATAATGTAGCGATACAAAACAAAGCGGAAATAGCATTGCGATTGGTTATGCTCAGCATTTGGTTTGAACAAGCAAAGTCGACTTATTACGAATAGGCGGAAGGTCAAGGGTACCGTGGATTTATCTTTCTGGCTTATGAACTGCATGATGTTTGGTTTCTACAAGGTGAAAAATTCAGATACAGTTAGGTCAGTACCTATAATTTGGACTGATACCCATTTGACCTCACGATGACACGGGAAAAGTCACGTCACACGTGCTCCTACTTTATATATATATATATATATATATATATATATATATATATATATATATATATATATATATATACATGAATAATTGAAGGTGACAGCGTTCTCTGATTTTATCTTCTTTTTATTTAACCTTTGTAGTCTTCGAACGTGATTGTTGGTAGGATGATATAAAATATTTTCCAGCGTTGCAATGATAAACACGGTTGTTATAATGCATATAGTATAGGGAAGCAGCATCTATGTGGAACAAATCGTGATTCGAAGTTATTATATTTTGTCGACGTTTCAATCAGCCTTCACTATCTTCAGGAACTGGCACAGTACGATTGACGTAGGCGCCATGCAGCAGAACAATTATGTGACGATGTATGCAGTTTCAAACACGGTACTTCTTATTCTGGCGAAACTCCTCAAATATAAAAAAGAACGTTTCTGACTATTTCAGAAGCCAGGTTTACTGGCCTCTAGACGTCGTCAGTCTTTTCACAAATGTCCCAGTCCAGAGAATAATGGATATATTTGTGAACCATGCGTATGAAAATATTGACACTAAGCCCCAAGCTGCCCAGAAATGTTCTACGTGAAATGTGTGCCAGCACCGTGGAAGTGCCTTTCCGCTTCTCAGAAGGTAACCTTTACGAGCGAATTAACAACGTGGCCATGGGCCCTCCTCTGGGTGTGATATTCACCCAGGCCGACATGAACTGTGATGAAGGAAAGGCGCTTCATGAAAACTCGACCTTCATGCATTATAGTTACTTAGATGACATTTTCTTTGATGCGGTTAGTGTCGTAATTTTCTTGCACCGAAAGCAAAACTCTGGGCAAAATCTGTCCTAGAATTTCCCGTTGAACTGAATGTTAGTAATATGCTTCTTTTTTGGCCCCATGATCGATGCTAGTAGTGCAAATTTCCATACTGACGTATTCGTAAAGTCTGTAAGCCTAGGACCATGTTTGAACGATGAGGGCGATTGCACCGATAGTTACGGGTTCGGTGTGATCCGGACATACGTGATGAGAGCGATCGAATATTGGTCCTCATGGCATCCTGTTCAGCGTTTCATATGCACATATATATATATATATATATATATATATATATATATATATATATATATATATATATGTATACACATATATATAATTCATCGTTTATTATCGTCAAGGAGGATATGCATAGTATATGTGTGCATGGAAGGAAACTAAGAACGTCGATTTCTCGTTCGACGCGGTGGACCGCGTCAGCGATGCCGCTCCACCTTTCGCTCACTTTGAACGGTTAGAGAGCTGACACTCCAAGCGACAAGCAGGGCTTGAACTCGAGGCCTCGCGGTTATGCAAGAGGCGCGCTACCCGCAATATTTCTGCTTCATTCTTAATCACACTTCATGAGTTGGGGACGAGTAGTCTAGGGGTAAGTTGTTCGTCTCATAATCGAAAGATTGTGAGTTCGAGTCTCACCTGTCGCTACTCATCGCCCGCGACCAATCGGCGTGTGAGGTTGGCGACGCTACATGACTCGACGGTCGATGTGTCGTAAAACCAATAACCAACCAACCAACACTTCATGAGTTCATGATATGCTCTGGCGCTGACATTGCAGCAAATGACGCCTCGGCGTCCGCCTTCGCCAGTGCCATTATTCTAAAGGTGACGCATCTGACCTGACTTGACCTGACCTGACCTGTGACCTCTCCGAAGGGTGACAGTAACTCCGAGTCCGACAACTCCAAGTCGAGCAGCAAGTCGACCAAGAAATCGACCAGCCGCTTATCCTCGTCATCCAGCAGGTAAGATCCGCTGCCCTGGGCAGATGCGCCCCATGTCTATATGGGGCGGGGCTGGCTCGTGCCTGCCGCGGATAGATCTGCAATGGCCTTTGAGTACGACATATTTATGCTACGGCGGCTAAGAGAAATACTAGACAGCTGGCCAAGTGCAGTTATAGTAGGCTGGTGAGGTGAAGTTCTTTGCTGTTTTTTTTTCGTGTTGGTGATATGAGACGAAAAAAGGATAGAATGATTTTGCTGACATTTTGAACGGCCGAGTTTATATTAATTTGTCATGCTCCTTGCAAATTTCGAAGTCCTGAGAAGTGATCCGACATCGAGAAGACCATAGTCTTGCACGTGCTCGGGCAGTTCCAGTTTAATGCCAACCTGTTTGATTGCACCTGCATCAGAACTGGCACTTGAGCCGTCAAAGTTTATCGTCTACCACTTGCATACTGGGCGCTATATGATCAATAGGCGCCATGTGACCAATGAGCGATATATGACCAATGAAGCTGATGCGCTCTAAAGTCCAAGTAACAAACTGCCACTTGCGTCAGCAGCAAACTGCATAGACCATGAATATTTAACTGACCTTTCGTCATGGATCGTAGCATTGAGGATTTACGGTTGCGTCAGGCAGCTAATTAATTACCATATTCGACATCGGCAGGTGTTCAATGGCCATTAATATCACTGAAATGTTTGCTTTGCGACATGAGCCGTTCTCATTATAACCAAATTTATATTAAACGTGCCGGTTGGCTAGATTGCGAGAAATGCAAGGAGACCACTAGCGAAAATGGAAAACGTACGCAGCCTTTATCGCCATCAGTCTATTCGTCTGCAATTTGCTCGGCGATCGTATTGCTTACATACATTTTGGTACCTCACGCTATCAAAATTTCAACGTAGCCTCGCATCGTTATGGATATACTGCATGTTATATCGGCATGCCTACTTTATGACATGCTGGTACACTTCTTTTGCAGAGCTGCTTTCCAACATTGTAGCTAATCCTGAATGTCAAGGTGCGCCAATTCACCTTTTGTTAGCAATGATGTGCTAAGTATAAGCTAGAATAGTGTATTTGAGTGGTTTGACAGGTCGGTGGCCTTCACTCCATAACTAGAGACTGTCGCTGATTATTTTCTCTGTTCAGCATATTAAGCAAGGGAATTTAATGAGCTGAATGCTATTTTGGAGGATATGCCGTACTTCTCACTTGTGCTATTTTCCTATGTTCTGTATTCCTTGCAAGTCCTATATTCCTATGACTATCAGGCTGATATGTGTAGTCCGGGTATGGTCAATCTTGTTGTCGCCCGTACTCGCCATGTTGACATAGTCCGGGTCTAGACATAACCGTCTCCATCTAGTTGTCACCAGTGCGGCACTGCACTGGCCGGACTTGGCGTGACCTGACCTGACCTGACCTGACTTGACGTGACCTGGCGTTGTCAGCAGCGGCTCGAGGGACGACAGCGGCAGCAGCAGCGACAGCGACAGTGGCGACGCCTCGCACGCCCGCAAGACCGATGTCAGCCGAAAGGCGCGTCTGGCGGACATCAAACACGTGCGTACAGCCCGAGACGATGGCCGCTGTATAACCGCTGCAGTCGATGCGCCCTAACGCCCTGATAACTATCTACAGCCAGAGACGCTGTCGCAGGGGCGGGGGGGGGGGACTCTCACGTGACCTTCACAGGTCCCGTCACAAGCAGACCCTGGCACAGGTCCCCATTATAGGCCCCGTCACAGGCGGGTCCTCTCACGTGACCTTCACAGGTCCCGTCACAACGGCCCCGAGGCGGGTCCTCTCCGTCCTTAAGTCACGTGACCTTCACCGGTCACGTCACAAGCAGACCCTGGCACAGGTCCCCATTATAGGCCCCGTCACAGGCGGGTCCTCTCACGTGACCTTTGCAGGTCCCATTGTTGGCCCTGTCACAGGCGGTTCACCTCCCTAGCGAGTGGCCTCATATGCAGACCCCGTTGTTTGCCACCTGCTGGTGTGGTTCGATCTAGTGTGTTCAGTGTCCCTATATAACCGACACAGTCGATGCACACCGAAGTCCGGTGTCCACATTTGAACATCTCGGTGGAAAGCGTCTGTTAACTGGGAATATTTTTATCGGCAGTAAATTTGTCTTTTCTGCATGAAACTGCTATTGCGTGAGACGAAATGTACAACCCTCAATATACCAGGAGGTGCTGAGTTTACATCAAAAGTAGCGTTAGGGATTATGCAATATTGCTCAACGTTTCGGCCAAGGGCCATCGTCAGGAGTGCCCTAGCGCTACTTTTGATGTAAACTCAGCACCTCCTGGTATATTGAGGGTCGTACATTTCGTCTCACGCAATGTCTGAAACTCAGGAGCATTTAAGAGCCGTTATTCGTTGTATTAAACAATGAAACTGCTATGTCCCATCAGCATACTGAACATCCAGGATATGTAGCTCGCAGCTGAGCTGAGCTTATTTTCGCATACATGAGGTTCGTGTACTGTTGGACACTATCCAGAGCAATCATGTGATGTTTGATTTGCATATGGTTTGCTGCTTATTTTGGATTTGGAACCCTCTAAAGCTCAAGCAAACAACCAACCACTTACAACTACTCGATGCCGTTGTTGTTCTGTTTAGTGGCGCATTAAGCTGTGCATAGACGATGAATATTTAACTGACGTTTCATCATGGCTCGTAACATTGAGGATTTACTGTTGCATCAGGCAGCTAATTAAATGCGAAGTTAGCCACGTCGTCACGCCAGTGTGGGCAATAACGCCTTGTGTGATGTCCCAGCTGCATGTGTAATCGCTTATCAATGGGGATGTGATCAGGGAAGCGTGTCCGTGAATATTGCACCGTATATCTTACCCGTACCCGAGGACCCCCGCCAGAGTCAGTTCCTCCCCTCCCCTTATCCGGCACCACCCGAGATCAAGTCGGCTGACAGCGGCGCCGGTGCTCGCGGGTGCCGTGCTCCCTCCTGTCGGTAGTCATGGTAACGCCCTGGAGCCTCCGGGCAGGCGTATGAGGATTAGATCGGATTGTGGCTGTATGACGCACTCAACAGCTGAGGCCATACGGCGTCACCCGCCTCTCACCCCGGCAGAAAGGGCGGGCATCGCAGGGAGTCGAACCCCGTACCTCTGGCTTGCCAGACGCCCAGCGTAACCACTGAGCCACCGACGCCCGCAGGCGTATGAGGAGAACCCGGACGTGTACGGCATCCGGCGGTCGGGTCGCGAGCGCAAGGAGCCGGAGCGACTGTCCGTCAAGGAGAAGGCGGTGCCCAGCAAGGCGGCCAACAGGTGAGAGTGTGCGCCGCTGGAGACCTGGATACCGCAGTATGACCGAAGCAGTCGAAGTACCCCTGAGCACAAATAACCCGAAAACCTGGACACCGGCCGCTGAGCTGGCCGGCACGGGACAAGGAAGCACAGCACGCGCTCGTGTGAAGGAGCGCTCCATTTTCCCTCTAAACTATATTGAGATAGAATACTGCATGACCGTGTGTCACGGCGCCTCAAGAGGACACGGGCCCAGGACACAGGCCCCAGATGTATGCTGTCTCACGTGCCGATCGGTTATACCGTGAACGTCATCGCAAGTCGGCCGTGTCCGCGCCAGTGTGGGGCGCGGGTCCGTGGTATTGTCAGACTCGTGGTGTGTGTGTGGTGAGGGATGCGGTGTGTGTGTGTGTGTCTGTGTCTATGTCTGTGTCTGTCCGTGTGTGTCTGCCTGTGTGTGTCTGTCTGTGTGTGTCTGTGTGTGTGTGTGACACACACACACACTGCATCTCTCACCACACACCACGAGCCTGACAATGCCACTTGCGATAACGTTCACGGTATAACCGATCGGCACGTGAGGCAGTATACATCTGGGGCCTGTGGCCTGGGCCTGTGGCCTGTGTGTGATGCGTTCCATGTGCTTTGATTCCAGTGTGGGGCGCAGCTGTTTGGCATTGCCAGATGCATGATGTGTGATGCATGCCATGTGATGTGTGCTATGTGATGTGTGCTATGTGCCGTGTGATTTGTGGTATGTGATGTGTGCCGTGTGCTATGTTAGGTCTGCGATGTGCATGATTTGATGAGTGGTGTGACGTGGACTGTGTTCTGTGTGCGGGCGTGCCACACTGTGATGTGCGGCAGGTGACGTGTTCTGTGTGCGGGCGTGCCACACTGTGATGTGCGGGAGGTGACGTGTTCTGTGTGCGGGCGTGCCACACTGTGATGTGCGGGAGGTGACGTGTTCTGTGTGCGGGCGTGCCACACTGTGATGTGCGGGAGGTGACGTGTTCTGTGTGCGGGCGTGCCACACTGTGATGTGCGGGAGGTGACGTGTTGGGTGTGGCCGGCAGGACGTCGGCCGTGTGGGGAAGCTCGGACTCTGGCTCGGAGTCGGACAGGAGTCCGCAGCCGCGACCGTCGCGGCGGCCAGGCGGCGCGTCCCGCCGACAGCCGGCGCCCGTCCGGCGGCGCCGACAGCTGTCCGACAGCTCCGAATCGGACTCGGACAGCGACGCGGTCAGGTCAGTCGGATCACCCGGAGGTCACGGAGCGGTCACGGCGGTCACGACGCCAGACACAGCCGTCGATCGGTCCCGAAACGTGCGGGACGGCTCGCCTGCCGCTCTTGGGACTACGAGTACGGTAGGAGGTGGTGGGAGGATGGAGGTGCCACCACCTCCATCGTGTCTTTTAGTTATGAGGACGGTGACATATGGTGGGTCGATAGAGGTGCCACCACCTTCGTCATACCGTGTAACTACGAGGACGGTGACAGATGGTGGGTCGATGGAGGTGCCACCACCTCCACCACACGGTGGACCTATGAGGGTGGTGGCAGATGGGGCGATGGAGGTGCCACCACCTTCGTCATACCGTGGAACTACGAGGACGGTGACAGATGGTGGGTCGATGGAGGTGCCACCACCTCCACCACACGGTGGACCTATGAGGGTGGTGGCAGGTGGGGCGATGGAGGTGCCACCTCCATTGAGCTATGAGGTCGAACAGGTAGCGGTGGGACTAACGCCGGATGTAATGAGGTGACATAGCGGTGTGAGTATGAGCGAGACGATGGAGCGATGCGAGTATGTGGGGATGGAATCTATTTGGATCCAAATAATGCGCTGAAATATCTTCTCTATTTTTCAAATTTCCGGACTATGTGGACTCTCGTCAACTTGTTTTTACTATGTGCCATTTTATAGGCTCTTAGTTGTGTTCTATATCATGATTATAACCACGCAAAAACATCTTATCCTTGCTGGCTCGATAGGTAGTTAATTGGAACTGAAAATATCATGGGTCCATGGCATGTGCAGGATATGGTGACAACTGCGGCATCGCTTCATGATCCTCGCCGGTGTTGTGTCGCTCGCTGCCGGGCGTGACCCGAGGTGTGACCTGACCTGAGGTGTGACCTGACCGGCAGCCGCGGCACCAGTCGCCGCGCCGGCTCCCGGGTCAACTACCAGGAGCAGCAGGACGAGGCCACCGACGAGGATGACATCATGGAGGTGGACGACGCGACGGCAGCCGCCGCGGCCGAGGCCGAGAACGCCGAGACCGTCGAGAAGGTGCTGGCCGACCGCATCGGCAAGGTCGGAGGTCAGTAGACGGTGACGGGCGGCCGTGTCAGGGAATGTCGAGAGGTCAGTAGACTGTGTTGCTCGATGGTATCGGGAATGCCGGAGGTCAGTAGCCGCTGTGCGCGGTAGTGGCCTGCTGGGGCCTACTGGGATACTGCATACTGGTCTCTGTCTTATTGAAGCGTTTTGTGTTTTCCTATATAATGTGCGTCTGACCTGATCGCCTTTTGCGAAAAAGATCAATGACGCATACATAAAAATATGATCGTTCCAGTAATGTGCACTTTCGTTGCCTATGTCATCCAGACCATATGTGGCCTGTCCTGGTTTGGCCTGTTGCACGTAGTGACCTGACGTGACCTGACCTCTCAGTAATGGGCTTCGCTAAGTGCATGTGGCTACCTGACCCGGCCTCTCATTAATGTACCTTGACATGTATTATTGGCGTCACAAATAGCTTGCCAGTGAGGCTGGGCGTCCTGGCACCTCACTATCCTGCACGGATGCAATGCTTTCCATCACACCTCTACCTATCCGGGATATCTATGTCAGGACGCCCAGCCAGACTGCAAAACTATTTGTGATTCCAATCATACACGCGATGAACTCTGCGATGAACCTGGTAATGGATCCGGCTGGGTACTGGGTACGGTGGTAGCCCGCCGTGAGCACTGACGTGACGTGACGTGACGTGTTGTGTTGTGTCGTGCCGTGTCTTGACGTGCTGCAACATGCCGTATTGTGTGGGATCCGGCTGGGTACATGTGGTAGCCCACCGTGATCACTGACGTGACGTGACGTGACGTGCCGTGCCGTGCCGTGCCGTTACCGTGTCGTACCGAGCCGTGCCGTGACGTGACGCGAGCCGGGCCGCGCGCAGCCACCGGCGCCTCCACCACCGTCTACACGGTGCAGGAGAACAGCGACCCGAACGCCGACTTCGACCCGGCCGACCCGGACCAGCCTCACGAGGTGCAGTACCTGCTCAAGTGGAAGGGCTGGTCCAACCTGCACAACACGTGGGAGTCGGAGGCGACGCTCAAGGCGCAGGGGGTGAGTGGCCGGCGCCGGCGCCCTGCGCGCTCCGTCAGTGGTGGTGGGGGGGGGGGGCTGGTGCGGAGGGGTGGACCTGGTGGCGGACGTGCACGGCCGATTTCAGAATGCTTGCCTCTTCGATTTTGTGTTTCTTGTGATATTGCGGTTCGTTTCAGAGGATGGTCGCTTCGTTCTCGAGGAGTATGATTGTTTTTTTGTCTTTTTTACTGAACAACATGTAAATGCTTGCTGAAATGTATGTAATCCGAATTCTATGAAGCTTATTCGAATACGCACGTAAAAGTTGTGCGGGATATGCTTCGAGCGCGGCGAGCAGTATGTCGGAGCTTTGCGGAGGTGGTATAATATCCCCGGTTAATCATGTACTCGATGCGATATCGCTGGTCACCTCGTGTTGGTTGCTTGGTATAGTATCTGGTGAAGGGTGTATCCTACCTCAGTATGCTGACTACAATGTGTGACAATGCTGACCGGAAGAAGACCACGGCCAGTGGCGTGCCTGGTTGTCGCTGATTGCCGCGCGATTTTGGTCCGTTGTGACTGGGCGTCAACAATTGCTAGTGCCGTAGAGTGACTAACCATAGCTGCACCGAATGGTGACCTGCGTCTCCAATGAGCTACATGATCGCTAACTGTCTGAGAACGACTGGGGGCATTGTGGATGATCTTACACACGCGTAGAGTGAGACGTTGAGGATCTGTGACCGTCCGACAGAGGGTCAGAGTGTGAGAGCGAGGCGCTAGCTCTTGTGCTAGCCTCGCTGGCTGGCGTCCGAGTGCTAAATGACCTTGTAGTCGGCGCGCCCTTAAGCCCAAATAATCAACCAAAATTGGCGAGTGCTGGGCTGTGGACAGTCTCAGCATCAGGATGCTATGCGGCTGCCGCCGTGCCGACTACAATCCGTAGGACCTCGTGCCCTGTCATTCTCGAGCTCCGTTTCTGTATCATCGCTTTGCTTGCTTGGAACACCTCGCGGAGGATGGAGCCTCGTTGTGTCTCTCGGTCGTGTCTGAGGTGCTGAAGTGTATCTTCAATGTATCCGAATGCTAACTTTGCGCAACACGTGACCAGTAGACTGGCTGAAGACCAAATTTCACTGCTAGCCAAATTTTGCTGGGAAACTTGCATGTCTCTTTGTCCGGGTGGCTATGGCGATGGATCTACTATACTGGAGTCATGCCTATGTATCTAGCAAATACCAGAGATCATTAGTGGCATGTGTCGAGGCTCCACTCTTTGTGAGTAGACTGACATTAGTTGGGACTGTTGCCAGGCCCCGCATCCTGCCGCCACCCGCCACCTGCGCTGCACCTGCTCGCCGCACGGTGTCGCCGCCACTCACGCTCGCCACCCCTGGTGGTTTGCTGCAGTACTACGGTTTGCAGGTGAAGGGTCTCAAGAAGATCGACAACTATCGGAAGAAGCAGGAGGAGGTGAAGGCGTACCTGGCGTCGTGCGGCCCTGAGGACGCCGAGTACTTCGTGTGCCAGAACCAGCTGCAGGAGGACCTGATTTCCAGCTACCTCGAGGTCGACCGGATCATAGGTGAGCACTGTCGCCTCGGTAACGGAAATGGTGGGTGCTTGTGTTTGTTGGTGTGAATAACTGCCCTTTATACTTTATGATATATATATATATATATATATATATATATATATATATATATATATATATATATATATACACGTATATATATGCTTTATGATATGTATATGTGCATAACTTCATACAAAAGAAATTAACGCAGATTAGACGGTTTTGGGCCAGTCAAAACATTGTAGCTGCCAAGGAGCAGTAGGAGGTCATTGGGGCTCTAGATACGGTGTAGGCCGGCGACCACGGATCGGCCGGTACCTGTCGATGCGTCGCCACGTGGCCGACTGGACCCGTGTCGCGACAGGCGAGTGGCCCAAGCCGGGTCACGAGTACCCCGACTACCTGGTCAAGTGGTGCAACCTGCCCTACTCGGAGTGCACGTGGGAGGACGGCACCCTGGTGGCCAGCAAGTTCTCGCACCGCATCGACGAGTTCGTGGCGCGCGAGCAGTCGCGCAAGACGCCCACCAAGCTGAACCCCGTGCTGCGCCGGCGGCCCAAGTTTGTCAGCTTCTCGCGCCAGCCGGACTTCTTCGGCGGCCTGGCGGTACGTGCGTGGGCGGAGGGAGGGGGGGTGGCGAGGTACTGGTGCTGGTGCTGGTGCGTGACTTAGAGGACGTGGTGTGGTGATGGTGGATGTCCGGGGGTGGGGGTGAGTAGTCTAAGGGTTGCTCGTGTCACAATCGAAGGCTTGTGGGTTCGAGTCTCACCTGTCGCTACTCTTCGCCCGCGACCAATCGGCGTGAGAGATTGGCGACGCCACAAGTCGACGCTGACTCAACGGTCGATGTGTCGAAACAACCAATAACCAACCAACAACCAACCAAGGTGCATGTCCAGGGTCGCGGATAGTGTGTGGGGTGGCGGCGGTGCTGGTGCGTGGCTGGGGAGGGCCACGTTATGGGGTGGAGGCGCATGCTTAGAGGGGGGGGTCGGAGTGAGGTGTTGGTACATGTCCCGTGGAGCGGGGGTCGTGTTGAGTGGTGACGGAGTTGGGAACAGGGGACATGGTGGGGTGGTTCTCACCTGGGAGAGGACCCATGCGTGGCTTGGGATAGAGTGTCGCGTGATATTGCTGCATGACTGTAGCTGTTAGGGGGCGTAGTAACGCATAGCTGTGTGCGAGACTTTACATCGCTGACGCCGCTTGGTTAGCTTTTGGGCAAAATAGGGGAAATGAGACGTGTGTGATGCATGTGGTGACCTGATGGGAAACATGGTAGCGATGTGGATGACAGACGCTTTTCTGGGTGGACAGTACCTTTCACCAAGCCTTCGACCAGCTTTAATAAGACTATAAGTACCAGCTCTGATCAGATTGGAATGCATGCCAGCTCTTTTCAGGCTAGAGTCTGTACCAGTTGTAATCAGACTAGAATATACCAGCTCTGATCAGATTAGAGTCTGTATCAGCTCTGATCAGATTAGTGTCTGCACCAGCTCTAATCAGATCTGTATGTCTGTACCAGCTCTAATCAGAAAAGTCTACCAGCTCGGTACCAGCTGCAATCAGACTAGCATCTGTTCCAGTTCTGATCAGACTAGAGTCGGTGCCAGCTCTAATCAGATTGGAGTTGACCAGTGAAGCCAGCACCGGCGGTAGGGACACGAATAGATGCAGATGACAACTTGTGGCAGATGTCGATCCCATGTGTGCATCACGTGACTGAATGGTGCCACTGTTTTCTCAGTAACTCAAGGAGGGTCAACATGTGCCAAATCCGATAGGGGCGGGGTTTGCTTCGATCGGTGATGCACTCGGTGGGAGAGTGATGCTTTGTCGAGTGGCGTGTCGTTAGGTGTTCCAAACTGGTGTGGTACGAGTGCCGCTCGTGCAGGCGTAGGCGACCGGTGGTGTGTTTCACCGATGCCATCGTCGTCACGGGCTGTCACAGCCTGTTGTTTGTTTATTGGTTGGTTCACGACACACTTTATGCACACGACACACTTTATGCACACGACACACTTTATGCACATTCACGGCTAATGGCGCCGCCCACACTGTTTCGCCGGTGGGCCGCGGGATTGGGAAATGTCATGAGTGGCGCTAGAGTCTGACCCGGGACCTTTGGTACCCATAGCCCGACACCTTAACCACTCGGCCATCCCCGCCCCTGTCACAGCCTGTACTAACGCTGGCGCTGACAGTGCGTGTTCTGTCCGCCGCCAGGGCGACCTGGAGCTGCGCGACTACCAGCTGGACGGCGTCAACTGGATGGTGCACTCGTGGTGCCGCGGAAACTCGGTCATCCTCGCCGACGAGATGGGGCTCGGCAAGACGATCCAGACGGCCTGCTTCATGTACTACCTGTTCCAGCAGCACTCGCTGTTCGGCCCCTACCTGGTGGTGGTGCCGCTGAGCACGCTGCCCGCCTGGCAGCGCGAGATGGCCAAGTGGGCGCCGCAGATGAACGTGGTCACCTACCTGGGCGACGTGTCGTCACGAGAGAAGGTCGGTGGCGTCGGGTGGCCGCGCCATATCTCACGTGGCAGGCGGCCGTACCGATCCGCGAGCTTAGATGACCAGACCCTGTGCGTATGTCAGGGGAGCATGCGCTCCCACGTGTCAGGCGGACACACCCATCCCCACATGTCAGGACTCACTCCTCACATGTTAGGGACACTACCACTCCTCACATGTTAGGCCGACATATCCATCCGCACATGTCAGGTGCACTCGCTCTTCATGTGAGAGTGAAAAGCAGCGGTGAGCGCAACCGAACGGCGTAAGAAATTAAACGAGCAGGCAAAGCATCACGGTAACCATGGAAGTTCAACCTCATAATAACACACCCTACTTCAGGGGGTTACCAACTGCTACGATTTTAGATATGTGTGACATTACTGATGGCATGACAGTGTTGGAGTGGTAGAGGCACGAAACATCACGATCAGGGAGAGCAAAAAAGGTAACCAACTAGCGACGTCGTGTTAGCATTTCTTACGGCGTATCTTCCTGAGTTCATGTTTGACGGCTATGTTCGCGGGAAGGTTCGTGCGTTTGTTCCCAGCCCGATGAGGTGCTTGTCGGTGTTATCGTGTTGGATCCATCGCAGCATTTCCGGAACCGCCCGACCTGCGAGAGATATGTTCCATCAGTTGAGCATGCAGACGTGTAGTTGGGATGCAAAATGTGCTAACTGCTGCCCGGACCAAAAATAGTTACGCCGCGTATTACCGTTCTCGCCCCATTTACTTAAAAGAAATAGTGACAATAAAATGCTCCATAAATCTATTTATGGACCTGCGCGAGTTCCATAAGAGAGCTCGTCCGAAGATACCGTATGCAGCAATAGCAATTTTATTTTACAATGATTTTACAATGACGCAACAGACTGAGGGGCAGATACACGGGAACAGTGACCGTCCGCTGCGGTGTGGAAACAGCGACCGCCGTGCGTGGGGCGAGGTCGTGACCGTTGCCTTCGCCTCAGATTCGCCAGTACGAGTGGTGTTTCCCGGGCAACAAGCGGCTCAAGTTCAACGTGCTGCTTACGTCGTACGAAATCCTGCTGAAAGGTGGGTGTGACTGCTCGATAGCGCCAACCGACCGCGTCTGCTCAACACGTGGTGGTCACGGTCAGGTGCTCACGTGTGCATACGTTCGGGGTGAAGGTGAGAACATGACAGTGTCGGCCGGAGCCCGTGCGTTTGCGTGCAAAGGACTAGGAACTTGCCGAATGTTCCAGAGGGGAGTGAGAGGGAGGCATTTTGAAGTCGATTATTTCCATGCAAGCGGCAATGCCAAACTCGCTCAAAGTTTGAGGAGGAGTTTCTACCCCCTTCCCCGTCCGGGTTCATGCGCCCATATATGTGCATGTGTTCGCGTACGTGTATGTAACATGACACGCAACCGGGTGGCCAGAGAATGATACAATATACCCGCATTCTGAGGCTTTAGCGGGATATGGCACGTAACCGGAAACGATTCGCACCCAAAGTGAAACAATATGTTTTGTATTCAAAATATTTTTTAGCCTATATTAAGTGTCTTGGAGATCGAGGTCAGAAAGATACAGCTACATCTGGTATTACGAATAATTCGGCGAGCAGTTGACGCCTCCGTCTACGCCTCCGTCTACGCCTCCGTCTACGCCCCGTCTACGCCTGACGCCCGGACGCCACGCCGACGGTTCGTTTGACCACGCAGCGACCGTATTGGGCGCTATATGATCATGCTCTGGTCGAAGCGCCCTTACACTCAAATAACTAACTCGGCGACCGTACGGCTCGCAGACAAGTCGTTCCTGGGCGCCATCAGCTGGGCGGCCCTGCTGGTGGACGAGGCGCACCGGCTCAAGAACGAGGAGTCGCTGCTCTACAAGATGCTGATCGAGTTCAACACCAACTTCCGCCTGCTGATCACGGGCACTCCGCTGCAGAACAGTCTGAAAGAGCTGTGGAGCCTGCTGCACTTCATCATGCCCGTCAGGTGCGAGCCGGGGGCGTCGGTAACTCAGCGGTTAAGGTGTTGGGCTCTGGGTGCTATAGATTCCGGGTTGGACACTACCGCCCCTCGGGACATTTCCCAATCCCGTGGCCCACCGGCGAAACGGTGTGGCCGGAGTCAGCCGTGAATGTGCATAAAATGCATCGTGAACCCCAATAAAAAAAGGGGGGCCGCTGGTGGCTGGTCGTGAGATGTGTGCCGAAGAGGGTCAGAGTGGGTGGTGGTGATGTAGGCTGGATAGGTACACGTGGGAAGGAGCGGTGCGGGTCAAAGTTGGTGATGGAGTTGTGGGCCGGAGGGGTGTAGGTCAGAAGGATCTTTGTAGATTAGGGTGGGTGGTGGAGGTGTAGGTCGGAAGGATCTGTGTAGATCAGGGTGGGTGGTGGAGGTGTAGGTCGGAAGGATCTGTGTAGATCAGAGTGGGTTCTGGTCATAGTGATGCGCCGATGAGGAAGGCGGGGGTGCAGGTCAGAAAAAGTGGCTTGCCCTTCATGGTGTTTTTGTGACGTTGAAATCTATCATTCCAATGCTATATTTATGAAGGTGACGAAGACGACGGGATGGGCAGGGGTGGCCGAGTGGTTAAGATGTTGGGTTCTGGGTTCCAAAGGTCCTGGGTTCGACACTCGCACCGCTCAGGACATTTCCCAATCCCGCAGCCCACCGGCGAAGCTGTGGGCGGCGCCATTAGCCGTGAATGTGCATAAAGTGCGTCGTGAATTACCCAAAAAACAAACAAGACGATGTGTTCACTCAAGGCCTGTGTAATCAATTTCTTCTTCTCATAATTTTCCAACTGAAGGAAAAACCTAATCCAACCGAGCCGAACTGGGCATGGCGTGTTTTCGAAAAAAAACAATGTCCAAAATATGATTGAGAAAATAAGAAAGAATCACACTTAAAAGAAAGCCTATGTACTAGAAAAAAAGGGCCGAATTTATGCTGCGTGCTTTAATGAAGTAAAGTCCCATTGCTAAGCGCAACTTGTTACATATACCCTGACCCAAACACCTGGTCTATAAATTCCGGTCCAACTGCAAAATTTTCACCCAGAGTTTAATGTGCCATTAATGTACCAAGCGATGTAGGTCAGAGTGGGTGGTGGTGGTGTAGGTGGGAATGGTGTAAGTCGGAAGGGGCGGTGCTGGTCAGGGTGGGTTCTTGCCATAGTGGTGTGCAGAGGGGCAGGGATCACTTCATAGCTCAATCCACCAGAGTGCGAATTTGATCTCGAAATTGTTCGTACTGCGCTTACAATGCAAGCCCGGCTATGGCTGTGGCGTGGACACAACGGCAGCTTTGGCACCGTATTCATAAATAGTTTGACCATTGTTGTGGTGGCACGAAATGCATGGCAGCATGCTCAGCGGATTGTGCCGGATTATTCTAGCTGTGATCTTCCGACGGCGACTTAATTCTTATCCGTCGATCGGTGTAAAAATAAATATAAGGATTTTGTTTTTTTGGGAAAAAAAAAAAAAAAAATAAAGGAAAGATTTTTATTTAAATAAATTTTTTTTTTTTCCCTTCCCAATTTTTTTTCAGTAAAAGTTAAAAATTTTTACAGATCCGCCATATCTGCCATATCCGTCACATGTCCGTCAGATTTGACTCTGGTCTCACAGATCCACCAGATCCGCCACATCGGTCAGAGCCCTCAGCTCCGTCACCGGTCATGTCTCGCACCTTCCGCTGACCGCCGACTACCGCTGCCTCAGGTTTGACCGCTGGGAGAACTTCGAGGTGGACATGGACCAGGGCAGCAAGGCTTACGCCCGTCTGCACAAGCTGCTCGAGCCGTTTCTGCTGCGCAGGGTGAAGAAGGACGTGGAGAAGTCGCTGCCGGCCAAGGTAGCCCCGGCGCTCGTCCTCGGACACCACTGCCCGGCGTGTGGCTGCTGGCGTCTCGCGTGAAGGCGCCACGCCAGATCAACTAACCGCCACTGCGTTCCCGGAACATCGCGTGTCTCGACCTCAGGGCATAACCTTTGTCTCTGCGGTCGGTATTTTTGTGGCGCTCGGGTATTTCTGGGACATATAAGCATTATGTGAAATAGTATGGATTGTGGCTTGTACGTATGTGCCCGAGGTGGCTGTATGTAGCGACCCGTTATAGCCCCAGGAGAGGCTCCTGTATATTAGCAGGTTATGACCCCGTGAGCAACTATGCAGTGCGTAGTACAAGTGCACCTCTACAAGTATAGTGAGCTCGTGCCATGACTTCATATAACTTCTGTGTAGTGATGCGTCGTGGTCACAAGAGAGGTTCCTCTGTGGTGACCACAGGAGAGGCGCCCATATAGTAGCAGGTCATGACCCATGCACAGCTCTACAGTGACCTGTACAGCGAGCTCGTGTCGTGACCTAGGTGTGACGTGTCGTGTCGTGACCGCCAGGTGGAGCAGATCCTGCGTGTAGGCATGACGTCGGTGCAGCGCCAGTTCTACAAGTGGATCCTGACACGCAACTACACCATGCTGAAGCGCGGCGTCAAGGCCGCCGCACCCAGCCTCATCAACGTCATCATGGAGCTGAAGAAGTGCTGCAACCACGCGCAGCTCACCAAGCCGCACGATCCCGACTCCTCGGCGTCCAACACAGCGATACTCCAGGTAGGGCTCGGACCTCTCAGAGTCCTGCACAGGGATACTCTGGGTAGGGCTCGGACCTCTCAGAGTCCAGCACAGTGACACTCCAGGTAGGGCTCGGACCTCTCAGAGTCCAACATAGGGGTCCTCCAGGTAGGGATCGGACCCCTCAGATTCCAACACAGGGATACTCTGGGTAGGGCTCAGACCTCTCAGAGTCCAAGACAGGGATACTCCAGGTAGGGCTCGGATCCCTCGGCGCCAACACAGTGATACTCCAGGTAGGGCTCGGACCTCTCAGAGTCCAGCACAGGGATACTCAGGGTAGGCCTCGGATCCCTCGGCGCCAACACAGTGATACTCTGGGTAGGGCTCGGACCCCTCGGAGTCCAGCACAGGTGATACTCCAGGTAGGGCTCGGATCCCTCGGCGCCAACACAGTGATACTCTGGGTAGGGGCTCGGACCCCTCGGAGTCCAGCACAGTGATACTCCAGGTAGGGCTCGGATCCCTCGGCGCCAACACAGGGATACTCCAGGTAGGGCTCGGATCCCTCGGCGCCAACACAGTGATACTCTGGGTAGGGCTCGGACCCCTCGGAGTCCAGCACAGTGATACTCCAGGTAGGGCTCGGATCCCTCGGCGCCAACACAGGGATACTCCAGGTAGGGCTCGGATCCCTCGGCGCCAACACAGTGATACTCTGGGTAGGGCTCGGACCCCTCGGAGTCCAGCACAGTGATACTCCAGGTAGGGCTCGGATCCCTCGGCGCCAACATAGGGGTCCTTCAGGTAAGGCCCGGACCCGCTACGTCCATCTTGAGCACCCTCCGCTCCGTCTAACATGACAGCATCTCTCTGAGTAGAGCCACATCTCACACACAAACACCTCCGATGAGCCAACTAACTATCCAACCTCTCGCATGGGATGTGGATACCTTCCAAGCACATGCAGATCTTTGCATGTAGCTGGATATGTACATGCATTACCAACTGGCGGACGGACGGACAGAGGGAGCAGAAGAGGCAGAGAGATGATTGCACCCTGCGTCCACTCCTCTCGCCGGCGGGTCCAGCAGATTTGTTTTGAAATCGTATAAAAGTTAGATTTCCTGGATCCACCAGTGATTCTGCTGGCCTGTGGCGAGCCCAGAGTGTTGAGTGCAAAATGGCTCTGCTTTAACCTTCATATTTCCGATTTCTTTTTCGATTTGAATTCTGTTTTCTGTCTTCAACATGGCCATTCTACTCATGACCAGGGTGTCATGGATAGAACGTTGTTTACCTTCTGCTAGTCACGACCAAGGGTATGATAGACAGAATGTCTGTTTATCCTCTACTCATTATCGGGGGTAGCATGAACAAAATGCCTGCGTACCTTTGCCGAATCCTCGGATCAATTTCATGATCGAAATAATACTTGACAAATCCTGATGCTAGGATGTTTAGAAGAATACCGCACCTTGGATTCTGAATGTAGCCACACTGTCTGACCGTGACTGCCGTTAACGCGTTCAATGAGCCATGGGGTGGGATGTGGGTGGGGGACGAGTGGTCTAGGGGTAAGTTGCCCGTTCCAATCGAAAGATTGTGGGTTGGAATCTCACGTATCACTACTCTTCGCTCGCGACCAATCGGCGTGAGAGATTGGCGACGCTACATGACTCAATGGTCGACGTGTCGTAAAGCCATTAACCACCACCACAATTAGCCCCGGGGTGTTCTGGGGCCGTAGTGACGGGAGGACCGATACGACAGACGCTGGGGCCGTAGTAACGAGAGGACCGATACGACAGACGCTGAGGCCGTAGTAACGAGAGGGCCGATACGGCGGACTCTGGGGCCGTAGTGACGAGAGGACCGATGCAACAGACGATGGGGCCGTAGTGACGAGAGGACCGATGCGACAGACGCTGGGGCCGTAGTAACGAGAGGACCGATACGACAGACGCTGGGGCCGTAGTAACGGGAGGACCGATGCGACAGACGCTGGGGCCGTAGTGACGAAAGGACCGATGCAACAGACGCTGGGGCCGTAGTAACGGGAGGACCGATGCGACAGACGCTGGGGCCGTAGTGACGGGAGGACCGATGCGACAGACGCTGGGGCCGTAGTAACGGGAGGACCGATGCGACAGACGCTGAGGCCGTAGTAACGAGAGGACCGATACGGCGGACTCTGGGGCCGTAGTGACGAGAGGACCGATGCGACAGACGCTGGGGCCGTAGTGACGAGAGGACCGATGCGACAGACGCTGGGGCCGTAGTAACGGGAGGACCGATGCGACAGACGCTGGGGCCGTAGTAACGAGAGGACCGATGCGACAGACGCTGGGGCCGTAGTGACGGGAGGACCGATGCGACAGACGCTGGGGCCGTAGTGACGGGAGGACCGATACAACAGACGCTGGGGCCGTAGTAACGGGAGGACCGATGCGACAGACGCTGGGGCCGTAGTAACGGGAGGACCGATGCGACAGACGCTGGGGCCGTAGTGACGGGAGGACCGATGCGACAGACGCTGGGGCCGTAGTGACGGGAGGACCGATGCGACAGACGCTGGGGCCGTAGTGACGGGAGGACCGATGCGACAGACGCTGGGGCCGTAGTAACGAGAGGACCGATACGACAGACGCTGAGGCCGTAGTAACGAGAGGACCGATACGGCGGACTCTGGGGCCGTAGTGACGAGAGGACCGATGCAACAGACGTTGGGCCGTAGTGACGAGAGGACCGATGCGACAGACGCTGGGGCCGTAGTGACGAAAGGACCGATGCAACAGACGCTGGGGCCGTAGTAACGGGAGGACCGATGCGACGGACGCTGGGGCCGTAGTGACGGGAGGACCGATGCGACAGACGCTGGGGCCGTAGTAACGGGAGGACCGATGCGACAGACGCTGGGGCCGTAGTAACGAGAGGGCCGATGCGACAGACGCTGGGGCCGTAGTGACGAGAGGACCGATGCGACAGACGCTGGGGCCGTAGTGACGAGAGGACCGATGCGACAGACGCTGGGGCCGTAGTGACGAGAGGACCGATGCGACAGACGCTGGGGCCGTAGTGACGAGAGGACCGATGCGACAGACGCTGGGGCCGTACTAACTAGAGGACCCCGATTCTGCAGTCGCTGCTGCGAGGCTCCGGCAAGCTGATGCTGCTGGACAAGCTGCTGGTGCGGCTGCGGGAGCGCGGCCACCGGGTGCTCATCTTCAGCCAGATGGTGCGCATGCTGGACCTGCTGGCCGACTACATGCACCTGCGCCACTTCCCGTTCCAGCGGCTGGACGGCGGCATGCGGGGCGAGCTGCGTCGGCAGGCGCTCGACCACTTCAACGCCGACGGGTCACAGGTGCGGCTGGGTACCAAAGGTCCCGGGTTCGACTCTAGCGCCACTCAGGACATTTCCCAATTCCGCGGCCCACCGGCGAAACAGTGTGGGCGGCGCCATTAGCCGTGAATGTGCATAAAGTGTGTCGTGAACCAACCAATAAGCAAAGGGTCACAGGTACGGCGGCGTGGGGGGCTCGCTCAGGACGCTCCAGTATGGTGACGGCTTGGTGCTGCGACTCTTATTTGTTGCGGCGCTCATGTGTTACGATCATCATTTGTTGTGGTCATCATTTGTTGAGACACTCATTTGTTACGATACTCATTTGTTACGACACTAATTTGTTGCGACACACATTTGTTACGACCCTTGTTTGTTACTTGGCTCACTGTTATGACGCTCTGCTGTTTTTGGGTGCCGACATTTAATGCAATAACCAGAAGTGGTATTTTATATTACAAGTTGGTATTTCAATGTTGCAGTGGATGTTTCGTAACCATAACTGATATCTCATCACCGAAACGAGTATTTACTAACTAAGGTGGTGATTGGGCATAACCGGAACGTGTATTTGATAACGCAGTGCAAAACTCGACTACCGTCACTAATACGGACATGTTGGTAGCCAGCACGTCTATATTGGGATCCAGCACGGATATATTAAGAACCAGCATGAATCTATCGATAAACGGCAAGGGTATATTGAAAACCGACACGGATGTATTGGTAACCGGCACGGATATATTAAGAACCGACAAGGATATATTGATAGCCGGCACGGGTATATTGACAACCAACACGGTAGATTGAGGACCAGCACGGGTATATTGACGACCGACACGGATGTATTGGTAACTGGTATGAGCATATTGAGAACCGACAAGGATATATTGATAACCGGCACGGGGATATCGAGCACCAACACGGGTATATTGAGGACACGAATGGGCATATTGAGAATCGACATGGGTAGATTGAGGACCGGAGCGGGTATATTGAGAACCGAACGAGCAGCAAGTCACCAGCTCACAGCAGAACTATATTCTTAGAAGTTTTAGGGCAAATGAATGTCGTTCTCGTCTTAGGCAGAGCTCGCAGAATAATGGCAATACCTAGTCTTTCCGTGCCAGTGATATTAACCGGTAAGAACTGTTTGCTGGCAAAATCTGCTGTTAACCTCACAGCAGACCATGGTAGCTTATATCTGACATTCGGAGAAGCTCCGAGTTCAGAATCAGAAACCTGCTGTATGACCATCGCAGTCGATGCGCTCTTAAACCGAAATAATCAAAAGAATCAGAAACCTGTCATGGTCTCCTCACAAGGTTGCGCTGTCCTGCTGGATGTTTTTGTCGGGTCTCTGGCGGCAACAACAATTAACGCCAGCTTTGTGCGGGCCCGGTTATAGAGCTTAGGACCCTCGCGCTCTGCTGGGTTCTTAAGGTTGTTTTGAGGAAATTCCTGATAACGGCACTCGGCGTGTTCTGGACTTGACTCACCAGGAAGTCATGGGCGCTAGATTACCATTAGCGATTCAGACACCCCAAAGCCCGAACAATTAATCCATCAGTCAGCCAGAAAGTCCACTGAAGCATGTTTTCCGCGTTTATTCCCAGCTAATCCTCACAACGTACATAGTCCGACAACCCGTACAACACTTTTGTCGCTCCTCTTCATGCCAATTTTAAGCCGTTTATAATTATGCTTGTTAAATATTGCATTCATGTAATATCATCTTCTAAATGCTTCCAAGTGCTATCAGGATCCTACTTAATTTAGTAGAAACTGGACACCTGGTGACGATCATATCCGTTTTGTCTGTGCAAATTTGTTCTTTTTGTTGGTGTGTTTGCACCCAGTTCGGTTGTCAGTTTGCCTGTTTTGGTGAAGTAAGGTAGTAAGGGTCGGTTCTACGCCTTCTGTTGGCACCTGACCCTTCGCTGTTGTCGGACATATTGCGTTGTTGGCACTGCATGGCCACTTGTGGCTGGGGGAGTCTGTCGTGACCAGGGGCGGCAAAATGCTGGAAAATGTTACTTTTTGCGAGGTCAGTGGCATTAGCAGGTAAGCACCATTTGCCGGCAACAAATATTCATTCCGCAGCATACAACAGCCGAGCATCTCTTGAATCCGGAGAGTCTCCGGGTCCAGAGTCGCTCTCATTCCGTCGTGTCCTGCACAAGACCGAGTGTCTCGACATGGGCGCGAATGACCAACTCTGGTCGAAGCGCCCTAAAGCCCAAATAGCTAATCAACTGAGTGTCTCGACAGCAAATGTAGTTTTCCATGCTGCAGGCACCAGTCCGTGGACGCCAGCGGTCTGCCAGCCCCGGTCGTTACCCGGCTGTTACCCGCCTGTTATCCGGCCGTTACCTGGCTGTTACCTGGCTGTTACCCGGCCTGCTGTTGTTGCCCGTGTCGTTGTGTGTGCGGTTCGCTGACTACGCGCCAGCGATGAATTATTCGCGAAATATGGTGGAATACCACTTTCTGGACGCTCAATCGACATCCTTCTCCAAGAAGTATTGGCATCCTGCTCCTTGGAACCTGCACCATCAGCTTGAAGTTCCCACACCATCGGCTCGAATTTTAGTCTGATACATCACAAGCATTTTAAGCGACATTAATTCCATGGAAAATTTCCCAATCCTACTGTGCTCGTTTCGACATGTCACACCTAACGAAAACCACTATGTTAACCCTGCGAGGCGCTCGCGGCAGGACTTCTGCTTCCTGCTGTCGACGCGCGCCGGCGGGCTGGGAATCAACCTGGCCACGGCCGACACGGTCGTCATCTACGACAGCGACTGGAACCCGCAGAACGACTTGCAGGCGCAGTCGCGCGCACACCGCATCGGCCAGAAGAACCAGGTGAGCAGCGCGGGGCCGCGTCCGGCTTCCAGCTCCGACTGGTAGTAGCCAGGCCCGCCTTACGGTAACCAGGTCCGACTCACGGTAAAAAGGTCCGGCTCACAGTAAATGGGTTCGGCTCACAGTAACTAGGCCCGACTCACAGTAAAGAGGTTCGGCTCATAGTAACCAGGTCCGACTCACGGTAACCAGTCCGACTGGTAGTAGCCAGGCCCCCCTTTCAGTAACCAGGTCCGACTCACGGTAAAAAGGTCCGGCTCACAGTAAATGGGTTCGGCTCACAGTAACCAGGTCCGACTCACAGTAAAGGGGTTCGGCTCATAGTAACCAGGTCCGGCTCATGGTAACAAGGTCCTACTCGTATTAACCATGTCCAACTCAGTAACCAGGTCCAACTCAGTAACCAGGTCGAACTCAGTAACCACGTCCGACTGATAGTTACCAGGTCCAACTCAGTAGCCAGGTGCAGCTCATGGTGACCAGATCCGACTTACGGTGGCCAGGTCCGACTCAGTAGCCAGGTACAGCTGGCTACTGAGCTCATGGTGATCAGGTGCAGCTCATAGTGACCAGGTCCAACTCAGTAGCCAGGTACAGCTGGCTACTGAGCTCATGGTGACCAGGTGCACCTCATAGTGACCAGGTCCGGCTCAGTAGCCAGGTACAGCTGGCTACTGAGGTCATGGTGACCAGGTGCAGCTCATAGTGACCAGGTCCGGCTCACAGTGATTGTGTTGTATCAGCCTGCCACCGTTCGCTGATGCCGGCTCACAGTTGCCACATCGGACTTACGACTCATCGTAGTCACGCAATCCTTACGGTGATGAAATCAGTCCAAGTAGCCACGTGGGCCTCATAAATATTGTCATCCTCACAGAAAAATAGATGTCATCACCGCAGTAATCTGGCTATTCCCAAAACGGGCAAAACGGGCAGCACTATCCTCACAGTAGCCATATCATCCTCACAGTAGCCGTATCATCCTCACAGTAGCTATGTGGTGCTCTCGGCGACCACAGGATCCGTACGGTGATCACGTGATGCGCACAGTGACCACGTGGTCATCACAGTGACCATGTGATGTCCACAGTGACCATGTGATGTCTACAGTGACTATGTGGTCCTCACTACGCGACTACGCGATTCTCATTAGTCACGTGGTCCGCACAGTGAACATGTGACCTTCACGGTGACCATGTGTCTTTCGCAGTAAACACGTGATCCTCGTGGTGACCACGTGATCCTCACAGTGGCCGTGTGTGCCTCGCACGTGACAATGTGATCATCACAGTGGGCGCGCCGTCCTTGCACGACCACAGCGAAAAACTGCCATTGTGGTGGGCGGCTGCACACACGAGGTGTGCTGGAAAATAGTTCATGGCACCTGGTTGCGTAATACACGTCGTTGGGTTGTCCGTGCACGCGACGGTGCGGTCCATTGGTCGGCGAGGTCGAGTGGTAGTCGTCTCTGCTGCAGGCTTTCGAGTATCGGCTCGGGAGTGCTAATTCCGGATGAGGTGTGTGTGGGGGGGGGGCTTGGAGGGGCTGGCTCTGGAGCTTGAGTTCCAGATGGGGGTATGTTGATCACGTTTTGGAGTAGTAGCTACCGGTGCGTGTGGCAAAAATACTCCATTAAAATTTGGCTTTCTGTTGCATTTGCGTGATCTGTTTTTTAAAGTTGAATCACTTGACTGGCGCTCTGCGTATAGTTTAATATTTATCATGTGGAATAAGAACGGTTTAGCGGTCACCAGCCGACATTCAGTCTGGTGGACTAACTGGATGGGATATGCGATGGTGTTTTGGTCACCCACAGGCTAAGTAGCTGCGAAGTTTGTGGTTGTCTGTGCTTTACCTGACCGTTTACATATTTATATCATCTGCACGACCTTCGCCATCACCCGCACCCACCGGCATGGAGTAAGGTGCGTCTGACTGTGTAATTGCGTCAGCCCTTCCAGCGAATAGAGCAGAGAGCTTTGCGCGTTCTTTAACGAGGCATTCAACAGCTGGGCCATAACACGTCGCCAGCCCGTCACGCCGATTTGTCGCGGCCGGACCCGGCCGTCTGACCGGCTGCATACTTTGCACCGACGACCTTGCGACCGAGAGTCCAACGCCCCACCCACTGAACCGCGACCACCCGTTCGAACAAGCGCACGACGCCGTGGAAGGCAGCCGGGCTTGCTCGGCGCGTCGCGACATCCAAGTAGTTACCAGCCGACATCCAACCGAATTGCCTCCGGTTGCCGTTCGGCGGCGGCTTGGCGGGTGTTATCGGCACCTCGGCCTTCAGCCCGACCTTGGGTCATTGGCTCGGCCGGAGTTGGGCGACGTGCTCGCGCTGCACGCTCGCACGTGTTCCGCATGCACGCTCCAGTGCCAGCGCCGTATTTTGTGAACAGACAGGTGATCTGGCGATCATGCGAGATGGAATGTTTTTCCATGCATTTGCATGCTCGAGAGGCTCTGCCGTCGGTGGCGCGGCATATCGCGTGTCGCGATGAAAACGACGGTCGTTTTGTTCGCCCACGGTTCGTGCACATCAAAGTGGATGTGTTCGCGGTGGAGGCGTGCACTGGGCGAGCTCGAGGGGCGCCTGTGCGCCAGCTGCGGCTGGGGACGAGTAGCCTAGGGGTGAGTTGATCGTCTCACAATCGAAAGGTTGTGGGCTCGAGTCTCACCTGTCGCTACTCTTCGCCCGCGACCAATCGGCGTGAGAGATCGGCGACGCTACATGACTCGGCGGTCGATGTGTCGTAAAACCAATAACCAACCAACCAACCGTTTTCGTCGGCCGACCAGTTCGGGAACTGGACCGGAGTGCTACTACACTGCCGACGTGAGGGCGCGCCTATGCAGTCCCGCATGGCGCCTTGTTGCACCCGGATTAGACCCCACTGCGTCGAGGACCTCCCAAGGACGGTCGGCTGCGGTGCCGGGATTTACGGCGGTGTCGACGGATGCAGCGTAGCGACACCCGGAGCGACAGGGCAGGCGACAGTGGTCGGCATTTTTGTGTGGATGCCTGGTCAATGCGGGCTGAGGCCACCTCAGCGCTGGCTCGCTGGGTGCGACGAGCAGGCTGCCGACCGGCCGTCTGTACATCTACACATGGCTGCCGGCCGTCCGTCTGTACATCTACACATGGCTGCCGGGCGTCCCTCTGTACATCTACACATGGCTGCCGGCCGTCCGTCTGTACATCTACACATGGCTGCCGGGCGTCCCTCTATACATCTACATATGGCTGCCGGCCGTCCGTCTGTACATCTACACATGGCTGCCGGGCGTCGCCTCCGCTTACATCTACACATGGCTGCCGGGCGTCCCTCTGTACATCTACACATGGCTGCCGGCCGTCCGTCTGTACATCTACACATGGCTGCCGGGCGTCCCTCTATACATCTACACATGGCTGCCGGGCGTCCCTCTATACATCTACATATGGCTGCCGGCCGTCCGTCTGTACATCTACACATGGCTGGCGGCCACCCTGTCTGTGCGTCTGCACATGGCTGCCGGCCGTCCCTCTGTACATCTATACATGGCTGCCGGCCACCCGTCTGTACATCTACACATGGCTGCCGGCCGCCCGTCTGTACATCTACACATGGCTGCCGGCCACCCGTCTGTACATCTACACATGGCTGCCGGCCACCCGTCTGTACATCTACACATGGCAGCCCGGCCGTCCCTCTGTACATCTACACATGGCTGCCGGCTCATGTGTAGATGGCTGTACATCTACGCATGGCTGCCGGCCACCCGTCTGTACATCTACACGTGAGCACACCGTGATGAGCGCGCCTAAGATACATTGACACACTGGCGACATTCCCCAGGCCAATCGGTGAAGGTCGAGCGCACCGTTTCCGTATTTTGCCTACAATCATGAGAACCTGGCGTTTTTTCTTCGCCCGTGCATCAGCTGGGGCTGCGTCATGACACGTCATCCGCATAGCGCAATTATCAGCTGAGCTATCTCGCCCGTTCACATTGTCCCGGTTGGATGACGACGTCGTGCCGGAACTGCAGTGCGGCCGGGTCTCGCACCGTCTCGGCTCGGCAGGGTGTTCGACGTGACGTGTGGACTCGACTTCGGCGCACGACAGCCTGCACGGCGGCCGGCTGCATTCCGACTGCGTTCGGCCGGATTCCCGGTAGTGCGCTGATTGAAGAGCACGGCGCCCCGATGGGCGGCGCCATCACGTCTGGGCAGTTGCCTGTCACGTGAACCGATCCAGCGCCCCGCTGTGTTCCGACCGTGGTTGGGTAGGTTCGCTGTAGCGTGCTGATTTGAGTGCACGGCATCCCGCCATCACGTCTAGATAGTTGCCTGCCACGTGAACCGATTGTTTACCTTACCTTTATTGCGACAATGTTTACACTTTTGCCTTCTCTCAATGTCATCTCGTGGGGACCAGTAGCATAGGGGTAAGTCACTCGTCTCACAATCGAAAGGTTGTGGGTTCGAGTCTCACCTGTCACTACTCTTCGCCCGCGACCAATCGGCGTGAGAGATTGGCGACGCTACATGACTGAACGGTCGATGTGTCGTAAAAACCAATAACCACCCTAATGTCACCTCGTTGCGAATCTCCAACTGTCGCTGCCCCACCGTGACGGTGGCGGGGCGGTCGGTCGACAGCAGCAGGCTACCCGGCGTGTCAGTGCCACGGCAACAGGTGACATTGGCGGACGGTGCTCGTCACCTTGGCCGCCGGCATGCTCACCCCCCCCCCCCCTCCTCCTGCCGCGTGTCCGGAACGGCGCGGCCGTCAAATCGCAAATCCGGAACTGGTGGGGGGCAAGCCTTAAGAACAGCATTTCGTCGCAGGCTTCCTGTAGACACTGAATACAAAGTGGAGCGTGTAGGCGACATTTGAAGCCATTAAATGTCTGTATGTTCACGTCCAGGTGAGTATCCGGACTGTTTATTGGATGTTTCACGACGAACTTTATGAACATTCACGATTAATGGTGCCGCCCACACTGTTTCGCCGGTGGGTCGCGGGGTTGGGAAATGTCCCGAGCGGCGCAAGTGTCCAACCCGGGACCTTCGGTAGCCAGAGCCCAACACCTTAACCGCTCGGCTATCCCCTCCCCGAATATCCGAACTGCATCTATCTCATAGCCGAAGGGTCAGCAGTCTGGCAGCAGGCGGGACTGTCCCGTACATTCGGTATCAGGCCGCACTGTCTCGTAGACCGGCACAGCGTGCAGCATTTTCTCAGTGCGGGCGGCCAGCAGTGCGGCTCTTCGGATCGGCTCGGCCCTGCTCGGCGCTCGTCAATGTCAGGCTCGCGGCCGTACGTCACTGCGCGGATCAGCGCGTCCTGGATCGGCTCAAATCAGCATCAGCCGTTCAGGTGTTCATGCCAGCCCCTCGCCCGCGATGAGTCCGGTGCGGCGCGGCCTTGAGATAAGTTCGATGAAGGCTTGAGATAATTTCCGTTCGGTGGAAGCTTGAGATAATTCCTGTCCGGCGGGGCCTTGAGATGTCATCGGTGTGGGCAGCGTTGAGGTGATCGCTGCACGGTGTGAACTTGACACAAACCCACCCTGCCAATCGGGCGGATCACGCTGGAGCATTGCTGATGACCTCATCGCATCTGGGCACTGCCAGTCAGCTCATCGCATCTGGGCACTACCAGTCAGCGCATCACATCTGGGCACTACCAGTCAGCTCATCACATCTGGGCACTACCAGTCAGCTCATCACATCTGGGCACTACCAATCGGGTGCATCACACCGACGCACTACTAATCATCCCATCACGCCGGAACACTACTAATCATCCCATCACACAGGAACACTACTGATCGTAACATCACGCCGGAGCACTACTGATAATCCCATCACACCGGAGCACTACTGATAATCCCATCACGCCGGAGCACTACTGATCATAACATCACACAGGATCACTACTGATCATAACATCACACAGGAGCACTACTGATAATCCCATCACACCGGGGCACTACTGATAATCCCATCACACCGGGGCACTACTGATAATCCCATCACACCGGGGCACTACTAATCATCCCATCACACAGGAGCACAACTAATCATCTCATCATATCTGGGCACTGCCAGTGGTTACATACAACCGGAGCACTACTCAGCATCTCATGACACCAGTCGCCACTGCGCACTGTCTACTCAGCACACCCGAGTACGTTCAGCCGTCATATGCGGCCCACCGCGGTCGGTACACCGATGGGTCGTCCCTCAGTATTGACTGGAAGCTGTGGTTTAGTATTGACCGGTAGCAAGTGATTCAGTATTGACTGGTAGCAGTGGTTCAGTATTGGCCGGTGTCAGTGGTTTAGTTTCGACTGGCAGCAGCGGTTCAGTATTGACCGGTAGCAATGATTCAGTATCGACTGGCAGCAGTGGTTCAATATTGACTGTCAGCGGTGGTCCAGTATTGACCGACAGTAGCGGTCCAGCATTGTCTGATAGCAGTGGTCCAGCATTGACTGGCAGCAGTGGTTCGGTATCCACTGGCGGCGGCCCGAGCGTACCTGTCACGAGCCCATGCCGTGTCAGACATGCGACCAGAACGTCCAACACGTCATAAGCCGGACGGCCGGCAGCGGCGCAGCGGCGTTACCGGCACGGCCGCTAATGACGTGCCGGTGCGCGCCGGTCGTGCCGCGCTGACTCACAGCCCGGCCGCTCATGACGCACGGCCGCACGGCCCGCCCCGGGCGCTGTCGTCTCCGCCGGCCGACTTAGCCGAGCCGGCTGCGGTGGCGGCAGCGCGGCGGTGTTTTTTTCTGCTGTTGTGGCGGCCGTGCCGCCTCGTGCCGTCTCGGCCGCCCAGATCCGCAGATCCGCAGATCCGCACGGCGCCGCCGCCGCCCCGACTGCAATCCGACGGACCGCGCTGCGGGTCAGGTCGGCGGCGCGCCGGAGCCTCGGCGGGAATGTGGCCGCCGGGGCGCGGGAGCGCGGCAGTTCCCACGGCGGCGGCCGGCCGCGACCTCCGCCCGACACGGCTCCCCTCCCTCCCTGCACCCGGCCGGCACGGCTCCCCTCCCTCCCTTCCTGTACTCGCCCACATGGCTCCCCTCCCTCCCTGCACCCGCCCGACACGGTCCCTTTCCCTCCCTGTACCCGCCCGTCATAGCTCCCCACCCTGTACCCGTCCGTCATGGCTCTCCTCCCTCCCTGTGCTCGCCTACATGGCTGCTCGCCCCTCCCTGCACCCGCCCACACGGCTCCCTTCCCCTCCCTGTACTCGCCCGACACGGCTTCCCTCCCTTTCTGTACCAGGCCGTCGCGGCTCTCCTCCCTGTGCCTGACCGTCTGTTGACCGTCAGCTGGCTGTCCGCTGCAGGGCGTACTGTTCTCCTCCCCTTCTTATCCCCTTTCTGTCCCCTTCCTATCCCCTTCCTATCTCCTCCCGAAATCGGCTGTGTTTTGGATGTTTGTTGTGTGGTGTGAGTTTCGCTGTACCTGATAACGATCATCGCTTTAGTATGTCAGCATTTCGGTTGAATTGTTATGTTATCGGATACACGTTATGCCTTCCATCGTCTTATCCATTCCTCCAGAAATCGCATGGAGGTAGTCAATGGTTGGTGGTAGATTGAGAAGGTTTGCGAAATTTTATTTAACTTTACTTAAGCCTTGGGTAGAAAGAACACACCGAGACAGTACCGTCTCGCCACGAGCCCCGACTTTGTTCGCTGTGACTGCCATTATTCCCAGGTCACGCCGTTTAACACGCGCCCTGGAGGGCCTCTGAAAATAACGCGCCTTGGAGGGGGGGCGGATTCCGCCCCCCCTAAGATCTCAGCTCCTATGAAGGCTAGAGCAACGAAATTCACAGGGTGGATGGACACGATAGTGAAATCTATTGTGTGCAAAGTTCATGACCTTAGATCAATATCTTCAAGGTCAAATTAGGTCAAAATAGCAAAAAATTTCGGTTTTGCGTGGCTTGGCTTGTCATTGTTATGGATCGCTGTGGTTGTGCTTAAATGCTCCAAAATTAGCATTAATGATGTTTTGGACATTACTAATGATGCAATACAGATGTCAGAACCGCCATTTGACCTCAGGTCACCTATATAGGAGCACTTTATTAGGTCATTACCTGCTCCAATTACCGGAACCGGGCTCCCATCCCGACTGCTCCGTTGGGCGGCTCGGCACAATCGGCTTCGCAAATAAAGGAGTGAAATACATGAATAAAGTATGGAAATGCTTAGGCACACAATGACAAACAGTAGATTTCGGGATGTATAGGGAGTAACATGTAAAGTGACATCAATCGCATGACAGTCATTTGCATTTATGACACATTCCAGTTGACCAAGTTTGGCTCCATTAGCCTGTCATGAACTTGACCTGGCTTGACCTCGGCGACCTAACATGACTTAAATTATAAAGCATAACAATATGCATCAAACAAGTCGCTAGTGTTGTCAAGAACACTTCCCTATTGCCAATATACATGAAGCGCATCAGCGCCGATTTTTGTGGTCTGGCGCTGTGAATTGTTTTTACTTCAACGGCCCCTAACTTGAAAACTTCTCGGCCGATTTCCACTTTTGTTGCTTTAAACAATGCGCCGCTCATTTCGAAGCAGGTACGCGATAAATTTGGTGTATACCGTCCGGAAGAATACGGAGTTATGTACGAATAATCGGAAGGATTGGCGGATTTCGCCATACCCCTCTAGGGCGTGTGTTAACCTGTTATGAACTTGACCTGACTTGACCTTGGTGACTTGACATGACTGGAACAATGTAGCATGACGATGTACATCAAACAAGTCGCTAGTTTTGCGAAGAACACTTCCTTTTTGCGAATATACCGGAGGCGCATCAGCGACGATATTTGTGATCTGGCGCTGGGAATTTGTTTTGACTTTAGCGACCCTTAACCCGAAAAATTTTCGGTCGATTTTCAATTTTCGTACTTCAAACAACGCGCCTGTCATTTATTCGCAGGTAGACAAACAATGGCGCATATCGGCCGGTAAAATCTGGAGTTATCTACGAAAAATCGGAGGGGTGGGCGGATTTCGCCCCCCCCTCCAGGGCGCGTGTTAATAGTTCCTAATACCATAATTTAAACGACATCCTATGTACGTCCTGTGGTTATAGGCCAATTCTTTTTCTAACCGCAATTTTACGACGACACTAAACACCACCTTCGCTGAAGCTTCGGAGTTCTCCGATGTGTCACCGTGAGCCAAGTTCCACATTATGGCATAATAACGCCGCCCACACACCTGTGCACAGTCAGTGCATATATTTAGCAAATGGTGAAGTATTCTTAGAAGGAAGAGCAGTGCGATACGTAAGCCAGGAGCGAAAGCTGAGCCTCGCTCAGTCTGGAGCATTAGAGCCTGCCCAAAAACGGCTGACTTCTGTACGATTATGCACGGCACTATTTTCCATGTGCCTGCAGGTAGCTCTGCCACATTGGTGATTCATACGGCACTATTTTCCATGTACATACAGGTAAATCTACCACACTGGTGATTTGCCATGTGCCTGCAGGTGACTGACATACTTGTAATTCAGACGGATATGATGTAGCATGATATAATATAGCATATGATATGACATGACATCGCTCTCTCGGTATAATTTATCATAATAGTTTTAAAGTCAGTTTTTTTTTCTAAGTGAGAATCCCTCTTGCGGCCATGCGAGTACTTCGCTCAAGACGTGCCATATCGCAACTGATGCGCAGTCTGCGCAGTCTGTCTTTGGGGCACGTTTACTGACCGTATCATGGTGCCCACCACAGGGACAGCTGATTATGGCACTAATGGTGTGGAGATTCCTGCCGCCTTGAAAACTGACTATGGGCACTAAAGGTGTGGAGATGCCCACCACAGGGACAGCTGATTATGGCACTAAAGGTGTGGAGATGCCCACCACAGGGGCAGCTGATTATGGGCAATAAAGGTGTGGAGGTGCCCCCAACGTGGAACACTGATTATGTCACCAAAGGTGTGGAGCTGCCCGGTACTTGGAAAACTTCGTGACAAAGGTATCACATTTCACGTTATTCATGATTAATCCTTTGAGTTTATAGCCCCACGTCTGTCGTGATGCTAAATTTATGTTCATACTAGAAGGCTGCAACAGTCAGTCGGCCATTTAAACTTTCTCTAAAAAAGTGAATGTTAGAAAATCAGAACTTGTTAATGAACAAAAATCTGATTGGCCCAGTGCTCCCAGAATCATGTTGAGATCTTCTGTCAACAATCCAGTCTTGAACAACTGACTACATTCGTCGGTCTTATTCCGGAACAGCGGCCATCAGCGGTCAGTGCACCGATGAAGTGGTGTCGATCACCACACCCGAGCACGTTCAGCCGCCATATCCGGCCGACAGCGGTCAGGTCAATCGCCGGGCCGTCACTGGTGAAGTGAAACATGCACCACATGAAGGTTTTCCTTTACATGCCAAAGCGGACATCGCGCGGCACGACTATGGAAACTTCACACCAGTTAGCCGAGCACATCTCTGTGGCTCGTGTGCTAAGCCTGCCTGTTCACTGATTGAGTCGGCGCGGAATTATCCGACCCCAATGCAACACTTTCACTTTCACAGGTGAATATCTACCGCCTGGTGACGATGCAGAGTATCGAGGAGGATATCATCGAACGGGCCAAGCAAAAGATGGTGCTGGACCACCTGGTGATCCAGAGCATGGACTCCACCGGCCGCACCGTGCTGAAGAAAGGAGGTTAGTTCACCCGCTGTGTTTTTTGGGGCCAGTCCCGGCAGGCATCTACACCACACTGGCCCTGTCACAAAGGCGGCCCGGCCTCTATACCACACTGGCCCTGTCACAAAGGCGGCACGGCCTCTACACCACACTGGTCCTGTCACAAAGGCGGCACGGTCTCTGCACCACACTGGTCCTGTAACAAAGGCGACACGGCCTCTGCACCACACTGGTCCTGTAACAAAGGTGGCACGGCCTCTACACCACACTGGTCCTGTAACAAAGGCGACACGGTCTCTGCACCACACTGGTCCTGTAACAAAGGCGGCACGGTCTCTACACCACACTGGTCCTGTAACAAAGGTGGCACGGCCTCTACACCACACTGGTCCTGTAACAAAGGTGGCACGGTCTCTGCACCACACTGGTCCTGTAACAAAGGCGACACGGCCTCTACACCACACTGGTCCTGTAACAAAGGCGGCACGGCCTCTACACCACACCGGCCCTGTCACAAAGGCGACGTGGCCTCTACACTACACTGGCCCTGTCACAAAGGCGGCACGGCGTCTATACCACACCGGTCCTGTCACAAAGGCGACGTGGCCTCTACACTACACCGGCCCTGTCACAAAGGCGGCACGGCCTCTACACTACACCGGCCCTGTCACAAAGGCGGCACGGCCTCTACACCACACCGGTCCTGTCACAAAGGCGGCACGGCCTCTACACCACACTGGCCCTGTCACAAAGGCGACACGGCCTCTACACCACACTGGCCCTGTCACAAAGGCGGCACGGCCTCTACACCACACTGGCCCTGTCACAAAGGCGGCACGGCCTCTATACCACACTGGCCCTGCAACAAAGGCGGCACGGCCTCTACACCACACTGGCCCTGTCACAAAGGCGACACGGCCTCTATACCACACTGGCCCTGCAACAAAGGCGGCACGGCCTCTACACCACACTGGCCCTGTCACAAAGGCGGCACGGCCTCTATACCACACTGGCCCTGTCACAAAGGCGGCACGGCCTCTAACCACACGTCCTTCACAAAGGCGGCACGGCCTCTACACCACACTGGCCCTGTAACAAAGGCGGCACGGCCTCTACACCACACTGGTCCTGT
Source organism: Imbricaverruca yamaguchii (assembly GCA_034440575.1). NCBI lineage: Eukaryota > Metazoa > Arthropoda > Thecostraca > Neoverrucidae > Imbricaverruca > Imbricaverruca yamaguchii. The sequence continues at coordinate 2,016,707 of JAOTOL010001603.1, forward strand.
CACAAAGGCGGCACGGCCTCTACACCACACTGGTCCTGTCACAAAGGCGGCACGGCCTCTACACCACACTGGTCCTGTCACAAAGGCGGCACGGCCTCTACACCACACTGGTCCTGTCACAAAGGCGGCACGGCCTCTACACCACACCGGCCCTGTCACAAAGGCGGCAGACTGCAGAAGTCGCTTCAGACTACAGGTACAGGTACAGCAATGCTGCTTGGCGCTGGCAATGAAGCAGCGCTGTCTGATGGTTGGCGCTCGGTCAGATTCGCCGGCACCGACGGCCGGACATTGCTCTGCACGGTGCAAGTTGTGCGTTGTGCACGGTGCAAGTTGTATGTTGTGCGCTTTGTGGGGACGAGTAGTCTAGGGGTAAGTTGCTCGTCTCACAATTGAAAGGTCGTGGGTTCGAGTCTCACTTATCGACACTCTTCGCCCGCGACCAATCGGCGTGTGAGATTGGCGACGCTACACGACTCAACGGTCGACGTGTCGTAAAAATGAATAACCAACCAAATAACCATGTGGTGTGTTGTGCACGGTGCGGTTGTATTGTGAGACACATTTTATGCTAATTTCATCATTCATGTCTTGAATATTATTTTATTTGTACATCATTTGGATACTATGAAAACATTCTGTAATGCCGGCCAATTAAAAAGACGTGGCGAATTGTGGTGAAGAATTACTGCACCAACAGCCATTAAGAAATCAGCGATTTTTTGGCGATGTGGCGATGCGCTTAAATGACTCGTTACGCAGTTACACCCAAAGGTCCCATGACGGGGGAGGAGAGGACAGCAACGGACAGTCATGTGATCAACAGTGGTGTAGGATAGGGTTGTTCTTCCAGCCATTTTGAAGAGCGTAATAGTCTGGGCGACATTAATCGAGAACATGGCTGTTCCTTTAGCAACGGTACGATGACATGCAAAGACGTTACCTGCTCCAAACCCAGTCACATGTTGGTGTGAGCTGGCTGATGGTATCGCACTCGTGGCAGTGTCGCCGCCAGGCTGGCACTGGGGAAGGACAAGCGCATGCCAGCTCGCTGGGAAGCGGCGGGGAATCCACCCGCAATGTCGGCCGGTCGTCTTGACATCTGGGCCGTGTGTCGACCGGTTTCTTTGTTGCAAGTTAGTGCGGAGTTTGCTGGACGGGCGGTAGTTGTGGCGGTCGCCGCCAGGCGCTCATGAAGGTCCGCGGGCGACATCTGTCGCCGCCGGGTGCTCCTGAATATCCGCGGGCGACATCTGTCGCCGTCGGGTGCTCCCGAATATCCGTGGGCGACAGCACGGAACAACGCGCCTGGTGCTGATATTGGGGCAGTTGTTTGACGCAGTTGTCTGCTCACAGCTGCATTTCCTCTCACCATCGGTGCCCTGTAATGCAGCCTTTCTTCTACCGGCGCCGTGTGGCGTGCAAGCGTGCCGTTGTCAGAGTGGGCTGGTGAGCTCGGTTGGTGCAGACGTGAATGGTCTGGTGCTGGTGGTGTTGTGTTGGTGGTGCGCCTGGTGTGGGCTGTTGAGCTCGGTTGGTGCAGGCGTCAGTGGTGTGGTGCTGGTGATGAGCCTGATGTGAGCTGGTGGTGAGCCTGATGTGGGCTGGCGGTGAGCTTAGTGTGACATAAATGAGTGCCATCTGCGGCTGCCACCACTGCCACTGCTGCCGGGGCCAAGGCGTCCACTGCCGCACCTCGCAGGTGGCGCTAGGCGAGGCCTGATTGGACATGACACGCCGCTTACGCCTCTGCCACCTCTCCTGCCTCTGCTGCCTCTGCTTCCTCTCCGCCTCCTCTGCCACCTCTCCTGCCTCTGCTGCCTCTGCTTCCTCTCCGCCTCCTCTGCCATCTCTTCTGCCTCTGCTGCTTCTGCTGCCTCTCCGCCTCCTCTGCCACCTCTTCTGCTTCTGCTGCCTCCGCTTCCTCTCCGCCTCCTCTGCCACCTCTTCTGCCTCTGCTGCCTCTGCTTCCTCTCCGCCTCCTCTGCCACCTCTTCTGCCTCTGCTGCCTCTGCTGCTTCTGCTGCCTCTCTGCCACCTCCGTCACATCTGCCCTCGCCGCTGCCTGTCTGCCAATCAGCGCGCGTGCGCTCAGCACACATTAGGTAGGTCCGCCGGCGCCAGTTCGACACCGGCTGATTTTTCTGGCGCGATTGATCCCCCATGCCGGAGATTGGACGCCGGTTTAGGTGATTAAGCCGTCGGACGGCAGCGGATTTGCTGCCCCGCGCGGGATATCCAGTGCTGTTTATCATGTCGGGCGGACCGCAAGAATGTTGATCAGCCGACCATGGGCTCCTCCACGCAGGTTCCACCGCATCTGCAGCGTCGGCGAAAGCGGTTCAGGGAAACGTCCGACGTGTGCACTGTGTGGACTGCAGTCCTCGGAAGCGGCACTGAAACCGTCACGGGTGCAGGATTTACCAAACGTCGAAGGGGAGACAGTTTCGTTTGCCGTACGGGGAAGGGGAGATAGTCTCATTTCCATGGCGTGAGTGCAGGGAGTAATATTCGGTGACTCAAATGTAACCGAATTCCACGTCAGCTAGATTCCCTCCGACTGCGAGCATCCGGATAATCTCCTGTGAGCACCTCTGTTCAGAAGAAAATTCCGGCAGATTTTCTCAGGACCATGTGGTGGACTGTCTCCAGATCGCCTGGTTGAATCTTCAGACCGCATGGTGGACTGTCCTGACCACATGACGGATTGTCCGGACCACGTGGTGGATTGTCCTGACCACGTGGTGGACTGTCCGGACCACGTGGTGGACTGTTTAGACCACGTGCTGGACCATGTGGTGAACTGTCCCGACCTCGTGTTAGGGCTCTTCCGGACCACGTGTTAGACTTTCCGGACCACGTGGTGGACTGTCTCCGGAGTGGTGCCGCCTCAGCGGCTGTCCGCCGAGGATGGCGGCGCTGTATTTTTGTGGACTGCCCTGGTGGGGACGTGTGCCGACAGCTGGTCTGGTCGCATCTGCCGGGGACGTCCAGCTGCACGGCGACCAGGTGGCCGCACTGGTGGTGTAGCCGAACCAGGCGGTCCATGTCGGGTGGATATGTCTCCGAGATGGTGGTGTATGTCGGGTGATACGTCTCCGAGCTGGTGGTGTATGTCGGGTGATACGTCTCCGAGCTGGTGGTGTATGTCGGGTGATACGTCTCCGAGCTGGTGGTGTATGTCGGGTGATACGTCTCCGAGCTGGTGGTGTATGTGGGGTGATGTATCTCCGAGCTGGTGGTGTATGTCGGTGATACGTCTCCGAGCTGGTGGTGTATGTCGGGTGATACGTCTCCGAGCTGGTGGTGTATGTCCGGTGATACGTCTCCGAGCTGGTGGTGTATGTGGGGTGATGTATCTCCGAGCTGGTGGTGTATGTCCGGTGATACGTCTCCGAGCTGGTGGTGTATGTGGGGTGATGTATCTCCGAGCTGGTGGTGTATGTCGGGTGATATGTCTTCGGACTAGTGGTGTATGTCGCATACGTCTCCGAACTGGTGGTGTATGGCGGGTGATGTATCTCCGAGCTGGTGGTGTATGTCGAGTGACTTGTCTCCGGACTGGTGATGTATGTCGGGTGATATGTCTCCGGACTGACGATGTATGTCGGGTGATATGTCTCCGGACTGGTGGTTATGTCGGCTGATATGTCTCCGAACTGGTGGTTATGTCGGCTGATATGTCTCCGAACTGGTGGATATGTCGGGTGATATGTCTCCGAACTGGTGGTTATGTCGGCTGATAGTCTCCGAACTGGTGGTTATGTCGGCTGATATATCTCCGGACCGGCGGGGTAGGCCAAGTTTTGCTTCGCTTGTCGGGCGGTTTCGATGCTGAGACCTGACCGGTGTGCGGAGATAATAGTCCGGGCAACCGGTGTTCCGCATTGTCTCCATTCCAATGACGGTTGCCACCGACGCCAGCGGTAATTAGATTCTGATGCGCAACGTCAGTGCATTGTTAATTCTCGGCGCGCAACCGCTCATATTGAAGGTGAACCAGTAGCCAGCATTGCTACCAGGTGCTCAAATCGGCGACTCACTACCGCCGTCAATACAGACGCACAATGAAAGGTTGGTTCGAGTCTCATTTGTCGCTACTCTTCGCCCGCGACCAATCGGCGTGAGAGATTGGCGACGCTACATGACTCAACGGTCGGTGTGTCGTAAAACCAATAACCAACCAACAGACGCACAGTACGCGTGCACCTGCTGCCCTCCCCGTTGTCGGCACTGACGCCGCTCTCCACGCGCGGGGAGTGCGTGGCCCCGCCATGACAGTATCCGTGGGCGCAGGCTCGCTCTGAGTACTTGTGACTTAGCTTGTGACTTGTGCCATATCTTTTTTCTTGTGCCGCATTTTGCGAGATCTCCCGAGCTGGCTATCGATCACGTGATCCCACGTGGCGTCGTGATCCTGGTCGTGATGAAAGGGCACCGACCGCGTGATCGTGTAACACGTGGACAGGCGCTATTTAGAACTTTCTGAGAAAGCCTGGGCGCAGAACACGAGATGCTGCAGACACCTGGCTGAATGCTGCATTCTCTGGAATTGTTCATTGGATCGGCACTCGGGCCAGAACCTTGGATTTGATGTACTGCTGGTAGGGTGGCTGAGATTGTGGCGTGCTGGCCTGCACCGGCCTCCGATGTCCCGACAGTGTTGGGAGGCTTGGCGAGCCTTTACTGTAGCAGCTGACACTGATAATACCATGCGGGTATTTTCGGGAGAATACCATCAGCGTCATTTCCATTTTACACGTGGTCAGTGCCCATTTGGACTCGATGCTGGTCGGTGCGGCCAGTGTTAAGTTGGCTCGCCCATCGTTCTTCCAACCGGGAAGACTACGGGAAGATACCTATTCTGTAATGCCATGACACTCCTCCCGAGTTGTCAGTGGTGCATCACCGCACCGGGGTGTGCATCCGAGATAAAGCTCTCCAGCCTGAAGCAGCAGGCAGACAGGTGCTAAGATACATTGGTACTGATAATGCTGCATCAACCCTAAAGCGCGCTGCGAGCTCCGCTGTGCGAACAAAGACGTTTTCGGTAAGTTTCTGGGATCATATTTTTTGATGTCACAATAACATTTCTGAAACAGCAAAAAGAGGCAATCATTCACTGGTGGATTATCCACCGTGCTGAAGCCTACGCAGTGCCTTGTGGCAGGCTACACATGTTCTTCTGCCACAATGCGTTGTACAGGTCCTGAACACCTCCCGGGGGAGCTAAGAGTGCCAGTTTATATATTGAATACACCAGGATGTGGTCACTGAGAATGTCAGTTTAGATCCTGAATACCTGGGGGGGGGGCTGATAACGCCAGTTGGTTTAGGGGGGCTGATAGCGCCGCCACCACCTACACAGCAGGAGGTGGAGGCTGAGAACTTCAGTGTATATCCTGAATATCTTAGGGAACTGAGAACGTCAGTGTATACTCTGAACACCCCAGAGGTGACAGTTGCTGAGAACGCCAGTGTAGACCCTGAACACCCCAGGTGCCGAGAACGCCGTTACCGATTCCCTAACACCTCAGAGGTGGCGGTTGCTGAGAACGCCAGTGATTGTGTGTACCCCAAGCGGCACAGTTACAGAACCTCTGGCGACATCGCCGACCGGCGTGGGTACGGCGTGGACTCGTCTGTAGCCTCGCGGACCTGCAGCCGGCCACTGTTCCCAGACATTTTTCCAAACATTTGAACATTTGAACGTTATTGTACTCTGCACAATGGTTAGCCGTCCACCTCGCGGTCCGTAGAGGACCGTTGCGGTTGTCCACCTCTCAGTCTGCAGTGGACATCATAGTTGTCCACCTCGAGGTGTATAGTGGACGCCGCAGTTGTCCACGTCGCAGTCCGCAGTGGACCGTCGCCGTTGTCCACCTCTCAGTCTGCAGTGGACGGTCGCAGTTGTCCATCTCGCGGTCCGCGTGGACCGTCGTCGTTGTCCACCGCGCCGTTTGCGGTGGATCGTGCACTGCGGATGAGTCATCTGCCATGCAGCGCCACTGCGTAGATGTGCTGCGGTATTTGAGCGGGACACTTTTACCGGGCGGCGAGATTACGGTGCACGACAAGCGACTGCTGACCACGACAGACGACCACGACAGGTGGCCGGCGTCCTTGCCGACTATGCGGCCTTGAGTGGCGCCGCGGCGGCACCGCCTGGCGCCGCTGTGCCCCGCGCGCCGACCGGGTCACCGGCCACACGGCGACCTGGTGACCCGAGAGCGCGCCGCGCCTGCTGCCACCTAGTGGCGGACGTGTGCACTGGACGTCGGGTGCGCGGCGCCGGCCGGCGGTCGGCGTCCGTTGGTGGCAGTGTCCTAAAATTACTTCACCATTAACTGTGTGGATGAAGAAAGAAGTTGCTTTGGAATAGTGAAAGATTGGAAGAAAATGAAGGATTGCCACTTAAGGATTAAAAAACAGAGTGCCTTTCACTTCAGTCACATGCATTTTACATTATTTAGCAGTTGTGTGCATGACTGCCCATACGTCATGCGGAAAAATAATAAAAACCTAAGATGAGGATGAAGTAGCACAACTCTATTAACTGTGAATTTCCAGGCCACATGGTGAATTATTTTACACTGGTTGGCGGCGACGGCCCGCCAGTTGGTTGTGGTTGTGGTTGAGTGTGATGTGTGGGCGGTTGTGCTGCGATGGCGGGTTCCCTGTCGCTGGTCGCCGACTGTGGGCTCTGTGGACTGCCTGCCACGCGTTGCCGCTACGGCTCCCCGCCACAGAAGTGCACTGCCGCGGCGGGAAGCTGGTGGGGTGTGTCGGGTGATAGGTCTCAAAGCTGACGATTTATGTCGGGTATCTCCGAACTAGTGATGTACGTCGGGTGATGTCACCCGACTGGTGATGTATGCCCGGTGATATGTCTCCGAATTGGCGATGTATATCGTCCCACTGCAGTGGCCCGGCTGGCAATCGCGGTAAAGTTGCGGCCCAAACCACGCCGGACAAATGTGGGCTGGTTGTTGCGGCAGAGAGAGGTTGGCAGGGTAGCGGCGGTACGGCGGGGGTGCAGTAGTATGGCTGTTATGCGGCAACCGGACAAATGTACGTAAAACAAATGTACGTATGGCATATGTACGTACGCAAATGTACGTAAGCGCAGATGTACGTATGGCTATTGTACGTCAGCGCAGATGTACGTATGGCTAATGCACATCATCTCAAATGTACGTATGCCAAATGTACGTATTCGCAAAACTACTTATGCACAAAGGTATGTAAGCGCAAATGTACGTATGCGCAAAAGTACGTATGCCCAAATGTACGTATGCGAAATTGTACGTATGGGAATTGTATGTCAGTGCAGATGTACATATGCCAAATTTACTTAGGCGCAAATTTACGTTTGGCAAATGTACGTATGCGCAAATGTACGTAAGCGCAAATATGCACAAGACCAAGTGTAGTTATGGAATATGCACCTAACCGAATGTGTTTAAAAGCAAAGGCCGGCATGCGTAAGTGTACGTACATTGGCGCATAAATACCTTTGCTCTTGCATTATTTTACGTACTGTTAAGCTTACGCACATTTGCGCGTATTTGCTTTTGCGCTTACGTACATTTGCGCTTACGTACTTTTGTGCTTACGTACGTTTGTGCCTACGTACTTTTGCGCTTAATACACTCGCGCATGCCTATATTCACACTTGCGTACCTTTGTGCTTACGTACATTTCGGTACAATTACTTTTGCGCATGCGTACATTTGCTCATCCTCACCTTTGCGCTTACGTACATTTGACCACACATACTTTTGCGCTTACGTATATTTTCGCCTACGTATGTTTGCGTATACGTACATTTGCGCTTACGTACATTTGTTCATTCGTACTTTTGCGCTTACGTACACTTGCGCATACGTACATTTGCGCCTGCTTACATTTACCATACGTACGTTTTCGCTTAAGTACGTCATACGTACGTCTGCGCTTACGTATATTTGCGTACGTACTTTTTTCCGGTTTCCGCAAATGTACGTATGGCATGTGTATCTAACCAAATGCGCGTAAACCCAAAGATACGCATGCGTAAATGGACGTGCATTTCCGCATACGTACAATTGCACATGCGTACATTTGCTATGACGTACATTTACGCTTACGTGCATTTACGATTACCTACATTTGCGCATACGTACTTTTGTACATACGTACATTTACCCTTAGGTACATCTTCCCGTACGTACTTTTGCACATAGGTAAATTCGTCCGGACGTACTTTTGCACATGCGTAAATTTGCACTTACGTACATTTGCGCGTGCGTATGATGCTGTAGAGCCTCCGCCGTGGGGCGCGGCGGTCCGACCGGCCAGCCCCCGCCCACATCCGGCGCGGCGCCGGCGGCTCGACGGCTCTGGAAAATCTGAACAGCCATGAGTGTTCCCGAGCGGCGCCCGGCCGGCGGGGGCGGCACCTCCGGGAATGTGACGCGACATTTCGGCCCATCTGCAGCGTGCTGCCGGTCGGTGGACTGCAGATCGCGCCCCACGAGGCGGGATCACCAATTACAATGAGCTGCCGGGACACGGCCGCAGCACTGTCGGCTGCAGGAAGCGCCTCCGCTTCCCTTTGCCGGTGCAGGTGCATTCCATTCCGCGTGACGTCTGTGTGCTGTGCCATGTATGGCGTGTGTGCAGACTCTGGTGGCGTAGATGATGTGCTCGCAGGTGGTGTATATGGTGCCCGTATGTGACGTGTATGAGGTGCCCGGATATGACGTGTATGTGTTACCAGTATATGACGTGTGTGGTGTCCGTATATGACTTGTACTTGTCCGTATGTGTCTTTGTCCGTTTTGTCCGTCTTTGTCCGTATGTGTCGCATGTATGGTGTCCGTATGTGTCGTGTATATGATGTCCGTATGTGTCGTGTGTATGGTGTCCGTATGTGTCGTGTATATGCTGTCCGTATGTGTCGTGTATATTGTGTCCGCATGTGCCATGTGTGCTGTGTCCGTATATGTGGTCGATATTGTGTCCGTATATGCCATTTGTTGTGTCCTTCCGACTTATGCAATGCCCGTATGTGCCGCGTCTGCTGTGTCTGTATATGGCGTGCATGCTGTGTCCGTGTATGACGTATGCGGTGTAGTTTTCACGCGGTGGTGTTATTCCGCCATGGGTGTTGTGGTCTCCGCCTCTTCCCTCCTGCTGTGGTATGTCTGTATATCGTGTGTATGCTGTGTCAGTGTATGGCGTATGCGGTGTAGTTCTCACGTGATGGTGTTATTCTGCCATGGGTGTTGTGGTCTCCGCCTCCCCCTCCTGCTGTGGTATGTATATGGTGTGTATGCTGTGGCCGTGCATGACGTATGCGGTGTAGTTTTCACGCGGTGGTGTTATCCCGCCATGGGTGTTGTGGTCTCCGCCTCCTCCCTCCTGCTGTGGTATGTCTGTATATTGTGTGTATGCTGTGTCAGTGTATGCCGTGTGCGTTGTAGTTTTCACGCGGCGGTGTTATTCCGCCACGGGCGTTGTGGTCTCCGCCTCCTCCCTGCCGCTCCGGTGCTGGCCGCTGGCTCCGGCTCCGCCTGTCGTGCGGCCGGCGACCGCGTGCAGCGGCGGCCGGCCGTAGATCACTGTCGGCCGTTGTGCCGACGCCATTTGGGGACCCGGGCCGACAGGCGACAACTTCAGCTGAAGAGTTAGCGGCGGGATTACGCCGGACGACTGTCCTTGCCGGCCGATTGTAGCGTGCGCTGGGCGTCCTTGCCGGCCGCCGGCGCCAGCATGTGCGTGGGTCGCGCGCGGCCGCGTGGTGTGTGACTGTCGCCGTGGGTCAGTCAGTGACCGCGTGGTGTGTGACTGTCGTCGTGGGTCAGTCAGTGACCGCGTGGTGTGTGACTGCCGCCGTGGGTCAGTCAGTGACCGCGTGGTGTGTGACTGTCGCCGTGGGTCAGTCAGTGACCGCGTGGTGTGTGACTGTCGCCGTGGGTCAGTCAGTGACCGCGTGGTGTGTGACTGTCGCCGTGGGTCAGTCAGTGACCGCGTGGTGTGTGACTGTCGCCGTGGGTCAGTCAGTGACCGCGTGGTGTGTGACTGTCGCCGTGGGTCAGTCAGTGACCGCGTGGTGTGTGACTGTCGCCGTGGGTCAGTCAGTGACCGCGTGGTGTGTGACTGTCGCCGTGGGTCAGTCAGTGACCGCGTGGTGTGTGACTGTCGCCGTGGGTCAGTCAGTGACCGCTTGGTGTGTGACTGTCGCCGTGGGTCAGTCAGTGACCGCGTGGTGTGTGACTGTCGCCGTGGGTCAGTCAGTGACCGGGTGGTGTGTTACTGTCGCCGTGGGTCAGTCAGTGACCGCGTGGTGTGTGACTGTCGCCGTGGGTCAGTCAGTGACCGCTTGGTGTGTGACTGTCGCCGTGGGTCAGTCAGTGACCGGGTGGTGTGTTACTGTCGCCGTGGGTCAGTCAGTGACCGCGTGGTGTGTGACTGTCGCCGTGGGTCAGTCAGTGACCGCTTGGTGTGTGACTGTCGCCGTGGGTCAGTCAGTGACCGGGTGGTGTGTTACTGTCGCCGTGGGTCAGTCAGTGACCGCGTGGTTTGTGGCTGTCGCCGTGGGTCAGTCAGTGACCGCGTGGTTTGTGACTGGCCGTCGCACGGGTCACGGCCGGTATGCGTTGGTCCACAAAACGAGCGGCGCCGTCGCCAACAGCGACCACCGATGTCACGGCGCCATGCGGCCCATGTCACGGTCCGTGGCAGGCTGCCGGCGATGTGGGGATGTCACACTGTTGGCTGGCGTGGTGTCGTCTCATCTGCAAAGGTGACCGTGCAACGGTTACCGCTATAGAACCGGTGGGGCTCTATAGCGGTAACACGCACGTGCTTGCGATAGGTTGAAAACAGTGTGGAGCTTACGCATTGCTTGACGGTATTACGACTTGTGCCACTGAATTCACTTTTGATCCACTCCCAGTCTGAGGGGAGGCAGATCAAGTTGAGGGGAAGTTCCTGTTGAAGGCCGTTCCCGACGGATTCAGCGGAAACTGCGAAGCGAGAGCGTGATATTGTCACGGGTGCCATTTTGTGAAACTGATTGTGGGGGAAGGAATGGGGGGGGTGCCTGGAGCTGTGTACCCCCAGCTGTGGCAAGTTAGGGTACTGGCTCATACTGCTGTGGACCAAGTGACTGCTCACACTGTACGAGAAGGCGTGCTATAATGACATGCGGACTCATACCGCTATAGTGGGCGCTGTATGACCGAAGCAGTCGATGCGCCCCTAAGCCCAAATAACCAACCAACCAACCAGTCATACCGCTATAGACCATTAGTCGCTGGCCAAAATACACGAGAAGCAAACTGGCTCAGACCGCTGTAGATCAGTAGTCACTGGCGGCACTGGTGACCGTGGCATTCTGCAACGCTGACGCGGCGCTAATCCCGCCGGTCGCCGACGAACGCGCCGAGAACGACGGCCGCCAATTCCAGGCACAGTTCACTTTCGCGGAATGTCATTCAGAACGACAAAAAGAGCGGCCATTTCGCGGCAAACGCTCTCAGAGCTTCGTGAAATGCGAGGCTTCGCCGCCGCCGCCGATCCGCATTGATCGAGACGGCGCTCGTCAGCTGACTGGACAGCTGTCCGGGGACGACTGAGGAAGAGTCCGCGAAGAGCCGGTCGGACGTCGGACGTCTGTCACGTGCACAGACGGCCACACTTTGACGGCTTGCTTCAAGTCGCACTGTTTTTTTTGGCGCGCGCCGGCCCGACAGGCACGTGCGCCGACGGGGGGGTGACAACGCCGGCTCTGTGTGTGTCCCCGCAGTGGGGCCGGCCTCGTTACACGGCTGGCTAGGGAACTGGCGCTCCCTCGGGTCACCACAGCCACCCCTCTTCCTTCCGTCCACACGCTCCCATTCCAACACCCATCTCATCCCAACCCATGTCCTTCACTTGACCCTGCAACACCAACTATCCCAGCATGAGCAGGCAGGGCAACTTCCCCGGTCCTGCCCACCAGCTCTGTTTTACCGGGGTAGCCGCGCCCCCTCGGCCCGTCCCCCGGGGTTGACGGAGTCCTGGAGGTTGAGGCCCCCCGTCGCACGGTGCTAGTTGTGACGGGGGACCAACACACCTCTTTGGTCCTGATATCCCGGAGGGGCGGGCGGGTCCGTGGGGCCTCACGCGGGCCAAGTGGCTGGTCGCCTCGGGCCGGGGGCCTGGGAACCTTCCCAGTGCCCGCCGGCCCGGCCGGCCGGGGTCAAGGGGTGGGCGGCGTTGGATTCCGGTCGGGGTGGTGAGTTTCTCTCTCCCGGCCGGACTAAGGCGCTGCCTGCCCCGTATAGCTCCTCGGGCGCCTGGCGACCTCCCGTTCGCGGGACCCAGGCGTCCCCCCAGTAGGGCCCTATGCGGTGGGGCGCCCGGGGAGCTGAAACCAAACGCACTACATGGATTCAACAACCCAAAAAAACACCCCTGGTCCCTCTCATGGGGGCCAGACCAACCCCCAAAGTGCGAGCCCACGAAACATGAGGTTACCCGCCCCACGAATACTCATTTTGAAATCTGGTGATTCTCAGAAATCCCTTTCATCACTCTCGCCGTTCGAACGTAAACGTGGCTGTGACCGTCTGGGGAACATAGTCCGCTGCGAGAAGCTACGCGACGGAGGTGTCGAAGTTGAGTTCCGGAACGCCGAGGACGCCAAGAGGGCACTTGAAGTTCGCGAGTTTAAGTATTCCGTTCGTGACAATGCTGGGAGGCGCGAGGTCGTCATACCAATCTCGGTGACACCACACAACACAAAAAACAACTCGAAAGGAGTCATAACATGTTTCGACCTTAGAGATGTTCCCGAGGCGGAAATCGTTGATGGTTTGTCGGATTATGGTGTAGTAGATGCTCGTAAGATGAAGATAAGACGAGGGGGTGAATTCCAAATGACCAACAATGTAGTTCTGACCTTTAACTCAACTGACTTACCCGCCGCAGTATACGTTGGCTATGTGAGGGTGAAAGTGCGCATGTTTGTTCCTAATCCTATGCGATGCTACAAGTGTCAAAGGTACGGGCATACAACTCAGTATTGTCGCAGCCGCCCAGCCTGTGGTAGGTGTGGGTCGACAGGACACATCACTAATGACTGCGCTTCCACTAATGTGTGGTGCGTGAACTGTGGCCAGGGCCAGGTGCCGCACACCGTTTACGACAGAGTGTGCCCGGTACAAGCAAGGGAGAAGGAGATAATCACTATAAAATGTTCAAGGCAACTTTCCTTCAGACAAGCTCGGGAAATCTACGAGGAAACCCACCCTAAAGTGTCATACGCGGCGAAGGTGAGCAACACACAGCCCACTCCCCCACAACAGCAGCCCACTAATGCTTCCCAGTTTTTATCCCAACTTCGTAGCCTGCTATCATCATTCGGACTCGACTGTACCCCTTTGCTGGAGCGGGGCTTAACACCTCCCTCCGTAGCGATGAGACGCGTGGCCGCTCCAAACGACCCCGGAACGGGCCAAGGAGCCAAAGAGACTGCACCTGCAACACCCGATTTGACTGCAACCCCATCTACCTTGACAGAATCGACGAGGTCTCTCCCTGAACCCCAAACAAGGACGGAGGTATTGCCACCATCGACGAAGGCTGACGATGAGTGGACCCAGGCTGAGAGGGCCAAGAGGCCTGCGAAGCCCTCGTCCTGCTCACCTAGGCATCCCACAGGGTCTCCCACTGGGAGGAGCCCAGGAACAGCTGGACACGTGTCTTTTTCCGGAAATTCCATTACAGGTGGGTCGGTACCTGTATCAGACGTCACCCTTCAGCGCCAGGAGTCTGAAAGGCGCGCTCGGGACGCCAAGGGGGCGCGCCTTGCGGTCACTGAGAGGGCCCGAGAAGCAAACCGACAACCAATCAGCAAACCGGATAAGTGTGTCAAACCAAGGGCAGCTACTCCGTCACCGCGCAGGCGAGTGGAGGGCCCATCCCACGCTCCAGCCCCAGGGTCGGACTCGGCCAAAATGGGTCCTCCTCAGCCGCCCCGGAGCGGTGTCCCCTGTGCCCCAGCACCGCGAGGAACGACACGCGCCGAGAAACGTATCCTTCCCTGGGCAGTGTCGCCTCCGGAGGGGGTGTCGGCTAGGTCGCGGTCGCGGACGGCATCGCTTGGGTTAGACCCCGGTGCCCGCCTTGAGCCGCGCCCTGACGTTGGTGCGAGAGTAGGAGCTAAGAGTCACGTTTAGATATGCACTCTCGTTAAATCTAGTTCACCTCAGCACTTGGTTGTTTGTTTTTGTTTGTTCATTTAGCCTGTCTTACTAAATAACCTGATGACTCAATTAGTTTTACAATGGAATTGCAGAGGGATTCGCCCGAACATGGCTGATCTCGAAGTAGTTATGAGTAATAGATGCCCAATAGCAGTATGTTTACAAGAAACTAAGCTGCCACATCAGTCTTCTTTTTATATCAAAGGTTACTCTGTGCTTTCTAAAAACATGGCCTCAGACACAGTTGCACATGGAGGTGTTATCCTCGCGATCAGCCACGCCGCTCCATACCAAGAAGTTGTTCTCAACACACCTCTTCAAGCCGTCGCTGCCAGAGTCTGTTTCAGCCACCACACAGTTACACTGTGCTCAGTCTATCTTCCGCCGGGAATCCCGTTTCCCTCCGCCGAGCTAAGACGACTGATGCTGGAGCTACCCCCTCCACTTCTACTCCTTGGTGATTTTAACGCACACCACATAGCTTGGGGATGCGATTATACCAATAATCGAGGACGCGTTATGGAGAGTTTCGTGCACGACGAGTCCCTCTGCCTTTTAAATACCGGTGCTGCCACTCATTTTACACTCCCTTCTGGTGCTACATCTGCGATCGACCTCAGCCTCGTAAGCCCACGGTTGTTGCAATGTTTTACCTGGACAGTCCATGACGATTCTCTGGGCAGCGATCATTTTCCGGTACTTCTCGAGTATAAAGATCAGGCTGTGCTTGGTCTCAGGCCTAGGAGGTGGAATTTTAAAAAAGCTGACTGGGAAAAGTTCGAGAGAAGTGTGCAAGCATCTATTGGAGACAACAATGACACCACACTATCAGTACAAGAATTCTCCTCCCTGCTCTTGCAGTCAGCCGATGCCTCCATACCCCGGACGTCTGGAGCCCCCCGCCGCACCCCAGTTCCGTGGTGGTCTGTTGCATGTCGGGATGCCATACGAGAACGCAGACGAGCCTTCAGGAAATTTAACAAAAATTGTTCTTCGGCCAACTTAATAGCCTTTCAAAAGTCGCGAGCCTTCGCGCGACGAACAATTAGAGAGGCCAAACGCACATCTTGGAGAGAATATTTGACAACATTAAACCGATGTACCCCAATTTCACAAGTGTGGTCTCGTATGAAGCGCATCGCGGGCAAATTTAATTCGAACCCACTCCCAGTGCTTAGAGTAGCTGGTGCAGAGGTCAGTCGTCCTTCCGGCGTTGCAAACGCAATTGGCCGAGCAATAGTGACACGCAGCCAAGTAGAAAATCTCCACCCTGAGTTTCGTCGTAGGAAGGTACACTCCGAAAGACAAGCGGTAAATTTTTCCACATCTGAACACTTTCAGTATAATGAGCGATTCACCGCAGCAGAACTGCGATCGGCAATAAGGAGCCTTAAGAGTGTGGCAGAGGGGCCCGACCGCATACACAACGAGATGCTAAAGCATCTCCCAACACGAGTACTTCAGGTACTCCTCACAACCTTCAATACTGTATGGGAGGAAGGCCGATTTCCGTCAACATGGCGGGAATCCACAGTGATCCCAATCTTGAAACCCGGCAAGAGTGGGCTCGATCCTCTTCACTACCGGCCCATTGCCCTTACCTCGTGCTTGTGTAAATTATTGGAAAAAATGGTAAACGTCCGACTTACATGGTTTTTAGAAACGCAAGACTTTTTTACAAACTCCCAGTGTGGTCTTAGAAAGCACCGTGGGACCACTGATCATTTGTTAACACTTGACACTGCTATACGTGTAGCATTTAAGGAAAGACGACACACTGGAGCTATCTTTTTCGACCTGGAAGGAGCTTATGATACCGCCTGGCGCCACGGTATTTTGATGAAGGCTCAAAAGTCTGGAATCCGCGGGCATCTGGGCACTTTCATCCGCAACTTTTTGACCGAACGTTTCTTTCGCGTCCGGATAGGACACGAACTATCCGAATGGTTCCAACAAACCAGTGGTGTCCCGCAGGGCAGTGTCCTCAGCGTTACCCTGTTTGCCATGATGATTAATGATATTGACGCCGATATTCCACCGATCATAGGACGCTCGCTATTTGTTGATGATTTTGCCATCTGGTCTTCTGCCTCGAATACTTCAGCAATTACACGACGATTACAGCTTGCAGTAAACAAGCTCCAAAGCTGGAGCATTAATAATGGATTCCGGTTTTCCACCGAAAAAACTGCTGCAATCCATTTCTGTCGCCGTCGATGTATCCAGGAACTGGATGTTGAGCTGTATGGCGAGTTAATTCCAGTGAGAGCAACCATGAAGTTTCTGGGAGTACATTTTGACAGTCACCTGACATACAAACACCACATCAAGACACTTAGAGAAAAATGCTTTAAGTCTCTCAACTTACTGAAATGTGTTGCCAGAATGTCTTACGGCGCAGACCGTAAAACCCTGATGATATTCTATAAGTCATTTATCCGGTCCAAACTAGACTATGCATGCTACGTGTATGATGGTGCCTGCGCCAGCAACAAGTGCACTCTGGATACAGTGCACCATTTAGCTCTACGTATTATTACTGGGGCCTTCAGAACCTCACCGGCTGCAAGCCTGACAACAGAGGCAAATGAGCCACCGTTAGCTCTGAGGCGGGAAATGTTGGGTCTGCGATATGCGTGTAGGCTGCGGCAGTTTCCCACGCATCCAACCTATGACGCAGTTTTCTCCCGCCGTATCTTGAGACTTTTTCCAATGGGCAGAACCAGAGTGCATTACCATTTTGTACGCGGATGCAGAACCTGTTTAAAAATAGTAGAATGAGAGTGCGCCAAGTGATGAGAGTACACAAAATACCGATACCACCCTGGAAACTGATTTCACCTCCAATTGACGTGTCGCTATCAGACATGCGCAAAGGAGATATCCCGGCAGCACTGTGTCGGCTGAGAACGATGGAGCACCTGGACTCTTACCGAGGACACACACATATTTTTACTGATGGTTCCAAGAGTACCACAGGAGCAGGGTGTGCTTTTGTGTGTGGTACTGCTGTACGTTCGTTCACCCTACCTGCGTATGTCTCTGTGTATAGCTCCGAGCTTATTGCGATCGCGAAAGCATTGTCATTTATAGAGGTTTCTCAGGACGTTAGCTATGTGATTCTATCGGACTCCCTTAGCAGCCTCTTGGCACTGACTACATTTTATCCGTCGGACCCCCTTCTACTCGACATTCTCATACGAATTACTACGTTGGAAAGACGAGGAACAATCGTTCGCTTATGCTGGATCCCAAGCCACGTCGGGGTGTGGGGAAACGAGCGCGCGGACACTGCGGCGAAGTGGGCAGCTCGGAACCCCCCGCCCACGTATATGCCTACTTCCTGCTAGGGACCACTTCTCAACAATCACCAATTTCATACTTACTAAATGGCAAAGATCGTGGGATAGATTAAACAACAATAAGTTGCATACAGTCAAGCCACGTCTAGGACCTTGGGAGTCGTGCCTTCGTAGGTCCAGACAAGAAGAGGTCACACTTTGCAGGATGCGCATCGGCCACACATACTCTACCCATCACTACCTTTTGTGTGGGGAGGAGAGACCGCGGTGCCCACGCTGTCCGGAAATACTGACTGTGCGTCACGTACTTCTCACATGTAAGTATTTTGCATCAGAACGCCGATTGTTCTTTGGAAGAGACGTGGATCGGTTGACTTACGAAGATATCCTGGGAAATACATCAAAACTTGTACACTCTGGGAACTTGTTCCGCTACTTAGCAGCGATTAACTTCCAAACTACGTACACACCAAGGTAATACTTGCCCCAACCGTGAAGCACTAGGATAAACGTTATGGGCGCGAATGATCAACCCTGGTCGATGCGCCCTAAAGCCCAAATAACTAACTAACTAACTAACGCCGGCTCTGTACACGTGGGGTGTGACGTGCTGGAGGCCATGGTACGGCTATACCATAGCCTAACCACGGCTGTGATACAACTGTGGTACAGCTGTGGGACAGCTGTGGTACAGCTGTGGTATAGCCGTGGTTCAGCTGATATAGCTGTGGTGCAGCAATGGCACAGCTGTGAAGTAGCTGCGGTGTGGCTGTAGTGTGGCAATGCTGCAGCTGCGGTGTGGCTGTAGTGTGGCAATGCTGCAGCTGCGGTGTGGCTGTAGTGTGGCAATGCTGCAGCTGTGGTGTGGCTGTAGTGCGGCACTGCTGCAGCTGTGGTGTGGCTTTAATGTGGCACTGCTACAGCTGTGGTAAAGCTACGTCAGGCGTTTGATGGGCGCAAAATGCCCCTAGATGTCGACGCACTCCTAAACTCCAATCCACCACCACCACGTCAGGCGTTTGGCAGCGCTGTCTCCAGCAGGTACGCAGGATGACGCCGACTGGCCGTCTGACACTAATCCCTCCGACTGCGCGTGGTTTCTCCGACGCCCGCCGGTGTCTGGGACTGGTGTCGGCAACCTGCCGGGGTCGGCACGTGCTGCTGTCGGGATCCCCCGCTCCCGAGTTCCGGCACGTGTCCGGTGTCTGGAGCGTCCCGGGGTCAGCTCGCGCCGGTGTCAGGAGCCCGCCGAGTTCCGGCACGTGTCCGGTGTCTGGAGCGTCCCGGGGTCAGCTCGCGCCGGTGTCAGGAGCCCCCCGAGTTCCGGCACGTGTCCGGTGTCTGGAGCGTCCCGGGGTCGGCTCGCGCCGGTGTCAGGAGCCGCTCCAGTTCCGGCGCGTGCCGACCCCGGGACCCAGTTCCGGCTGTTTGGTGGACGGAGACGTTCGTTTTGTCCGCGACAGCCGTTAATGTCTCGCGAGTGATTTGTATATACGTTTTGCGGCTGGCCATGCCAGAGTTCAGAAGAATCGCGGTCAGTCATATTATTTCCAAGTCAATGCTTGGGCGACCGCTGATGATGTGTGCCTACCAGGAACACTCTCGAAGGCTCGGCACCTGAGCTGGCGTCTCCGTCGTCACCGCCGCGACAGGGCGGGACGAGGGCGTCTGGCAATTCGGTCAGACACAGCAATCTTTCACTTTTATGTTCACGTGCTTGATGCTAGGCATGCACGTCTAGACGCCACTCGCCGCCCTGCAGTGCCCGCGGCAGTCGTGACAGTCACGGCAGCCTTGGCCCGTCCCACCCGTCCCCCGAAGGAAGCTGACGGTCTTTAGGGCGTTGTCGGCCAGTGCGAAACTCGTGCTGGGGGGGGGGCGACCTACTGTGGGCGCCGCGCCGCTGCCCGCGGCGTGCACTTGGCGATTGGATGCTGTCCTTGCCGCTTCTTCTCTTCAGTGGCTCTCAGCGGGATGTAGCCGGAGGGACGTGGAGGAACCTGGCGGACGTCTGGCGCTGGGATTTTTTTACTTTGGCGACCCCTAACTCGAAATATTTTCGGTCGATTTTCATTTTTCTTACTTTAAACAACGCTCCGGTCATTTATTAGAAGGTACACAAACAATGGCGTATATCGGCCATTAAACTCTGGAGTTATCTACGAAAAACCGGAGGGGTGGGCGGATTCCCCCCCCCCTCCAGGGCGCGTGTTAAACTCATTAAATTCAGCGCATTGCCGACCAGGCACCATTAACCTCCTAAGCCTCCTCAGCTAGAGGTCTGATCCTCCTTATTCCCATGGGCGCTGTATGACCAACACAGTCGATGCGCCCGAAAGCCCAAATAACCAACCAACCAACCTCCTCATTCCCGACCGAGCCGAAATTGGAGATGGGATTCCCTACAGACGGACGGCTTGGCTCTCGGTCGGAGGCCGGCAGCGGCTCCCGTGTCAGTTATCTGTCCACTACAGAGACTGGGAGGGTGATGGAGCCGTCTCGCGCACCACCCCGTGGCAGTGATGGAGCGGTGCACTGGTCTCCCGTGATGGGATACGGTCGGGTCCCCCATGGTCCCCATGGTCACCACCACTGGGCGGCGAAGTCCCAGATGCCGTCAGTGGTCTTCCGTTCCTGGCACTTCCTCTTCACCTTCATAGTGGATTTTATTGTTGCATTTTTACTTTATGTACATTATGATTGCTATTGTATTTTATTAGTTGTTTGCCTTCATGCCAAGAGACAAGGTTACTGCTGCACTCATTCTTTTGTCTCAAAGGTTACTTCACGTTGATGAAAAGTATGCCACCGGATACGGCCGCGCAGGGGGGGGGGATTATCTTAGCTGTCAGCCATGACGTCATTAGCACGCCAGCCATGACGCATATGCAGCGGTCGTTCCAAGCGTATCTCTTGAAGCCGTTCCTGCTAGAGTTGGTGTCAGTCGCCACACAGTTATACTGCGCCGTCCATGCTTCGCCGACGACTCTGTTTACTTCTGCCCAGATAAGCTGGCCGATGATGGAACTACCTCCTCCTCCTCCTCCTCTACTGCTTGCGGATTTTGACGCACGTCACGTCGCTCTGAGCTGCGACGCCATCAGCTCCTAAGGCTGCTCAACGGGAAATTTGATACCGGCACTGTCACTCACTTACTGCCAACACCACTCTGGTGTTCACCTGCGATCGGTCTTGATCTTGTTAGGTCGCGTTTGTCATTGGAGTCGCTGTTCGCCCCGTACTTGTAGAATATGAAGATCGAACTCTGCTTGTTTTGATACTTCGCAGATTAATTTTAAGACAGCTGACTGGGAGAAGGGAGAAGAGAGAAGGAAGAGAAGGGAGAAAAGACTAAGACACCTCGGCTAACTTTCGCAAAGAAAGTTAGCCGAGGCGCCCGAAAGCCCAAATAACTAACTAACCAACTAACTGGAAGAAATTTCAAAGAGAAGTGGAAATGGGCGCAAAGTGACCCTTGATGTCGACGCGCCCCTAAACTCCAATCCACCAAAGAGAAGTGGAATCCTCCTTCGGAGATGGACGTCGATGACGTGCCGTTATCAGTGAGACGCTTATCTTCCTTGCTCTGGCCGTCGGCCGACGACTGTGCACCGCGCACGACCGGAGCCCGCTCCGTACCCGACTTCCACGGTGGCGGCCAGCGACAAGTCGGCACGCCGCACGGCGAACGCAAACGAACCGTCAGGAAACTTAACAAAGCCAACTCATCGGCTGACACAACGGCGCTCTGTGAAGGCCGAGCGCTCTGGTGTGGCGAACACCTAGAAAAGCCGAGCGCTCTGGTGTGGCAAACACCTAGAAAAGCCGAGCGCTCTGGTGTGGCAAACACCTAGAAAAGCCGAGCGCTCTGGTGTGGCAAACACCTAGAAAAGCCGAGCGCTCTGGTGTGGCAAACACCTAGAAAAGCCGAGCGCACGGCATGGAGGGGGTAGTCGGTCGCATGCAGTCGATTCGCTCAGATGCCACAAGTGTGCTCCGGTGGGAAGCGTACTGCGGGCAAATTTGATCCGGTTCCCCTGCTCGAGCTACGGGTGGCTGGTGCAGAGGTCGACCATCGTTCTCCAATTTGCACACGCAATAGGCCGGGCAATAGTAGCTCGAGGCCGAGCAGAACGCCTCCTGCTAGTTTGTGCGTCGGAAAGCGCGCTTGGAGACACAACCAGTTTACTTTTCCACCTCGGAACATTTCTCGTTCGGCAAACGATTCACCGCAGCGGAGCTACGTTGAACAATAGGGAACTGAACGCATGTTCGATGCGTACACCATGTATCATTATCGCTGATGCTTTCAGAGCTTCACCGGCTGTTAGCCTGGTGGCAAAGGCTAGTGAACAGCCACTGTCGTCTGAGGCCAGTGAACAGTCGCTGCCACTGAAGCCAGTGAACAGTCGCTGCCACTGAAGCCAGTGAGCAGTCACAATATGGCGGGCAGTACACCATTATTACGCTGGTGCTTTCAGAGCTTCACCGGCTGTTACCCTGGTGGGAAAGGCCAAAAAAAATCACTGAGGCCAGTGAACAGTCGCTGCCACTGAAGCGAGAAATGCCGGATTTGCTATATGCCTGTAGGCTGCGCCAGTTTCCCAAGCACTTAAGACACTTATGGAGCTCTACCTCACTTATGAACCAGTCTTCTACCGCGGCATTTTGACACTTTTTCAATGGGCGGATTCAGAGCACTTTGGCGTTCTGTTTGCGGATGCAGCTGCGATTTAAAAAATGGCAGGACGAGAGTGCATCGGGTGGTACAAGTACAGAAACCACCGATGCCACTTTGGAACCCGATTTCACCTCCATTTAAGGGATCTCTGTCAGTCATGCGAAAAGGAGACACCTGGTCAGAATTGTGTCGGTCGAGAACGATTAGGCGCCCGGATCCTCGCCGAGGACGTACATGGGTTTTGCTGATGGTTCCAGGAATACCACAGGCGCAGGGTGTGCCTTTTTGCGCTGGAACACTGTACGATCGTCAGTTTGCCGGTGTACGTCTCGGTTGATAGCTCTGAGCTAATTGTGGTCGTCGAGACACGCGTTGATAGAGGTGTCACAGGACGCTCTGTATGCGATTGGTTCTGATTCCCTTAGCAGCTTTTTGGCACCGACCGCATTTTATTGCTCAGCTCTCTGCCACTTGACATTATCATACGTATTGCTACGTTGGAGAGAGAGAGAGACGGCAAAACTGTCCGCTTGTGCTGGATCCCAAGCCACGCCGGTCTGTGCGGCAACGAGTGTGCGGCCTCTGCGGCGAAGTGGGCAGCACAGAAACCCTGTTCACGCATGTACCCACTTCCCGCCAGGGACCACTTCTGTGTTGCCACTGGGTAGCCACGGCAGGACATGGTTACCGCCGGGTAGCCACGGCAGGACGTGGTCGCCACCGGGTAACCACGGCAGGACATGGTACACCGCTGGGTAGCTACGGCAGGACATGGTCGCCACCGGGTAACCACGGCAGGACATGGTCGCCACCGGGTAGCGACGGCAGGACATGGTTGCCGCTGGGTAACCACGGCAGGACGTGGTACGCCACTGGGTAGCCACGGCAGGACATGGTCGCCGCCGGGTAACCACGGCAGGACGTGGTCGCCGCCGGGTAGCCACGGCAGGACATGGTTACCGCCGGGTGGCCACGGCAGAACGTGGTCGCCGCCGGGTACAGACGGCGCCTCAGACGCTCGGCCGTCACACACCGTCGGCCTGATGCACATTATGTGCGACTGCTCAGCATACGATCCCGATCTGACCTGTTGAGTGGCGCGGCCACACCGATCGACACCTTGCTGCATATTCAGGGGCGCCGACCATACCCGGCCGCCCGGCGGGCCTGCTCACTGGCGTCCGCGCGGCGTGGCAGCATCCGCGTCCGGTCACCGGAGGTGTCGCTCTGACGGGCACACCGCCCGACCCCGGTCACCGGAGGTGCCGCTCTGACGGGCACAACGTCAGACCCCGGTCACCGGAGGTGCCGCTCTGACGGGCACAACGTCCGACCCCGGTCACCGGAGGTGCCGCTCTGACGGGCACAACGCCCGACCCAGGTCACCGGAGGTGCCGCTCTGACGGGCACAACGCCCGACCCAGGTCACCGGAGGTGCCGCTCTGACGGGCACAACGCCCGACCCAGGTCACCGGAGGTGCCGCTCTGACGGGCACGTCCGACCCCGGTCACCGGAGGTGCCGCTCTGACGGGCACAACGTCCGACCCCGGTCACCGAAGGTGCCGCTCTGACGGGATACAGCACCCGATCCCGGTCACCGGAGGTGCCGCTCTGACGGGCACAACGCCCGACCCAGGTCACCGGAGGTGCCGCTCTGACGGGCACGTCCGACCCCGGTCACCGAAGGTGCCGCTCTGACGGGCACAACGCCCGACCCCGGTCACCGGAGGTGCCGCTCTGACGGGATACAGCACCCGACCCCGGCCACCGGAGGTGCCGCTCTGACGGGCACAACGTCCGACCCCGGTCACCGAAGGTGCCGCTCTGGAGCACCCGACCCCGGCCACCGGAGTCGTTCTGACGGGCACAACGTCCGACCCCGGTCACCGGAGGTGCCGCTCTGACGGGCACAACGCGCGACCCCGGTCACCGGAGGTGTCGCTCTGACGGGCACAACGTCCGCCGTACCGGGGTGAGGCACACGCCCGATAAACGCACTGTGGCCATGCGCGAAACACCGTGTGCAATAACTAGCACATGTGCCTCTCATCTGCTTCTCAAGATGACCGTGTACTGATGATGTCTCAAGGTGACCGTGTGTGAACGGATCCCAAATACCAGGTGCAATGCTGTCGAATACTGTCGGTACTGTCGAGGAAGAAATCGGCTTCGCGCGAAGATACCACATGGCAAAACATAATTATATGTTGGCATTTATTGCCTTCACGCACCAATGAGGTTTTGCGGTATATTGTATACCATTACTGGGTGCAGTATGTGGGTCTCGTTTTGGTAATACTGGGCCGGTGATATATCGTTGAATTGTTCGTCTTTGTTGATTATGTTAGGAACAGAATCCTCTGAGTTATCCCTGAGAGTAATTTTCCATGTCGTCCCGGGAAACGTTACCGGAGTTGCCGCGTGCATCTGCAGTCTAACTGGCCACCCGCTACAACTTTTCTCGTGCAAAATTAGACCATTTTTTTTGCAATCATTTCATTGTTCCAGAGATTGCAAAGCACAACAAGCAGACGACGTAAACGACCCGATCCGACCCGACCTTCGGCCACGGTGGTAAACATGTTGGTCAGCTAGACATCAATCCCAAAGCATTTTTGCGAATTTCATGGACAAGTCTCATCGTCACGATCTCTGACAGACAATGGAACATCGAAATCCGACGGCAATTAATGTCGTTCAACTACTTAGGCCGACCACAATGTCACTCGACTACTTACCGTTCCACTGGCCCGTGTTTGGCTCCGCTAAATCCATTGCCCCAGGTATGTCCCACCATTTTTACTTGCATTCCCAATGCGTCCGGTTATCAGAAAGGTATCGCTTTTAGCGAAGCGTGCCATTCCGTTGCACTCTGGCCGGCTGAGCTGGACTCAGCCGGCGTCTCTGGCCTTGGGTCAGACGGACTGCGCCGGCGGCGGCGGCCTTGGGTCGGAGCGGGGCTCTGGATGATCGCCGGATCAGTGTAGCGGCGGAATGCGCCCGGCAGGGTGCATTAGCTCGCCGACAAGTCGCCAGGTCGACACGTGTTGACCCATTTGTCGTGTTTTCGCCGCCCGATTGGGCAGAGTTGTCGGCGGCGGCGGCGGCGGCTGGGTCCGCCGCGGTGCATTACCGCAAGCTGGGGTAATACACGAGCTTGGGCACGAGCTTGGGCACCATGGAGCGCTGGCCGCGCTGGTGCGGGGCGTCACCACTCGGCATCCATGGTCGCTGCGTGCCCAGCAGATATACGGAAACCAACACTGGCACACATCGAAACGCACATAGCCGCTGCGCTATCGCACGTTGTGATCAGTAGCATATCAGGCTTCGCTCGTGATTGGCCGATAAGGCGCAATGCTCGCTTAGTGATTGCGTAGTATCCACCGTCGCAGTGTGATGACCAGGTGCCATGTGATGACCCCCCCCCAATCCCAGCTCTGCCGAGCTATATGTTACGCCATATTATGATGCGAGTCCTTTCCCAGCTATGCCATGCAGTGTGTCACGCCATGTGATGCGAACCCCCATCATAGTTATGTCATGCTGTGTCACGCCGAATTATGTTTTTTTTTTTTAATGTCCGCCACCCAAGTTCTTTAATTTGCTTCTTATCCTGTTGTACTGATCGAGTGTCGCCCAGGAGTAATTCTGATTCCAGAATTCAAATCCACCGTCTAGAAAAGAGAACCAGAATATTGAGCCCAATTTGGAAAATTTGTGGGATAAACACCGTCCAGTAATACAATTGTTTCTAGGCTTGTTCATATTCTGAAGCATTTATGGGGAATGGTCAACAAATGATCCAGAAATCATCGTATATTCAAACACGTTGGTGACACGATAAGATCACGCTTGCAAAGTGTGCACTCTTGACCTGACCGAAAATTAGGCCTTGTATGAGTCAAATTGAGCTGCACACTTCAAGACACGATAACGATATGAACATGGGTACTCGTCGTCACACATTTATTCTCTTTGACCTTCTATTAATCGGGTCATTGGAAGCGAAATTTGAGCACCTATAAATACCTGTGACGTGATGTTCATCTCACCATTATGGGCGCTATATGATCAACATGGTCGATGCGCCCTAAAGCCAAAATGACGAACTAGCTAACTCATCTTACCATTGATGACCTTGAGCTCAATTTTAAAATAGCACGTAGCCCAGTTGTCCATCTGCAGGTACCCATAGTTTGAGCTCGCTACCTGTAGTAGCTCCGGTGCCACTCAAGGTAAACCGGGTGCAAAAGAAGCACACCGCTGCAGTGACGGGCGGGTGGAGGGCAAATTTGGGTATTCACCATTTGCGTTGGCAAGCCAAGTACGAAGATAGAAGGTCGAGTCCTTAGCCAGGATGTTCGCGTTTTGTGACGATTATTATCTAACTTGTATCATCCTAATATGACCATCACCGTTGTAATACCTACGTATTGTCCCAGTATAGCGTGGATTTTTACGTGTGCATTTTTCACCTTTCTGCACAATGCACTGGCCTTTGGAATAATCCGGTGGAGGAGGCATGCCAAGGTCGGTAAGTGCAAACTGGAGTCAACGAATTCATTCCCAGCGCCTTGCCCCGAGGATTCTGCCACTCGTGCCCGAACACTGACTGACATATCCGTCTCGTTACGAATTTTAGCTAACGACTGGCGACTGGGCGCTGTATGACCGAAGCAGTCGATGCGCCCCTAAGCCCAAATAACCAACCAACCAACTACTGGCGACAAGCCGATACCTGATGCTGCTGCCCTAACAGCTGGTGACAGGCCACTACCTAATGCTGCCGCTCGGTGCTCGGTAACCTAACCTCATCAGTAGCCGGTGAGACTCTCGACACGTATCTGTTGGTGTGACCCTGACGACCCGCGGGCACAGTGCAGCGTCCGGCGGTCGCGTACCGTCTGCGGGTCAGCGGCTGGTGAGCGGCGGGTCAGCGGCCGTGCACCGGCGGCGGGTCAGCGGCTGGTCAGCGGCGGGTCAGCGGCTGGTCAGCGGCTGGTCAGCGGCTGGCGAGCGGCGGGTCAGCGGCCGTGGATCGGCGGCGGGTCAGCGGCTGGTGAGCGGCTGGTCAGCGGCTGGTCAGCGGCGGGTCAGCGGCCGTGCATCGGCGTCAGGTCAGCGGCTGGTCAGCGGCTGGTCAGCGGCGGGTCAGCGGCTGGCCAGCGGCCGTCGGCAGCGGGCTGACAAATGCTGACGGACGCCAGGCGCCGGCTTCCCCGTACTGCAGTATGCAGATGCTGCCGCTGCCGGACCCGCTTCGCGCGTCACGGCGGCGGCGGCGCCCGGCCGGCCGGCCATATAAGACGGCTCGGCGGCGGCGGACGGTGCACAGTCGGCGGCTGACGGCCTGTTGGAGAGCCCGCCTGACCGGTCACTGCCCGCTGTCCCAGCCCGTCCCTGCCGTCTCGACCGGTGCACGCTCCGTCACCGCCACCCCGATATACACTCCGTTACCTCCGCCGGCACATACTCGGTCACTTCCAGCGGTGCGTACCCTGTTGTCTCGACTGACACACTCAGTTTCCTCTACCGGCACGCACACTGTTCCTCCATCGACCGACACGCGCCGCAATAGTCATGATTGTCATCACTCTGTTGGCCCTGTTGGCCGTGGCCGGCGCTCAGCTGGACTTCGATGGTAAGAGCAAACTGTTTGGCAAAACCGAGAAAAAGAAGGTGATCTTCTTTGAGGATGATCACTATGTCAATAAGGCGTCCGAGAAGGGCTTCTGTGAGGACTTTTGCGGCAGCCAGCGGCGCGCCATCGTGCAGAAGCCGGGCCGCTGCCCCGTGCCGCCGCCCGGGCCGCAGCGGGGTCTCTGCAAGGACGAGTGCACCTACGACTCCGAGTGCCCGGGCAGCTACCGCTGCTGCAGCAACGGCTGCGCCAGCGTCTGCGTGCAGCCCGACTTCCGCAAGACGTGCGCCGACATCAGCTGCGGAGAGGGCACCGCCTGCGTGACGTACGCCGACCGCGACGCCGAGTGCGTGGCCACGGCGCCCAAGGCGGGCCTGTGTCCGCACTACATGAACGACAGCCGGCCGCTGGGAGGATGCGAGGACATGTGTCGCTACGACGCACAGTGCGACGGCGCCGCCAAGTGCTGCAACAACGGCTGCGCGCTCAAGTGCCTCAAGCCGCGCAAGCCCGGCTGCGCCGAGACCAAGTGCAAGGTGGGATACAAGTGCGAGGAGGACGCCAACGGCAACCCCATGTGCAAACAGATTCCGTGCGAACAGGACGGCGAGGTGATCGACATCCAGTGCAACAGCTGCACGTGCATCCAGGGCTTCCTGCTGTGTGCCCAAGAGGAGTGTCCGCCCACCAAGCCCGGCTTTTGCCCGCGCCTCGTCAAGGGCTACAAGGGCCGCTGCGTGGAGGACTGCAGCAGCGACTACGACTGCGACGACGAGCTCAAGTGCTGCAACACCGGCTGCGGACACACCTGCCAGAAGTCGGGCAAGGCCATCGTGCACCCCTGCAAGACGGTGCGCTTCCGGTGCGGGGACGACACTCGCTGTGCGGCTACCCGCGGCCTGTGTCGGCCCGGCAAGCCGTGTCCTCTGTCGCCTCTGTGCGTCTCCAAGCGGGTGCCCTACTGCCAGAGCTGTCCGCACGGCAAGGTGTGCGTGCTGCAGAAGAAGGCGTGCTACGGCATTGGCTCGTGCCACCGTCAGCCCATCTGTATCCAGCTCTACAGCGACGACACGCCCTTCGAGGAGAACGAAGACATAGAGGTGGCCGTCGTCACCAAGCAGGAGGCAGCGCGCCACAAATCGGACGACTTTGACTTCTAGGAGGTCACCGTCTTTCCACTTTCGTGTTTCGAGTATTAAACGTCATCCTCATATCGTCTTCCTCACATGTCTTCCTCACATCGTCTTCCGCACATCGTTTTCCTCATCGTTTTCTTGCGTTTTTTAAAGTATGCAAATAAGTCAACGGTTCCAAGGAGGACACCGTTTTCAGCAGGGCATTGACGAGGCGTTGCCTTATCATCCAGTTGGCAGTGTGTAGTTGTTAGTTGTGCTCTGATTGTTTGTGTGGGAGTCGTATGAGATGTTGAGTGCCGTTGCGACCGTACCTTGTGATGAGACTCTGAGAGCAGCTCTCCTTGCGGCAGTCTTTCAGAAGGGTAGGGATGTTCATCCCCTGTTTTGTACAGTGTATTTGCAATACAATGTGATGAACTAGAGCTCCATTTGATGGTTGTTTTCCTGGATAGGATAGGAAATTGACGGCTGAAGTATTGCTCCCACTCCCAAAATGGTACGTAGTTTGTTTGCCCCTGACAATGGTGTGAACATGACCAAGGTGTGAAAGGGTCCAGATCAGATTAGCGTCGTCCTTCCTCCTGTCCAATTACGCAACATGATACTCGCTCCCTAGCCCATTCCATATATTGCTGGATCACTGTAGACCGTCATGCGCACTGATGGGTCACTGAAGACCACCACACGTATTGACGGACCACTGTAGACCACCACGCACATTGGCGGATCACTGGAGACCACCACACGCATTGACGGATCACTGGAGACCACCACGCACATTGGCGGATCACTGGAGACCACCACACGCATTGGCGGATCACTGGAGACCACCACGCACATTGGCGGATCACTGGAGACCACCACGCACATTGGCGGATCATTGTAGACCATCTCACACCTTAACTGGTCGCTTCAGACCAGACCATCACACACAATGGTCGCCTGTGAATGGCGGAGCACTTGCAGCTTCGAACTCACACCAATTGCAAGCTTCACGTCATCACCCCATATTACGCACGCGCATCCAGAACCAAGCCACTCCTTTCAGAATACTTAATATTTAATGATGTCTTCGTAGGTATTACAAATGTCGAACTGTAGCATTCAGATGTCACCCGAGGAGCCAAACATTACGCACGGAACTATTGGGCGTGAGAGATGCAATGTTTCACTGCAATTTTGCATCCCTCACCCCAACCCGAAAAATAACAGAACCGGGGAAGTTTTAGCCTGGACGACACGAAGCGTGAAATGGTGTCTGAATCGTTTTTATTTTATTTGTAATTTGGACACGTTTCAGCTGATGGCATAAGAATAACAATTACAATACAATCGGTTTGGTGTATGTGTTCATACCTGAGGCGGTGGTGCGGAGACTGGGTATCGCCACGAACATGAGTATGTGTTCACACCTTTAGCGGTGGTGCGGAGACTGGGTATCGCCACGGACGTGAGTGGATGTGTTCACACACTTTGAGCGGTGGTGCGTAGACTGGGTATCGCCACGGACATGAGTGTATGTGTTCACACTTTGAGCGGTGGTGCGTAGACTGGGTATCGCCACGGACGTGAGTGTGTGTGTTCACACTTTGAGCGGTGGTGCGTAGACTGGGTATCGCCACGGACGTGAGTGTGTGTGTTCACACTTTGAGCGGTGGTGCGTAGACTGGGTATCGCCACGGACGTGAGTGTATGTGTTCACACACTTTGAGCGGTGGTGCGTAGACTGGGTATCGCCACGGACGTGAGTGGATGTGTTCACACACATTGAGCGGTGGTGCGTAGACTGGGTATCGCCACGGACATGAGTGTATGTGTTCACACTTTGAGCGGTGGTGCGTAGACTGGGTATCGCCACGGACGTGAGTGTGTGTGTTCACACTTTGAGCGGTGGTGCGTAGACTGGGTATCGCCACGGACATGAGTGTATGTGTTCACACTTTGAGCGGTGGTGCGGAGACTGGGTATCGCCACGGACGTGAGTGTATGTGTTCACACTTTGAGCGGTGGTGCGTAGACTGGGTATCGCCACGGACGTGAATGTATGTGTTCACACACTTTGAGCGGTGGTGCGTAGACCGGGTGTCGCCGCTGAAATGACGCTGCAGCCGGACTGACGGCTCCCAAAGACTAAGCTAACTAAGCGGTGCGGTGCCCGTCGCATGGCTGCCTCATCTCTGGCTCACGTGACGCGGGACGAAGCCGGGCACGGCGAAGCTTATCCAAATCAACACAGCCTATAATGTACTGCTTTGCATTCGTATAGGCTGGATGACGATGCGGTATTAATTGGTGGTCAAATTGAAGTCGCTCGCTTAGACGTGTTTCGACTGTTACCCTCGTCAAAGTGCGGCAATAGCTGAAATGTTGGTAAATCTAGCGAATAGTTAAATTTAACAGTCGAATATCAATTTACGTCCATTATCACCAGTCAAGCAAATGGCATAACAATGCAATCAATTTGCATTTCTAGGTGCCATAAATGCAACGTTGTATTAGAAAACCATATGAACGCAATGCTCAAAATGATGTCTTGGGCGCTAAACGACCAAACCTGGTCGAGGCGAACCAACCCATAAAACAAAAATAACGAACCAACCAACCAAAATGATCCCTCGACGTGTAAATTGTGAGTCGATCAAGTTCCTGTGTCAGGCCTCATGCATCACTCCACACCTGGCTGATCCTGACTGGCACGCGACAAGATTCGCCTGCAATCCGCAAATGAAGCGCGGCGGGTCCACCCGCGCATGAACTAAGACCGAGTACCGTACACGTTCACATTAGAAGTGCTTGCGCCCGCCGGGCGGCGTGCGCAGGCGCTGCCGATATGCGGCGTCCCGCGGCCGTGACTCAGCCGGGAATGCCGGCGGCCCTGCTCTGCCGCCGAGCCGAGAAAAACGCGGCCCGACCGGCGTGCACGAGCGGCCGGCTGTTGGTGAGCCGGCGGCGTGTCGTGGCCGGAACTGTGGTCTCTCGTGGCCGGAACTGTGGTCTCTCGCGGCCGGAACTGTGGTCTCTCGGCCTGCCAGTGTGCCGCATGTCGTAGTACTGCTACCCTTCCCCTGCGTGGCACTTTTCATCCCTGGTCCCTCCGTGCTACTTCCGGTCCGTGGTGCACTATCGCAGGCGTCCTACCAATACACCACATGTCCAACTGCTTCTGACCCCTGCGTGCTACTTGCCATCCCCGATGCACCATCGCCGGCGTCCTGCCACTATCGCTGCCGATCGCCACCCCACCGTGGCGGCCACACGGCGGCGGAGCTGCTTGGTGCAGTGATGCGGTGATGTCAGCTGGTCGTGATAACTGGTCGGGGACAGGTCGAGCGGCTGTGCCGGCCGGCGCCAGTCACCGCCGACCGGGCCGGCGCCGGCTCCGGCCGGTGGTCTCGGCGGTGGGACGTGCTGCTGACGGCTTGTCAATACCGGTGTAGTGGAGCCGCTCGAGGTCCTGGCCGGCTACGGGCCGCGGGTTCTGCGGCAGGATCTGCTGCTGACGGCTTGTCAATACCGGTGCGGCGGGGCCGCCAGGGCTCTGGCCGGCTGCGGGCCGCTGGTGTGTGGCGCGGCCAGCAGCGGCTCCGTGTCAGGTCAGGTCGTCCGAGGCCGGCAGCGGGTCTGTGTCGGATCAGGGCGGCCGGCAGCGGCTCCGTGTCAGGTCAGGGCGGCCGGCACGGCTGGCGGGGCGGGTCGTGTAGGGCGGCCGGCAGCGGCTCCGTGTCAGGTCAGTGTCAGGGGCCGGCAGCGGGTCTGTGTCGGATCAGGGCGGCCGGCAGCGGCTCCGTGTCAGGTCAGGGCGGCCGGCAGCGGTTCCGTGTCAGGTCAGGGCGGCCGGCAGCGGGTCCGTGTCAGGTCAGGGCGGCCGGCAGCGGCTCCGTGTCAGGTCAGGGCGGCCGGCAGCGGCTCCGTGTCAGGTCAGGGCGGCCGGCAGCGGGTCCGTGTCAGGTCAGGGCGGCCGGCAGCGGGTCCGTGTCAGGTCAGGGCGGCCGTCAGACACCTCACTGGCCGAGACGGCGTGTGGGTGCGTGTCCCGTCGGCCGGCAGCTGCTTCGCGTCACACGGGGCCTTCGCGTCCATCGGACGCTGGTCACCTCAGACGGCGCAGGTGGCCGCGGCAGCTCAGCTGGCAGAGCGTCGAAATCTCGATCGCAAGACTGTGGGTTCGAATCTCACAGCCGACTGCGTTTGCCGAGCCCACCCGCGACCAATCCGCGTGAGCGGTCAGCGACGCTGGGTGACCCGGCGGTTGAATGCGTCGTAAACGAACCCGAGGTTCTTCTGAGACGGCGGATGGGTGCTTGGTGCTCGTCGGCCGGCGGCGGCACGCTGCCCGGCACGCGCCGGCATGTTGTTGCCTGACCGGTGCCGGGCCGATCGCTGTCTCTCCACGAGTCGTCCCGTTGATCGTTACGTTGATCTGCAGGCACGCGCTGCGGAAATGTTGACACTTCCGGCTGATGCACGCGCAAAGTGCGCCGAACGTTGGCGACTGGTGTGCACGCCGCAAGCGCCGTTGTGCGCACCACTCGCCTTCAGAAGTTCCTCAGTTCCTTGGTTGGCAGTTTTGGTTCATTAGAAGTACAAACTTGCACGCTAGTCGACAGGGCAACACGATAGCGCAGGAATCATAGCTGAGAAAACGTCTGGTGGTGGTGGTGGTGGGGGGGGGGGGGGGATGGAGTTTCACTGTTCCTCACAAAACGGCTCCATTATGTTTTGTTCCGGTATAGATTGGTATCCCATGTATGAAATCAGTTCCGCGTACATGGCATTAGTATATTGTTGTGGATAAACGATTTGATGAAGCCCAGACTGCTCGTCGCCCTTTTGAAGCCTTCACAAATTCGTATTGTCTCGTGTCAAGCTATACCTCCTTCACTCATAATTTGGCGATTCCAGGACTAATCACCAAAGGCATGTTCACCACACCCCGTCCGATTTAGAATGGGCTCATGCAGTTATCGATGGCCTAGATTACGATTGTGAGATTTTCAGTTGTCTAGGTCTGACATGATATACCGCTCGCTTAGCCGACCCATTAATGCCATCGCATGCAGTTTTGTCGTTCGCTGCTGCCAAAACAAAACCCACTGATGTCCGATACTCGAATGCTTCTGGTAGCTGAAACTATTTACAACGTGTTGGTTGTTCTTTTGTGTTTTCCAGGACAGCCATCGTAAAATACCTGCATTATTTCGGCAGTTCTGAATGCCTCTGGCGTATGTAATGGAATCAACACAGATTTGTTTGTTTATTGATTGGTTCACGACACACTTTATGCACATTCACGGCTAATGGCGCCGCCCACACTGTTTCGCCGGTGGGCCGCGGGATTGGGAAATGTCCTGAGTGGCGCCAGAGTCGAACCCGGGACCTTTGGTACCCATAGCCCGACACCTTAACCACTCGGCCATCCCCGCCCCGAATCAACACAGATTGGACCGCTGCAGCCGTGCTCCGCGTTAGATAATCAGACCACACTTTTGTATGAATCGCCGGTGCATAGCGCTAACCGACAGTGGGATACAGTGGGAGTTATCCCAATGAAAACCTTCGGCTGCATCCTGGATGACTAATGCAAACAAATAGAAAAATGCCCGACCACGACCGCCCCACTGTCTAGACAGTCACGCAGCTGCTTAAAGTATTGCGATTGGGCCCGATCGATCGCGTGGTGACGTGGCGGCGTCGATACTGTGTCACTGAGCATGCTTGGCGGCCGGAAGCTAATATCAGTCAGCGTGCAACGATCGACAGATCACCGACACAGACGGTATGAGGCCCCGTTGTCAGCGAGCACGAAATATTGAGGCGAGATTGAAAGTCCGATGACGACTGCCATTTACTTTCAAAACTGCAGTGTGCAGTTGGTGAGGGTGACCGAAAAGCACCCGGACGCTTCTGTACTGCACATTCCGTGCCTTTTGCACCTCGAGCGGTTGTGACATCCTCTCTGCCGGGATACAGCCCACTGATATTTTCGGGCTCGAAGAATTCAACCACTTTCCCGTTCGATTTCCGCTCAGGGGTGACCGTGGCGACTTCCACCAACACCTGGAAAACGCCACGTAATGGTGACGACCACCGACCTCTATGCCCACGCTGTTCTAATCCGCTTACTGTGTACCATGTTTTAGTAGGCTGTACAATGTTAGAAACACTACGACGCCAGATTTTAGGACGATTGAACACCGACTCTTCTTTACGTATGCTTATAGGGACCGACTCTGAGGCCGTTGGGTCTGGGAATATTTTTATGTTCATTCGACAAGCTCGCCTTGACGTGATATACCCCCATCCGTGAAGATGGATAGTGAGCTACGATAGCAGCACCGTAGATTGATTACATTCCAGTTGTGGGCGCAAAATGACCCTAGATGTCGACGCGCCCCTAAACTCCAATCCACCACCACATGGTGACGACCTAGGGAAGATGACACACAGCCCACGCGTCAACAGGCCTCGAAGACACGAGCAAACCAGATCGTGACCAAGTCCTGCAAGGTGCCTTACACCGTGATGTCCTAAAAAATAATTATCAAAACGTGACGTTTCTTGTCACATGTTTGGCCTTGTTGCTTTTTGCAAAATGAGTGCTCATAGACGGCACCCACATCGAGTGCCTTCTCTAATGCACACCTCAGGCGTCAGCTTAAAGACAGGTCGCTGACTCACGTGTGACCGTCGTGTCCTAATGCAACTAAGCCTGGTACAATCGTGCTCTAGCAGCGAAGAGTTTTGGGGTGGATCCATGTCAACTACTACTGCAATGTACTCAACTCCATTGTATCGGGGTCAGGTGACTGATCCACGTGTGACCCTGACCTCTGGCCTCCTTGACAATATCGCCATCGTGATCTATGGCCGAGTAGCTTATAATTGGCATGTATGTCGGCCTAAGCTCCTAGTCACATACAATGCCATTATCTGGATCTCATGTCAGGCCTTGGCATTTGATCTTGGTGACACATTAAACGTTTTACTTTGAGAGAAAAACGCATCACCAGATCGATAATTTATCGGGCACACAGCAGCAAAAACGAAAACGTTTTATAGGACTTTCAAAAGGTGACTAGGTTCGTGAAATGTGACGTGGTCACGAGATCAAATGTTGACTGCAGAAGATCACACCTATTTGTTTTGTGTTTGATCTTCCGCTCTACAGTGATATATAAGTGTGGCCAGATAAGTGTTATCTTAAAATATATAAAATTGTTATATATGAACTTTCTCCGTACCTTCAAAGTTTTCCTGACCTGTATATCGTGCCCCCTTTGACCTAGGGTGTAATCAACCTCAGGATCGTAATCTGGACCTCATGCACCCATGTTTTAAATCAACATATGAGGGGTGTCGTAAATATTTTGGGATCTTCTTTCGTGATTTGTCCTGGAATCGCCCAATTAGGTCTGCTCTTGCTATTTTTTTGTTCGATATCTTTGCTTTTGTATTCCCAGGAATCCCCCTTCAGACAAATATCGAGAGCCACTGGCATTGAACATAGAAAATACTCAAGTATTTGACGAAAAGTTAGATCTTGACGCTGGGACCATTGCAGGACCCTGGCTGACACGACCGTAGTCCACTTGCCGACATCACTCTAATACCCAGACTGACACGACTGGTGTACCGTGACCGACACCACTGTAGTACCGTGATCGGGACCGCGGTGGTACTGAGACGGGGACCACTGTGGTACTCGGATGGAGACTGCGGTGCAGGGTTAAAATATTGGTTTTGCATTAAGTGTGAGATATCCAAATGAGCATAGCCGGATGTCGAAATTTGACATGTAATTAGTGTGATTTAAAATGTTTTTGATGTCTTTCAGACTAATATTCGAGTTCATGGTGTAGGTGATTTATGACTGGAACTTTATCATTTGTTTCAAGATTCATAATTTAAGAAAAGATGTATTCGGGATAGGGAGAATAATAACTATGATGAACTGGTATTGTATCCCATATCACAGAGTCGTCCCTTTACCTGTAATTCCATTGCAAAATATTTGTGTGACACCATTCCATATTGAGGGCATGCACATGCTATTTATAAACAGGATACTGTTACAAAGGAGACATACATACTTCATATCAATGAGCAGGATGATGTCGACGTGCCCCTAAACTCCAATCCACCACCACAATGAGCAGGATGCTGATACTTCTTGGAGAAGGATGTTGATTGAGCATTCAGAAAGTGGTATATTCAGAAAGTGGAATAATTTATCACTGAGCAACTTTGATAAGCCTGGATATTGTATTCAATGCAGGGCTTCATTGCTTGCTGAATAAGGACTTAAGGAGTGCTGGATTATACCGGGTTTCAGGATACTGGGTAGACTATCTGAAACAGAAGAGGCTCTGTGATATGGTTTCAGGAGATTTCCTGATCAGAGGTCATTGGTGCACCCAAGCTATGGCATATTTGAATTGTTGAAGGGCATCAGGATGTCTTCAGTTGAGTTCATGTTGGTTTCATAATGAGCAGCTGGTAAGCAAGGATGTCATAAAAGACAGGGAGGTTGATTGAACTTTCATTAGGTGGTATTTTCCGCCCATTTTCTTGAAAAAATTTCACTCTGCTGCGGTGGTACTCGGATGAGGACCACTGCGGTACTCCTGACGGGGACCGGCCCGCAGTGCCGTGACCTGGACCGCCGCCGAACCCGGACACCGGCCACGCTGTGATGCGTTCCCGGTACACCGCCGGTGCTCCCGGTGCAGGTCACCGTGCGGACGACGCGGCCGTCGGGGGCGGCGGCCGCCTATTGTGTCGGTTTTCTCTCGCCTGGCCGGACACTGCCACCTCTTGTGATGGCTCTTCGTGGACTTTTGGCGTCCGGGTTGGCGAGATTTATATTATCGTTTGTCAGTATCAGTCAACTAAGACAAGGACCATGCTGGCTTCGAATTTATTGTAGGCATCTTCGCGCCTCGAGTTTCTGTCCTGGCCACGTTCTAAAGACTTTGTGCATTAATTCTGGCAGCAGGCTTTGTGCACGACGTGCTTCGCTGAATTGATTGCTTGGCGCCGGTGTAGTGTGCGGTGTTGTGGGCGGGCAGTTGCAGTCCAGTGTGTGGTGATTTGGGTGAGTACAGTGTTGTGTGTGGTGTTGTGGACGGATGACTCTGATGTAGGGTGTAGTGTTGTAACTGGGTAGTTCTCGTGTAGTATGTGGTGTTGTGGGGGTAGTTGCAGTTTACTGTGTGATGTTGTGGGCGGGTAGTTATCGTGCGGTGTGTGGTGTTGTGGGCGGGTAGTTATCGTGCAGTGTGCGGTGTTGTGGGCGGGTAGTTATCGTGCGGTGTGATGTGTTGTGGGCGGGTGGTTATCGTGCAGTGTGCAGTGTGCGGTGTTGTGGGCTGGTGGACGCGTTGCGGTCCCGCCTGCTCAAACCGCTCCGATTTGGTTTCCTCCGGTGAGCCGGACCGGACAGTGCGGCGCCCCCGCTGCTTCCACCGCCACTACCGCCACCACCGCCACTACCGCCACCACCGCCACCACCGCCACCACCGCCACTTCCGCCACTTCCGCCACTACCGCCACCACCGCCACCACCGCCACCACCGCCACCACCGCCACTTCCGCCACTTCCGCTGTGCGAAAACCGTTAATTGTAAACCTCTGAAGGCGGTACGGCTGCACTGCCAACAGTCACTTTTCGTCATCTTCCCGGTGTTAAGTACGCCGGCAAGCTGTATTTGTTCGTTTGAGTAGCTAACGCGTGCTGCCATCTGTTGGGCGACTGGTGCTGCCATCTTTCTCACGCTGCATATTGGTTCGTATTCAAGCTGTCTGGACCGTCATATGTGGGAGCCGTTTAGAGGTTCAGAAACGAAATATTCGACCTTGGCTGTAAAGCATGCTGGACGAAGAATTTCCAAGTAGAAAGCATTGGGAACAATCGTCTTGGATAAGCATCGTAATACACAAAATCCACCGGATCAAGGTCGTGTGACAAAAGTGCAGTTGGCTGAGGATTATAATGAAATATCGTGCCTTGACTGTGTTGGGAACAGACAAATTGAACTGGGCTCCGACTAAGTTGGAATTTGGGTTGACTTTGGTCGGGGTGGCTCACGTCACGTTACGTGGTGATGGGTAATATTGGGCTTCGGCTGGGGTTGGCTGTGACGACTCCACCTGGGTTTCGTCCCAGGCGGCACTGGTGCGATTCTGGGTGTTGTAAATTAGTCATCCTCATTATGTTCTGGAAATTACGTTTGAGGTCGGTGGGGATCGGCAAAATACCAGAATACGTCGTTGAAGACGATGAGCTGTGTGCTACGATGAAACAGCCATTAAGCCGTGTGAGGGTGCATCAGTGAAGAGCATTTCATGCGAAGGCAGCGGATGAACGTCCCAGGAACCAAGGCACGCCGAACTGAACGAAAGAAAATACACCAGGGAGTCGAGCATCCTTATTCACGTCGGTATTGTTGTCAGGCATTTCTGAATGAAATACTGTGACTTTTACTGTCGTCACAGTCTATTTGAACTCCAGACAGTGAAGCGATTATTATGATTGAGATGATAATCAGCAGTGTTTCAACGATAGCAAACGCTGAATTAGTCGTGCAACGAGTTATGCAATACATATATCGCTCGTCCTGCGCCATGCAAGGTGTCTAACTGACACGTTTATAGCTTAATCTCACAGCATACTCTATGGGTTAGTTTTCGTCGTGGCGATTTGATACCCACACACGTGCGGGCTTAAGTCCAGTTGAGGTGATCTGGCAGAGGATGGGAGCGGGGGGAGGGGAGGGGGAGACTCGCCTGATGAGTGGTCTTGTACAGCTTAAGTGGTCTCGAGCCGGCGTATGCCTTTAAATCCAGCCTTGGGCCCCCGGCTGAGCTGCGTTCCATTTTCCTGGCGACCGGCTGAGTAGGATTTGAGACCCATCTGAGCTCGGCACCGCGCCACCCGCACGCCGCCAGTGCCTGCGGTTGCAACTGGAGACCCGAGCGAGTCGGCGGGGTTTGCCGGACAGTCGCGGTAGTCTGGCGGGTGTGCCGATACAATGCCGAGACATAGCCTGGACTTAGCCTGGCGGGCGTGCCATGACAATGCCGAGACATAGCCTGGCGAGTATGCCGTGACATAGTCTGGCGAGTGTCCCGTGATAATGCCGAGACATAGCCTGACGGGTGTGCCGTGACAATGCCGGGACTTGGCCTGCCAGCGTCAGTTTCCGTAGAACAACTCGCATCAGCGTGCCGAGTAGTCGTCCTTCTCAGGGCGACCTCACCCCGGTATGTGGCCGGCAATCCTACTGAGGGCGACATCACCCCGGTATGTGACCGGCAATCCTACTGAGGGCGACATCACCCCGGTATGTGACCGGCAATCCTACTGAGGGCGACATCACCCCAGTATGTGGCCGGCAATCCTACTGAGGGCGACATCACCCCGGTATGTGGCCGGCAATCCTACTGAGGGCGACATCACCCCAGTATGTGGCCGGCAATCCTACTGAGGGCGACATCACCCCAGTATGTGGCCGGCAATCCTACTGAGGGCGACATCACCCCGGTATGTGGCCGGCAATCCTACTGAGGGCGACATCACCCCGGTATGTGGCCGGCAATCCTACTGAGGGCGACATCACCCCAGTATGTGGCCGGCAATCCTACTGAGGGCGACATCACCCCGGTATGTGGCCGGCAATCCTACTGAGGGCGACATCACCCCAGTATGTGGCCGGCAATCCTACTGAGGGCGACATCACCCCAGTATGTGGCCGGCAATCCTACTGAGGGCGACATCACCCCAGTATGTGGCCGGCAATCCTACTGAGGGCGACATCACCCCAGTATGTGGCCGGCAATCCTACTGAGGGCGACATCACCCCAGTATGTGGCCGATGGTCCTACTGAGGGCGACATCAGCCCGGTATGTGGCCGATGGTCCTACCGAGGGCGACATCAGCCCGGTATGTGGCCGACGGTCCTACCTGAGGGCGACATCAGCCCGGTATGTGGCCGATGGTCCTACCGAGGGCGACATCAGCCCGGTATGTGGCCGACGGTCCTACTGAGGGCGACATCAGCCCGGTATGTGACCGATGGTCCTACTGAGGGCGACATCAGCCCGGTATGTGACCGACGGTCCTACCTGAGGGCGACATCAGCCCGGTATGTGGCCGATGGTCCTACCGAGGGCGACATCAGCCCGGTATGTGGCCGACGGTCCTACTGAGGGTGACATCAGCCCGGTATGTGGCCGACGGTCCTACTGAGGGCGACATCAGCCCGGTATGTGACCGACGGTCCTACCGAGGGCGACATCAGCCCGGTATGTGACCGACGGTCTACCGAGGGCGACATAGCTGTATGTGACCGAGGTCCCGTTACCGAGGGGATATCAGCCCGGTATGTGACCGATGGCCACCAATGCCGAGGGCGACATCAGCCCGGCTATGTGCCCGACGGTCGTACCGAGGGCGACATCAGCCCGGTATGTGACCGACGGTCCTACCGAGGGCGACATCAGCTCGGTATGTGACCGACGGTCCTACCGAGGGCGACATCAGCCCGGTATGTGACCGATGGTCCTACCGAGGGCGGCATCAGCTCGGTATGTGGCCGTACCAGCGGCCGACGGTCCTTCTCAGGGCGACATCAGCCCGGTATGTGACCGTACCAGCGGCCGGCGGTCGCCGCTGCTGCCCTGCTCGGAATGGGTGGACAGCCAGGACGTTACCGGAATTCCGCAACTGTGCGAACAATGGCGAGGGATCCTGGAGGGAGTGCACTTGCCGGTGTTTTTGTGCAGTATTAGCAGGAAGCTTACGGATCGGGTTGCAGCGGTTCTCACGGCCCGTGGGGGGATATGAGGGCATCGTGCCGGAGTTATTGTGACACAATAACTGGAGTTGTCCGCCAGATTTCTCTCAGCACCCGTATCAATACATTTCATTCGCGAGCAATTTCGACTTGAGAGGAATGCTATTTCCGTTTTTTTGTGGGTTTCTCTTCTTTTTTGGGGATGTATGTTCATCCACAAAAAACGTTTGTACAATCAGAGTGGACATCCACCGCGGTATATTATATATATATATATATATATATATATATATATATATATATATATATATATATATACGTATGTATATATATAATATACCGCGTGTATATATCATACGCGGTATATTATATGCAATACACTTCATTCGCGGTATATGCGTATATATATACCACAATATATTATACATATATATGTATGTATATATATAATATATTGTGGCAGACGGCCACAATAATACTGGCGCCTTGAACATCCGCATTAATGTGTGCACCGTGGTGTGGTGATGAAGTCGACCCCGGTGGTGATGGAGACGCACCCGGTGGTGATGGAGACGCACCCGGTGGTGATGAAGTCGACCACGGTGGTGATGAAGTCGACCCCACTGGCGAGGGAATCGGCTCCAACAATGACTGAGTCAGCCCTGGCGGTGACGGAGTCAGTCACGGCAATGCTGCAATCGACCCCGGCAGTAGTGGACCCCGGGGTAAGGGTAGATACCTCGGTAGTGATGGAGTCGTTCACGGTGGTGTGGCTGGGCGCTGCATGACCGATGTGGTCGATGCGCCCCTAAGCTCCAATAACCAACCGACGGCGGTGAGGCAGTGGACCTCGTTAGTGATGGAGTGGCACCGGCGGTTATGGAGTCGGGTTGGGCGCCGATCGAGTCGAACCAGGTGATGATATAATCGCAATTACTACCCAGGCTGTGGGGACGAGTAGCCTAGGGGTAAGTTGCTCGTCTCACGATCGAAATGTTGTGGGTTCGAGTCTCACCTGTCGCTACTCTTCGCCCGCGACCAATCGGCGTGAGAGATTGGCGACGCTACATGACTCAACGGTCGATGTGTCGTAAAACCAATAACCAACCACTACTACCCAGGCCGTCAATCGTAGTGCATTCGCCACCGCTGACGATGAAACCAGCCAATCATTGGCTCCTACTTTCTCCAGGATGGACGCTCCACGTTGAGATCTAGGCCTTCTGGAATGGCGTTCGTTATGTTCACGGCAACATGATTAGCGCAGTATGTCACGTGAAGTCTTTGTTAGAAATTGTTTTCTCTTCGCTGACGGATTAGGCCGAGGAGACCGAGACGTTAGTCCGTATGAATATGCGTCGTTGAATGGCATTGAATAGCATTGCGCAACCCCACAGGAAGAGTAGTTTGAGAGTTGCGGCACTTAAACGTGATAGGTAGTTGATGGACACTGCGACAGATGATAGTTTGATAGACAAAAGTTAGCCATCTGCGTGTTTGGAACCAGCTGGATAGCTTCTGAAGGACGGCGGCTTAAGCTGCGCGAGTCTGTGCCTGGTCATGGTTCTCACAGTCGGATGGCGATCGTAAGCCGATCGACTCCGGCCACTGACAATGGCACTGAGCCGTCTGAGTACGTGCCACGCTGTCGGCGCGTCCGCCGGCGGTCGTGCTGGTGACTCAGCGTTACCGTGGAAGTGCAGCGGTGCGGGTGTTGCCGTGCTGCCGGCCAGCCGCGCACCACTCCCTCAGATGCAATGCATCACGGTCCGCGTGATCGCAGTCCGCGTATGTCATTCTGTTGCG
The DNA here is from genome assembly GCA_034440575.1 of Imbricaverruca yamaguchii. Classification (NCBI taxonomy): domain Eukaryota; kingdom Metazoa; phylum Arthropoda; class Thecostraca; family Neoverrucidae; genus Imbricaverruca; species Imbricaverruca yamaguchii. Next base: position 2,060,309 of record JAOTOL010001603.1, read on the forward strand.
CTGTGGCCGCTGCGTCCGTCGGCCCGCCCCCGGCCGGCCCGCCCCCGGCCGGCCGCTGCGTCCGCCGGTCCGCCCCCAGCCGGCCCGCCCCCAGCCGGTCCGCCCCAGGCCGGCCCGCCCCAAGCCGGCCCGCCCCAGGCCGGCCCGCCCCGGCCGGCCCGCCCCCAGCCGACCCGCCCCCGGCCGGCCGCCCCCGGCCGGCCCCCGGCCGGCCCGCCCCCAGCCGACCCGCCCCCGGCCGGCCGCCCCGGCCGGCCGCCACGGCCGGCCCGCCCCCAGCCGACCCGCCCCGGCCGGCCGCCCGGCCAGGCCCCCCGGCGGCCCGCCCCCGGCCGGCCGTCGCGGTGCATCTCCGGTCGCCGCGCGTGGGCTCGGCTCGGCCGGTGGGTGCGCCGCGGCTCCAGCCTTGACAAGGCCACCGGCCGGCCGACGGCTCGACGGCCGGCGTGGTCTCGGCGACGGCACTGCCCTGCCGCGGCCTCTCTTGCTCCCGGGGGCGGGGGGGGTGGGGGGGGGGTCTTGTCTCTCCCACCGGACACTCGTGTGGGCGGCAGATGGGCGGTGTGGTGGACATGTGTCTGTCCTTCCGCTGACCACTTGCGCTGGCAGCGATGGGGTGTGGTGGGTGTTTCCCGTGCCACTGGCGCTGGGCAGATGGGCCAGTGTGGTGGGCAGTGTCTGTCTCTTCTACTGGTCTCGCGCTGGCGGCAGATGTGCTGGTGTGGTGGGCATGGTCTGTCTCTCTGCTGGCCTCATGCTGGCAGCAGATGGGACAGTGTGGTGGTCACGTCTTGTCCCTTCTGTCGGCTCTCGTGCAGGCAGCGGGGGCCCAACGTGATGGCACGTCTTTGGGAGGTTGTGGTTATGTTGTATGCACTGGTAACTTACACTGATTCTGCAACTTGGGATTGTGTCCAGACGATTGAACAAAGGTCAATCAGAACTTCTCGGATGTGGAACATCACCCCAAGGGAATTGACACGGACGCGCGGGAGAGAGACACCACTTCCAGGGGAGTGACACGGACGCGCGGGAGAACCGCACAGCCTCCAGAGGGAGGGACACAGGCACGCCAGACAACTACGCCGCTTCTCGAAGGAAGTGGGCCGGGGGTGACTCGGCGCGCGGGAGAGCTTCGTGGCGTCCAGGGGCGGGGTGTCACGACGCGCGAGAGAACGGCACCGCCCCCAGTTGTGTGCGGCGCGCCATTTTTCACGGCGCCGAGGTGTCCTCACACCGGTACTGCACGATGCCGGATGCCGGCGGGAGGCACGATCCGGTCGACCCGCGGCCCCTCCGTCGCACCAGATGGTATCAGGCGGTGCAAAGAGGCTGCACCAGCCGCCGCGCGGGCGGCGGACCCTGTCGAGGTCGAGCCCGGTCGGCGCTGGACGCAGAGACAAGGTCGGGCGCCGGCAGCGACGGACGGTGGGAATTGCTGAGGTCGGGTCCTGTCAGGGCTGGGGGCGGAGACGAGTTAAGTCCTGGCGCTGACAGGGGAGGCAGGGGCATTGTCGAGGCCGAGCCTTGGCATGGCTGGGGACGCCGACAAGGTCGAACCATGTCGGAACTGGGAACAGAGACAAGGTCGGACACTGGCAGGGGCGGCCACTGGTCGCATTGGTCATGCTGATCTCACCGGTCATATTTCCCCGCTTTCGAGTGCAACGAAGACGGCATTTGGGACGACTAGTAGACTCGCCTACTCTTTCTGACATTTCAGGGGACGATTCGCGTTTCATCCATACCGGCAAATTATTTGAATATATCTCCGACATCAAGCTCCATGTCTTCTGTCCATCACTGTAGTATGTTTTTGTCGTTCATGTGTACTTAAAGGTGTGACTTAGGTGTGTAAAACCCTGTACATGTATACTTCGGAAGAAGGCTGGCCTAGTTAGCAGGTAGCAAACTATTAGTTATGGGCGCTAAATGACCAGACCTGGTCAATGCGCCCTAAAACTCAAATAACTAACCAAGCGGTCATACTAGTCGCATGTGTAGTACTTCGGCGGTAGTTTATGGGCGCTGTGTAAGCACTGCAGTTGATGCGCCATAAAACCCTAATAACTAACTAACTAATTCGGCGGTAGTTTGCTGATGGCGCTGGTCACAGTGGTCACATTGGTCACACGTCGCTGGCGACCGGATCGACTGCTGATGACGAGCTGATCGGTTGGTCCAATCAGTGGTACTCACTCGTTTTACTGGGCAGGGCGTTTCGCCTGGTGTGCCGTGAGTCTGTTGACAGTGGTGGTGTGCCCGACTGTGTGACTGTAGGTCGAAGCCGGCAGGCGGAGTTGCCTTAATAAGAGCGAGCGGGACGCCGTGCAAGGTTAAAGGTTGTCGGCGCCGGGCAGCGTTCAACAGGGGCATTGTTAAAATAGCAACTGTGCTGATGCAGTGGTGCACCCGGTCGGTCGCCTCTTGTCCTCGCGCCACTAGCGTCCCCAATGGCGCATTGGCGCACTGCCCTGACGATATTCCGTGTATTTATGGCGCACTGCACTTGTGTTATTCGGTGCATTTATGACGCACCTGCGCACTGCACTGGCATTATTTGTTGTAGGGTATAGTGCGGTTACTTCAGCATACATGTATTTTGAGCATACCCATTGTCTTACTTCCTATGGTGTCGGAACTTAAAACCCAGTTGCCGACACTTCGAAGAGTTTCCGTGTTTGGTTGGACGTCGTGTCAGGCTAGGTAGGGATAGCTACTGAGCCCTGAACAAAAATGTGTTTTTAAGTTGGTGCAGCAATTTTTCCTTCCTTTGGAAATCTTTTAATTTTTCATAATTGGTAACAGGTAGTCTTCTGATCGTAGTACACAATTGCAGGCATGTGTTTTCTCTTGATATCCACCAAAACTACTTTGTGGGGGGATGGTCAATAGATTGACAGCCATACTTTATCTGAAGTGAGGTTGGCATGGGGCTGGTTGAGCAATTGCGACCGGGGGAGATGAGCCGTGGATGAGCCTATTATCAATGCGTTGCGCGCCGCTGGTGTTTTTCTCGTGAAATGTGACATAAATTGGCACACAATTGCCGTTTGGCCTATCGCCGTTGGGCACATTGTTCTGCGATGAGTTGCAATGTGACAATACGAGACAAAGACAGTGAAATAGCTTCCATATATATTGCGTGGTATTTTCTGATTATGTTTTCCCGTCAGAACACGTGAAATGACAAAAGGTGACCACAAAAAGCCTACAGCACTAAAAGTAACACTCCCCAGTAGTCAAATGCTGTGAAGTAAAGTAAAGTAAACAAATGCTGTGACATGTCACAGAATTTGTTTACATAAATAAGGTTTCTGATCAACTTGCCCCACCACTAGGATCAACGTTCCCCACGCCCGGGGTAAGTTGAAGCAAGGGTGATAAGTCAGAACAATTCAAAATATTACTGATTTGTAATTGGTTGAGATAAATATTTATGCGACTCATGTGTGCCCAAAAGATCAGTCTTTCAGAATGTGTGCACACATACTCAATCTGTCTCATCGCATGTGCTCAAGGCCCTCGCACGTAAAAATTGGCCCCACATACATCAACTCCTATTTATGGTGGATTGCACCGACATTATTCGGGTTAAGTATGGCACACTGACGTACTGCACTGGAATTATTCATTGTATCTATGGCACACCGTCGCACTGGACTGACATTACTCACTGGACACTCACTGTGTAAGTATAACGCACTGGCGCACTGGACTGACATTACTCACTGGACACTCACTGTGTAATTATAACGCACTGGCGCACTGCACTGGCATTGCTCGGGTGTATTTATGGCACGCCGTCGCACTGGACTGACCTTACTCGGTGTAAGTATAACGCACTGGCGCACTGGACTGGCATTACTCACTGGACACTCACTGTGTAATTATAACGCACTGGCGCACTGCACTGGCATTGCTCGGGTGTATTTATGGCACGCCGTCGCACTGGACTGACCTTACTCGGTGTAAGTATAACGCACTGGCGCACTGCACTGGCATTGCTCGGGTGTATTTATGGCACGCCGTCGCACTGGACTGACCTTACTCGGTGTAAGTATAACGCACTGGCGCACTGCACTGGCATTGCTCGGGCGTATTTATGATTGCACGCACCCGAGTGAGTAGTGTCCGGGCGGTGGCTCCGTCGGACAAATGGCTGTCGGGGCTGACTGTGACCCAGACGGATGGCCGCGGCAGAGGCCACGGCCCGCGTGCCGCCGCCCGTCGTGCCATTGTGTGTCCCCCCCCCCAGCCCCCCGCCCCCGCCCGGTCACCGCGGCTGGGTGTGTCCGCCGCTCGGACATCTGGACAGACTGAACTCGGAACCGTGATTAGTGACATGTCGGGTCTGCTTAGTTAGCTATTGGGGTTTTAGGGCGCGTCAACTGCAGCGGTTATACAGCACCAATGTATCAGGTCTGCTGACGGTCAGTAGAGGGGCCGGTGACCGGTGACACATCAGCTCCGCTGACGGTCAGTGAGAGGGGCCGGTTACTGGTGACCGGTGACATGTCAGCTCTACTGACGGTCAGTGGAGGGGCCAGTGACTGGTGACGGTCAGTGGGAGGAACTGGTGACCGGTGGCGTGCCAGGTCCGCTGACAGTCAGTGAGGGGGGCCGGTTACTGGTGACATGTCAGCTCTGCCGACGGTCAGTGGAGGGGCCAGTGACTGGTGACGGTCAGTGGAAGGAACTGGTGACCGGTGGCGTGTCAGCTCCGCTGACGGTCAGTGGAGGGGCAGGTGACCGGTGACCGGTGACGTGTCAGCTCCGCTGACGGTCAGTGGGATGGGGCGAGGGGCCGGTGACTGGTGACGGTCAGTGGGAGGAACTGGTGACCGGTGACGTGTCAGGTCCGCTGACGGTCAGTGGGACCGGTGACGTGTCAGCTCTACTGACGGTCAGTGGGACCGGTGGCGTGTCAGCTCTACTGATGGTCAGTGGGACCGGTGACGTGTCAGCTCTACTGACGGTCAGTGGGACCGGTGACGTGTCAGCTCTACTGACGGTCAGTGGGACCGGTGACGTGTCAGCTCTACTGACGGTCAGTGGGACCGGTGACGTGTCAGCTCTACTGACGGTCAGTGGGACCGGTGGCGTGTGTGTCAGCCTCTGCCGACGGTCAGTGGGACCGGTGACGGCTACTGACGGTCAGTGGGACCGGTGACGTGTCAGCTCACTGACGGTCAGTGGGACCGGTGACGTGTCAGCTCTACTGAGATGACGGTCAGTGGGACCGGTGACGTGTCAGCTCTACTGACGGTCAGTGGGACCGGTGGTGCGGTCAGGATGCGTGTCAGCTCTACTGACGGTCAGTGGGACCGGTGGCGTGTCAGCTCTACTGACGGTCAGTGGGAGGAACTGGTGACCGGTGACGTGTCAGCTCTACTGACGGTCAGTGGGACCGGTGGCGTGTCAGCTCTACTGACGGTCAGTGGGACCGGTGGCGTGTCAGCTCTACTGACGGTCAGTGGGACCGGTGGCGTGTCAGCTCTACTGACGGTCAGTGGGACCGGTGACGTGTCAGCTCTACTGACGGTCAGTGGGACCGGTGGCGTGTCAGCTCTACTGACGGTCAGTGGGACCGGTGACGTGTCAGCTCTACTGACGGTCAGTGGGACCGGTGGCGTGTCAGCTCTGCCGACGGTCAGTGGGACCGGTGACGTGTCAGCTCTACTGACGGTCAGTGGGACCGGTGACGTGTCAGCTCTACTGACGGTCAGTGGGACCGGTGACGTGTCAGCTCTACTGACGGTCAGTGGGGACCGGTGACGTGTCAGCTCTACTGACGGTCAGTGGGACCGGTGACGTGTCAGCTCTACTGACGGTCAGTGGGACCGGTGACGTGTCAGCTCTACTGACGGTCAGTGGGAGGAACTGGTGACCGGTGACGTGTCAGCTGACCGGTGAGGCGTGTCAGCTCTACTGACGGTCAGTGGGACCGGTGACGTGTCAGCTCTACTGACGGTCAGTGGGACCGGTGGCGTGTCAGCTCTACTGACGGTCAGTGGGACCGGTGGCGTGTCAGCTCTACTGACGGTCAGTGGGACCGGTGACGTGTCAGCTCTACTGACGGTCAGTGGGACCGGTGGCGTGTTAGCTCTACTGACGGTCAGTGGGACCGGTGGCGTGTTAGCTCTACTGACGGTCAGTGGGACCGGTGACGTGTCAGCTCTACTGACGGTCAGTGAGACCGGTGGCGTGTCAGCTCTACTGACGGTCAGTGGGACCGGTGGCGTGTCAGCTCCGCTGACGGTCAGTGAGAAGGTTCGGTGACCGGTGGCGTGTCAGCTCTACTGACGGTCAGTGGGACCGGTGGCGTGTCAGCTCTACTGACGGTCAGTGGGACCGGTGGCGTGTCAGCTCTACTGACGGTCAGTGGGACCGGTGGCGTGTCAGCTCTACTGACGGTCAGTGGGACCGGTGGCGTGTCAGCTCTACTGACGGTCAGTGGGACCGGTGGCGTGTCAGCTCTACTGACGGTCAGTGGGACCGGTGGCGTGTTAGCTCTACTGACGGTCAGTGGGAGGAACTGGTGACCGGTGACGTGTCAGCTCCGCTGACGGTCAGTGGGACCGGTGACGTGTCAGCTCTACTGACGGTCAGTGGGACCGGTGGCGTGTCAGCTCTACTGACGGTCAGTGGGACCGGTGGCGTGTCAGCTCTACTGACGGTCAGTGGGACCGGTGACGTGTCAGCTCTACTGACGGTCAGTGGGACCGGTGACGTGTCAGCTCTACTGACGGTCAGTGGGACCGGTGACGTGTCAGCTCTACTGACGGTCAGTGGGACCGGTGACGTGTCAGCTCTACTGACGGTCAGTGGGACCGGTGACGTGTCAGCTCTACTGACGGTCAGTGGGACCGGTGACGTGTCAGCTCTACTGACGGTCAGTGGGACCGGTGGCGTGTCAGCTCTACTGACGGTCAGTGGGACCGGTGACGTGTCAGCTCTACTGACGGTCAGTGGGACCGGTGACGTGTCAGCTCTACTGACGGTCAGTGGAAGGAACTGGTGACTGGTGACGTGTCAGCTCTACTGACGGTCACTGGGAGGAACTGGTGACCGGTGACGTGTCAGCTCTGCTGACGGTCAGTGGAAGGAACTGGTGACCGGTGACGTGTCAGCTCTACTGACGGTCAGTGGGAGGAACTGGTGACCGGTAGCGTGTCAGCTCTACTGACGGTCAGTGGGAGGAACTGGTGACCGGTGACGTGTCAGCTCTGCTGACGGTCAGTGGAAGGAACTGGTGACCGGTGGCGTGTCAGCTCTACTGATGGTCAGTGGAAGGAACTGGTGACCGGTGGCGTGTCAGCTCTACTGACGGTCAGTGGGACCGGTGACGTGTCAGCTCTACTGACGGTCAGTGGGACCGGTGGCGTGTCAGCTCTACTGACGGTCAGTGGGACCGGTGGCGTGTCAGCTCTACTGACGGTCAGTGGGACCGGTGACGTGTCAGCTCTACTGACGGTCAGTGGGACCGGTGACGTGTTAGCTCTACTGACGGTCAGTGGGACCGGTGACGTGTCAGCTCTACTGACGGTCAGTGAGAGGGACCGGTGACGTGTAAAGTCTGCCGGTCGCCGTTAGCGGGCCGGTGACCGGTTGTGTGCCGCCCGGTCGGCTGTCGGTCAGGACGTGTATGTCCCGGATGCCCGGCTCCGGCGACCCGATCATTAGCGGTGGCGATGTCCGGGCCAGCCGTGTGGCGGCGCGCCTTTTTACAGGCGCGCCTTTTTACAACCGCAGGATTAGCCATTCGTTTACATGTCCGGCGGTTTTGTTGTCGACCGGCGTGCGCCGGCTGAACATGAGCACTACTGGGGTTCTGGTCTCGTCACCTGTTCGGTTGACCGTTGGAACTGGCCACCGGCGCTGTTCGGCTGCACGCGTTCCGTGTCAGGCCGACACCGAACGCCGTCCGGAAAGCAATGCAGCCCACTCTGCCGATGTTTGTTTTTGCTCTGTTGAAATGGCTCGTCCAGCTGTGCACAAATTGCGAGCATGTTCGCTTCAACGGCGTGGGACTTTCTGAGGCACTGCGGAAGCTCGCTCAATGCGTGCACTTCCGAGGTAAGCGGAAGCTCGCTCAACGCGTGCACTTCTGAGGTACGCGGAAGTTCGCTCAACGCGTGCACTTCTGAGGTACGTGGAAGCTCGCTCAACGGGTGTTGCATGACCTCCGTGGTCGATGCGCCCCTAAACGCCAATAACTAACTTAGTTCGCTCATCGCGTGTGCTTCTGAGGTACGCGGAAGTTCGCCCAGCACATGCACTTCCTGGCACAGTTCACGGCACCTACGAATAGGTTTTGTTTTGGATGTTCTTTTCAACAAAATTCAGGAAGCTATAGGAAACTAGCTAACAGGAGCTAACTTTGTCGTCTTTCCGCACTGTTCTCGGTTATGAACCTGCCTTGTATTGAGCGTCCTTGTCCGTTTTCTCGGCCACGCATGTGCCCTGTGCCCTTATGCCTTGTGTCCGGGTAAGTATTATCGGCTATGATGTCTCCTTGTCCCCTTTATCGGTTATGAGTTTGTTTGGTTTTGGGTGTTCCTGTCGGTTCCCTCGGTTGCAAATCGGTCTTCGTCAACTCGAAGATGATCGTTTCCAGAGCGTCGTTTTGACCGCTTTCTTTGATCCGAATGGCACGTGCTCTCATGGAACATTTATTTGCGACTGCATCGATGGTATGGTGATGTTGTGACAAATGGCATAATACTTGCGAGCTCACCTTCCACTCGCACCCTGAAAGACCGTCGATTACGCGCGCGCGAAAAAGAAGACATCCACATCAACAACTGGCGCGAGTGTACACGCGCGCACACAGCGACCGCACTCATGCTCATTCGAGTCTCACCTCAGTGTCCTATCAGATCATTCAAGAACACGATAAATACACGCGTGTGGAATCAGAGTAATGTACCCGCTACATAACGTGACTCTTGGGCTACAGCACCCATGTTTCCAAGGAGAGGAGTGGGAATGTGCGGACAGTCCGGGCCAGAATTTCAACCTGGTATCGCTCTTGGTTAGCCGGGAGGGGAAGGAGTCTAGTCGAAGAGAGCGTTAGCCCGATCGCGCGCCGCCTGCTGCTTGGTGACGACGGCCACCTCCAGGTCTTCGTTCTCCTCGAAGGGCGTGTCGTCGCTGTAGAGCTGGATACAGATGGGCTGACGGTGGCACGAGCCAATGCCGTAGCACGCCTTCTTCTGCAGCACGCACACCTTGCCGTGCGGACAGCTCTGGCAGTAGGGCACCCGCTTGGAGACGCACAGAGGCGACAGAGGACACGGCTTGCCGGGCCGACACAGGCCGCGGGTAGCCGCACAGCGAGTGTCGTCCCCGCACCGGAAGCGCACCGTCTTGCAGGGGTGCACGATGGCCTTGCCCGGCTTCTGGCAGGTGTGTCCGCAGCCGGTGTTGCAGCACTTGAGCTCGTCGTCGCAGTCGTAGTCGCTGCTGCAGTCCTCCACGCAGCGGCCCTTGTAGCCCTTGACGAGGCGCGGGCAAAAGCCGGGCTTGGTGGGCGGACACTCCTCTTGGGCACACAGCAGGAAGCCCTGGATGCACGTGCAGCTGTTGCACTGGATGTCGATCACCTCGCCGTCCTGTTCGCACGGAATCTGTTTGCACTTGGGGTTGCCGTTGGCGTCCTCCTCGCACTTATATCCCACCTTGCACTTGGTCTCGGCGCAGCCGGGCTTGCGCGGCTTGAGGCACTTGAGCGCGCAGCCGTTGTTGCAGCACTTGGCGGCGCCGTCACACTGTGCGTCGTAGCGACACATGTCCTCGCATCCTCCCAGCGGCCGGCTGTCGTTCATGTAGTGCGGACACAGGCCCGCCTTGGGCGCCGTGGCCACGCACTCGGCGTCGCGGTCGGCGTACGTGACGCAGGCGGTGCCCTCTCCGCAGCTGATGTCGGCGCACGTCTTGCGGAAGTCGGGCTGCACGCAGACGCTGGCGCAGCCGTTGCTGCAGCAGCGGTAGCTGCCCGGGCACTCGGAGTCGTAGGTGCACTCGTCCTTGCAGAGACCCCGCTGCGGCCCGGGCGGCGGCACTGGGCAGCGGCCCGGCTTCCGCACAACGGTGTTGCGCTGGCTGCCGCAGAACGTGTTGCAGAAGCCCGGCTCGCTGGCCTTGTTGATGTAGTGCGCGTCCTCGAAGAAGATGACCGTCTTCTGCTGCGTGGCGGCAGGCTGCGGCTGCGGCTGCGGCTGCGGCTGCGGCTGCGGCAGCGGCAGCGGCTGTGGCTGCGGCTGCGGCTGCGGCTGCGGCTGCGGCTGCGGCTGCGGCTGCGGCTGCCGCTGCGGCCGCGGCTGCGGCTGCGGCAGCGGCTGCGGCAGCGACGGTGGAAGCGACAGCCGGAGGCCAGCGGCGGGGTCACGTGGTGGCGGGCCCCCGGGCGGCGGCATGTACGCCCGCGGCGGCGGCAGGTAGCCGCCGTACAGCTGGCCCTGCGCGCCGATCGCTGCGAACATGCAGGCCAGCGCGGCGATCATGCCTGCCATCTGTCGGACGGCCGGGGAGGTGGCGGGAGGCGGGAGGTGGGAGGCGGCCGGCTGACCTGAGCGGGCCGGGTGGGATCACTGGGCTCCGGCCGCCGCCTTCGCTGCTTATATTGAGCGCCGGCTTGGCTCGCGTCGCAACCGGCCACCGACGTCACACCACGTGACCGGCACCACGTGACTGCTGAATCATGCGCCGGCGCTTGCGGTGCAGTGCGGAGATGCCACCTGGGGCGCGCCCGGCCGACCGGGGCGCCCCCCGGACCAGGTCACCGCCGACGGCGCTGGCTGGTGCGGCCCTGCTCTACTTTCGCCGAGCGGAAATTTTGGGCATTGTCCAAAGAACGGGCGGCGGCAATCTGTCTTGACGGCGGGCGACGGTGGACAAGAGGCGCTCTGGTCCACTTGGCAAGCATGCAGGGTCACAGGGGCGGCGCCAGTCCGGAGGTGTCGCAGCCACGTGGGTGTTTGGCACCGAGCCGGTGCCGTGCAGTCGGCGTCAGGCGAAGCGGCGAGGCCCCAAGTCTGAAATGTGTGGTGAAGATTGCCATGAGAGCGGGTGAATATTTAGGTTTTTACACCGGTGCAATAGTGATAGTTTTATCACACGCCAATATCAGTTCGGTTTGGTAACATGGTGAATTTATTAACTTGAAATTACCGATGAAAACTGGAAATCAGTGCCCTATCCAAATATCAAAAATATTTGTTTGAATTACATTGTGGATTAAAATTCAATTCAGGAAACCTACGTTTAACTATTTTGTGGTTCGAAATTCGGCTCGGGCAATTTTATTTATCGTTCATCATTTGATCATTTCAACCAATCAGCCTCTCCGGGAATTGAAATCATCAACTTCATTCTAGAGGCGTATGCCATACAGGATAGAACTAACATAAATTCCATTCAGTGTTCGTCCTGTGAGCGGTTGGTGGGCAATGCATGGATACGCGATTATTATTCAGGTGCATCCAAATTATAGTATACCTACAGTTAGACCTACTTTTTACATCTTTGTCAGTGAACAATGCAGCATTTTGATGAGCACGTGACGCTCCACCAAGCATGGCTTTGTCCGTACTACACGGACACAGCGGCGGTGCTAATTGGATGGTGTCGCGGCTAAGTGGGTGTTCGGCGCCGGCGCTTCTTTACGACAGAGGTGGCCGGCTGGTTCACGGAACGCCATGCGGCCCGGCTCGTGCCGACGTCGTGGAACAGTCGTGCCGGCGAACATGGCCCGTACATTCGTGTTTATAGTTGGCAGCGCCGGCGGCATCGATCACCGAAATCCCTGCTACCAGAAGGCGACTACAGCGGGCCGTACTCGGAACTGTATACAGAGCCTGCTCTGCCGGGCTGCACATGCGCATATGCATAAATACCGGCGAGTGCCGGTACTGCGAACCACCCACTGGCAGCGCGTCGTCATGCCGGCGAAGATAGCCATGTACGCCCGGCGGTCATTTGTCGCGCGAGTCGTATCCGGGTGCACGGCTGATGTCCGTCGACGTCGACACAGAGTCTGTCGAAGTGCTCTGCGCACCCCTGGTCTAAATTTGCCGACTGATGGTCCGTGCGTACTGCTGTCGGGGACTGGCTGCAGTTGATGATCCTCGCACGCTTCTGTCTGATACTCGTGCAGAGTTCGCACATTGGTGAGTGTTTTGCAGGACAGCTAATTACACTTTTTCCATATCATATCTACTGCTTTACTTCTTTCGCTTAGGTCGGCCCGTTCGGCCCAGTCAGGAGGGAAGGATCGCAGCAAAACAGCATTAAGCAAATTCTAGAGCATTACGACGACAGAAATTGCTATCTTACGTTCGGCAGGACACAATGTGAATGTAAAACGTGCTCGGTTTCCTCATCTGTAGTCCATCACCGATTCAAAGTAACCGCTCGATCAAATGGCCCCTCGAGTATTTGAGAACAAGGAATCAATGGCCGATGGATGTCTGATAAGAAGAGTTCGGTGAAGTAGCGGTAAACCGACTGTCTAAAGGTGTGGAGGCGAAATAACCGGGCGGTCACGGACTGGATGTGAAGTATTGGTGAAATGTTTACATGCAGAACGTTGCACTATTAGGTGATATGTCGTATGTGAACTCACATAGTCGAATTGTCGGCTTGCGAATTGTTTGACCGAAGGGTCTGCTCGAAGCCGGATGCTGCCGGCGAGCTTGACACCACGGGTGGTGGTGGGTCAGTCTCGTGACACGGCGAGCCTGACACCACGGGTGGTGATGGGTCAGTCTCGTGACACGGCGAGCCTGACACCACGGGTGGTGATGGGTCAGTCTCGTGACACGGCGAGCCTGACACCACGGGTGGTGATGGGTCAGTCTCGTGACACGGCGAGCCTGACACCACGGGTGGCGATGTGTCAATCTCGTGACACGACGAGCCTGACACCACGGGTGGTGGTGGGTCAGCGTCAGTTTCTTGACACGACGAGCACCCGCCGGCCTCTGCCTTCTCGAGAGGAGGAGCCGGTCAGGGAAGCGTGTCCTCGGGGCCAGACCTTAACCCAGTGGCGACACAACCGTAGCAGGTTTATTAGCCGACTGTGCGCCACCGAGGAGGCCGGCCAAGTCACTTCTCTTGACACGCGCTCGGACAAGCGCGGGTCAAATCCCTCCCCCTCAGAAGTTCTCCGAAGGCGACAAAAAAACGGCTTGGCATCGCGCTACGATTTTGAATAGGTACCGGAAATGTATTAGCGGGTTTTTGGTCGTAGTTTCATCTTGACGTTCCCAAACGTCCTTGAGCTAGATGATATCACATTCAGATCATCGTTTCTGGGTGGTCTTTCGATGTGCTACAAATTCTAAACTCCGATTCATAGGTATCTACCCAGTTGGGGATCCGATGGCCACTAGTGCGTCCTTTGGGCATCTTCATGTCAGAGCACATGTATTTCACCAACATTTGACCTTTCCAAGGTTACACTCAATTCACCTGATGTGACTTTGAGTCACCATTTGGGGTACTTGGATTACTATGTGGTATGTTTCGGGTGCTGAATAATTTGAATTAAACGTCCATGCTAATTCTAGTGTGCAACGGTTTCTAAAATTTCGGTCATTTATAGTATGCCGAAAATCACGATACTTGACTGATCTTACCCGAGATAGGTGCATCAAAATCCGTCGTGGTGGGCCGCAGTCGATTCAGAAGGCTCTGCCACATATCTGGGAGTTAGGAGCTCCTGGAATCACAACTGTCCCAACTCGCCGAAAATGGATCCTTAAGCTCAGCTGGAACGTCACCAGCTGACGAAAACTATGCATGCATAATGCGTTTGAAAGAACTCGTCCATCACAAAGCGCTCGTTCTCCTGTCCCCTCTACTGTGTCTTGGACGTCGGGTCAGAGAAATGGCAGGGATGATCGAATTTGTCCTCATCCCCCAGATCGCACCACCACTACCCCCATCCCAGCCCACCCCACCCCACCCCACCCACTCACCCGACCGTATGGCGTTCGGCCACCCAACCAAGTGCATGTCAAGGTCAGGGATCTAGGGCAGGTCACGGTCAGTGTTGACGTCATGATGCAGATTTTGGATGGAGATGCACTGAACCGTGTCACATGGGCACACCATACAAGGCGTAGTCCGAGGTAGAGTGTTAACGTACAAGCACATACGGAAAAGGCAAGAGCACACAACAATAAACTCAGGTCATGTCACAAGGTGAAACGAACGCTTTGAGTGAAGGAAAATGCTTTCGAAAAATACCTTTAGTTGTTGTTTTTTATTTTGGTTTATTTTAGTCATTATTTAAACAGACACATATCTGCTGACACAATTGGCCTTTCACGGTGTTCCAAGGACGTCATATTGCGGTGCCAGGTCAGGACATTAAGCCATAATCGTAAACGTTCTGGTAGCACGTATTTCGCAGGTGCTCTGGAGATTAAAAATGGGCACTCAGACAGTGAAAGCAGCTAAATCGTGGTTCACGGGCAATTCTGTACGCCGATTTCGTTTTTCTCATAACATGGCATGAATTGTTATGGAATAGTCGTGTATATTAAATTTTTTTTTCAATAATAATTTCAGAAACGATTACAAATATATCGTTTCGTTATTCACAGGAGGGAACACAGGGCGTCTCACTCACTACTTTATTCTGAGCACATTCTCTTTCTAAAATAGACTGCTTCGCCAGCTTAGCATATATATCCTGGGACTTGAGCTTATCGGTAGCCTTGAGCCCTGTAGCGCTTATCGGTACCTGTCATTGTCTCCTTCTTTGTTTGAGTTTGCATATCATCCATATTGGAGCGAGAATCGCTTTTGTTTCTGGCGACAATGTGGCATATGCCGGCCACCGGTCCGGCCACGTCCATTGTATGCCGTGCATCCATCGAAAGTCGCCCGCATCCGCAATCCTGGCCCGGTCGGGCTCCGACGCAATGTCTGCTCTCGGATTAACTTGCACCGCGCAGTTCGCATGCCACACGGTGGCCATGCCCGGTCCACACACCGGCCGTGGCCGACGTGCGAGGTACGTGACGTGGCAGTTATGTGACGTGGCAGTTATGCGACGTGGTAGTTATGTGACGTAATTATGCGACGTGACAATTATGCGACTTGGTAGTTATGTGACGTGGCAGTTATGTGACGTGGCAGTTATGTGACGTAATTATGCGGCGTGACAATTATGCGACTTGGTAGTTAAGTGACGTGGCAGTTATGTGACGTGGCAGTTATGCAGCGTGGCAGTTATGTGACGTGGTTGCTGTGTGAAGTAGCAGTTATGCGACTTGGAAGCTAAGCGACGTCGGTGACCCGACTGAGATACGTATATACATATATATATATATATATATATATATATATATATATATATATATATATATATATATATATATATATGTGTGTGTGTGTGTGTGTATATATTCTTATCAATGACCGCGCTGGACCGAATATTGAAGGGCCTCGACTCTCCAGGGACAGCTATTTCCACCTCTGGGTACGCTTGATGGCAGTCCAGCAGCGAAACCTTGCCCGACATGTCAGCTGGAGGCCGTGTCTCCAGTGTGTGGCCGTGACCCCCTCCCCAGGCAGTAGCTATTTCACATTGCCTTAGCAGTGCTGGTGGGGGATGGGGTGCGTGGACCCCGGTCATAGCCGGTCAGTCAGTCGGGTAGTCCCAGACTATAATCGCGACGCGAGAAGAGCTCGGCAACTTCTAGTAGGGGACAGGGAATTGTGACCCTGAAGCCCTCCAGCGAAAATTAAACCGACGCCATTTGGAAGTAACCCGAAGGCCGGGGAAATTGTGAAACGTCTGTGCAGATCTTGTAGATCTGGCCCCTCCACCGCGTGCAGGTGAAGTTCTCGTTGGGAGGGTGTCAACCAAGTCACAGTCGTTCCCACCTCAATCGGTGGGCATCCTCCATTGCTTCATCATTGCGGCGAGGGAAGGTCGAAGTCTGGTTGGCTCGGACAGTGACAGTGAAGCCGATAATCCCCCCTCCACGAAAAGCATCCTTGGATGAAGCCCAAGGCTGTGGAGGGCTCATGTCCGTGGTGTGGCGGTGGGGGGGTGACCGTCTGCGGGACGTACAGACGCGGACGGCTGTGGAGGGCCCATGTGCCGGGTGTGTGGCAGCACTGCCCGTGTGGCGGTGACCATCTGCGGGACGTACAGACGCAGACGGCTGTGGAGGGCTCATGTCCCGGGTGTGGCAGCGCTGCCCGTGTGGCGGTGACCGTCTGCGGGACGTACAGACGCAGACGGCTGTGGGGGGCCCATGTTCCGAGTGTGGCAGCACTGCCCGTGTGGCGGTGACCAGCTGCGTGACGAACGGGCACACTGGGCCCGGCCGCTGTCCGCCGGCGTGTTTACATCTCGCACGGATGCCAGCACACGCCGGCATGCTGTGTTTACAGGGCGAGCCCGCCTCTGCTGGGTTTTTGCCCGCTGTCTGGTCTGCAGCCGCTGGCTTGTATGCGCGTGGCGTTTGACCGTGACTGTGACGCCGCCCTGGCCGGGGCGCCTGATCGCCGTCACGTTCCGCATCAGCTGGTCTGGGCCATTGGCTGCCTTCATCGCGTGTCGGTTTGGATGTCTGGCATGGCCTGGCTGCAGCAGTTCATCTTGATGGAAGTTCGGCATCATGCTATCAACGTTGATTGGTGGTTTAGTTGGACATGTACTACGCAAACAGCAAGCAAAGGAATGTGCGCTAAATGATCAAACCTGGTCGATGCGGCCTAAAACTCAAATAACCAGCCTGCCAATCAACCGACAGAGGACGTCCAACGACGTCCGTTACATAATCATCGCAGGGGGATATTCGCTTGTACTGGTTTTGATATTTAGACTAGAAAATGATTTCATAGCATTGTTGCATGCTTGAAGCCGGATACTGTCGACAATTACGACGCGGTAATGAACACTGTCCACGTGTCTTGCGAGGCTGACATTGTCGATATAACTGGTATGGCACTGCACGGTCCACCCCGACCGCAGCCGGATCCGGCGCTGGTGTTGGCCGGCTGTTGGGTGCCGGACCGGACCGGACCGGACCGGACCGGACCGGATTGGACCGGACTGGATTGGACCTGACTGGACTGGACTGGACTGGACTGGACTGGACTGGACTGGACTGGACTGGACCGGGCCGGGCCGGGCCGGGCCGGACCGCGACCGGACCGGACCGGACCGGACCGGACCGGACCGGACCGGACCGGACCGGACCGGACCGGACCGGACCGGACCGGACCGGACCGGACTGGACCAGACTGGACCAGACTGGACCATACTGGACCAGACTAGACCTGACCGGACTGGTCGGGACCCACCACTACCCTCTCAACCACTCGGAAACACCATTCAGTCACTCGGCCACACAGCTCAGCCATTTGGACTCGCCACTCAGACCGGGCGGACACCAGCCAGCGGCCGGGCTAGGCATGCCCTCCCTGTGTTGCCCGTGTCGGATGCGGCGGTTATGTCGCCTGTGGCGCCTGTGTTTGCTGTGCCGCATGTGTCGCCTATGTCGACTGTGGCGGCTGTGTCGCCTGTGTTTGCTGTGTCGCCTATGTTGACTGTGGCGGCTGTGTCGCCTGTGTTTGCTGTGTCGCCTATGTTGACTGTGGCGGCTGTGTCGCATGTGTCGCCTATGTCGACTGGCGGTTGTGTCGCATGTGTTTACTGTGTCTCATGTGTCGCCTATGTCGACTGTGACGGCTGTGTCGGCTGTGTGCCCGCTGTGGTGTGCTGTGGGCAAATAGCTCGTCTGTTGCCGGGTACTTGTGGCTAGTTGTGTTGGCAGATCGATGTCTGGTGACGGCACAGTCGAGACAGGTCACGCGAGTTTCCCCGGTCATACTGGTCACCCTGGCCACGTGGTCACCTCGGTCAGGCTGGTCGGCCGGCCAACATTGTCACACTGTGCTCTGGTCAGGCTACTGACCGGCCTGAACTTGTATTGTAAAATGTATGGAATGTTTGTGGTCACACGGCGATAATTAATTCAACCTCTTGATCACGGATGTCGCGTTGCGGCAACGTCTGTGTGGTGCGGAGAGCCATATTGTCATCGTTGGTCATCATTGTGGAAATGCCTGTATCGTGCGGAGTGTCATATTGTCATCGTTGGTCATCATTGTGGAAATGCCTGTATTGTGCAGTGTCATATTGTCAGCGTTGGTCATCATTGTGGAAATGCCTGTATTGTGCGGAGTGTCATATTGTCAGCGTTGGTCATCATTGTGGAAATGCCTGTATTGTGCGGAGTGTCATATTGTCAGCGTTGGTCATCATTGTGGAAATGCCTGTATTGTGCGGAGTGTCATATTGTCAGCGTTGGTCATCATTGTGGAAATGCCTGTATTGTGCGGAGTGTCATATTGTCAGCGGTGGTCATCATTGTGGACTTCATTTGGAGTTAATTATCGCCGTGCGAAGATTCGCATACGTTTTGTGATTAGAATCCTAGGATGGATGGATTCGGATTCGAGATTCGAATAGGTTCGAATCTCGACACCGAAATCGCAAAGTTTTTAGCGTCGTGTACTTCCCGCTTTGAACCATTGGGTTCTGGCTGCCCGTTTCCACCGCCTCTGGCAGCTGTGCATTCGCAACTCGGCAAACATGCTGGAGGGGGTGTTGGCGCCCGTCCGTGTAGGTGTTGAAGTTTTTGTTTCTGATGAAGCATGGAGAAAGTATGTGACAACAACCCCGATAGGCACAGTTTTCTAAACTTCGGATCACATATGACGTCACAGATCAAGGTCAAGCCTCATAATTTTTAAGATTTCAACTTCGCTTAGTTGCAATTGCAAAGGCCACTTGAAAATTCAGCCTCTGGTACTCATTGATGTTACGGAGAAGCTCACTTGGTAATGATTGTGGGTTCGAGTCTCACCTGCCGCCACTCTTCGCCCGCGACCAATCGGCGTGAGAGATTGGCGACGCTACATGACTTAACGGTCGATGCGTCGTAAACCAATAACCAACCACCTGGTAATGCTGCGTGGGCGTTCTCTGATGTTAGGGAGGCAATCACGTGGTGATGCCGGGTAGGTACTCGCTGGTAATGGAGACACTCACTTGCAACTGATGCTTCGTTGTAGTCTATTCTCTTATTCGCAAGCAGCTTCTCATTGCATGATCTTGGCACGACTATTTTCATCATTCGTGGGTAGTGTCTCATTAGTTGTCGTTCCAAATATAACGCGTTGTAAATCGGTGCCGACGGCTTAGCTGTACACCCAAACTGCCTTCTGGATGGCTCCTGTCCCAAGTACAAATTGCATGTGGTGAATCAACGTCCACAGCCTTAGCAACGCCGTTTTAACGTGGTAGTCTATTATGCGCACGACACCTCGACAGTCGATCGGATTTTATGCGAAACGGAAAGCAAGCTCTAGTCGATTCGGCTCATAACTAATCAGAGAAGATGTGAAGTGCATCCGGGCCTGCTGGCCAGCATGTTTACGAACTCGGTGTCATATTCTGCACACATTGTTTCTTCACACATGGATCGTTTCACTCACTGCCTGCACGGAGCACAATGCCACATTCCAAGTCGCATAAGAAGGCATGTTCCCTGTTCAAAGTGTCGAGCGTATGAATGTTTTCATTCGCGAACATCACGGAGACATTGTAGTGTAGTTTTCTGCCTCGCCAAGTCAGCGTGTCCTACACGTAAAGCCAGTCTGAGACGCGTCTCAGCTTCGGATGCAACTGCGCAGCCTGTCTCTTCGGTGTCGACCATGGCTCAGGGTTTGGCCGACTGTTATCGCCATGATCAAGACCGATGTCTTGCAGCCGAGAGAGAGGCCCCATGTGGCGATCATTCGATACTATCCGGCCCAGAGAGCCCCCATATGGCAATCACTGGATGCCTGGCAGCAGAGAGGGGCCACATGTGGCAGTCACTGGATGCCCAGCAGCCGAGAGAGGCCCCATGTGGCAACTACTGGATACCCAGCAGTTGGGAGAGGCCCCATGTAGCAAGTGCTCGATGCCCGGTAGCCGATAGGCCCCATGTGGCAGTCGATGCTCCAGCCGAGATAGGCCCCATGTGGCAATCTATGCTGCAGTTGGGAGTGGCCTCATGTGGCGGACGCTCGATCCCTTGACTTTGTTATGAGGAGTGCTTGCCGAATGTCCCACAATTCACAGCGTTGCACTTCGCACGCGCTCGTGACCACTCTGACCTGGTTGTAAGGTCGTGAAAACTCAGCGCAGCCATCAAACTCGTAACGACGTGTTTCCTATGCGCTACATCATTACGTGCTGCATTTCGATATTGCCCTGCGTCGGCTTCCATGTGGGCATTAAATAACCCATTGGTCAACGGAATGCCTATTTTAGTGTATTTTATTGCGACCTGCTGATGTGATCGGCGTCAGTGCCACGTCAGCTGAGTGATATGTGGCCATCGTCGGCTGTGTTCATCATCAACTGGCAGACTGCAAATGGCTGCTGATCGTGGCTCGTCGGGAGGGTGAACATTTCGTAATTGCGCGAAGCATGATTGGAAAAGAAGCGTGAGATTCGAAGGTTGAACGTTGGCATTTTGCGAATGTGCGTTTTTTCTTCAAAGTTTATCAATATTTAACGATATGATTTTGTCCGTGTTCCGATTGGCCGTATCGGCTGCTTAAGCTATGCATATGCATACCCATACACGGTTTGGTCCGCACCAACTCCTCAAGCCGTAGGCGACAGTTTTCGGTACAGTCCTCTGAATCCGTCACGGCATATGCACCAGTGGGAGGCGTCGTTTTTATTTTGTTCTTAGCTAGCCACTGTACGCTGCGTGTAGCATTCCGCTGTGCTTTACTGTGGCATATTTTATCATACAGAAGTGAGGAAGTGATCAGGAAGCTTTACTGTGCATACGTCAGGCCCATTTGGAATACTGCATCCAAGCTTGGTCTCCTAGCTATGAAAAAGATTGTTGGCTTTTAGAGAGAGAGTACAAAAGAGGGCTACAAAAATGGTTACCTTGGGTTGAGAGGGGATACCTTGGGGAAATGTTTGAATTTAACAGAAGTGATGCAATTAGAGGTCATAAATTCAAAATTAAAGTTAACCAGAGCAGAACAAGGTTAAGGCAAACTTTCTTCACCAACAGGGTAGTAGAACACTGGAACCAGCTGCCAGAAAACATCGTCAGTAGCAGCACATTGAACATCTTTAAAAACACCATAGACAATCATTATAAGAATAGAGGGCTTGCTTTTCAGTATTACAGGGAGGGCTGATTGACAGATTTTGGCTGGTTAGCAACTGGTTAGCAAGAATAGAGGGCAACTGGTTCAGTGTACAGAGTGCAACCAAGAAGGGCCCTTGTGGCTCATAGTTGCACTAATCTTTTATGTCTTTATGTGGCCACTGCATCTGGCATCAAACATTTTCTCGTCAGGCTACGGTAGTGGCCTCACGGTGCGACGCGATTGCGGGACGCGGCCCGCGGTGCCCCCTCCCTCCATATCACCACCAGGTGACCTGGCGTCGCCACCCATACCACCACCACCAGGTGACCTGGCGTCGCCACCCATACCACCACCACCAGGTGACCTGGCGCCGTCACCCATAACACCACCAGTTGACCTGGCGCCATCACCCATACCACCACCACCAGGTGACCTGGCGTCGCCACACACCACCTGGCGCCGTCCATGCCCCCCCCTCTGTCACCCATACCACCCCAGGTGACCTGGCGCCGTCACCCATACCACCACCCCCAGGTGACCTGGCGTCGCCACCCATACCACCACCACCAGGTGACCTGGCGTCGCCACCCATACCACCACCCCCAGGTGACCTGGCGTCTCCACCCATACCACCCCAGTTGACCTGGCGCCGTCACCCATGCCACCACCACCAGTTGACCTGGCGCGTCACCCATACCACCACCACCAGTTGACCTGGCGCCGTCACCCATACCACCACCACCAGTTGACCTGGCGCCGTCACCCATACCACCACCACCAGTTGACCTGGCGCCGTCACCCATACCACCCCCAGTTGACCTGGCGTCGCCACCCATACCACCACCACCAGGTGACCTGGCGTCGCCACCCATACCACCCCCAGTTGACCTGGCGCCGTCACCCATACCACCACCACCAGGTGACCTGGCGTCGCCACCCATATACCACCCCAGGTGACCTGGCGCCGTCACCCATACCACCACCCCCAGGTGACCTGGCGTCGCCACCCATACCACCACCACCAGGTGACCTGGCGTCGCCACCCATACCACCCCAGTTGACCTGGCGCCGTCACCCATACCACCACCACCAGGTGACCTGGCGTCGCCACCCATATACCACCCCAGGTGACATGGCGCCGTCACCCATACCACCACCACTAGGTGACCTGGCGTCGCCACCCATACAACCCCCAGGTGACCTGGCGCGGAAGGCGCAGACATTTGGTTTTGCAAAGAGGCGAAATGCTGCAATGAAAACGCGTGATTGTAGAAATGACAAATGGGTGATATGACAAGTGGGTGAAGAATGCTTAAAATGCTGTTGCAGGGTTTCCCTGAAGTCTCCAAAGCTTGACGGATGGGTGGTCACAGAGACCCTTCTCGGAAGAAGGGCGATTGCAAAATGTCGCAAAAGATTCCCACAGACCTCTCCGTGGTTGCCATTGATCACGAAAATTCACTTTGAATTTAACGGGACGTTCCCCATCCTTGCAATCCACGGAACCGTGTACCATGCAGTTTTCTCTCGCGTGGTTCAGGTTTTGAGATATTTGCTTTTTAGCATATGTTTTGCAACAAAATTATGTAAATTAACTCATGTTCATCCTTTTCTTTGCATCTCTGTATTATGTGTACATTCTATGTATTATTGGCATTTCTATTTCTAACTTGGTCTTTGTTCCGTACGACATTCATATTTAGGCATGCATTGTTTCCCCGGGTCATTACGGTTACTCACTTCGCACTTCTGCGAGGTAATCTGGCTCTGGAAAGCCGAGCCTGTCACCGTTAGGACCGGCCGGCCGGTTATTTACAGTAATCATGCGGGCAGTCTATCCCGCTGGTGGAGGACCGGCCGGTTATTTACAGTAATCACGCGGACGGGTATCCCGTCGGTGGCGGCGCCCTACCCGGAACGGCATGTGGCGGGCGTGTGATGAACGCCGGACGTTGTGCGCCGCCGCCGCCCCCGCGCCGCCTTTGTCACCGTCGGCACGCGAGCTCAGGCTGCAGCGGCGGCGGCCTGGCGCCCGCCTGGCGCCCGGCGCCCGGCGCCCGCCTTCTGCGAACCGTGCAGGTCCGACTGTGACCCCGGCTGCGACCCCGAGTCACGGCCGGCCGGCGGCCGATCTCGGAACGGCCGGCCGGCCGATCGGCGCGGGTCCGGCGCGGCGGCGCCGATCGCCTGTCGCGTGCGGATTACACGGCCCGCGGACACGGTCCGTGTCGCGGCGGCCGGGCGACGCCGTGGCGACCCTGCGCGGCTCCACAGGCGACACCGTGGCGACCTCACAGTCGGCGCCGTGGCGACCCCACAGTTGACGCCGTGGCGACCCTGAACACCCAGGCGACGCCGTGGCGACCCACAGTTGACGCCGTGGCGTCCCCACAGGCGACGCCGTGGCGACCCTGAACACCCCCAGGCGA
The DNA here is from genome assembly GCA_034440575.1 of Imbricaverruca yamaguchii. NCBI lineage: Eukaryota > Metazoa > Arthropoda > Thecostraca > Neoverrucidae > Imbricaverruca > Imbricaverruca yamaguchii. Next base: position 2,083,942 of record JAOTOL010001603.1, read on the forward strand.
CGCCGTGGCGACCACACAGTTGACGCCGTGGCGTCCCCACAGGCGACGCCGTGGCGACCCTGAACACCCCACGGGCGACGCCTTGGCGACCCCACAGTCGACGCCGTGGCGACCCCACAGTCGGCGCCGTGGCGACCCCACAGGCGACGCCGTGGCGACCCCACAGGCGACGCCGTGGCGACCCCACAGTCGACGCCCTGGCGACCCCACAGTCGGCGCCCTGGCGACCCCACAGTCGACGCCCTGGCGACCCCACAGGCGACGCCCTGGCGACCCCACAGTCGGCGCCCTGCCGACCCTGCACGACCCCACAGTCGACGCCGTGGCGACCCCACAGGCGACGCCTTGGCGACCCTGCGCGGCCCACAGTCGACGCGTCGGACAACCCATAGCCAGCCGGCACTACCAGTGCGCCCCCACCCCCCACCAGCACCCATCGGGGCGCCCCTTCTGTCACGGTCGTGCTAATCTGGTCGTGACCTCGGCCAGCGAACCAGCGCGTGACCAGTGCCGATGTATGTCAGGTGCATGCTGCACGGCCCCGCCTGCCGACATGTCCTAGTCCATCGTGCGCCATGTAGTACAGCTGAATTGCTGATCTAAATATAGCCACTGCTGGTCTCAAAGCGACGCTCTGGATTGTCAGAAGAACAAAGCAGAGCAAGTGCAATCTGCATATGAACAGGCTGAACACGTGGTAGCAATGTGTGGTTCAAAGGTAGCCATGGCCGTCGAGGACCTGCTGACCTCACCTATCAAGCTGGTCAGCTGCAGCACAGAGGCAGGGTCGGCAGAAAAATTGCCGGGTTGAAACTAATTTCGCATATTTAATGCACGTAAGCAAGGGTCAAAATTTGAAGGTATTGGTAGCTTGTAGCCTTTCCAAACTGCTTAGTTGATTTGTCTGTGTTTTCCCAGACTCTGGTTGCATGCACTTGCCATTTGTCAATGCAAGCAGCAGCCCATAGAGTCAATGTCAGCAACTTTCATCAGACAATTAGTGGCCGCTTCCCTGTAAGCTGGCTATCGCGATATATGCTTCCACATGCCTTCGCATTATCTGATATTCAGCTACTTACAATATGCAATTCGATGCCTATGAATCAATACCGAGGCCGGTGGTTGTCAGGGTGACGGTCCGATAAACATCTTGTACAGTTGTGACGGCGATTGTCCCTGCCTTAATGTCACAAGTTCACGTCTAATTTATACATTCACGGATCAGACCAGCTTGACCGGGCTTGCGGCCGCGACGTGTGTTGTCTCTCTTCGGGAGGGGTATGCGGATGGATGCTGGGGCCGCGTGTTGCGGTGAGGCGCAGCGATGCCGGCGGATGAGGCGCGACGACGGCCGTGTCCCGAATGCGGTGCAGGTGTCTCGAAGCCGAGGTCCGTGCCGACCGGCAGCTGACCGGTCGGCCCTTTGTCGGTGCCGGCTGGACCCCCGCCGGCCGTGTTTAGCCGTGTTGCTCATGTACTGCGCATCTATTGACAGTGTAAAATTATTGGCCATGTGGCCTGGGAAGTCACAGTTAATGGAATTGTGCTATTTCATCCTTGTCTTAGGTTTTTACCATTTTGCCACATGTGTGGGCAGTCATTATACACACGACTGCTAGATAATGTAAAATGCATGTGACTGAAGTGAAAGGCATTCCGCTTTTTAATCCTTAAGTGGCGATCCTTTATTTTCTTCCAATCTTTCACTATTCCCAAGCAACTTCTTTCTTCACCTACACAGTTTATGGTGAAGTAATTTTAGGACACTGTCTCTTGAAGACGAAATGCGCACACGACAAAGGAAATACCGTGGTGGAGGCTGCCAAAAGGACAAACTGATGACTAGGCATAATTCTGAGTGTGGAAATGGAAAGGAGTGGAAAAACTTGGAACGCTGTTGCAAAAATGATGTCCAGGTTGAAAAGTGTGATGGTTCGATCAGGTCAGGAGCCCCAGAAGAGCTTTAGTCGTACATACGCAGAAATGGATTCACTCACAATGATGATTAAGTGAGGATCTAAATAATGTATCGCATACAATGAAGTTATAATATGTTGTTTTCCTGCATGTTCGGGTATGATAATGAATACGTTCTGCTGCACTCATTGGAAGATGTGTGCTTCAGGTGAACATTGTGTTGCCGTGCACATTTTTCGGTGAAAATTTCACTCGTTCCATTCAAATACAAGTGACGCACATAGCTATATAATGTATCCTTGAATGTCCAGCTTAAGTGCAAAGTACCTTTCAGAAGGGACATTCCCGTATTTATTTGGGCATGACTATGTATATGCATTATTTGTGTATTTATGATGGATACGTTTCGGAAAAGCGCGACGTAAGCGTCAGCGGTGTGTCACACAAGCAGTCATCCCCCTAAATACGGACCGAGTCCGCCGGATTGAGTTCCGGGTGACCTGCGTGTCCGCCGGATTGAGTTCCGGGTGACCTGCGTGTCCGCCGGATTGAGTTCCGGGTGACCTGCGTGTCCGCCGGATTGAGTTCCGGGTGACCTACGTGTACCGCCGTCTCAGGAAGGCACTGGCTGACACGGCTGAGCGATGAGTCACCGGACAGGCCCCCTGTCACGACCCGGCTCTGTGCGAGCCGCACGCGCGTGCCCGACTACGCTGCCCGTCCGTCCGGCTCGTGCTCTGGTCTGACAGTGCACTTCCGTGGCCCTATGTGTGTGTGCGTGTGTGTGTGTGTGATGTACTGCTCGTGTCGGTGCGAGATCACCGGTGTCATGGCTGGGGGTCACCGGGCCGCCCAGCGCGAATGGCGGCTGCCGCTGGTGTCGGCTGGCCCGTGACTGACGCTGAGAGTGTCGTCGCGAATGGAGGTGGACATTTGGTGAGGGTTGGCGCCTGTAGTGCTCGGTCGACATCGATATCGTTGGTTAGTTGGTTGATTATTGGTTAGCTGGTTAGTTGGTTGAGCTTTAGGACGCTTCGACCAAACGTGATCAGTTGCGCCGATGACTGTGTGATATCGCATGCGTGTCGCCTGAGATGGGAGACGAGGTACCCCCGCCCTCAACATGGTCCTCGTGGAATGGTTGCGACTGTGTGTTTTCAGAACTGCATTATCGGCTGGAAGGCTGTGACGATGTTTGTGTGCGGATCATCTGTGTTCGCGGCGTGTTTTCCGAGCTGCATGCACCATTGTGTGGAGGCCTATGGCGATATTCGTCCGCGGCTCGTCTGTGGTCGCCGTGTGTTTTCGGAACTGCACTAATGGCTTCGCCAGCTTGCGGTGGACTGGTGAGTGGGTGACGCACATACAGCCCCCCCCCCGCTGACGGGGTGGTGGCGTGTTCTGTTCGTGCCACTAATATTTTCCTGACGTGGGAGACCCAGTCACAAATGACAGCGATGTGACGCTCATATCGGGATCACACGAGGTTCAGATGGAGTTCAGATGCGCGTGATATGATACTTAGATGGAGTTCAGACGGCCGCGATACGTAGCTCATATGGTGCTCAGATGGGGCTCATATGGCCACGACATGACTCTCATATGGAGTTCAGATGTCCGCAGTATGAAGCTCGTATGGCACTCAGATGAGGCGTGGATGGCCGCGATATGCCACTCGGATAGGTTCAGATTGTTGCGATAACACCAGGGTGTAGGTGTCATGTTTCTGTACCGACAGCCACACTGACAATCCAAGCTGTAGAAGCACCGACGTCGAGTAGCCTGATGAAGAGATGAAAATACAAAAGTTGAGGTAGCCGACACTTGTTGACGTTAAGAGTCGTTAAACCTATCAAATCCACGGCTTACCTACATGCTGGGGTTTTGTGTTGACATGATGGTCCCAGTCAGCCCGGGTGTTATCGATACGTTGTGGCCAAATAGCGCAAACTGAGCCCCATTCACACGCACATCGGTCTCCGTCCACTCGAATTGGCGCTATATGATCAACATGGTCCATGCGCGCTAAAGCCAAAACAACTAACGGCCTCCGTCCACTCGACGTGCCCGCTCCCCGTCTCCTTGCCCCTGGATCGCACCGGTCTCCGTCCACTATCGTGTCACTTCTCGCAGGAGAAGTGACTCGTGAGTCCAATGGAGATGAAGTCATTCTGAATCGTGACCGGCAGCAGCCAATGGCAGAACGAGAAAACGACACCGACACAGAGCATTTGCCACCGTGCTTCTCCTAGTTTGCGGCACCGACTGCTCTGTCCGTGATATCCGTCCGATGGGAACATGTGTAGGCGTCGATGGCGTGCCGATAATGGTGGCGTTGCTGACAATGAAGCTGGCGGTGCTGACGTCGTCGCCATGAGCTGACATGTGCGCCATCATCATTATGGTCACGCTGACCACGAAGTATCGCTCCGTGTGTCAATATATCACATGCACCAGCAGTATGATGGTTCCGCCGACCACGAAGTATCGCTCTGCGTGTTAGGAGTTCGGAATTAATTCCTAACGCTGATGGATGGTTGTCTGATGTTGCTGGCATTGACCTTCACGTCGTGATCGAGATATGATCAATCAGGAAGTCGTGCTTTAATTATTCCTATGAGCTGTGGGACTAATCAGCGTGAGCTCTGCTTTGGCAGTGCAGTACTCTGATTTGGCCTGCATTATGGGGCCACCTGCCGTTAGTGTGTCCAGGGCAGTCGATGCCCCCTCAACCCACCTAGAGCCACCTGCCGCTGTATGTGACCAGGGCAGTCGATGCCCCCTCAACCCACCTAGAGCCACCTGCCGCTGTGTGTGACCAGGGCAGTCGATGTCCCCCTCAACCCACCTAGAGCCACCTGCCGGTAGTTTGACCAGGGCAGTCGATGCCCCCTCAACCCACCTAGAGCCACCTGCCGCTGTATGTGTCCAGGGCAGTCGATGCCCCCTCAACCCACCTAGAGCCACCTGCCGCTGTATGTGACCAGGGCAGTCGATGCCCCCTCAACCCACCTAGAGCCACCTGCCGCTGTGTGTCCAGGGCAGTCGATGTCCCCCTCAACCCACCTAGAGCCACCTGCCGGTAGTTTGACCAGGGCAGTCGATGCCCCCTCAACCCACCTAGAGCCACCTGCCGCTAGTGTGACCAGGGCAGTCGATGCCCCCTCAACCCACCTAGAGCCACCTGCCGCTGTATGTGACCAGGGCAGTCGATGCCCCCTCAACCCACCTAGAGCCACCTGCCGCTGTGTGACCAGGGCAGTCGATGCGCCCCTGAACCCAGCTAGAGCCACCTGCCGCTGCGTGACTGGGAGTTCTGGTGGGGTGAGCTTGTTGGGCATTGGTGCCGTCCCCGACCTACCGTCCTGCCGGAGACTGGGACGCTACCGCTCGCTGCCGGAGACTGGGACGCAGCATAAGAACGCACCGGAGAGTTGCGAGCAGCACGTACGCACTGACACCGCTGCCGACGTACCCCGCTGCCGGCCTGTGTGCCTGTCTGAATATCCGTCACCGAACCATGTCTTCCACGTCCTTATTCTTCATGACATTGTTTGATTGAATAGAGAAAATGATAAGTTAACAATAGCAGGGTAACCAACCGGGTGGTTGGGACTCCCGACCAACCCGCTATGTCCAGCCCCGCCTGTGTGTACCGTGTATGTTCAGCTACAGAGGGGGGGGGTCACGGCCCAAGATGCGTCGCTACAGGGGGCGGTGGTCGGTCCGGGCCGAGCCGCGTCCTGACCTCTGTGCTGCCGCCGCCACTGCCAGAGCACGGTGCGGGTCATCGGGAGCTTAGCCGCTGGACTGTCAGCCAGCAGCGGCGCCCGATGGAGAGATATGGCACGGCTCTGTCCGGGTTAGAGCACGTGTGGCTCTGACCGGGGCGGCGTACGCGTCCGGGGCCCCGACTGTCGCCCGGCCGGGGCCTAGACTGTTGCCCGGCCGGGGCCGGCAGTGTCGAGCCGGCAGCGTCGCCAGTCGGGACCGAAGTCTCCGAGTGTCGGCCGAGTCGGGGCCGGCGGGGCACACACCGCCGACGAGTCGGTCGGCGGATGTGGGTCATGCGCGCGCGTGCCCCCGGCCCCGCGAGGTGTCTGGAAAGTGGCTAAACACCGGACGGGTTCCGGCGGTGCCGGCGTGTCTCGTGACCTAATCACCCGACCGTCCGGCGCCGCCTCGACCCCGACTCCGTGCCGCGCGCTCCGTGTGGCGTTCTCGGTGACGTTGCCAGCCCGGATCCGCGCTGCATTCAGGTGTGCATGTGTACGGCACAGAACGGCTCGAAGTCAGATACTGATCTGTCCCGTTAGTCTACTTGCGACGCCAGCGTGCCTCGTCCCGGAGTATTTTATCGAGTCGATGTTGGCCAGCACATGTCAGTGAATTTCTCTCGCGACACATTGCAAGTTACTGTCGCCAGCCGTCATTAAGCGTCACTTCGACTTGAGGACCTACATGTAGGATTGCGAACAGAACTGAGAAGCTATACCATTTATATAGTGTATGCGTATTTATATATATATATATATATATATATATAGAGAGAGAGAGAGAGAGAGAGAGAGAGAGAGAGAGAGAGAGAGAGAGAGAGAGAGCAAGCAAGCAAGCAAGCAAGCAAGCAAGCATTAGGATATGTGGGATGGCTGACGGTCTCCGAGGCCTGGCCGCGGACGGCTGATGGCCTCCTGATGCTCTGGGCCGGGTTCCGGGCAGTTGGCGGTCGACATCACCAACCAGCCATGTCTACCGCATTGTCATTGCCGACGTCGACATAGGAATGTCAAGGTCGGTCGGTATCCCTCGGCATTGGCGCGACAGCCATTTGGCGGCGAGTGTGCAAGGTTGTTGCAGCGCGATGTCAAGGCCACAAGCGTCGCATTGTTGTCGCTGCTCTGTCTTTGGTGAAGAGAGGTCGTGGGCTTGACGGCATGTGTGCGTTCATTGTGCCTGTTTTGTCTTCTGTTGCCGTGACTGGACTGAATGGGAGTTCTGTTCTTCTTGTGTCGGTAAATTGTCGCAAATCGTTCTCCGAAATGGTTTGCCTTCCTAGAGAAGTTTTCTTTTCCTAGTTATATAAGCACGTCAGTGTGAAGCCTATGTGGTGCGCAGCGATTTAACACGTTTCTCAGTGCCACCAGACCCAGTCGACCTGACCCCCGAAAGCGAGTCTGTACCAGTCCTGGTGGTGGGTTGGTACCGGTCCGGGTAGTGGGTCTGTACCGGTATCGGTATTCGGTTCGGATAGTGGGTCTGTACCAGTCCGGGTAGCGGTGGTGGGTTTGCACCGGTTCGTGTAGTATGGGTGGTCTATGCCGGTTCGGGTAGTGGATCTGTGCCGGTCCGGGTTGTGGATCTGTATCTGTCCAGGCAGTGTGGTGAAATCATCATCATCATCATCATCATCATCATCATCATCATCATCATCATCATCATCAGTCCGGGCAGATACATACCTGACTACAGAGTGATCGCGACGACGTTGTTAGCACACGGCCAATCCACCGCCTGCAGGAGTAGCTGGGGCAGGAACTGCTCACGCGGTGGCTTCTGGTCTGGCCAACGTCATTGTGTGTCTGTGTGTTTGTGCTTACCATTGTAGACACAGGCGTAGGACGATGCAGTTCGGCATATATCGGGGCTTCAGCGCAGAGCCCCTGCTTAGAAGCTGGTGTGCCATCAGTTCGGCAGCTGGTGTGCCCGCAGATCGTGCGCCCCCTGGCTGCAGGTGTGCCCCAAGTTCGGCGGCCGGTGTGCCCCCAGTTCGGCGGCCGGTGTGCCCCCAGCTCGGCGGCTGGTGTGCCCCCAGCTCGGCAGCTGGTGTGCCACCAACGCTGACTGCCATGGCAGAGGTCTATCAAGCCGTTCCGTGGGCACACACACACACTTGTTTGTGCAGACACGACACCGGCGGGCTTTTTGTCGCCGGTCGCGAGCTGAATAGGAAGCAGCCGCCAGCGTGCATTAGAGTGGTTTGCGCGGTGGTAGTTTGTCAAATTCGTGACGGATGGATCGGACGTCGGGTGCCGATGCGTGGTCGTGTTCGGGCGATCACGTGCCACGTCAGACTGTCAGTCCAACTCATTTCGTTGTTCGGCGTCCGGTGCTGTGTCCGCACTCGGGGAAGCGTTGCTTCGTCGATATGTTGGCATGCGCGGCGGTCCTGGTTTGATTTGTTGCCCTCTCGTGCGATGCAAAACACGGGACATGCATCATTACAACATGTGTGAAACGCGCGTTGTCCATGCGTATGCCAGCGCTTGCCTGTTCGCTTTTTGGTATGGTATGCTATGAAATAATGGTACACTTTATCATGTAAATGTCCAATATTAGTGCGAACTCGCAGAAACTCGCGAACTTGAACTATCGCTACTCCAAACGGTAATAGAAATACAAATGATTGCGTTGTGTCTTGTCCACAACCGAATTGTGGCGAAAGGCTACTAGTGGTGCTACTTTGGGACCAGTCTCCTGTCCAGCGGCCATTACCGTCGGGGCTGTGGCCGGTCCCCTGTCCAGCGGCCATTACCGCCTGGGCTGTGGCCGGTCCCCTGTCCAGCGGCCATTACCGCCTGGGCTGTGGCCGGTCCCCTGTCCAGCAGCCATTACCGCCTGGGCTGTGGCCGGTCCCCTGTCCAGCGGCCATTACCGCCTGGGCTGTGGCCGGTCCCCTGCCCAGCGGCCATTACCGTCGGGCCTGTGGCCGGTCCCCTGTCCAGCAGCCATTACCGCAGGGGCTGTGGCAGGTGGTCCCCTGCCCAGCGGCCATTACCGCCCCGGCTGTGGCCGGTCCCCTGTCCAGCAGCCATTACCGCAGGGGCTGTGGGGGGTGGTCCCCTGCCCAGCGGCCATTACCGCCCCGGCTGTGGCCGGTCCCCTGTCCAGCGGCCATTACCGCAGGGGCTGTGGCCGGTCCCCTGTCCAGCAGCCATTACCGCCTGGGCTGTGGCCGGTCCCCTGACCAGCGGCCATTACCGCCTGGGCTATGGCCGGTCCCCTGTCCAGCAGCCATTACCGCAGGGGCTGTGGCGGGTGGTCCCCTGCCCAGCGGCCATTACCGGCCCGGCTGCGGTCGGTCCCCTGCCCAGCAGCCATTACCGCAGGGGCTGTGGGTGGTGGTCCCCTGTCCAGCAGCCATTACCGCAGGGGCTGTGGCCGGTCCCCTGACCAGCAGCCATTACCGCGTGGGCTGTGGGGGGGCTCTGTCCAGCAGCCATTACTGTCGGGCCTGTGGCTGGTCCCCTGTCCAGCGGCCATTACCGCAGGGGCTGTGGGTGGTGGTCCCCTGTCCAGCAGCCATTACCGCAGGGGCTGTGGCCGGTCCCCTGACCAGCAGCCATTACCGCAGTGACTGTGGGGGGGGGGTGCCCTGCCCAGCGGCCATTACCGGCCCGGCTGCGGTCGGTCCCCTGCCCAGCAGCCATTACCGCCTGGGCCGTGGCCGGTCCCCTGCCCAGCGGCCATTACCGGCCCGGCTGCGGTCGGCCGGCAGACGGGCGGCCGCGTGCTGGCCGGCGCCATCTCATGCGCGCGGCCTTGCCAGTCGTGCAGGAATGCTGAGCCGCCGCGGCGGCGTCGGCCGGCCGCACCGGTGACGTCATGGGCGCGCAGCGGCTGTCACTCAGCCGGCCGCCGACGATCCGCGCGTCCTTCGCGGCCGACCCGGAACACGCACAACGCCCGATACGCACACGTGTGCACAGCGGCCGCCCTGCAGGCGAGTCCGCTATTCAGAGGCGCGGCTGAGCGGCCGTGGGCGGCTCAGCGGCTATTCAGAGCCGTTGCCGTGAATAGCTGGTGCCGCCGTCCGACGGCGTTTCGGAGTCGGAGTCTCGCGCTGCGCCCGAGTTGGCCTCGCCGAACCCGTCCGCCCGCCGTGTGGCCGGCGCTGAGTCGGTGGCCTCTCGGTGACCAGCTGAGGAGGGCGTCACTGGCCGGCCTGGTGGTCCGCCGCCGATGCTGGACGGCCTGTTGATGCTGGAGCGGTTGGCGGTGTTGGTGCAGTTGTTGATGCTGGTGTGGTTGGTGGTGCCGGTGCAGTTGTTGATGCTGGTGTGGTTGGTGGTGTTGGTGCAGTTGTTGATGCCGGTGCGGTTGGTGGTGTTGGTGCAGTTGTTGATGCTGGTGTGGTTGGTGGTGCCGATGCAGTTGTTGATTCGGGTGCGGTTGGTGGTGTTGGTAAGGTTTATTCTGGTGATGTTGGTGTGGGTGCAGTTCGGGCTGGTGTAATCGACGGCGGTTATGCATTGCCGCGACCAAACCTGTGGCCTCGAGCCCATTTGTGTTGCCGTGTGTGATTCGTCTCAGCCCCCCCCCCGCCCGCCCTGGGTCGGTGTCTCCCCACCTCAGTCCCCCTGGAGCCATGGGTCGGGCTCTCAGGTGCCCGCCCTCCCCAATCGGCTTCTCCAGAGATTAGCGGTATTGGCTGAGAGTTGCGGATTGTGGTCTTGGGTTTCATGGAACTCAGGCAGCCTTCATGCGTCGGACCGTTGGACCAGGTTACCAGACCGGGGTATTAGGCCGGGTTACCTGACTGATGCACCGGATTGGGATACCGAACCAGGGTAGCGGACCGGAGTAGCGGACCGCGATACCGGACCTGGTCACCTGACTTAGTGCGGGACCTGATCACCTGACTTAGTGTCGGACCTGGTCACCTGACTTAGTGTCAGACCTGGTCACCTGACTTAGTGCGGGACCTGATCACCTGACTTAGTGTCAGACCTGGTCACCTGACTTAGTGCGGGACCTGATCACCTGACTTAGTGTCAGACCTGGTCACCTGACTTAGTGTCAGACCTGATCACCTGACTTAGTGTCAGACCTGATCACCTGACTTAGTGCCGGATCTGGTCACCTGACTTAGTGTCAGACCTGGTCACCTGACTTAGTGTCGGACCTGGTCACCTGACTTAGTGTCAGACCTGGTCACCTGACTTAGTGCCGGACCTGGTCACCTGACTTAGTGTCAGACCTGATCACCTGACTTAGTGTCAGACCTGGTCACCTGACTTAGTGTCAGACCTGGTCACCTGACTTAGTGTCAGACCTGGTCACCTGACTTAGTGTCAGACCTGATCACCTGACTTAGTGTCAGACCTGATCACCTGACTTAGTGTCAGACCTGATCACCTGACTTAGTGTCAGACCTGGTCACCTGACTTAGTGCCGGACCTGATCACCTGACTTAGTGTCGGACCTGGTCACCTGACTTAGTGTCAGACCTGGTCACCTGACTTAGTGTCAGACCTGATCACCTGACTTAGTGTCAGACCTGATCACCTGACTTAGTGTCAGACCTGATCACCTGACTTAGTGTCAGACCTGGTCACCTGACTTAGTGTCAGACCTGATCACCTGACTTAGTGTCAGACCTGATCACCTGACTTAGTGTCGGACCTGGTCACCTGACTTAGTGCCGGACCTGGTCACCTGACTTAGTGTCAGACCTCATCACCTGACTTAGTGTCAGACCTGATCACCTGACTTAGTGTCAGACCCGATCACCTGAATTAGTGTCAGACCTGGTCACCTGACTCATTGCTTGACCTGGCTACATTGCCGAACCGTCTCGACTGACGATTATGTCGCAATTCGCCTGGGAAATCATCGATAATGTGAATGCTGCTGCTTGCAGTCGGTGGAAGGTTATCGTACTACATCGGATGGGTGAGCGATCCATAGTCGTCATATGACGACTATAAATCACTGACTGACTGGAATCACGCGGTGGAAAATCTGCAACCCAAGTTGTATGGAACATCCCCGACTTTGTCCGCAAAAAAAGGAACGTTATGCCTGTTAATGGTATTCAACTCTTGGAATGCTAAAGCAATGCAAACTGGCGTGACGCTGCATTCTTGTTCGAAAGTGCGTATTTCCCGTCCGCTCGCACTGAAGTCTGTCCGAAGCCACGAGCCCGCCTCTCAACGCAGAATGATGGCTGAGCTTGCCAGTGCGCATACCTAATTCAAAAGCGATATAAGTATCGCTGCTGCCAATGGTTGTAACGTCATGGAACCCGTTACTGCACAGTTATCTGCCAGAGGCTGTGCAGTTCTGTACCGACGGTTACACTGTTCGATATCAAGGGATGCACTGTTCTGTACCAAGGGATGCACTGTTCTGTGCCAAGGCTGCACTTTTGTGCTATTCTGTATCAAAGACTTCACTGTTCTGCACCAAATACTTCACTGTTCTGTACCAAAGATTGCACAGTTCTGCACCAGGGGCTGTACTGTTCTGTACCGAGGATTGTACTGTCCTGCACCAAGGGCTGTCCTGTCCTGTGCCAAGGATTGCACAGTTCTGCACCAAGGGCAGTGCTGTTGTAAACTAATGGCCGGCCTGGACTGGCGCCATATCGAGACCCGGCTGCCGCCCTCTGCCCATCTGCAATTCATGCGCGCGGCCATGGGCCGTGGCCTGGCAGGGCCGTCCGACCGGCGGTGGCCGGCCGTTATCGAACGTACCGTCTGCCCCGGGGGGAGGGGGCTGGCACCAGATACGTGGCCATCGGTCTTGGTGCAGGGACGCGGCTGTCGACGCGCCGGGCAGATAGGGCGCGGACGGGGCCGCCCGGCGCCGGCCCGGTACACGTGCCAGCTGACTGATCGGCACCGTACCTGACCAGCGCAGTACCTGACCACCTGACCAGAGCGCAGTACCTGACCACCTGACCAGCGCGGTACCTGACCACCTGACCAGCGCAGTACCTGACCACCTGACCAGACCGCAGTACCTGACCACCTGACCATACCGCAGAACCTGACCACCTGACCATACTGCAGTACCTGGCCACCTGACCAAACCGCAGTACCTGACCACCTGCTCATACCGCAGTACCGGTCCAGGGCCCGACCGCCGCCCAGCCGCCGCCTCCAGCACATTTCTTTTGCATTGTTGAAGCTGCGTGGCCATTTGGTACCACTCTCAACATCCCGTCGTCCCATCTTCGGCATCCCACCGTCCCGCCTCCGACACCCCACCGATCTACCTTCAACATCCCGCTGTCACACCTTCGGCATTCAGCCGTCGTCCTACGTTCCCGTACCGGACATACCACACCATCCTACCTTCGACATCTCACGGTACCATCCTAAATACCACACCATCCTACCTCCGACATCCCACGGTACCATCCTAAATACCACACCATCCTACCTCCGACATCTCACGGTACCATCCTAAATACCACACCATCCTACCTCCGACATCTCACGGTTCCATTCCAAGTACCGTCCTACCTCCGACTTCCCACCGTCTAATCTCAAATTCCGTCCCGTCCTGTGCCGGCCGACTATTGCCGGAATGTCCGTGTGATTGGCTTGCATGGGTGGCGACTGACTGGCGGACCCACGTGGCGCCAGCTCCGTGCAGCCGGGTGGCACTGGCCAGCGCCAGCCCGGCTTACACATAGTTCAGGTCACGTGACACCGGCATCGGCTGTTGTCCCACGGCGCGGAGCGGTCCTCCCCGCCGCCTGGCACAGCCTTCCTGCGGAGCAGGTCTCTGCTGTCCTGAGACCGGGCCGTTCAATAGAGCGGTCCTCCCCGCCGCCGGGCACAGCCTTCCCGCGGAGCAGGTCTCTGCTGTCCTGAGACTGGGCCGTTTAATAGAGCGGTCCTCCCCGCCGCCGGGCACAGCCTTCCCGCGGAGCAGGTCTCTGCTGTCCTGAGACTGGGCCGCTCAATAGAGCGGTCCTGCCCGCCGCCGGGCACAGCCTTCCCGCGGAGCAGGCCTCTGCTGTCCTGAGACTGGGCCGTTCAATAGAGCGGTCGTTCCCGCCGCCGGGCACAGCCTTCCCGCGGAGCAGATCTCTGCTGTCTCCTGAGACTGGGCCGTTCAAAAGAGCGGTCGTTCCCACCGCGGAGCACGGTCCCTCCACAGAGCAGATCTCCGGGCCGCCTTAAGACCGGGCCGTTCAACAGAGCGGTTCTTCCCACCACGAGACTCAGTCTCTCTGCAGAGTAGCTCTCCGCACCACCTTAAGACCGGGCCGTTCAACAGAGCGATCCTTCCCACCGCGAGACCCAGTCTCTCTGCAGAGCACGTGACAACGCCCGGACGCTGGATGACCGACGACCTGTGCGGATTAGGGAGAACGGCCAGGCAGTGGCCAGCTCAGAGGCCGTCGACGCGTGGCGAGCGCGCACGTGCCGGAACCGACCACGTGCCAGAACCGACCACGTGCCACCTCCCGCCGAGCGGCTGGTCAGCTGTCGCTCACGTGTCGACTCCGGCGAGACCTGTCGGCGCCGGCGGGACGTGTCGGCTCCGGCGAGACGGCGACTGTCGGGTGAACGTCCGACACAAGTTCCGGGTGTACTTCCCCCGTCCTGATCTGGTGGTGGTGTTCTTCCACCCTCCGGCGAGACGCGTGCCGATTGGCGCCGGGGGGATGGGGGACAGTCGGGCGGACGTCCGACACCACCTCCGGATGTGCTTCCAGCTGCGTGGTGATCCCCTGCCTTGGTCTACGCTACATGTCCCAACGGTCGACGTGTTGTAAAGCCAACAACCACCACCACTTGTGGTGTGGTCTAGTGATGACGTCCCTCCCTCCTCCCCCACCCGGCATCTGGCGGCTCCCTGGCACGGTGGTGACCTACCAGAGCTAGCAGCGACCTACCTGGTGTGGTGACGACCTCCAGATCGGGCGGCCGGCGGTCGCCTATGTGATGATGCACTCCCAAGTGTGGCCCCTGACCTGGCGGCCATTGCCATCGCCCGGTGGTGCTGTGATGTCTGGCCAGCTGTGATGTCTGTCAGCTGTGATGTCTGGCCAGCTGTGATGTCCGGCCGAAGACGATGCTGTGTTGATTTGCCGACTTCGTGACCGATGCGCCGGCGCGCAGCGAGCAGTGTGGGCCTCAATTGAATCGTCATTAATCGACTCGCGGACCAACACAGCACTGCCTCGTGGTCCAGGGGTCCGTGTGGCACTGGCTGACGGTGCGTCGACGCGCCCTTAAACTCCAGTCCACTGCCACCACGGTGCGCCCCACGGTCCCAATAATGAAACGTGCGATAGATTAAACGCAATGCTCGGCAGCTCTGGTTCGACTAGCCGACAGCTGTCGACCCACGACCCCGACAACTCTGACCACACCAGCACAACTCTGACCACACCAGCCCGACAACGCTGACCACACCAGCACAACTCTGACCACACCAGCCCGACAACTCTGACCACACCAGCACAACTCTGACCACACCAGCCCGACAACGCTGACCCCACCAGCCCGACAGGTCTGACCCCCACCAGCACGACAACTCTGACCCCACCAGCCCAACAACTCTGACCACACCAGCACGACAACTCTGACCCCACCAGCACAACAATTCTGACCACACCAGCCCGACGTGTCTGACCCCACCAGCCAATAGCTCTGACCGGGTCGGTGAACAGTGCTGCTGGCGATATCTGCCCCGTATGTGACGCCACGTGACACCCGGTCGGGTGGGCTCGGCTCCCCAGCCGGCCCCCTCCGTGGTCACCGCGCCTGGTCCTGGCGTTCCGACGCCCGCACCTCGCTCTTAAGCTGGCCGGTTCACGCAAACAAAAAACAAACACTCCAAATTGTGTCAGGGCGGCCCAGCTCATCAGATCGGTGGAGATTTCCGCTAGCGAAAGTTTGCAGCTGGGATCCTCGGCAGTAGGCCTGAACGGTCCGTCACAGGGGGGGGGGGTGCTGCAAACTTCCGGACCCCTTCGCATCCCATTGACTGGGGACGAGTGGCCTAGGGGTAAGTTGCTCGTCTTCCAATCGAGAAGTTGTGGGTTCGAGTCTCACCTGTCGCTACTCTTCGCCCGCGACCAATCGGCGTGAGAGATTGGCGACGCTACATGACTTAACGGTCGATGTGTCGTAAACCAATAACCAACCAACCATTGACTGGGAACACGGGGAGGGTCGTGGGGGGCTGTGCGCCAGTTTCTGCCCTGGCTCGGCTGCCGAGCCGACCGTCGGCGGCCGGCTCACGGTGGACGTGCAGCGGACACGCGGCCCCGCCGCCTCCTTGCAAGGACGGAGGGTCGGCCGCCGACCTTGACCAGTCTCTCTGTGTTGTGGTGCTGTGATGCTGGCGTTGTCCCCCTGTGCCGCGGTGCGGCGATGCTGCCGTTGTCTCCCTGTGTCGTGGTGCGGCGATGCTGCCGTTGTCTCCCTGTGTCGTGGTGCGGTGATGCTGCCGTTGTCTCCCTGTGTCGTGGTGCTGTGATGTTGCCGTTGTCTCCCTGTGTCGTGGTGCGGCGATGCTGCCGTTGTCTCCCTGTGTCGTGGTGCGGTGATGCTGCCGTTGTCTCCCTGTGTCGTGGTGCTGTGATGCTGCCCTTGTCTCCCTTTGTCGCAGTGCCGTGGTGTTGTCTCCCTGTGTCGCGGGTTATGATGCCGCTATCTCCCTGTGTCGCAGTGCCGTGGTGTCGCCGTTATCTCCCTGTGTCGCAGTGCCGTGGTGTCGCCGCTGTCTCCCTGTGTCGCGGCGTTATGATGCCGTTGTCTCCCTGTGTCGTGGTGCGGCGATTCTGCCGTTGTCTCCCTGTGTCGTGGTGCGGCGATTCTGCCGTTGTCTCCCCTGTGTCGTGGTGCTGTGATATTGTCGTTTTCTCCCTGTGCCGCGGTGCTGCGATGCTGCCGTTGTCTCCTTTTGTCGCAGTGTCTCCCTGTGTCGCGGCGTTATGATGCCGTTGTCTCCCTGTGTCGCAGTGCCGTGGTGTCGCCGCTGTCTCCCTGTGTCGCGGCGTTATGATGCCGTTGTCTCCCTGTGTCGCAGTGCCGTGGTGTCGCCGCTGTCTCCCTGTGTCGCAGTGCCGTGGTGTCGCCGCTGTCTCGCTGTGTCGCGGTGCTGTGATGTTGCCCTTGTCTCCCTGTGCCGCGGTGCTGCGATGCTGCCGTTGTCTCCCTGTGTCGCAGTGCCGTGGTGTCGCCGTCTCCTGTGTGGTTGTGTCTCCCTGTGTCGCAGTGCCGTGGTGTTGTCCCTGTGTCGCGGCGTTATGATGCCGTTGTCTCCCTGTGTCGCAGTGCCGTGGTGTCGCCGCTGTCTCCCTGTGTCGCGGCGTTATGATGCCGCTATCTCCCTGTGTCGCAGTGCCGTGGTGTCGCCGCTGTCTCCCTGTGTCGCGGCGTGGCGTTGCGACGCTGTCATCTCTCCGTACCCTTGCGGCCCGCTTCCGGCGTTCAACTGACACACGAGCAGCGTCCGACCTTAATCAGTGCCAGCTACCGAACACGAGCTGGCCGCGGCCTTCCTCACAGGGCAGGTCGTGCCGCGAGGATTACCCCCGAACTGGCTCACCGTCACTGGCACAATCCGTCCGGCAGGCCGGCCTTGTGGCATCTGGCATGCTCTGCTCGCTTTAGATTTGCATCGGGCGATTATACCGGTATCTCGTTACGGATCCTGGTCGGTCCTGATGACGGCTCGCGCTGACGCGGATACAATTCGCCGAACACGGTTGAGACGTGTTCGCATCTGATGCCGAGAACTGCGTGTGGCCTGGACCGGCTGCCGAGTGTGGCCTGGGTCGGCCAGTGGCCTGGGTCGGCCGGTGGCCTGGGTCGGCCAGTGGCCTGGGTCGGCCGGCGGGCTGGGTCGGCCAGTGGCCTGGGTCGGCCGGTGGCCTGGGCCGGCCGGTGGCCTGGACCGGCCAGTGGCCTGGGCCGGCCAGTGGCCTGGGCCGGCCAGTGGTCCGGGCCGGCCAGTGGCCTGGGTCGGCCAGTGACCTGGGCCGGCCAGTGGCCTGGGCCGGCCAGTGGCCTGGGCCGGCCAGTGGCCTGGGTCGGCCAGTGACCTGGGCCGGCCAGTGGCCTGGGCCGGCCAGTGGCCCGGGCTGCCCTGTCCAGACGGCCGGAGAGACGGCCGGTGGGCGCCGCTCCCCGGGACGTGGTCCCGATCGGGCCGAGCGGCCGCTGCGCCGACGCCGCGCATGTACTGTGTTGTAAGATCGACGCCGGCCAGATCAGGTTAATGGCCGTGACGGGCTGGGCGGCTCGGGATGCCGGGCCGAGCGGTCGCTTCGTTATGGCCGGCGTCGTGCAGAGGATCGGCCGGCCGGTCGTGGACGAGGGTGTTCGCGGGCGTGTGGGGCGCCGCCTGTCGGGTCAGGTCGAGGTCAGTCGGCCTTCGGCCGCCGCTGACCGGCCGTGCTGTCGGACATTTGGCGTTTGATGTCTGCGCGGTATGAAAGTGGCGATGGGCGCACTGTGCAGGCCGGCGAGCACGTCACAGAAACACAGCCCACGGCCGTGCCACGCAGACGGCTGGTGTGCTGCGGGCCGGCAGCCGAGCACGTACCCCGGCAATGTCGTCCCCGGCCGGCTGGTGGCCGTGCTGTGCATCAGGGTGGCTGTGATTTGTGTGCCTCGTGTTATGGAGGCGCTATGTGCTCGTCGACGTGTGAAACAGCTCGGCTGTCTGAAGTCTGGTCTGTGGGTGTGATGACGCGTGTTGGTGCTGGTTACGTGTAGCCTGGCATAATGACGGCAGGTGTCTGACCAGGGTAGACTAGGCTAGGCGACAAGACCTGATGGTCAGCCAGCGTCGCCCGGGTGGACAAGGCTAGAGTTGACACCGAGCCTGATGGCCAGCCAGCGTCGCCAGGGTGGACAAGTGGGCGCTAAATGACCAACCATGGTCGATGCGCCCTAAAACCACAATTACACACACAGGGTGGACAAGGCTAGAGTTGACACCGAGCCTGATGGTCAGCCAGCGTCGCCAGGGTAGACAAGGCTAGGTGACGCCTAGCCTGATGGTCAGCCAGCGTCGCCAGGGTGGACAAGGCTAGAGTTGACACCGCGCCTGATGATCCGAGAACCGTTCATTACGACACTGGGCCACAGGTGTGGTTACGGTACCGTTCTAATCTGGGCAGGCCAGGGTGTGTTTCTCAAGGATGCGTAGTGTAATCCGCACACCACATGTCAGGCCAATAATTAAGTGCTAGCGATCAGACGTTGCCGAAGTTGTCAGTAGTGACCACCGCCATAAAACACCAAGTTACACTGAACCAATCATACAGCACATACATTGGGTGAGCAAAACGCCAACTAGAAGTTCCAAACGGCATGTTCTTCGATGGTAGACCTAGCTTTGATAATGCTGTTGCTAAATGCGTGGTAATTTATGTGAGAAAGCAAATTGTTATGGTACTATTAGGGATATGAACATTCTCATCAGCAGCTAAACGCGGAGACCTGTTCAGTGGTGGGAATCGCGGAGCAATCAAGGGGCATATCAGAGCGGTCTAGATATACGCGCACCAAATCTTGAAACCGTACGAGTCGTTGTTAAATCATCGATAACTATACATGTGCACTGCGTTTATGCATGAGTTCCGTGGTCGTTGATTGCGTCGTGCTTGTTTACTACATGATCTCCTGGTGTTTACACCATGATCCTCATGATCTGATCCCCGGCAACGCTCTCCTGGCTGCCGGCCGGTGGGGCCGCTGGCCGATGTAAAACCCCAGTGTGAACACGTGCAACGTATTCACACTGGGGTCTGCCATCGGCCCGTCACCAGGTGTTGTTCGTTTTTGCACCCTGTCCAACCCCACACTGTGTGCACCGCCGTGAGCTTAGTTTGATTGGTGTGCTCACTGCTTTGTAATGCGTGGGTGGACGTCAGCTGGGCGTGTGCCCATCTCGGGTGGCTCTGTAATGCGAGTGTGCCTGCCTCGGGTGGCTCTGTAATGCGAGTGTGCCTGCCTCGGGTGGCTCTGTAATGCGAGGGTGTGCCTACCTCGGCTGGCTCCGTAATGCAAGTGTGTGCCTACCTCGGGTGGCTCTGTAATGCGTGGGTGGGCCTGCCTCGGGTGGCTCTGTAATGCGTGGGTGTGCCTACCTCGGCTGGCTCCGTAATGCAAGTGTGTGCCTACCTCGGGTGGCTCTGTAATGCGTGGGTGGGCCTGCCGGTGGGTGGCCTCCTCGGGTGGCTCTGTAATATGCTTGGTGGGTGTGCCTACCTCGGGTGGCTCTGTAATGCGAGTGTGCCTGCCTCGGGTGGCTCTGTAATGCGAGGGTGTGCCTACCTCGGCTGGCTCCGTAATGCAAGTGTGTGCCTACCTCGGGTGGCTCTGTAATGCGTGGGTGGGCCTGCCTCGGGTGGCTCTGTAATGCGTGGGTGTGCCTACCTCGGCTGGCTCCGTAATGCAAGTGTGTGCCTACCTCGGGTGGCTCTGTAATGCGTGGGTGGGCCTGCCTCGGGTGGCTCTGTAATGCGTGGGTGTCCCTACCTCGGGTGGCTCTGTAATGCGTGGGTGTGCCTATCTCGGGTGGCTCTGTAATGCAAGTGTGTGCCTACCTCGGGTGGCTCTGTAATGCAAGTGTGTGCCTACCTCGGGTGGCTCTGTAATGCGTGGGTGGGCCTGCCTCGGGTGGCTCTGTAATGCGTGGGTGTGCCTACCTCGGGTGGCTCTGTAATGCGTGTGTGTGCCTACCTCGGGTGGCTCTGTAATGCGTGGGTGGGCCTACCTCGGGTGGCTCTGTAATGCGTGGGTGCCTACCTCGGGTGGCTCTGTAATGCGTGGGTGGGCCTGCCTCGGGTGGCTCTGTAATGCGTGGGTGGGCCTACCTCGGGTGGCTCTGTAATGCGTGGGTGTCCCTACCTCGGGTGGCTCCGTGATGCTCGGGTGTCCTACCTCGGGTGGCTCTGTAATGCGTGGGTGGGCCTACCTCGGGTGGCTCTGTAATGCGTGGGTGCCTGCCTCGGGTGGGTATGGGGTGTCCTGCCTCGGGTGGCTCTGTAATGCGTGGGTGTCCCTACCTCGGGTGGCTCTGTAATGCGTGGGTGTGCCTATCTCGGCTGGCTCCGTGATGCTCGGGTGTGCCTACCTCGGGTGGCTCTGTAATGCGTGGGTGGGCCTATCTCGGGTGGCTCTGTAATGCGTGGGTGTTCCTGCCTCGGGTGGCTCCGTAATGCGATTGACCAGATAGCGTCCAGCGGCTCCAGTGACAGCCGACTGTTCTCTGTGTAGTTACACGATTCCGACGAATTTCGCTGTCGGAAAACCGCATCGTCACAGTGAATTGCATGTGGTACTTCAGCCCAGCTAGCACTTGGTGAAAGAGTAGCCAGATTGTATCGTACAGTGAATACGCGTGGTATGCGTATATTGGTGTTTGCGACAGGATCATTATTTTGTGACAACAACCTGTCGGTTGTTGTCACGTGGTGTGCTTTATATGTTGTAGTGTGGTGTGCTCTGTATGGTGTTGTGTGGTGTGATCTGTCGGTTGTTGTGTGGTATGCTACGTTGGTTGTTATGTGGTGTGCCCTGTCGGTTGTAGTGTGGTGTTCTGTATCGCTTTATCTGTGTGTTGTTGTGTGGTGTGTTATGCCGGTTGTTGTCTTGGGTGTGCTCTTATGTTGTTGTTCTGTGGTGTGTTATGCCGGTTGTAGTGTGGTGTTCTGTATCGCTGTCAGCAGCTGACAATCGGCCTCTGTGTGTTGTTGTGTGGTGTGTTATGCCGGTTGTTGTCTTGAGGTGTGCTCTGTATGTTGTTGTTCTGTGGTGTGTTATGCCGGTTGTAGTGTGGTGCTCTGTATCGCTGTCAGCAGCTGACGGTCGGCATCTGTGTGCTGCAGGCGCGACGACACCGTTCAACAAGGACGAGCTGAACGCCATCCTCAAATTCGGCGCCGGCGAGCTCTTCAGTCGCGATGAGGAAGAGGACGACGACGAGCACGCCACGGTGAGGGTCGAGCCGGACTTGCGCAAAACAGCACAAACATGGCACAAAACAGCACAAACATGACACCAAACAGCACAAACATGGCACAAAACAGCACAAGTATCGTGCAGAAAAAGCACAAACATGGTTAAAAACAGCACAAACACAGTGTAAAACGGCACAAACATGGCACAAAACAGCACAAACATGACACCAAACAACACAAACATGACACAAAACAACACAAACATGACACAAAACAGCACAAACATGACACAAAACAGCACAAACATGGTACAAAACAGCACAAGCATGGTGCATGCATAGCGCGAAGCAGCACAGAGCGCATGATATAACACAAGCGTACCACAAGCATCCCAGGGTAGAATTTCACGTCCGGTGTCGTGGCAAGGTGTTAGATGTCAGCCGAGCTAAGCTACGTCGTTATCTCAGGTAGTTGTCGAAGCTTTAAGGTGACATAACCCCATATACTACATAATGCACAGAAAGTAGATCGGGTCAAGAAGTCAATCGGAGTCTCGATCGCGGATGCGATTGGTTGTGAGCTCACCAATTGCATTCATGTCAGTGACTTCCGTCGCACCCACATCGCCATCGATAAAAATAGCTCAAGCAATGGTCTGGATAGTGCAGGCTATTTTTGCAAGCCGTTCTGTTCGTGCAAGTCGAGCAACTGGGCTTATGTGTGTGGCCTGGCTTGTGTGCCATTCTCAGAAGTTTGTAAGCATCAAGACAGTTGGCATCAATCATGCATAATCGGTCAATCGGTAGTCAATTCACCTGCAAAGGCGCCGGCTTTGGATGGCGACGTGGTTGGCGAGCTCGCGGGCGCCAGCTGTCTGTCCTTTCCCTTCCCATCATATTGTCCGTCCATTGTCAACACCTGGTATGTCTTCCATCCAGCCCTGCTCCTGACCCCTTCCGTGTCAGGAGCAGGCGGTCCATTTTCCAGTTCCAGCTTCAGTTTTATCGGGGTAGTCGCGCCCCTCGGCCTGCCCCCCGGGTTTGACGGAGACCTGGAGGCCGAGGTCCCCCGTCGCACAGTGCCAGTTGGGATCTCTGACCTCGGCCTGCCCCCCGGGTTTGACGGAGACCTGGAGGCCGAGGTCCCCCGTCGCACAGTGCCAGTTGGGATCTCTGACCTCGGCCTGCCCACTTGGTTTGACGGAGACCTGGAGGCCGAGGTCCATCGTCACACAGTGTCAGGTGTGGCGAGGAGCAGCACGCCTCTGGTGGCGATATTCCGAGGGGTGGCAGGCTGGAAGGACCTCATTACGGGCCAAACGACGTATCGCCTCAGGCCGAAGGTCTGGGCCCCGGCCCAGCGCTTGCTAGCCTGGCTGGCAGGGGTCAAGGGGTGGGCGGCGCTGGATTCCCGTCGGAATGGTGTCACGATCGGATCGAGGTCACCCTGGACATCTCGTTGAGTGATGCCCGGAAGGATGATATTAGCACAGCTGGCGCTCGTATGCGCGCATTAAGCAGACTCCGTTCACATACGGACACGGTGGATCTACGCCGACGGATTGAAACTCAGTAGCGGCGTAGGATATGCTTTTGTGTCTCACTCCGTATCGAATCAGCTGAACTATGCCATTCTACAGGCTTTCGATTTATTGAGCACGACGATACGACAGGCGCTACTTGATACTAACTCTCTGAGTATTCTGTTGGCTCGTATGAATGCCAAATGCTAAATGAAAGCATTTATGCATGACCATCATCGTGCATGCCATCACGACAACCTTGATTTATCTCTATAATGAGGACGCCGGAGTAATTATTGTGTGGGTCCAAAGCCACGTAGGTTTGGCTGGTAATGAGGCTGCGGACTTGGCTGAGAAGACGGGTGCATATGGTAGCCGCTGGTCGCGTCTGGCCCCTCCCTCTGGAGACCCAAAGAGAGCCAGTAGCAGCATGTGGTTCAACTTGCATGCAGAATGTTGTTCCCTTTTCCGAAAGTCGCATTGTATGCTTCCTTAAACCGACACTACCTAGCATAATTCGCACGAAACCGTGGCGCACGTTTAGGTGGTGAAAATCGACCGTCACAGGTCTCGGAGAGACTGCCGACAGACTGCATAATGTGCAAGGTCAGTGAACGGCCTGGACTCTTCTGTTTTGTGACGCGCATTTTAGCCAAGTGACTGAGTGCAATCAGTCACAAGTGGCCAGATCGCTTATTTAGTCAATTGCTGGAAATTGATTTACAATTGGAACTCACATCGCACGCACGATAACGTTGCTGGAAGTTCGAAGTTCCGAGAAATAGTTCTCATAATTCCAAGGTCCAGAATCACGTTCGTTTCATGTCCAGGGTCAAAAGTCAAATGACGGGTCAAGTAAGATTATATTACGTCAGTCGGCTTGAACAGATTTGATTTCATATTTGACAAGGACAAGATGAGCTGGTATAAAATGGCTCTGCGGCGTTTATGTCCACACTCATTAACATGCACACTGTTGAGAGACAAACATTGTGCACAATTCCGTTTACGTTTCGTTCACCCCAAGTGCACATGACCGGGCGTTACACGCTCGGCCATGTGCACTTGGTGAAAGAGGAGCCAGATTTTGCAACCGTACGGTAATGTTTAAACCATACGATATGTTTGACCTCGACCGGCGGTCAATGTCAAATGGTCGGTATAATCCTCGCTGGTGGGCGGCGCCCGCTTTCGGACGACCGGGCTGCCATCTGAGCAGGTCCGAGGTGGTTTCTACTAGCGGAGTGTCGAATGCTCCGTTTGTATGCATTACACACGACACAGACACACCAGATTTCATAAAACGTGTTGCGTTTTCTGAAAGGTGTGGAATTGGTATGCTTTTCATGCAAGCGTACTGTAATCGTGGAATGGGCCCAAACGTGGCCTTCTGGTTTCCGAGTTAGACGTCTGATCTGCCTTGCCTGGCGGACTTTGTGTGGTTCTATAATTTTTTGTGGTATATAACCGTGCTGCACTGGACATCTGGTTGCACAAGCCTCCTTCGATTTGCAGAATATTGCGGCCAGGCGGGCTACGCCTCGTCCTAATTATGCAATCCTAGTTATACAATCCGCATTATACCATCCCAGGATTTGACCATTGACCCCTTTCAGTTTCATTCCAGTTATACCATCGATCCCTCTGAGTGTCATCCGAATTATGCCATCTAGCCCTTTGAGCCCTGTGCTTATCGACTAGTTTCCACCGAATAACCAGCTTATTCGATATAGGTGATAATAAATTCAAACTATCCTAAATCTAGTCGATGGTACACTTTGTCCGGATTTGTGCTGCTGACCTTCAGTTCACCGCTGTGGCCTTCAGAGGATTGGGCAACACTTCGCCACCCACTATTGTGATCCGCGCTCGTAGGGGGCCCGTCGGCGCGCTGATTAAGGGCTTACAAAGTGGCCGCCAAGCATTCATCGGGACAACCCCAATACGTTCTCCAGACATGGCCGTCTTGGCGATCGTGCCTCATGGCATGGGCATCCATTATGCCATTACCAGGGTGGAGAGCGTGCTGTTTCGCCGTCCACTCGTAATGGCTCAGAGTGAGGGAAGTCTCGGTCATCGGCGAAACGAACTCCATCATCGAACTCTGGCTGAATTTGAGGTCACAGCTCCGTTCCCCTACTCGATGGTAAGAATGTGTTCCACAAGATTGTGAGATAACCGCCCTGCAGGCATCCACGATTGAGTATTCTGCCGGCACTCAAAATCTGGTGCGTGCCTGCTCTGGAAAACGATTTGAAAACATCAGCGAAACTCGAGAGATTTCTGAAGCCAACCCACATCCGACGACCGATGCATGCGGGAGAACCTCATTGACCTAGAGGTTAAAATTGAAATTCGCGGTAAGCTCGACGAAAGTCACAGAAGTGAAAATTTGATGTGATTAGAAGTTTTAATGGAAATAGGGCGGTCCTGTGTAAAACTTGGTGTTACCTCCATGGTATGCTTCAAGCATCTATCGTACTTCTTACGACTCATCCTGAATTTGCGTGATGGTTTTTTTGTCGTTTGTTCTTCTTTCCAGGAATGTTTGCATATAATCCCAATTCAAGAAATTTCAGTCACGATGGAAAACGCAAAAGTACAATCGACCGTGGCGACACGTTTGTCCTGAATTGTTGTTTGTTTGTTTATTGGTTGGTTCACGACACACTTTATGCACATCCACGGCTAATGGCGCCGCCCACACTGTTTCGCCGGTGGGCCGCGGGATTGGGAAATGTTCTGAGTGGCGCTAGAGTCGAACCCGGGACCTTTGGTACCCATAGCCCGACACCTTAACCATTCGGCCATCCCCGCCCATTTGTCCTGAATTGACATCACCGTGCGTCCTGACATTTGCCTGTTGGCTCGCGGGGATGTCACGTGTGCCCAGTCCTAACGTTCGGGCGTCAGCTCGCGTGACGGGCAGGTACGCCCTGTCCTGACCTTTGGGGGTCAGTCGGGTGCAATTCTCTCCAGTTTATGGCCGCCGCGAGATAATGACGTTTATAATTGTCTGCGATATGCAGCGATCTCTTGCCGGTACCAGGAACAGAGGACAGATGTGCGGTCGTAAAGGTGTCGAGCCGCTAATTCGCCGCATTGTCATCTTTGCCGACCGGGGACAATGGGTTGTTGGGTTTTGTGGAGCTCGCGTTGACCTCTCCCCGCGCTAACTCCTGCCTGAATGGTCAGTGGTGAGCAGGGCTCACAATGAGGCTGAGGTGTGCCCTCCGGCGAGTGGGCGCCGTGATGAAGATGATTTCGATGGCTCAAATGCCAGAAGGTGTGTAGTGCAATGGATGTGGACCCTGACCCGGGACAACGCGCGTCGAGCACATGAATGAGTAACGTATCGTTACGTGTGGTCATATGGTTGTGACGTCAATGTGGCTAATTTATTGACCGCGCGAGATAACGAGTACGCAAAATATAGTCTTCCATGATGGTATTACCATTATTGAAAGTCCACAACAAAGCAGGCTTGTTTATGTTCTGCACCTCCTTGTATGCCTCTCCATGCGCATATGACAAGCTGGGCCTGTTCGTTGAACTCTGACGCTTAATCCCCATCGCAAAATCCGACGGCGAGGTCACCGCGGGGGGGGGGGGGCGCCTCCCCGCAGTCATTTTCCTGTGGACGTCGTTCCCCACAGCTGAGGAAGACGGTCTCTACCACTTTCAGCCCCCTTCCCCGTCGCCGACTTATTATAGTCTCAGAATTTACACGCCCCCTACCTTGGACCAGGAACATCGTTTAATGAAATGATTGGCGTCAGCTGGCCCGTGCACCGTTAGCATGCTGGTCCGGCGGTGTTGTGTCGTGCGCTGACCTGACCTGATCTGACCCGTCGGTGACCGGCAGTGCGACATCGACCTGATCCTGCAGCGGGCCGAGACGCGCGAGGACGACCCCGTCAACGCGCCGGCCAACGACCTGCTGTCGGCCTTCAAGGTGGCCAGCTTCCAGGTGGACGAGGATGAGGTCGCCAGCGTGTCCACGCCGCCGACGGCCGCCGACGAGACCACCAAGGACTGGGTGAGAGCCGCCGCGTGGTGAACGGCTGTCGCCGGGCGGGGTACCGCCCGTGTCTGCCACAGGTCGCTGTACACCACGTATGGCTGCCACAGCCCGCTGTACACCACGTATGGCTGCCACAGCCCGCTGTACACCACGTATGGCTGCCACAGCCCGCCGTACACCACGTATGGCTGCCACAGCCCGCTGTACACCACGTATGGCTGCCACAGCCCGCTGTACACCACGTATGGCTGCCACAGCCCGCCGTACACCACGTATGGCTGCCACAGCCCGCTGTACACCACGTATGGCTGCCACAGCCCGCTGTACACCACTTATGGCTGCCACAGCCCGCCGTACACCACGTATGGCTGCCACAGTCCGCTGTACACCACGTATGGCTGCCACAGGTCGCTGTACACCACGTATGGCTGCCACAGCCCGCTGTACACCACGTATGGCTGCCACAGCCCGCTGTACACCACGTATGGCTACCACAGCCCGCTGTACACCACTTACGGCTGCCACAGCCCGCCGTACACCACGTATGGCTGCCACAGTCCGCTGTACACAACTTATGGCTGCCACAGCCCGCTGTACACCACGTATGGCTGCCACAGCACGCTGTACACCACGTATGGCCGCCACAGCCCGCTGTACACCACGTATGGCTGCCACAGCCCGCTGTACACCACTTAAGGCTGCCACAGCCCGCTGTACACCACTTATGGCTGCCACAGCCCGCTGTACACCACTTATGGCTGCCACAGCCCGCTGTACACCACTTATGGCTGCCACAGCCCGCTGTACACCACGTATGGCTGCCACAGCACGCTGTACACCACGTATGGCCGCCACAGCCCGCTGTACACCACGTATGGCTGCCACAGCCCGCTGTACACCACTTAAGGCTGCCACAGCCCGCTGTACACCACTTATGGCTGCCACAGCCCGCTGTACACCACTTATGGCTGCCACAGCCCGCTGTACACCACTTATGGCTGCCACAGCCCGCTGTACACCACGTATGGCTGCCACAGCCCGCTGTACACCACATATGGCTGCCACAGCCCGCTGTACACCACGTATGGCTGCCACAGCCCGCCGCACACCACCTAATGATGACTGCCTCTGCCCGCTGTACACCACCTAATGACTGGCTCTGCCCGCTGTACACTACCTGTACCTGTCACTGCCCGCTGTACACCACCTGTACCTATCACTGCCAGCTGTACACCACCTAACAGCTACCACTGCCGCCACACCTTCCGTGTTTGCCACTATCTACCACACCACCTGTGTTTGCCACTATCTACCACGCGCCGTATGCCGACCTGGACTGTTGTGGCCTCTTTGGCCTCCACTGTCACGGCAGTCGGTAGCCGAGGGTGTCGGCATGCCACCTCCGTCGAGGTTGCACTGCCCAGAGTAACGTATCAATCTGACCGGCGTGATGGCGTCATCGTGATGTTGGAGACCGGGATTGGTGGTGGTGAAACTGTGCAGTGCACGTGGGAAGAGTGCTGTGATGATGCTGGTGATGATTATGCAGGACGACATCATACCGTCTGGCATGCGCACGAAGCTGGAGGAAGAGGAGCGACAGCGAGAGATGGAGGACCTCTACCTGCCACCCCGCTCGCGCAAAACTGTCCAGGTAGTAATCGGCACCACACTGGCACCAGCTCACGTGGTACTGGGGAACTGTTAAAATGATGGTTCTTCGTTAGGCGTGAGATGTCGAAGAGAATACATTAGGATGTCGAAATTTGTCATGGGAACGATGTCGTCTGATGTACCATTAAGTTGTTCAGTGTTCAAGCGCAATTATGAGCAATGGCCTCCATCATGTGCGCTTGTTTTCCTTTTTTTAACACATCCAATTATGGGATACCTATTTTACGATAGCAGTGCTACGCTGTCAACAAATGCTATTGTATAACAGGTCACATTATAGGTCATCCCTTTACCTGGAAGTGCGCTATGGGAGTTTGTTCATCATAGTCGGCAATGGCAAACATAATCATAGTATGCATTCGAGATGCTGGAGGTACTGTTGGAAGCAAGGCGTGGAGACTTCGTGACCACCCATCAAGAAGCACGATGTTGATACTCGTGCTAGAAAGGTGGAAAGGTATTCGGGTATACATGGGTGTATGAAGAACTGGGGGCACATAGTACGGGCGCACCAAGTACCGGGAAACACCCCATAGCTCATAGGGTACTGGAGGCCACGGCTTTCCGGATTCCGCAGAATGATTTTTTAGACGTGTTATTTAGTCCAGGTTGGATGCATTCCGTCAGTTGCCAGACGGCGTGGCCGCATAGCTGGCACCGCTGTCAGTGCGTCACGTTTTGATTGCGTGCCCTCTGCACGCCGATGATCGCAGACGCCTCTGGAGTCGTGCAATCGCTGTCACTCTTCGATTTCCTGGGTGACCACTCGTGCCCGGTAGCTTGTGGGAGCTTTTTAACTTTTTTTCGGATGTCTACTTCAGAGCGATTTACACACCTCGCTGACATGTAGAACTACAGGCTCGGAATAATCTCCCTGTGTTCTGAATGTTCGTGCGCTATTTCTGGAACCGATCGTCTTAATCGGTTCATCTAACGTTGTTATGGGCGATGTATAACCAATGCAGTCGATGCGTCCCTAAGCCCAGATAACGAGCCAACCGGTTGACCGTGACCTATGACCGGTTGGCCGTGACCTGTGACGTGTGACCGGTGGGGTGTGACCTGTGACTGGTTGGCCGTGACCTGCGACCGATGAGCCGTGACGCTTGACCTGTGACCGGCGGGCCGTGACGCTTGACCTGTGACGGCAGGCGGCCGC
This sequence comes from Imbricaverruca yamaguchii, assembly GCA_034440575.1. Classification (NCBI taxonomy): domain Eukaryota; kingdom Metazoa; phylum Arthropoda; class Thecostraca; family Neoverrucidae; genus Imbricaverruca; species Imbricaverruca yamaguchii. The sequence goes on from JAOTOL010001603.1 coordinate 2,113,904, forward strand.
CGCCGAAGAGGACGAGCGCGAGGAGCGGCGGAAGCGGCGCCACGACAACTCGGACGGCGCCGAGTCCGACTCGGAGCAGACCAAGAAGCGGCCGCGGCTCGGCCAGTCGCACCGAGTCAAGGGCTTCACCGACAGCGAGGTGAGAGCCGACGCGGCGGTGTGGCCGCGCTGGGGCTCGGCTGGCTGGCCACCGTACGGTCTGCACCTGTCACGTCCGCCGCAGCTCGCAGCTCGCAGCTCGCACCACTGAACTGACGCCGCTCGAACTCCGCCCAACGCCGAGTGGTGGGCGCTGTATGACCGAAGCAGTCGATGCGCCCCTAAGCCCAAATAACCAACCAACCAGCGCCGAGTGGTGTGCCTGTGAGTCCACATACATACACAGCGAGGTGAGGGGACGAGTAGTCTAGGGGGTAAGTTCCTCGTGTCATAATCCAAAGGTTGCGGCTTCGAGTCTCGCCTGTCGCTACTCTTCGCCCGCGACCACTCGGCGTGAGCGATTGGCAACGGTCGGTGTGCCGTAAAGACAATGATCGACAGTGAGGCGCGACATAGTGAGGCGGGTTGCACACGGTGACACACGGGCCGTCAGACGTCCCGTGAGCCGTATACATGGCTCACACATCGCTCACGGCCGTGTGCTCCTGTCGTGCCGGGCAGGCAGTCGGTGCAGGTGAGCCTCGTGCGGGCATGTCGTCCAGCGTGTGGCGAGGCCTCTGGCGGCGGCAAGCGCACCGCCCAGGTCCGGCGGCGCCGCTCAGGTCCAGCGGCGCCGCTCAGGTCCAGCGGCACCGCCCAGGTCCGGCGGCACCGCCCAGGTCCGGCGGCACCGCCCAGGTCCAGCGGCACCGCCGGGTGGCCACCGTCGGCGGCGGCGGCGTTCGCCTGTCGGTCGGCGTGTCCTGGCTCCCATTGCAGGGTGGTGTGTCGCTTGCCATCGGTCAGGCGGTGCAGTTTCCTCCAGACTCGGAGAGTCGGCGCCCCGGCCTGGCGGTGCGAGTCCCGGCTGAGCAGCTAAAGCCCGGGGCGGGAGTTGTAGGGACGGCCTCGTTTACGGTTCTGTACCCGCCGATGTGTTGTGCACCCCTCTGGTCCGTTCTGTACGCGTTGTTGTGTTCTGTAGCCCACTGATCTGTTCTGTACTCCGCTGGTCGGTTCTGTATCCCGCTGGTCGGTTCTATATCCCCTGATATGTTCTGTACCCCGTTGATGTATGTTGTGCCCCGCCGGTCGGTTATGTGCCCCGCTGGTGTATTCTGTACCCCGCTGGTCGGTTCTGCACCCACTGGTTGGTTGGTTGGTTATTGGTTGTGCGACACGTCGACCGTTGAGTCAAGTAGCGTCGCCAATCTCTCACGCCGATTGGTTGCGGGCGAAGAGTAGCGACAGGTGAGACTCGAACCTACAACCTTTCGATTGCAAGACGAGCAACTTACCCCTAGGCTACTCGTCCCCTTCTGTGCCCACTGATGTGTTCTGCATCCCACTGGTCTGGTCTGTACGCTCTCGCCAGTTATGTACCCCGCTAGTCGGTTCTGTGCCCGTTGATGTGTTCTGTACTCCGTTTCAGTTCCGTACCCCGTTGCTGTGTTCTGTAACTCGCTAGTTTGTTCTGTACCCCGCTGGACTGGTATATACTCCGTTTGCCAGTTCCGTACCCCATTGCTGTGTTCTGTAACCCGCTAGTGAGTTATGTACCCCGCTTGTCGGTTCTGTACCCGTTGCTGTGTTCTGTACCCCGCTGGTTTGGTCTTTACCCCGCTGGTCTGTTCTGTACCGCGCTAGTTCGTTCTGTACCCTCTCGTCAGTTCTGTACCCCGCTAGTTTTGTCTGTACCACCGCTGGTCTGTTCTGTACCGCGTTGCTCGTGCGGTCGCAGGTGCGGCGCTTCTTCAAGGCGTTCCGGCGGTTCGGCTGTCCGCTGGAGCGGCTGGAGGCGATCTCCACCGAGGCCGAGCTGCAGGAGAAGTCGACCGCAGACCTGCGCCGGCTGGGCGACACCATCATCAGCTCGTGCAAGGACGCGCTGCAGCAGCACCAGCTGGCCAAGGACAGCGGCGCCGTCGAGCCGGAGAACGGCGAGCCCGCCAAAGGTGGGCCCGCCGCCGGTGGCCGCGGCCGATGCCGGCGCCACGTGCTCAAGTCTACCGTGGTGGTCGGATTGTGGTGGTCAAACATTAGTTGTTAGACCGAGATGATCAGACTAGTGGTCAGGCAGTGATGGCCATACTGCGGTGGTCTGCGAGTAATGACCAGATTGTGGCGACTGTGACTGTCATACTGTTGTTTTATTATTGTTTATTGGTTCACGACACACTATGCACATTCACGGCTAATGGCGCCGCTCACACTGTTTCGCCGGTGGGCCTCGGGATTGGGGAAGGTCCTGAGTGGCGCTAGAGTCGAACCCGGGACCTTTGGTACCCATAGCCCGACACACAGTCATACTGTGAGGCGATTGTGACGGACATACTGGGAGGTGACTGACGGCCAGAATGTATGGTGACTGTGACAATCGGACTATGGTGACTGTGACGGTCAGACTTTGTGGTGACTGACAGTCTTGCTATGTGGTGACTGTGTCGGTCGGACTGTACGGTAAAGGACTGTTCACACCCAGCGTAATCTCGACGCACTGTCGGAATCGACGCAAAGCTAGCGGACAGTTAGCATGGAGCCCAATGAGTCTGCCGATTCTGCCATTGCGCCGGTCTTGCGTCAGCTGTCTGCCGCGTCCGCCAAAACGCTGGCGATTTTCGAGCGGATAAAGTTTGGTTTTCTCAACGTTTTCCGCTCGGCGCACCAGCGGTCTTGACGCAAGGTCGACAGACTGTTCGGGATAAACTGCGGTCGCCATATTTGCTGGTATTCGACGGATTGGGGCCACATCGGCTGCGATTTGTTCAGCCATTAAGTTGCAACATGCCTCAACATGTGCGTCGGTATTACGCCTGTCCATCATTGCGCCGGCTTTTTTCCGTCGAGATTGCGCTAGGTGTGAGCAGTCCTCAGCTGTGCCGGTCAGATTGTGAGGTGGCCGATGGCTGTGACGGCTGCACCGTAAGGTGACTGTGACAGTCAATCTGTGTGGCAACTGTGACGTGGACACGCGGCGGTGTTAGTGACTCGAGGCGGCGTCCCAGTCCAGCGATGTCGTCAGGCCATCTAACTTGGGGTGAAAATCGGCGGCGTACTCGCAGGCGGAACGTTTGGGATAATTTTGAAAGCCACAACTGTAGCTCACAATTGTCATGTATAGCTGGAATTTCCCGATCGGAAGGTAGGCCCATGTCAATGCAAGCTGCATGGTAGCTGTATGGTACTATATGACTGCGAGACTGTGAGGTGACTGCCGGCGAGACTGTGAGGTGACTGACGGTCAGACCGTATGGCAACTGCCGGCGTGACTGTGAGGTGACTGGTGACTGGCGTGTCGACAGCCGGCGCCAGGAAGAAGCGCGAGTGCGGCCCGTCGTTTCGCCTGTCCGGAGTGGCCATCAACGCCAAGACGACGCTGCAGACGCTGGAGGACCTCGAGCCGCTGCACCGGATCATGCCGGCGGACGTCAAGCAGCGGCGCGCCTGGCTGCTGCAGCCCACCAACGGACGGTGGGTGAGGCGGCGCGGGCCGGTCCGCCGGTGGTCCGGTCTGTCGGTGGTCCGGTCCACCGACGTGGCCACGTGGCGGTGTTACCGTCACAGAGTGACGGTAACACCGCTGACCGGCACGGAGGCCACGTTGCGGTACCGTCACGGTACCGATAACGGTACCGTGACGGTACCGTTACCGTGACGTGGCGTCCCAGTCCAGTGGCGTCGTCAGGCCACCTACCTGCGGGTGCAAATCAGTGGCGCCGTCAGGCCATCCAACTGGGAGTGCAAATCAGTGGTCCCGTCAGGCCACCTAACTTTGGGTGGAAATCAGTCGTCAGGTAACTCAGTTGGAAGTGCAGATCGACGCCGTGCTCACGGACTGAACATTTGCGGTAATTTTGAGAGCTACAACTGTCGCTCAAAATAGTTCTGCAGAGCAGGAGTTTCCCGATCGGAAGGCAGGCCCAGGTCCATGCAACAAGCTTGGCGTCGGCTCTGATTCTGTGAAGCCTCTCCAGCAACAATTCGAACTGATTGTTTGTTTTAGTGAACATTCAGGTGTCTCTCGTTCATGACCAGGCTGGACAAGTCTGTACACATGGATGGGTTAAATGAATTGAAAATTGGGGGTCCAAAGCTTACCTGCTACACAAGCGGTGACGGCAGAACAAGGCGGAAAACGGTTTCGACACTTTCATCGTTACTATGCGCCTGTCCTGTTACACTCAGCTACAAGTGCACCTCGGGTGCCTTGGACTAGGACATGCAGTGCGCGGAGAATAGCACACTGCCGAAGACAAGGGGCGGGCGATCAAAATCCGGTGCCAAATGCAGTTGTCAATGCGCTTGTCTGTTTGATCCAGTGCAATGTAGGGCTTCCTGCCTCCCTCTCCTTTCCAGGAAAACTGGATTCGCTGTAGCCTCATTTGCGACTCAGTTCTCTCTGACGTCATAGGCAATGTCCGGCCTGCCCCGTCCCCAGTATTGAAATGTGCAAAGCGTTTCACTGCCTGCTGTATTCGGCACTGCCATTTCTGTCCAGATTTCGTCACATCATTTGGTGCAGGTTAAGGCACAGCTGATCAAAGGCTGCTCAGCTGGTGCCACATTTAGCTCTGTGTTGCTCAGCTGATGGCACATTTGTCTCTGCTGTTCAGCCGATGCCACCTTTAGCTCTGTGTTGTTCAACTGATGGCATATTTTACCGTATGCTGCTCAGCTGATTGGCATCTTCCCCGACCGGGAACAGTGGGTTGTTAGGTTTTGTGGAGCTGGTGTTGACCTCTGCCCGCGCTAACCCCTGCATGAATGGTCATGTATGAAAATGATTTCGGTGGGTCAAATGCCCGAAGGTATGTAATGCAGTGGATGTGGACCGTGACCCGGGACAACGCCCATCGAGCACATGAACATTGTTCGTGTGGTCATATGAGGCGCAGGCCCAGCCCAGCACATAGACAGGCAACATGTTGTTACGTGTGATCATGTGGTTGTTACGTGTGGTATATATGGCTCATTTCTTGACCGCGCGAGATCGCGATGACGCAAAATATGATCTTTAATAATGGTATTACCATTATGCCATATTTTGCACTGTGCGCTCAGCACTGCTCAGATCTTGATGGTCGTTTCCGAAAGGCCGCATGCTGGTGACGGTACTGCTCGTCAACCTGCAAGATCCGTTGCCGTTCAATGCTACCTTTGTCCACAGTGGCGGAGTAATCCGTCAATGGTGCGACGTCCCTTTCGGCCGCATCATTGGCAACTCTAACAGAGTGCACGAAGCTCGAACCGTTCTGAAATGGTCGTCTCTGTGCCACGCACCTCCTGGTTTCTGAATCCCAAATCAGTTAGTCCAAAAGACTGGTTAAAGAAGATTACTGTCATGCTGCTTGCTTACATGTTAGATTGAAAATACTGTTCGACCCGGTGGTGGGGCGGTGCTCTTCCGCCCGCTGCGTCACCTCATCGGTTCAGGGACGTCCATCTTTTGGTTGTGACGTCACCGCCCGAGCCAGCCGCGCCGCTCCCCTTCCGGCGGTCGCGTCGCCGCGTGGCGAGTGACCCGTGTGGCGCTGACCGCGCTATGGAGAGGAGCGGCCCGGGTCGTGCGGTCAGCTGGACCGCGCCGGCGGCCACCGCCGCCGCCGCCGGTGTCCGCGCTCACCGGACGTGTCCGCGTCCCTCTGGCGTGTCCGCGTCCCGGACATGTGCACGTCCCCCGGACATGTGCGCGGCCCCCTAACATGTTCACGTCCTCGGACGTCTCTGGGCCCCCCGAACGTGACCAGTTTGAGAGCACATTCCCAGCCACATACGTCACACGCGCTACAGTGCGGCTATCGGGCGGGCATGACTCATGAACGCGCGTGTCGCCGCCATCAGATAGCCCAGTCGGCTCCGGATGTGGCCCGAGCTGTCTCGGCGCCCGCTCGGTGGTCGGGAGCGGCCATTGTCTACACGGGATCGGTTGTGAGCGGTGGCGGTGGCGGGAGCACGACCGGTCAGGGCGCCGGGCCGCTCACAGCAGCAGGAAGCTGGTCACTTCCGGCTGTGTGATGCTCACCGGGTGAGGCTGACTCACTTCCTGGTCGGAATGTAGTCGATGCTCCCTAAAGCCGCCCCCCCCCCCCCTGGTCGGTGTGGCAACACGCTCTGATGGTGGACGAGTAGTATAGGGGTAAGTTACCCGCCTCACCATCGAAAGATTGTGGGTTCGAGTCTCACCTGTCGCTACTCTGCCCGCGATCGATCGGCGTGAGAGATTGGCGACGCTACATAACAAAATGGTCGACGTGTCGTAAAACCAATATCCACCGCGCTCTGATGGCCGACATCGGAATTTGACGTGGCGGGCGCATCAACATGGCGGGCGCATCGGGTCAGTTCGGACATGGCAGGCGCGTCAACCGGGATACAGCACAGCACAGCCATATCAGATCAGCCCGGATATGGCGGGTGCTTCAGACACTACACAGACACGTCAGGTCCGCCCGGAGGGGGCCGCGGTAGCTCGGCTGGTAGAGCGTCTGACTCTTGGTCGCAAGATTGGGGGTTCGAATCTCACAACCGGCGGAATTTACCGAGTTCGCCCCCGACTAATAGGCGTGGGAGGTCGGCGACGCTGTATAACCTGACGGTTGGATGCGTCGTGAAAGAACTAAAGGTCCGCCGGGACATGACAGTCACAGCAGGTCAGCCAGGACATGACGCATTCAGGTCACGGACAGAGCCCCGTGTATGTCAAGCAGGTCAGGTCAGGTCAGTTCAGGTGGTGTGGGGTGAGCATCGGCACAATTATAGGCATGAACAGTGCGTGAGTGTGTGTGCGTGCCTGCACGGCTGTATTCTCGACGTATGTGAGAAAGGTCGCTGACATGTTGGCAATGCGGATGGCACGGAAGAGGCGGCAGTTCTGTTGCAGGAACTTAGTAGGGCTCATCAGGAACTGATGGTTGGATGCAGAGAAGAGGCTTATAAGCAGGCATCCGGGTTTGCGGTATGATCACGTCTCAAGTTGATCGCAGAATATAAGCGATTATCGCTTCATGGTGCGAAATTATGATTACATTCGCGTCCATGCGAAGTAGTTTTCGGGCATTCTGTTCCAGCTTTACACGGAACTTGCCTTAATGTGATGCAAGACTTCCGCGATACCCGTAAGCGGATTGAGAAGCTTGATTGATGCGCTATTTGCCAGTCATGCTAACCGAGCACCGCCTATTTCCCGGGCTGCAATTACCGAGCTGTCCACCATACCCGGTAATTCCGGCTGCCCTTCCAGTGCGGTGGCGCGTGCGGCCGATACCATCGCCGATATTTGGCGAACGGTGCGGCATGGGGCCGTGACCCTGAGCAGAGTGGCAGGCGCTCGGCCGTCGTGATACCGGGAGATCACGACTGGCGCGCTGTAGGTCTACTCCGTCACGGGTCTCGTGAGGCGGCTGACACGCTCGCCGGCTGGTGGTCGTGCTTCTCGGCCACGCCGAGTCTCAACGTGGGCGTTGGTTGACCTTGTGTGACCCGAACTACTGACGGAGAGAGAGAGAGAGAGAGAGAGAGAGAGAGAGAGAGAGACAGAGAGAGATCAGAGAGAGACTGAGACTGGCAGACATACATACAGAGCTGGAGAGGAGATATAGGGAGAATTATAGAGACAAAGAAACAGAGCAAGATATGGAGATAGACAGAGCCAGATAGGAGAGAGAAGAGGATATATATATATATATATATATATATATATATATATATATATATATATATATATATATATATTCTACCTCTTCGTGCATATATATGATAATCGTTGGCTCTCCTTACACTAATGCTTACTGGCATCCGAACTGCCGCTGTAATTGAATCATATTTCAATATGTCGGCACCCGGGAATGAACACTTGTTCTATTATCGGTGCCAAGTGAGCTCAAGTGGTCTTATTGTGATCACTAAAAAGATGAAAACGTCTTTCCCCGTCCGTTAATCCACCTCGCCTTCGTGTCGGAGCGTACTGAGCACATTTCAGCCCGGCGCTCGAGTTCGAATTGCTTCGAACCCGCTCGGCAGAGAGCCGAGGCCATTGTTAGCGCTGACTGTGGCCAGCTTTGACAAGTGTGCCGCCGCCGGGCGCACGTGGCCGTCTGTCAGGTGCACACGTGCGAGACGGACCCAGCTGTGGTGGCGGCCGCCGCCGACTGCGCACCGGGAACGGTGCGGCGCCCTGCCGTCACCCCAGTCCCCGCGGCTGCCCCAGCTGTGTCAGCCGGCCGGCCCGCGGCTGGTCCACCCCGTACAGTGTCGTGAGCCGTCACCGCCGGTCCCCCGCGGCCGGCCCAGCCGGCGGCCCCGTGGCACCCCGTCGGTGTCGTCGGCCGGTCCACGCGGCCGGCCGCCCCGCGGCTGGTCCACGATGTGCAGTGCGTGCCGCGCGACGTGGTGACGGGTGTGAACTTGTCCGTGGTCTGCGCCCTGCCGCCCTGATCCGCGCCATCGCATTGGATCGCGCTCACCGCGCACTCTTGCCTGGTGAGTCTCCCTCCCCGTCTACCTGATGGGAGCGATAAGTCTCCCCCTCCCCCATGGGGACGAGTAGTCTAGGGGTAAGTTGCTCGTCGTACAATCGAAAGGTTGTGGGTTCGAGTCTCACCTGTCGCTACTCTTCGTCCGCGACCAATCGGCGTGAGAGATTGGCGACGCTACATGACTCAACGGTCGACGTGTCGTAAAACCAATAACCAACCGATAACCAACCCTTCCCCCATGTACCTGATGGGAGCGGTAAGTCCCCCTCCCGATCTACCTGGTCACGGTAAGTCTTCCTTCCGATCTACCTGACGGGAGCGATAAGTCCGACATACCTGGGCAACCCTGCCTCTCGGTCTACCTGATTACGACAAGCTTTCCCACCGATCTGCCGTACGCCTCTTGAAGTACCTGATCACGGTAAGTCCCCCTCGCCACCCTGTAATTCGTCGCGTGTCCCGTGCATCTCTTCAGGCACCTACCGTTCGCAGAGTACAAGCGTCGAAGGCAATAGACAAGTCGACCATGTTAATGTACAAGCCAACAGTGGCAATGGACAAGTCTAATACAACGAAGAATGGCTCTTAAGTGCTCCTGGGTTTTAGACATTGCGTGAGAGAAATGTACGACCTTCAATATACCAGGAGGTGCTGAGTTTACATCAAAAGTAACGTTAGGGATTATGCTATATTACTCAACGTTTCGGCCAGGGGCCATCGTCGGGAATAATATAGGATTATGCCATATTACTCCTGACGATGGTCCCTGGCCGAAACGTTGAGTAATATAGCGTAATCCCTAACGTTACTTTTGATGTAAACTCAGCACCTCGTGGTATATTGAAGGTCGTACATTTCTTCTCACGCAATGGACAGGTCGACAGTGACAATGAAAGGTCGCGATATATCTGGACGGTGTGGGTCTTCACATCGCATCACTGACAAATGTGGCCCAGAAGAAGGCAAAGTCTGAGAGGTGAGAAGAGACGTACGCAAGTCATGTACCCAAGAAAAGTAGGCAGCACTGCATCAGCAGCAATCAATCCGCAACATCTCACCATTGTTACCCAGCGGTTTAGCTCCTTGTCCCGTTGCAACCACGTGGGGTCTGCGCGCTTCGGTGGTCCGACATCAGGCAGTTAGTTGGCATGCACCGACTCGGCAATTGATGCATACAGGAGTCTGTTCAGGGACCGCGCGCACCGCGAGGCTGCGTCAGCGATCGCTCCGGCCAGAGTTGATTATATCCGGGAAGCACGCAAGTGTTGAGCGCTTTGATAGGTGGACGCTTCGCTTGCGTTATGTGCCGCAAGTTTTGAGACGTATACCACTGTACATACTCGATAATCTATAATCGTGGTGTGTTTGAGGGTGCACCCGTGAAGGAAGCCAGTATTCCCGGGGTGTCACGTTAGTTGAAAGCGGAGCGTGACGCCACCCATCCGTGGTGGGTGTCGCTGCTTGGTAGCTGCCGCGCTCACATCATACGGTGGCCTGATCGTGACCTCACCTGACAGCGCACTGCACTTGACCCGGCTGGCCTGGGCGGCCGGCGGCCGACAGCTGGCTGGGAGCTGCGTCACGCCTGAGCCCGGCGGGTCGGAGTCGTGGCGCCTCCGACCTAGGGAGCCGCAAGTTCCTCGCCACCAACTGTGAACTCTGCTCATCCAGCGTACACATTACCGGCAAGCCACTACGCCAGCTCGTTTCCCTACTTTTCGGCCGCGACCGACCGGCGTGAGAGACTGGCGACGCTGCATGACTCAACGGTCGATGTGGCGTAAAATCAATAACTAACCAACCAGCTCGTTTCCCCATCGTTATATCCTGTGAGTGAGCCCAGAATGCCTCCGTTCGTGAGGATCTTCGCTGCGGTTTCGCCGGCTCCGAACACGAGCGTTCGATCCCAATTCGACCCCGCTGCCACCGAGGCATGAGTCTCGGTGGCAGCGGGAGGCCACAAGGCGCGGCCGATATGGAAAGCGGGGGCGGCCGGCGCAAATGGAGTGGACAAGATTGTCGCGCCGAGAGCGTGGCTCGCTCGCGATCGACACGTGCCGAGAACATGTCCCGACCTCCAGCGCTGAGGAGTGGCCCATCCGAGATGGCCGTCCTCCGTGCTCCGTGGTTCTCTAAAGGGCATTGTCCCGGAAGCGTGCGCCGTTGTGGACCGTGCGCCCACCCCGCCCCCGAATGAGGGGTCGCCACGTCGCCGTCGGAGGCCCGCCGCTGAGCGGAAGTGACCACCCGTTCGGGACTCGGCCGGGTGGTGGGTCAGGGTGACTAGTCTGGGCCACGAGTCGAGGTGACCGCCTGCTTAAGACTGGGCCGAGGTTGTCACTCGCTTGGTACCGGGTCGAGTGCCGGGTCGAGTCGATATTATGTTCAATAGTTCAACAAAACTTTTCGGAAAACGCACTCACTCATCTCGTCGACTTCTAGGCACCTGATGGGCCGGGTCTTGGCAGAATCGGTGATGTCACGTTTTATCGGCTGACTGAACTGGCATGGTGCGGTACTCGCAGACGTTCCGGTCTGTACCCCATCCTGATCTAAGCTCGTCCGGTGTATCCAGTGTAAAGTGATGACACTCCCCCAGTAATGACCTAAGCTCGTCTGGTGGTTTCCAGTGATGGTCTCCCATGTTACCCCCATCCCGACCTAAACTTGTCTGGTGGATTCAGTGTAGAGTGAAGGATGCAGGAACTTGATTAATGCGGTTTAGCTAGCATGACTGATTGATCCTGACATGACCTGACCTGGTCTGACCTAGTGTTACCCGACAGGGTCAAAGACGTGCACTGGGACGTCGAGTGGGGAATCGAGGAGGACTCGCGGCTGCTGCAGGGAGTGTACGAGTACGGCACGGGCGCCTGGGAGTCCATCAAGATCGACCCGTCCCTACGACTGGAGAACAAGATACTATTGGAGCGGGCCGACGGCAAACCTCAGGCCAAGCAGTTACAGACACGCACCGACTATCTGCTTAAGGTAAGTTTTAAAAAACGGCCGGGCCATCCCAACAGTGTCCTAAAATTGCTTCACCATTAACTGTGTGGATGAAGGACGAAGTTGCTTGGGAATAGTGAAAGATTGGAAGAAAATAAAGGATTGCCACTTAAGGATTAAAAAGCGGAATGCCTTTTGCTTCAGTCACATGCACTTTACATGATTGTCATCCTCATATGCATGATGACTGCCCATACATCATGTGTCAAAATGCTAAAAACCTAAGATGAGGATGAAATAGCACAACTCCATTAAATGTGAATTTCCAGGCCACATGGTGAATAATTTTACAATGCATCCCAATGATAGGTCGAACGAGGACAGGTCAGCCCAAAGTTTGGTCAAGCAGGGCTAAATGTCAGCCCGAGGGTAGTGAAACGAGAACACAGGTCAGCCCAAATGTAGGTTCAACGAGGCACAGATCAGCCCAATAGAATACTTTGGAGTCAGGTATACCCTAATAGAATACCCCAATACTTTTTAGTCAGGTACACACACACACAGTATTCGGCCGACTATGGTGGTGTGGGGGATGGAGCGGCACGAATCTGCTCTGGAGTCAGACACACACACACACACACACACACACACACACACATACACACACACAACACTGGCGCGGACACGGCCGACTTGCGATAACGTTCACGGTATAACCGATCGGCACGTGAGACAGCATACATCTGGGGCCTGTGTCCTTTTGAGGCGCCGTGACACGGTCATGCAGTATTCTATCTCAGTAAAGTTTAGAGGGAAAATGCAGTGCTCCTTAACACGAGCGCGTGCTGTGCTTCCTTGTCCCGTGCCGGCCAGCTCAGCGGCCGGTGTCCAGGTTTTCGGGTTATTTGTGCTCAGGGGTGCTTCGACTGCTTCGGTCATACAGCGGTATCCCGGTCTCCAGCGGCGCACGCTCTCACCTGTTGGCCGCCTTGCTGGGCACCGCCTTCTCCTTGACGGACAGTCGCTCCGGCTCCTTGCGCTCGCGACCCGACCGCCGGATGCCGTACACGTCCGGGTTCTCCTCATACGCCTGCGGGCGTCGGTGGCTCAGTGGTCACGCTGGGCGTCTGGCAAGCCAGAGGTACGGGGTTCGACTCCCCGTGATGCCCGCCCTTTCTGCCGGGGTGAGAGGCGGGTGACGCCGTATGGCCTCAGCTGTTGTTCAGTGTTCGGCTGACTGTGGTGGGGGTGGGGAGGGAGCGGCACCAGTGGGTGCCAGGTACTGAGTGTCCGACTGGCCGCAGATTGTGCGGAAGTCGCAGCAGCAGCAAACGGAGACGACACCCAAGGCGGCGGGCACCACCGCCACCACCAAGAAGACCAAGAAGCCCAGCACCGGCCGCAACAAGAAGGCCGTCAGCAAAGAGATCATCGAAGGCGACGACATCTCCTCCGACGAGAACACGCAGTCGTCGCTGCCCGCCGCCAAGGAGAACAAGGACACCAAGCCCGCCAAGCCGGTCAAGAAGGAGGAGCGGAAGCCGAGGAAGAAGAAGCAGCCGACCGGACCGATGCACTTCACGGCCAACCACGAGCCGGTGCAGGTGTCCTCCACTGAGGAGCTGCCCGAGGCGGTCTTCCTTGAGGTGAGGCCGGTGTAGGTGTCCTCCACTGAGGAGCTGCCCGAGGCGGTCTTCCTTGAGGTGAGGCCGGTGCAGGTGTCCTCCACTGAGGAGCTGCCCGAGGCGGTCTTCCTTGAGGTGAGGCCCGAGGCGGTCTTTCTTGAAGTGATGCCTCCACTGAGGAGCTGTCGGGCCTTGTGAGGCCTGTCAGTGTGCTGTGAGCACCCTAGGCGCACGATGTCCCCACCCCCACACTGTCCCTACACATCTCTTCTAGAATTGTCTCCAAATAAGAATGTCCACATGTTGTCTTCTTTGGATATTTAATGGTGTTCTTCGACAGTGAACTTGTATGTGATGAAGTGCTCCAGATTGATTGGGAAATATAAGCTGATATTATATATATATTCGATTACTCCCAGAAATGTTCGCTCCACATCCAATATAGCAAATCCAACCCTCCCCCAAACTATCCCCACTGAAACACGCGGTCACATGTTGGTGTGTGCTCTGTGTTATGATAGCGGTGGATTTAAATCGATCCACCGCCACATGATCAATGAAGTCGATGCGCTCGAAAGCCCCACCCCCACCCTTCCACCTGGTGGGGAAAAGCTGTTCCACCCGCGCCCTGGGGCAAATGTTGCACAATCTATCGATCGCCACATGGCTGCAGATGTCTGTTCTCCGCCGGCGGGCCGTAGTTGTGCTGGCCGGGCTGCTGGTGGTGGGTGTGGTTGTGCTGGCCTGGCCGCTGGTGGTGGCTGTAGTTGTGCTGGCCGGGCTGTGGTGTGGGTGTGGTTGTGCTGTCCGGGTGCTGGTGGTGGGTGTGGTTGTGCTGGCCGGGCCGCTGGTGGTGGCTGTAGTTGTGCTGGCCGGGCCGCTGGTGGTGGCTGTAGTTGTGCTGGCCTGGCCGCTGGTGGTGGCTGTGGTTGTGCTGGCCTGGCCGCTGGTGGTGGCTGTAGTTGTGCTGGCCGGGCTGCTGGTGTTGGGTGTGGTTGTGCTGTCCGGGCTGCTGGTGGTGGGTGTGGTTGTGCTGGCCGGGCCGCTGGTGGTGGCTGTAGTTGTGCTGGCCGGGCCGCTGGTGGTGGCTGTAGTTGTGCTGGCCTGGCCGCTGGTGGTGGCTGTGGTTGTGCTGGCCTGGCCGCTGGTGGTGGCTGTGGTTGTGCTGGCCTGGCCGCTGGTGGTGGCTGTGGTTGTGCTGGCCTGGCCGCTGGTGGTGGCTGTAGTTGTGCTGGCCGGGCTGCTGGTGTTGGGTGTGGTTGTGCTGTCCGGGCTGCTGGTGGTGGGTGTGGTTGTGCTGGCCGGGCCGCTGGTGGTGGCTGTAGTTGTGCTGGCCGGGCCGCTGGTGGTGGCTGTAGTTGTGCTGGCCTGGCCGCTGGTGGTGGCTGTAGTTGTGCTGGCCGGGCTGTTGTGCTGGCTGGGCTGCTGGTGGTGGCTGTGGTTGTGCTGGCCGGGCCGCTGGTGGTGGCTGTAGTTGTGCTGGCCGGGCCGCTGGTGGTGGCTGTGGTTGTGCTGGCCGGGCCGCTGGTGGTGGCTGTAGTTGTGCTGGCCGGGCTGCTGGTGGTGGCTGTGGTTGTGCTGGCCGGGCTGCTGGTGGTGGCTGTGGTTGTGCTGGCCGGGCTGCTGGTGGTGGGTGTGGCTGTGCTGGCCGGGCCGCTGGTGGTGGCTGTGTCTATGCTGGCCGGGCTGCTGGTGGTGGCTGTGGTTGTGCTGGCCGGGCCGCTGGTGGTGGCTGTGGTTGTGCTGGCCGGGCCGCTGGTGGTGGGTGTGGTTGTGCTGGCCGGGCTGCTGGTGGTGGGTGTGGTTGTGCTGGCCGGGCTGCTGGTGGTGGGTGTAGTTGTGCTGGCCGGGCTGTTGTGCTGGCTGGGCTGCTGGTGGTGGCTGTGGCTGTGCTGGCCGGGCTGCTGGTGGTGGATGTGGTTGTGCTGGCCTGGCCGCTGGTGGTGGCTGTAGTTGTGCTGGCCTGGCCGCTGGTGGTGGCTGTGGTTGTGCTGGCCTGGCCGCTGGTGGTGGCTGTGGTGGTGGATGCAGCTTTGGAGCGGCCCGTGCCAGCACAACTACAGGTGAGCGGTGCCGACACAGGTGTGCGTTCCGTACGCCACCCGCCGGCTATCGGCGGCACAGCTGCAGTAGCCACCGGCTCAACCGCGCACCGCGTCACGCGTAATGTGTGCATACGTTTATACATACATACATATGCGTGCATGCATGCAAATATATTTGCATACATGCATGCATTATATATTTGCATGCATGCATGCATGCAAATATATATGCATACATACACATGTATATATATACACTCATGGACGTACATCCATACATACGTACATGAATGCGTACATACGTACATACATGCACATGCGTATGCGCACATACATGCACATGCGTATGCGCACACGCGCACGCACGCACGCATATGCACGCATGCACGCATACCAGCACACGCACGCACGCGCGCACACACACATACATACACACACACACACACACACACACACACACACACACACACACACACACACACACACACACACACAGTCACACATCACTCGTCCCTCCCTCTCTTTGTTCCTGTAAATCTCTGCATCTCTCTTTGCGCGCCTGATTATTCTGTGGCTGTCCGTTTGGGTTCTGCGAGTGCCACGTCTCAATACGGTCTAAGTACTACGCCTGCCTGGATAGTGAGGCCGGGTGTATGGATCAACTGGTGTGGTGTGATGATGTGATGTGGTGGTGTCATGCGGTGCGGTCACCTGGTATGATGGTGTGACGTGGTCGTGTGATGACGTAACATGGTGGTGTCATGTGGTATATTGGTGTCATGTGGTATTTAGAAAGTGGTATATTCCACCATATTCACGAATGATTTAACACTGCAAAATGACCCTAGATGTCGACGCCCCCTTAAACTCCAATCCAATGATTTAACACTGTGTAGTCACCTGGTATGATATGGTGATGTGCTGCGGTGTGTTATGCGATGTGACGTGATCCCGCATGGCCGTGTGTGTGATTCTGACACTCGACCGACAGTGCAAGGAGAAGATGCGGCCGGTCAAGAGGGCGCTCAAGGCGCTGGACAGTCCCGACCCGAGCCTGTCCGACTCGGAGCAGGTGAACCACACCCGCCAGTGCCTGATCCAGATCGGCTCGCACATCGACCGCTGCCTGCTCGATTTCCAGCAGGCCGACAAGATCAAGGAGTGGCGCAGGTGACTGGCGCCGCGCTCCAACGCTGGCCTTCCCTGAGGCGGCGGAACGTAGCATTGTGCCCGCTTTGTGGACCGTGGCATTATGCCTGTTTTGGGGAACGTAGCATTATGCCTGTTTTGGGAAACGTAGCATTATGCCTGTTTTGGGAAACGTAGCATTATGCCTGTTTTGGGGAAGGTGGCATTATGCCCGTTTTGAGGAACGTAACATTATGCCCGTTTTAGGGAAGGTAGCATTATGCTTGTTTTGGGGAAGGTAGCATTATGTCTGTTTTGGGGAAGGTAGCATTATGTCTGTTTTGGGGAAGGTAACATTATGCCAGTTTTGAAGAACGTAGCATTATGCCCGTTTTGAAGAACGTAGCATTATGCCCGTTTTGTGGACCGTGGCATTATGCCCGTTTTGGGGAACGCAGCATTATGCCTGTTTTGGGGAAGGTAGCATTATGCCCGTTTTGGGGAAGGTAACATTATGCCAGTTTTGAAGAACGTAGCATTATGCCCGTTTTGGGAAGGTAGCATTATGCCCGTTTTGGGGAACATATCATTATGCCTGTTTTGGGGAACGTAGCATTATGCCCGTTTTGGGGAACGTAGCATTTGCCCGCTTCGAAGAATGTAGCGTTATATCAGATGTGAACCGGCGCACGGGACACTGCGGAGACCTGTGTCTAGGAGAACTGGTGGTCTCTTCTCTGTCCAGACGGCACCACTGGCCTCCCGTCTGTCCAGGTGGCACCACCGCTAGCCTCTATTGTGTTCTTCCCAGAAGTAGCGCGAGAGCCTCCTATCGGATGCCCAGCGGCAACCATTCGGCTAGCGTTCGGATCCACCCGGACAGCAAAAAAAATAGTCAAGAAGCTATGCTTCGTCCGAAATATCCTATCCAGTTATCCGTTTGGGACCATCCGACCAAGGATCTTTCGGACGCCCAGTAGATTCTATCTCGGAGGGGCAGCCTGTTTTTGCATTCTTAGTCAGTGGTTGCGATTGCTGCATTTAAGTTTTTTTTGGAGGTGCATGATACACGAAGCGTCGCATGGCATTCGATCAGCATCTTGGCTGCGGAGATATTGTAGCGAGAAGTCAGCGATGAAAATCGGGTGTTTCCGGCGTTGTGTGTCAGCATCTATATATCTATCCTTGCCGGGAATATGACGCACCAACACTTCAGCTTATATACTGGCAGAATACGGATACCTTTACACGCTGTAATCAAGATTCTATGACGAACTTCCGGTAAATTGCATTTTCTGTACGGCCGTCCCTACCGCACGCATTGCAATTGTTTAAATATAAATGTTTGCGCGAAGGAATCACGGTATAAACTGTAAAATGATGTCAAGCGGTTATAGAACCTCATGGCTATGTCACATCATGGCTATGGCACCTCATGGCTATGGCACATCATGGTTATGACACCTCATGGCTACGTTACCTCATGGCTATGGCACCTCATGGCTCTGACGTCTCATGGTTATGACAGTTCATGGCTATTGGTTCTCGTGGCTCCGGGGTCTCAAGACCATTGTAGCCGCTACGTCCTCAACTAGGAGTGATTAACCAACGAAAAGTCGTGTTAACGCATCGGTGCAGGGAAGCAAATGCTGCATTCAAATTGTGAATGCAGCACTGCAGTTGTCACTTGGGGAAGAGGTTTGCGAGCCCCCACCCCACCTCCTGCTGACCTGCTGATCTCCTCCGCAGCAACCTCTGGTACTTTGTGTCCAAGTTCACCGAGTTCGACCCGCGGAAGCTGTACAAGCTGTACAAGCACGCCGTCAAGAAGCAGGCGGCCGACGCTGCGCCGCCTCCTGAGGACGTGCATCGGGTCAGTGGCTGTGCGGCGTAGGCCGGGACTGGAGCGGTGTGGGCCAGGACTGGAGCGGTGTGGGCCGGGACTGGAGCGGTGTGGGCCGGGACTGGAGCGGTGTGGGCCGGGACTGGAGCGGTGTGGGCCGGGACTGGAGCGGTGTGGGCCGGGACTGGAGCGGCGTGGGCCGGGACTGGAGCGGTGTGGGCCGGGACTGGAGCGGTGTGGGCCAGGACTGGAGCGGTGTTGGCCGGGTCTGGAGCGGTGTGGGCCGGGACTGGAGCGGTGTGGGCCGGGACTGGAGCGGTGTGGGCCGGGGCCGGAGCGGTGTGGGCCGGGACTGGAGCGGTGTGGGCCGGGACTGGAGCGGTGTGGGCCGGGACTGGAGCGGTGTGGGCCGGGACTGGAGCGGTGTGGGCCGGGACCGGAGCGGTGTGGGCCGGGACTGGAGCGGTGTGGGCCGGGACTGGAGCGGTGTGGGCCGGGACTGGAGCGGTGTGGGCCGGGACTGGAGCGGTGTGGGCCGGGACTGGAGCGGTGTGGGCCGGGACTGGAGCGGTGTGGGCCGGGACTGGAGCGGTGTGGGCCGGGACTGGAGCGGTGTGGGCCGGGACTGGAGCGGTGTGGGCCGGGACTGGAGCGGTGTGGGCCGGGACTGGAGCGGTGTGGGCCGGGACTGGAGCGGTGTGGGCCGGGACTGGAGCGGTGTGGGCCGGGACTGGAGCGGTGTGGGCCGGGTCTGGAGCGGTGTGGGCCGGGACTGGAGCGGTGTGGGCCGGGACTGGAGCGGTGTGGGCCGGGGCCGGAGCGGTGTGGGCGGGAGCGGTGTGGGCCGGGACTGGAGCGGTGTGGGCCGGGACTGGAGCGGTGTGGGCCGGGACTGGAGCGGTGTGGGCCGGGACTGGAGCGGTGTGGGCCGGGACTGGAGCGGTGTGGGCCGGGACTGGAGCGGTGTGGGCCGGGACTGGAGCGGTGTGGGCCGGGACTGGAGCGGTGTGGGCCGGGACTGGAGCGGTGTGGGCCGGGACTGGAGCGGTGTGGGCCGGGACTGGAGCGGTGTGGGCCGGGACTGGAGCGGTGTGGGCCGGGACTGGAGCGGTGTGGGCCGGGACTGGAGCGGTGTGGGCCGGGACTGGAGCGGTGTGGGCCGGGACTGGAGCGGTGTGGGCCGGGACTGGAGCGGTGTGGGCCGGGACTGGAGCGGTGTGGGCCGGGACTGGAGCGGTGTGGGCCGGGACTGGAGCGGTGTGGGCCGGGACTGGAGCGGTGTGGGCCGGGCCGGGACTGGGCCGGGACTGGAGCGGTGTGGGCCGGGACTGGAGCGGTGTGGGCCGGGACTGGAGCGGTGTGGGCCGGGACTGGAGCGTGTGGGGGCCGGGACTGGAGCGGTGTGGGGCCGGGACTGGAGCGGTGTGGGCCGGGACTGGAGCGGTGTGGGCCGGGACTGGAGCGGTGTGGGCCGGGGCCGGGACTGGAGCGGTGTGGGCCGGGACTGGAGCGGTGTGGGGGACTGGAGCGGTGTGGGCTGGGACTGGAGCGGTGTGGGCCGGGACTGGAGCGGTGTGGGCCAGGGGCCGGGACTGGAGCGGTGTGGGCCGGGGCCGGGACTGGAGCGGTGTGGGCCGGGACTGGAGCGGTGTGGGCCGGGACTGGAGCGGTGTGGGCCGGGGCCGGGACTGGAGCGGTGTGGGCCGCGACTGGAGCGGTGTGGGCCGGGACTGGAGCGGTGTGGGCCGGGACTGGAGCGGTGTGGGCCGGGACTGGAGCGGTGTGGGCCGGGACTGGTGCATTACGGGTCGGAACTGGTACATTACGGGTCGGAAATGGTGCATTCTGGGTCGGCACTGGAGCGCTGTGTGCCAGCGCTTGCTGGATTGTGGATCAGAACTGGAGCATTGAGAGTCATCGCTGGAGCGTTGTAGGTCAGCACTTGTGCATCGTGGGTCAGAGGTGCTGCGTTCAGCGTCAGAGCTGGTATAATGTAGAATTGGTACATTATGGGTCAGAGCTGGGTGGTTGTGAGTCAGGACTGGTGCATTGTTGGTCAGGACTGGCGCATTGTCGGTCAGGACTGGAACGTTGGCTTCAAAACTGGTACATTGTGGATCAGAGGCATACCAGGATATGTTGAAACACATGGCACTCTTATGGGTTGGACTCCTAGCAGCATGGGTCTGGTCCAGGGTTGGCTTTGTACTTCGTAGCCCTGGATAAGGAGGCGGACATTTATGTGCGATCGAATATTGAGAAGCTATTTTTTCTTCGAGCCAAAGACAGAATCTCAATTTGCACTTTCTAGGGAATCTTGAGCATTTGGTTACAGAGCGGTGCATTGTCAATTAGTGCCATTTAATCTCTAAATGAGAAGGACGAATGGATAAGCTTCCGGAGAGGGTAGTGGTCTGTGTGTCAAAAGCCAGGAATAGCCTGTCTTCCGACCCTGGTCAAGACTAGCATTGTAGATCAGAACTGTGGTATTGTTGGTAAGAGCTTTAGCTTTATGGATCAGAACTGCAAATGTGTGCTGTATTTGTGACAATGATAGTCAGACTAGATTTGTGGGATCAGAGCTGCCTCCTTGGTGCAGGCCGTTCTTCATCGGTCTGTAGTGTCTGTAGTGTCACGTGTGCTGCGCCAGCCGCAGCGGGGGTGTCATCGACGCGCGGCGTGTCTGTCGCCAGGCGGCGTCCAAGGACAAGGAGAAGGCGTCGTCGAAGCGGGAGAAGAAGCGGCGCGACTCGTCCGAGCAGCGGCCGGCCGCCGACCGGCCCGACCGGCAGCGCGAGCCGCCCGACCCGGCCGGCCGTGCCAGTCCCGAGCGACGCCACTCCGCGGCGCCACACCTGGCGCAGCCGCAGCAGCCGCAGCAGCAGCAGCAGCAGCCGCAGCATCACCAGCAGCAGCAGCAGCAGCAGCAGCAGCAGCCGGCACAGCGACACGGCGACCACCACCGCTACAACACGTACGTCTCAGCGCTGTCATGTATGCTACAACACGTACGTCTTAGCACTGTCATGTATGCTACAACACGTACGTCTTAGCACTGTCATGTATGCTACAACACGTACGTCTTAGCACTGTCATGTATGCTACAACACGTACGTCTTAGCACTGTCATGTATGCTACAACACGTACGTCTTAGCACTGTCATGTATGCTACAACACGTACGTCCCAACACTCATGTATGTTACAACACGTACGTTTCAGCACTGTCATGTGTGCTGCAATATGTGCGTACAGAAGCGCATTGCAGTGCAAACGTACGTACAATGCGGGAAGAAACTGTTCCTCTCCCTCCCAACCATCGACGATTGCTTTACTGACTGGAAAACGAACATCGATATCGGTTTGAAACTTTCTGTACTTATTTGCATATCAGTTCCGCAGCGTCTAGCTAGTAATTAGACGATATCTCCCAACGGGTCGGGCGTGTGTAAAGCCACAGTGGAGTCACCTCCCGCGACTTTTAAGCGAAGTGAAAGGTGTATAGAAAAACGTAAGAAGTCGAAAACAGTGACATTGCCTATCGGTTTTCGTCAACGTTCAATTGAATGGTCAGCAATCTACCATCTCATGATTCTATTTTTGACTCAATGTGACTATTAATTAGATAGATAGATAGATAGATAGATAGATAGATAGATAGATAGATATATAGGTATATAGATATATAGATAGATAGATACATTAATAGATACATAGATAGATACATATATAAGTAAGTTAATTAATAAATACATAAATATATAGATAGACAGATAGCTATATTACTTAGTATCAGGTTATTAATATGCATTGTAATTTTCAAGCCAGTAACTTAACGAAAAAATGTATGGGCTGCCAAATGTCCAGTAATGCTCTTAATGTTGTCATAAATCGATTGTCGCGCGCGGTCTCCGCTGTTTGAAACCTTTTTGGCCTTTCCACGGCTTTATTTTTTAAAGAAAAAAAAGTAAAACGGAAAATAATAATAATGGCGGCCATCTGCGCTCTGACAAGTTTTATATTGCTTGCGTCGGATAGATGACAAGCCATTGATATAAGAGCTTGCACCCAGGCGGAAGTATCTTCTGCGGGTGGCCACCGGAGTGTGACTGTGACAGTTCCGCCGGAGTGTGACTGTGACAGTATCGTCTGGGGACGGTCGCCGGAGTGCGACTGTGACAGTACCGGCGGAGTGTGACTGTGACAGTACCGCCGGAGTGTACTGTGACATTACCGCCGGAGTGTGACTGTGACAGTACCGCCGGAGTGTACTGTGACATTACCGCCGGAGTGTGACTGTGACAGTACCGCCGGAGTGTGACTGTGGCAGTATCGCCGGAGTGTGACTGTGACAGTACCCCCGGAGTGTGACTGCGACAGTACCGCCGGAGTGTGACTGTGACAGTACCGCCGGAGTGTGACTGTGACAATATCGCCGGAGTGTGATTGTGACAGTACCGCCGGAGTGTGACTGACAGTACCGCCGGAGTGTGACTGTGACAGTACCGCCGGAGTGTGACTGTGACAGTACCGCCGGAGTGTGACTGTGACAGTACCGCCGGTGTGTGACTGTGACAGTACCGCCGGTGTGTGACTGTGACAGTACCGCCGGAGTGTGACTGTGACAGTACCGCCGGAGTGTGACTGTGACAATATCGCCGGAGTGTGATTGTGACAGTACCGCCGGAGTGTGACTGACAGTACCGCCAGAATGTGACTGTGACAGTACTGCCGGAGTGTGACTGTGACAGTACCGCCGGAGTGTGACTGTGACAGTACCGCCGGAGTGTGACTGTGACAGTACCGCCGGAGTGTGACTATGACAGTACCGCCGGTGTGTGACTGTGACAGTACCGCCGGTGTGTGACTGTGACAGTACCGCCGGAGTGTGACTGTGACAGTACCGCCGGAGTGTGACTGTGACAGTACCGCCGGTGTGTGACTGTGACAGTACCGCCGGTGTGTGACTGTGACAGTACCGCCGGAGTGTACTGTGACAGCCGTGTCTCCGCAGCGGAGGTGGCCGGCGCGATGGCCGACACGAGCGGCCGTCGGACGAGAGGAGCCGCCACTGCGCCGACTGGCGACGCGACTGGCCGCGACCCGGCCACACCGGCCAGTCGACCGGCGGCGGCGGCGGCTACCCGGCCGACGGCGACTACCCGCACGGCCGCGACAGGTAACCATGGCGACCGCCCCGGCTGGTGCTGGTGCTGGCGCTGGTGCTGGTGCGGATGCCGCTCGGGGCCAATGCGCCGTGTAGGGGTGCACGAGTTATGCATAGAGTAAACTAGCAAGCAATTTGTAGATGTTGTGAACTGTGGATGTTGTAACCTGTGGATGTTGTGATGTGCCTCCGTGCATCCGTTCCCCGTAGCGTCGTGTGTGCGTATCGGTCGTGATCTTGGCGGTTTCTGGCGTGACGAGATCTGTCCGCCGAAGGAAGATGCAGATGTCCGCCCCGCCAGCCAGCCTTTGGTAGACGGACGGTGGACAGCCAGCCTTCGGCAGGCGAACAGTCTTCTTTGCACCATGGGTTCTGTCAGTGCGTGTGTAGCTGGTTTGCGTACAGCCGCCTCACTTGTCCCGTTTGCGTGACCACCGGATCTTCCCGAATACGGTTTGGTTGGGGCGGGGATGGCCAAGTGGTTAAGGTGTCGGGCTATGGGTACCAAAGGTCCCGGGTTCGACTCTAGCGCCACTCAGGAGGCGGGATTGGGAAAATCCCGCGGCCCACCGGCGAAACAGCGTGGGCGGCGCCATGCCGTGGATGTGCATAAAGTGTGTCGTGAACCAACCAATAAACACACAAACAACAACAATTCAGGACAACCGTGTCGCCACCGTCAATTGCACTTTTGCGTTTTCCATCGTGACTGAAATTTCTTGAATTGGGATCATATGCAAACATTCCTGGAAAGAAGAACAAACGACATAGAAAAACATCACGCAAATTCAGGATAAGTCGTAAGAAGTACGATACATGCTTGAAGCATACCATGGAGGTAACACTCAGCACATTTCGCAATCCCGCGGCCCACCGGCGAAACAATGTGGGCGGCGCCATTAGCCGTGAATGTGCATAAAGTGTGTCGTGAACCAACCAATGAACAAACAAATACGGTTTGGTTATGGAAACGTGCGAACATGTTGATCTTGTGAAGGGGCTTCTGACGTTCCAACCATTCTAAAAGCAGATAATTTGTTTGTGAGTTCCTCTATCATCCGATGCTATAGAGCAAGCTATATTTATCTGCAAAGGTTACAAATAAGTCTGTAGGTATCTACAGTATAACGTACATTGCATGTATGTTTGTCGGAATGCCAGCATATTATATCAGGTCGCAAACCCTTTTCTCCCTCCCCTCGGTGGGGGCGAGTAGTCTAGGGGTAAGTCGCCCATCTCACCATCGAAATATTGTTGGTACGAGTCACACCTGTCGCTACTCTTCACCCACTGCCAATCGGCGTGAAAGTTTGGCGACGCTGCATGACTCAACGGTTGATTTGTCGAACAACCAATAGCCAATCATCCCTCCCCTCGGTAAGACGTAGCCACTAGCCCTTCCCTTTGCATGACGTATGTGCAAGCTTCCCCCTATATGATGTAGGTCACTGGTCCCTCCTTCTGTATGACGTGGGTCCTTAGCCATCCCCTCGGCACGACGTAGGTCACTAGCCCTCCCCCTGTGTGACGTAGGTCACTAGCCCTCACCTCTGTATGACGTAAGTCACTAATGGGCGTGAATGATCAACCCTGGTCGATGCGCCCTAAAGCCCAAATAACTAACTAACGTAAGTCACTAACCTTCCCATATGTATGACGTAGGTCACTAGCCCTCTCCTCTGAACGGCATAGGTCACTATCCCTCCTCTCTGTATATGTACGGCAGAGGTCACAAGTCCCCTGTGTGTCGGCAGGTCGCGGGACAGGGAGTACCGCGCCGACCGACACCACCCGGCCAGCGGCTACCGCTCGTCGCCCTGGCACCAGCACCAGCACGGCCGGCCGCCGCCCGGCTACGACCGGTACGCGCCGTCCGGCTACGGCGGCTCCGGCTACGGCGGCGGCGGCGGCTACGGCCGGCACCACGGCCGCGACGAGGCGTGGAAGGAGCGGCGGGACGACTACCGGCGCGAGTCTGACCGGCGGCCGCCGTCGGCCGCGCCGCCGCCCGGCTCCTAGCGCGGCCACGCCGCCCAGTGTGTCCGGCTCTCGAGTGTGTCCGCCGGAGAGTGTGTCCGGCTCTCGAGTGTGTCCGGGGGGGGGGTCGTTGTCGTCCGAGTCCGGTGGAGTGCGGCGCCGGAGGGGTCGCCAGTGTGTCCGGCCCTCGAGTGTGTCCGCCGGAGAGTGCGGCGCCGTACGTTGTCCGCGGACGCGGTGAACTCCGAGTCCGGGAGTGCGGCCCGCCTCGAGTGTGTCCGCCGGAGAGTGCGGCGCCGTACGTTGTCCGCGGACGCGGTGAACTCCGAGTCCGGTGAGAGTGCGGCGCCGGACGGTTCCGGGCACGGTGCTCCGTCCAGTGTGTCCGGCTCTCGAGTGTGTCCGCCGGAGAGTGCGGCGCCGTACGTTGTCCGCGGACGCGGTGAACTCCGAGTCCGGTGAGAGTGCGGCGCCGGACGGTGTGTCCGCCAGTGTGTCCGGCTCTCGAGTGTGTCCGCCGGAGAGTGCGGCGCCGTACGTTGTCCGCGGACGCGATGAACTGAGCGATCAATTATGTTTCCTCGCGGTGTCGAGCGATGAGGCGGGCGTCGGCCGTCCGCGCCGTTTACATAGTGCGTCGGCGGCGTGTCTGGTGATTCACGTGTGCGATAGGGCTGTGGTGTTTGTTTGCCGTAGTCGGAGCGACTGCTGGGCCCGTCTCCGGGCGGCACACGACTGCTCCCGTGCGCTCCACGGAGCATTTGTTCAGTCGGCAGGCGACTACGGCGCCCACCGCGTCTGCGCTCGCGCTAGCGGCCACTGTGATAAATATCGGGCGTTCGCCGACGCGCGTGACGTCATGAATTGGCAATGCTCGAACGCGGGCCTGCCGGCCGGCCGCTGGCGTGCGTGTGACGTCATCGGTTTACAATACACGGCCGGTTGGCCGCATGCATGTGCTCGTGACGTCGTCAGTTGGCTGAGGAACTGCGGGATCTGCGTCGGACGGAGACGGAGACAGAGCGAAGTGACACGCCGCGCTGGCCAGTCAGAAGGAGCAAGTCTGGTATGCACCGCATGCCATGGTGAATGATTCTGAAAATTCGTCAACGCCCTGCAACCATCGGCTCACTTGAAAGCGATTTCCACCATCCTAGATAATTTACGTATTATTTTGCCCATTTACAAAAATGCCCAGAAGCCTACCCCGGATGAGAAATGCTAAGTTTTCTTCTGATATTAGTATCGCTACCATTACGCGCGAAACGTTTTGCCTTTTCCTGCGTGTTGCTGCTAGTCGCCTTCGTGCAAAGCGCTCTATTTTTGCAATGCTATCTTGGTAGGCACTGTCCCTTTGGCGTATGCCGGGAGGGGGAATATAGTGGACATCGCAGGAAGGACTACACCATCTTAGACTCTCCTCCACCAGGCCGCACCCAGTCGCAATCAGTTGACGGCTAAAGTTCCTCTGATCAGCTAACCTAACCTAACCTAACCTAACCTCTGATCCTCATCAGCTGTAAGTCGCAGAATTCAAAACCATCTCCGTGGTGCACCTTCATCGGCGTAGGCAGTCATTATTAAGGCATCATAGCCTCTCGTTGCACAATTATACGCTTCTACAACAACAACAAAAACGTGCTATTTATATATGATCCAGAGTGAGCATTAGCTTGGTATCGAAACAAAAAAGTGCCATATAGATATGCTCTTGGGAGGTGTGGAAGGTCGTGGTCGATGACCACGGGGTGGGGTGCTATGCACGCATGTCAAATGATGTGTCATATCCACCTAACCAGGGATGCGGAGCCGGAGCCGCCGGGACATTTTGCCCGGAGCCGGAGCCGCCGGGACATTTTACTCGGAGCCCGAGCCGTCAAAAGCAGGGCGGCTCACGTTTGGTATGTACGGAGCCGGAGCCGCCGGAGCCGGTACATTTTCCCTGAGCCGGAGCCGGAATACTTCCCCGGAGCCGGAGTCGGAGCCAGAGCCGTCCAAAATTTTCCAGGCTCCGCATCCCTGCACCTAACCTCGTGGTTTTCATGGGCATAGACTCTTGGTCCACAGAGGTCATTGGGTTGAATTTTCTTGTTTGCATTTATTTGTTTTTCTTGTGATTTCTTATTACTTGTTTTTGTTTAAGAAATTCAGCCCGAATTATTGCTGGTATTGCTTTATGGACAAGGATTGTATTGTTAAGCAAAGCTTGTTGCGTGTACCCTGGCACCACCACCCGATCCACGAATTCCAGTTCAACGGCGGGATTTTGACAGAAAGTTTAACGTGCCGTCAATGCACCGACACGGCTACCCCGGTAGCTCATCCCCGGCATCATCGGGCCGGTTGCCAACTGACCCTCGCAGCCGAGGGCTAAATGCGAGCGCGTGGATTGACGCGAACCTTGTGTTGCCAGGACAGGGGAGGCCAGTCCCAGACAACGCCCTAACCGAGCTTCCGGGGCGGGTGTGCGTCCCTGAGTGCGCAGTCATTAACCACTGATTGTTCCTATAGAGGTCAATGCATGGACAACACCGGGCACAAGCACAATCTCATGTTCGTTGCAGATAAATTTGGCGACCCTGATCATAGCACAACAGGCCTCACCGCCAGATCGCAGACAAGTATACAGGAAGTGCTGCAGTCAGGGGTGTCTCCGAACGTGGAAACTACAAGGAGATCCCAGGGGACAAGAGACGAGGGAAGCCTATGCATCCAGAGCTCGCACAAGAGCACATCAGGGGTCAGCGGGGCAGTGCCGCGGACCGGTCAACCGGCGTTCACGGGGAACGACCAACACGAGCAGCCAGTCAGACCAGTCAGCCCTGCATAATTCAAGACACATTTTTCCGTGACCACGTTGTGGTATTTGTTTTTCGAGACTGTGGCACGCCCTTTGTCTCTTGTTTCTACCTCCACCGCAGGTATGTACTTGTGAGCAATTGAAACGAAGGCGCGTAGTTGCACCATGCCAACTGGTTGGTGGAATTTTTTTCATTAAAAAATATAAATTGACGACTTGTTATTTATGTTATAAAATGCACCAATAAAGTCGCCTAACTGCGAGGATTTGTTCAATTTTTAACCCAGTTTGCTCGCTTCATTGTTGGTGGCTTATCGAACCCTCCCCCCCCACCCTAGCCGGCCGGCTGGATCCGCCCTTGGCTTCTATTAGGCACTTCTACGGTGAAAAAGTAGGTAGCGGTCGATTTTCTCGTTTGATGTAGTTGCACTGGTGAGAAGATTAAGGCCGTAGCTACGCGATGTATTCAGGTCGTATTTCACGCGTCAGTGGTTGCAAAGCCCCCGGCGCCATAGGCTTCCTCGGTATCCCTTCAGAATGCTGTGGAGGTAGCCGTCGAATCCTCCCATCAGGCCGCGAACAAAGCGCCGATTGAACACCTGTCCTCCGCCGACCTGTGCAACACAGCCGAACATTCTGTGTCAGGTCAGGACACAGCCGGACAGTCGGCGTCAGGTCAGGACACAGCCGGACATTCGGTGTCAGGTCAGGACACAGCCGGACGGTCAACGTCAGGTCAGGACACAGCCAGACAGTCAGCATCAGGTCAGGACAGCCGGACAGTCAGGACCAGGTCAGGACACAGCCGGACAGTCGGCGTCATGTCAGAACACAGTCGGACAGTCAGCGTCAGGTTAGGACACAGCCGGACAGTCAGGACCAGGTCAGAACACAGCCGGACAATCAGCACCAGATCAGAACACAGCCAGACAGTCAGCATCAGGTCAGGACAGCCGGACAGTCAGGACCAGGTCAGAACACAGCCGGACAGTCGGCGTCAGGTCAGAACACAGCTGGACAATCAGCATCAGGTCAGATCACAATTGAAGTGTACTAAAAAGATAAGTTTGCAGTGAACACTGGGACTGAGCCATTGAACCGCAAGTTCTACAAATCACCAGGTTGCAAAGACCATCATGCTGATCGATAAACGTTTAGGAGTCACTAGTATGTTGTCTTATCATATCCACTGTTCGCGCTGATTTTGATTGAAAATACGTGATTGAATTAGCAGTATGTGGAGCTCGTTCAGCGGTGTGTCCCTGAGCGCACTACCAGACAAGTCTGCCCGAATGAAAACAGAAGCAAAGCGAGAGTGTAAATTATGCACATAGGCAGTGGATGGATATGGACCGGTTTACCAGGGAAGCTACTTCGCCTTTCACCTTGTTCTAGAGAGCTCGGCTCACAAGCGCCGTCAAGTTTTTTTTTCTGCCACATCATGCAGCTTTACGTGGGAAATTATCCGTGATCCAATGCAAGCCTAAGTAATTTAATGAATAATATAAATAATAAAACAAAACATACACAACTAATAGCATACCAATGAAACAACAATAACAAGTATTTTCAAGCCACACATCCTGGCCCTGGTCGAAAATAATCCGATAACCATAAAAAGCGCTTTGAAACCTGGCAGACATCAATGAGAAAACAAACGATTGAACCATTGTCCCCGACGCAGTGGGACATTTTCCAATTCTCCTCCCAGCATTACTTCGTCCGTGTGCCAACAGGCCTCTGCTGCCCCGGACAAGAGGAACGTCACCAGGGGTGCCCGCCCCAGCGGTTACCCTGCAGGAGCCCGCTCCCGCCTGCCAGATGGAGGCTGCATGTACAGGCTGCACCCGCTACCGGCTACTGCTGCCCGCTACTGCTGTCCGCCACTGCTACCCGATACTGCTATCCGCTACTGCTATCCGCTACTGCTATCCGCTACTGATATCCGCTACTGCTATCCGCTACTGCTATCCGCTACTGCTATCCGCTACTGCTATCCGCTACTGCTATCCGCTACTGCTATCCGCTACTGCTATCCGCTACTGCTATCCGCTACTGCTATCCGCTACTGCTATCCGCTACTGCTATCCGCTACTGCTATCCGCTACTGCTATCCGCTACTGCTATCCGCTACTGCTATCCGCTACTGCTATCCGCTACTGCTATCCGCTACTGCTATCCGCTACTGCTATCCGCTACTGCTATCCGCTACTGCTATCCGCTACTGCTATCCGCTACTGCTATCCGCTACTGCTATCCGCTACTGCTATCCGCTACTGCTATCCGCTACTGCTATCCGATACTGATATCCGCTACTGCGATCCGCTACTGCAACCCGCTACTGCTACCCGCTACTGCTACCCTCTACTGCTACCCGTTACTGCTAACATCTACTGCTACTATCTACTGCTACCATATGCTGCTACCATCTACTGTTACCATGCACTGCTACCCACCAATGTTACACACTACTGCTACCCGCTACTGCTACCCGCTACTGCTACCCGTTACTGCTAACATCTACTGCTACTATCTACTGCTACCATATGCTGCTACCATCTACTGTTACCATGCACTGCTACCCACCAATGTTACACACTACTGCTACCCGCTACTGCTACCCGCTACTGCTACCCGCTACTGCTACCAACTACTGCTACCCGCTACTGCTACCCGCTACTGCTACCCGCTACTGCTACCCGCTACTGCTACCCGCTACTGCTACCCGCTACTGCTACCCGCTACTGCTACCCGCTACTGCTACCCGCTACTGCTACCCGCTACTGCTACCCGCTACTGCTACCCGCTACTGCTACCCGCTACTGCTACCCGCTACTGCTACCCGCTACTGCTACCCGTTACTACTGCCCGCTACTGCTACCCGCTACTGCTACCCGCTACCGCTACCCGCTACTGCTACCCGATACTGCTACCCACTACTGCTACCCGCTACTGCTACCCGCTACTGCTACCTTGTAGGTGCTCAGGTAGCGAGGCACCACGGTGGCGAATTTGATGTTGGCTCGCAGGATGGCCGGCAGTGTGTGGTAGCGGTAGGCCATCAGCGGCAAGATGTCCCGACGGACTACCGGCGCTGTCAGGAAGCCCAGCCGACGCACGATCGGCGGAATCTGCGCACACGCAATCGCCACGTGATCAATGTCGCGTGCCCGGTGTTCGGCTAAGAAGTGCGTGTATCTAATCGCTTTCTTTTGTCAGGTGATGCAGGAACCTTCTAAGTCCAAATGGAAATGAAGCTGCCTTGATTGAATAAGTTGTTCAGTTCTTCACGAGGTCCCACCTAGCCGAGGTGTGTTCGTGGGAGGCCCTTGTATGTATGAGTGGAGTGACAGATTACAGCTGAAGTGACCTGAGAATGACGTAGTGGCATGACCAAAGTAGCATGCGTCTTCCTCGGATTTGCAACCTCAATTTTTACATTTGTAATTCTATACCACATACGTGTTCTTTATGTTTAGTTCGTTGTACTCGCTATTTGTTCGAACCAAGGATGATGTGCGTTTGTTTTTGTGGTACATAATGAATGCAATGAAGTCGTCTGCAATCACTTGGAGTTGCCTAATTTTGTTAATGGATTTAATCGAGCCCTCGACAGCCAAATTGCTCTAAGTTATCTGACTTTTAAATCCATATTGTGTTTGGTTCTGTAGTGTTGGCTGAAGCCGTATGCTTGCCTTTGGCTAGGAATGATTGGATGGCTTTGTTTATTTCCTCATCTATATCTGTGCATGAGTAATTGCTGCTGACAATCATGTATTCTGATTGTCCAGATGGCGGTATAACTGGCACCAACCGACAGGTTTCGTCGTCCGGACTCTGGACCATTTTGGACTCTGGACTCTGGACTCTGGACCATTTCGAAACCGTATGCCAAATAGATACGAAGTTATCGACGGACAGGGGGCTCAATCAGCGTGTGGTGTCAACATTGCGATGCCCAAAAGTACTTTTTACAGGTGGAATCCCACGTTTTTTGTTTCTTTATTTGAAATGGCCTGAATGGGATTCAAATCTTCATCAGACGAAAATTTGAATTTTAGCAGCCAAAAGGTCAAGGTCACGCCGCAAAGATATGTCACGAGGTCGCGTGACCTAATAAATTGAAAATCGAACATCCGAGATAGCAAATTCATTCCTTAATTCATCCCAATTAAAAAAAAAAGTTCAATGAAAGAGCTCTCTTAGCCTCGGAGTTATGGGTCGTCAATGTTAGGCCTCCTCAGTGACCTTGGGAGATTTTCCAAAACTATCCTGGGAAATAATTTGGGGGATTTCTTTTCTTCATCATAAATGAATTGCTCGCCCTTGGAAGCCCCGGTACACAACTTTTCAAGAAAATATAAAATGGTCGGACAGCACCCACCGGTTGAGTTACCATGGAATGGCTCAGATATGACCCCAGGTGTGGACCGCGTCACGACACAATCTGTTCGCAGAAATAGCCGACCATCGGGAGACCGGAAGGTCGCGTCCGGCGTACACAGCCGGAGCATTTCTTCACAGAATGACCTGCATTTCTTTTTGAGTAGAGAAATCTGGGGATGTTCATAGGCATACACGAGGTGGAGCTTTAGGTTGTTTTCCATGGGCACGTTGGTGAAAGGCCTTCAGCGTTCAGTGACGTCAGAATGCTTCGCGGGTCTGACAATTCGGGACCCGGACGAAGACTTGACTAGATCTTAGGATACGTGTCGCAGGAACCCATACCCTATACATATAGATAGAGATAGGTGCTTAGAAGCTCATTAAGTGTCTTGTGGAGACCGTCGGCGCATGTGGGTGTCGGTGAAATGGTCCGCTGTAAAGGGCGGTTCGGTTTATGGGTACTGGCTGTTCCATAAGTGCACCCGGGCCAGAACTCGCCGCGTGTTTTTTTCTTCTTAGAAATTCATGTCACCAATTGCTGCTTTTGCGGAACCAATGAGGCGATTAAGCTTTTTCAAATTATCTGTTGCATCTTAAGCAATTGGTGCGAACTTGATTGCAACAACCAATATCCTGCTGTTTTACAGTTATACTCAGCGCGATCGCATTTATAGAGGCCTTGTCGACCTTGCGTTCGATTATTTGTTCCTATTCAAGCAGATCCTTGGCCGGTTGTCGGGGTTGTGGCGTGCTGATAGCATTGCTCATCTTCTCTTATAATAACTTCCTACTTTGACCATGCCACTATGTCATTACTAAGTCGCCTCACCTGTCATCTGCACTCTGTCTCTCCACTTATGCATACAAGGACTGCCTACGACCACACCTTGCCTAGACGGAACCTGGCGGCGAACTCTGAAATAACTGAAAAGAACTGAAAACGTTAAAAAAAGATCTACCAACATCCGCTTGCAATAGTCCACCATCGATAGCCCACAGGAACACGGTGGTGTCCTGACGCCGTGGAGTATGTTTGGCCAGCATTTAAGCCAAAGTGTACGCGCCTTACTGTGAATCCGGCCGCCAAAAAGTGATCGTGCATGCATCTTTATATTATCTCGCAATGCATGTTTGTTTAGATATCATGCACTTGCGATCCACTTGTGCATTGAGTGAATATGGCCGACCGACTCAAATTCAGTACGTTCTCGACCTAGGACAGAATTGGCCAGTAGCCAGTAATATGCTAACGGACCTTAGCCCCGCTGATCTCCCTGGTATGTGGCTGCGTGCCTACGGTTCTTAAAAATGCCAGTAGAGACTGATGAAACGCTAAAGGCATTAAATAATCTGTGGAACCACTTGGTGACTTACTATTCGTCCTCACCGTGCAACAGAAAGACAATGCGAACACTAGGGAAGAACACGAATAAGATTGCGATTGCATTTTACGCAGTGGTTCCTAATATGTTCAGATATGTACTAGCCAAAATGCATTACCGTATACACACACACACACATATATATATATATATATATATATATATATATATATATATATATATATATATATATGCATGTATCTATATATTTACAAGACGAACTAACCCGGATGGGCTGCATCACAGTCTAGCTTGTGACAGGCTGCGTCCTAGTCTGACCTGGCTGGGTCACATCAAAGCCTGACATGGCTGGACTGTGTTAGTGTTTGGTCTGCATGGGTCACACCAGGGCCTGACCTGAATGGGCCGCTTTAGAGTCTGACCTGGATGGGTCGCATCAGAGTCGTGATGGCCGGCGCCTTGATGACCTTGACCCGCTGCACAAATCGGCTGACGGGCACGTTTTGCGAGTTTAGATAGTCGGCGAATCCCGGCAGACTGATGCTCGGGTGGACCATGCCGGGCAGCCCGGGACCCGAGAAGAGAGGCGCCAGCTCCTCGGCCGCGCCGCTTATCTGGACGGGGCACACATGTCACACACACTCGGTGTCAAGGTCACTCGGTCACCGGCACAGTGCACCTGGGCAGCGCACACACGTCACACACACTCAGTGTCAAGCTCACTCGGTCACCGGCACAGTGCACCTGGGCAGCGCACACACGTCACACACACTCAGTATCAAGCTCACTCGGTCACCGGCACAGTGCACCTGGGCAGCGCACACACGTCACACACACTCAGTGTCAAGGTCACTCGGTCACCGGCACAGTGCACCTGGGCAGCGCACACATGTCACACACACTCGGTGTCAAGGTCACTCGGTCACCGGCACAGTGCACCTGGGCAGCGCTCACACGTCACACACACTCGGTGTCAAGGTCACTCGGTCACCGGCACAGTGCACCTGGGCAGCGCACACACGTCACACACACTCAGTGTCAAGGTCACTCGGTCACCGGCACAGTGCACCTGGGCAGCGCACACACGTCACACACACTCGGTGTCAAGGTCACTCGGTCACCGGCACAGTGCACCTGGGCAGCGCACACACGTCACACACACTCGGTGTCAAGGTCACTCGGTCACCGGCACTGTGCACCTGAGCAGCACAACACTCGGTGTCAAGCTCACTCGGTCACCGGCCCAGTGCACCTGGGCAGCACATCGTCACACACACTCGGTGTCAAGCTCACTCGGTCACCGGCCCAGTGCACCTGGGCAGCACATCGTCACACACACTCGGTGTCAAGCTCACTCGGTCACCGGCACAGTGCACCTGGGCAGCACATCGTCACACACACTCGGTGTCAAGCTCACTCGGTCACCGGCACAGTGCACCTGGGCAGCACATCGTCACACACACTCGGTGTCAAGCTCACTCGGTCACTGGCACTGTGCACCTGGGCAGCACATCGTCACACACACTCAGTGTCAAGCTCACTCGGTCACTGGCACTGTGCACCTGGGCAGCACATCGTCACACACACTCGGTGTCAAGCTCACTCGGTCACTGGCACTGTGCACCTGGGCAGCACATCGTCACACACACTCGGTGTCAACGTCACTCGGTCACCGGCACAGTGCACCTGGGCAGCACATCGTCACACACACTCGGTGTCAAGCTCACTCGGTCACCGGCACAGTGCACCTGGGCAGCACATCGTCACACACACTCGGTGTCAAGCTCACTCGGTCACCGGCACAGTGCACCTGGGCAGCACATCGTCACACACACTCGGTGTCAAGCTCACTCGGTCACTGGCACTGTGCACCTGGGCAGCACATCGTCACACACACTCGGTGTCAACGTCACTCGGTCACCGGCACAGTGCACCTGGGCAGCACATCGTCACACACACTCGGTGTCAAGCTCACTCGGTCACTGGCACTGTGCACCTGGGCAGCACATCGTCACACACACTCGGTGTCAAGCTCACTCGGTCACCGGCACAGTGCACCTGGGCAGCACACACACTCGGTGTCAAGCTCACTCGGTCACTGGCACAGTGCACCTGGGCAGCACATCGTCACACACACTCGGTGTCAAGTCACTCGGTCATGCACTGCACCTGGGCAGCACATCGTCACACACACTCGGTGTCAACTCACTCGGTCACCGGCACGTGCACCTGGGCAGCACATTCCACACACTCGGTGTCAATCACTCGGTCACCGGCACAGTGCACCTGGGCAGCACATGTCACACACACTCGGTGTCAAGCTCACTCGGTCACCGGCACAGTGCACCTGGGCAGCACATCGTCACACACACTCGGTGTCAAGCTCACTCGGTCACCGGCACAGTGCACCTGGGCAGCACATCGTCACACACACTCGGTGTCAACGTCACTCGGTCACCGGCACAGTGCACCTGGGCAGCGCACACACGTCACACACACTCGGTGTCAAGGTCACTCGGTCACCGGCACTGTGCACCTGAGCAGCACAACACTCGGTGTCAAGCTCACTTGGTCTCCGGCACTGTGCACCTGGGCAGCACATCGTCACACACACTCAGTGTCAAGCTCACTCGGTCACTGGCACTGTGCACCTGGGCAGCACATCGTCACACACACTCGGTGTCAAGCTCACTCGGTCACTGGCACTGTGCACCTGGGCAGCACATCGTCACACACACTCGGTGTCAACGTCACTCGGTCACCGGCACCGTGCACCTGGGCAGCACACACTTGGTGTCAAGCTCACTCGGTCACTGGCACTGTGCACCTGGGCAGAACACACGGCACACACACTCAGTGTCAAGCTCACTTGGTCTCCGGCACAGTGCACCTGGGCAGAACACACGGCACACACACTCAGTGTCAAGCTCACTCGGTGAGCATGTGAGCAGGCTACGTCCCGTTGATGATCTCACAGCGCATTCAACAGTCATCGGTTGCGTCAAGATGATAAAAAAACGTGGGATCCTGTAGAAGGAGAATTAGAAGGAAATTGGTGAAAATGTGACGAATTTGCCCATTTGACGGTTAGGCAATAATTATTTTAAATTGAGAACAATTTAAATGGGTGTTGTCTAATAAACAGCAATAGTTTGACTTATTCAGTGATCAGCAGTGCATATGACACGGACTTCTTCGCAAGTAGCAGGAAGCCGTCCGTGTATGGAACTATCGCCTGTGGGCAGATGGCGGTAAGCAGATGGAAGCCGTCCGTGTATGGAACTATCGCCTGTGGGCAGATGGCGGGAAGCAGATGGAAGCCGTCCGTGTATGGAACTATCGCCTGTGGGCAGATGGCGGGAAGCAGATGGCGGGAAGCTGAGCTGGACCGAGTGGACACCCGTAGAACTCCCGTAAGATCGAGACGCAACATCGTATCCGATCTTCTGCCTGCTCAAAGGTGTTACCGTCTCATTTGGCCCCGGCCGAGTCTCCCAGCTGGGGCTAAATGCGAGACCGCGAAGCGACCCGACCGCCGAGTTGTCAGGCCGACGCGGCACCAGTGCAGGCCTAACTACACCAGTGTAGACCTGCACTACACCAATGTAGACCTAAACTACACCAGTGCAGGCTCGTACTACACCAGTGTAGGCCCACGTTACACCAGTGCAGACCCACAATACACCAATGTAGACCCGCACTATACCAGTGAAGATCTACACTGCACCAGTGTAGACCTGCACTACACCAGTGCAGGCTCGTACTACACCAGTGTAGGCCCACGCTACATCAGTGCAGACCCACACTACACCAGTATAGACCCACACTACACCAGTGTAGGCCCACACTACACCAGTGTAGACCTGCACTACACTAATGTAGACCCGCACTACATCAGTGCAGACCTGCACTACACCGGTGCAGGCCCTCACTGCGCCAGCCGAGCAGCTGGGGCGGCCATTCGACAGACCATCGTGGCTAAGTGTGCGCGTGCCGGAGCGTCGCTCACCAGGCCACCGCCCTGAAGCCGACCGGGGCCGCCGTACACCGGCCTGACAGGGATGGGCTGGAACAGGTTGCCGAGCTTGTCCAGCGCCAAACTGCCCAGCCGACTGGCCACCACCGGCGGCGACGGCAGCATGTAGAAGCCGCCGTAGTCTGCAACGGCAACCAGGCGTCACAGCCTGCGACCGGGTGCGAACGGGCTGCACGAGAGAGAGAGAAACAAGAGAAAGAGAGAGAGAGAGAGAGAGAGAGAGAGAGAGAGAGAGAGAGAGAGAGAGAGAAAGAAAGAGAGAGAGAGAGAGAGAGAGAGAGAGAGAGAGAGAGAGAGAGAGAGGAGAGAGAGATAGAGGGGTGATCGTAAGGCTTTTGGAGCGCTGTACAATACGCGATTGGATCTGGATCGCGCTGTTTTTGTACAATGTGGTCAGGTTGAAAGCAATGCTGTAAATGTTTGGCTTGGTTCACGGAATGACATTGCATCGTTGATCAACGATAATAGGGTACGACGACAAGAAATCACTATTTCCTCAAATGCTTAGTTCCGACGTCATTGTGTTCTGATATCGCTCTCGAACATGGGTAGCTCACGCTGATTGCATGCATGCGCACAATCACGATTAGTTGCAGATGAGGGCAGGATGCACGCATTATGGGCTTCAGTGAGACTGCTGCGACCTCATGTCAGAGAACCTAAAAATGATTATACAAATGGAGCTTGCTTTATGCTGTTGCAGTGTGCCAAATTCTGCGGGGTACTTCGGCTTATAAAACCCTTCAAGCGTAGCTTCGTCAACATATTCCAATTTCGTACGTCATGGCTTTGTGACCCCTTGCCTCCTTTTACATTCGCATTTTTTGGACAGCCCTTCATCAATGACGTGCGTTAAGAGTTTTGCAAGTGTTTTTGTTCATGCAAGTGTACGCACTACGATTCCGTATTTGTAGGTAGGTACGGAGGCCAAGGCGAATCCAAGGACATTGCTACATAAAAATAGACAATATCCGAGTTGCACAGAGTCTGAGTCAAGTATTTGATTCAGCAGAGACACAGCTGACATAAGTACATAGCACGTCGAGTTTCACCCAGGCTTGGTGAAATACTCACTGAAGGCGCTGTTTAGGCCCAAGACGCGGTTGCTGAAGAAGTTGTTGAAGGCCGGTATCGAGACAGGCTTCAGCCGGCTGCTTCCCATGTAGTAGTCGGTCACAGCCAACGGGTCCTGGGGCGCAGCTACCAAATTAAATTGCACCAGTGGAATAAGCTTTAAATTAAATACAATTAAATTGAACGACCTTAAACGCCGCCATAGCAGTAATGCTGTGATTGTGGTGTCGTCGGTGGTGAACATCATTAGGTATATTTGGTGTGAAAAAAGCGTGTCGATATGCTTGCTGAGTTAGCTTTGCGATAGGTCCTGGAGTATGTTATTGCATGTTCACAACTTTTCGGCTTGATAAATAAACGTAAGTAGTCATAACAGTAAGAGTATAGCAGAAGTCAGTTGTGCAATGCAGCCAACTCCGGACCCCTCTTTGGAAGATATTTGGCTTCGACGTGTCCGGACTCATCGCATTCTGTCACAAACGATCTGACTCATCGAGTCCAGGCACGAGCGCGCCGAGCGGAAACCGCCGCCGGCCGGCCGGCGCTGACACGGGCATTTGTCGCCTCGATTCTCGGCTGTGGCCGGGGGTGTTGTGCCGAGTCGGTTTTCGTTATCACGGGCGGCCACGGCCGGTCGGCGCATGCTGTGTCACTGCGCCGTGTCACCATTGTGACACTCGTGTCAGGGTGGCCGAGCGGTGTGCGCGACAAACCCTGGTCAGATTTCG
Source organism: Imbricaverruca yamaguchii (assembly GCA_034440575.1). Classification (NCBI taxonomy): domain Eukaryota; kingdom Metazoa; phylum Arthropoda; class Thecostraca; family Neoverrucidae; genus Imbricaverruca; species Imbricaverruca yamaguchii. The sequence continues at coordinate 2,153,616 of JAOTOL010001603.1, forward strand.
TCACAGGGACGCGAATGGGCTCAACAACGGCTGGGCAGCAGAGGTGAGCGAGCCGCCCGGTTGGGTGGTTATCCGTCACTGGTGCCTCTGGAAGCCTAGAGGCATAATATCGCTGGTGTTTGTTCTTGTTGGATTGGGAAAAACTGTTCATCCTTTTGCTCAAGTGGTTTTGGTTTGGCTAACTATGGGCCCTAGCAAGGGCAGTAACGATTGGAGCTTCGGAGAGCCTGTTGGAATTGAGACACGGCTACCGTACAAGTGAGGAAAACCATTAGCACTATCACTGTCAGGCGCAATGTACTTGCTTACAATAATAGGAAACGTACTACGAATACGAAACGTACTTGGCTCCTGCGAAATCTCCTACTCGCTCATGGCTTTGTGTCCATAAAATCAGCACAGGTCGTCAGTGCAAGCGTTGACTTACCCAGTCGGAGAAAGCGGATTATATTATATATATATATATATATATATATATATATATATATATATATATATATATATGTATATAATCAATTACGTTGTCAATAACTTATAGCCAGAATAGGTGTGAAGCAGTAATTGACAGACAGCGTAGCCCCAGCGGGTGGAGATTGTCTGGCAATAAAACGGCTGCAACCTCTGGAGTACCTAATGGAAATATGTCAGTAATTGCACTCCCTTAGTTCGGCAGCTAGGTCTCCTAGTAAATTAACCTCCATAACCCGACAATGAGGTTTGCGAGAAGTACACCCACAACCCAGAAATTGCACGCCTTTGGCCCTTCATCACTGTGAAGACAATGATCATTGACCTTGCACCAATCACTTTTTTGCACGCCATCGCTACATCTACGGCTGCAGCCAATAGTGGCTTACGACCCTCGGCTGCAGCCAATGGCGACTTGTCACCATCGGCTGCAGCCAATAGCAGGTTACCACCCACGGCTGCACCCAATAGCATGCTACCACCCACGGCTGCAGCCAATAGCGGCTTGCGACCCTCGGCTACAGCCAATAGCGGCTTACCACCATCGGCTACATCCAATAGCAAGTTACCACCCACAGCTGCAGCCAATAGCGGCTCGCCACCCACATCTGAAGCCAATAGCAGCTTACCACCCACGGCTGCAGCCAATAGCGGCTTACCACCCACAACTGCAGCAAACAGCAGCTTACCACCAGCGCGCTGGGCGGCACGAGAAGCCTCCTGCTGCGGAGGTACTTCAGCAGGCCGGCCGAGTAGCGGCCGCGGTAGAACACGGGCGGCAGAGCGTCAAACAGCCAGCGCACGTAGCCCAGTCGACCGGAGGGCGGCGGCACCTGTGGTGAGAGCACCTCCGACGTCAGGGTAGAGCGGCACCTGTGGTGAGAGCACCTCCGACGTCAGGGTAGAGCGGCACCTGTGGTGAGAGCACCTCCGACGTCAGGGTAGAGCGGCGCTGGCTGTGGCGGGCTAGTCCAGGCGCAACTGTCGAGTTCGTAACGCTTCTGTTTGGTCGGTGTCAGTGTCGGTCAGTGTCGGTGTCAGTGTCGGTCGGTATTAGTGTCGGTCGGTGTCAGTGTCGGTCAGTGTCAGTGTCGGTCGGTGTCAGTGTCGGTCGGTGTCAGTGTCGGTCGGTGTCAGTGTCGGTCGGTATCAGTGTCGGTCAGTGTCAGTGTCGGTCAGTGTCCGTGTCTGTCGGTGTCAGTGTCGGTCGGTGTCAGTGTCGGTCGGTGCCAGTGTCGGTCGGTGTCAGTGTCGGTCGGTGCCAGTGTCGGTCGGTGTCAGTGTCGGTCGGCATCAGTGTCGGTCAGTGTCAGTGTCGGTCTGTGTCAGTGTCTGTCGATGTCATTGTCGGTCGGTGTCAGTGTCGGTCGGTATTAGTGTCGGTCGGTGTCAGTGTCGGTCAGTGTCAGTGTCGGTCGGTGTCAGTGTCGGTCGGTGACCGTGTTGGCTGGTGTCAGTGTCGGTCGGTGTCAGTGTCGGCCGGTGTCAGTGTCGGTCGGTGTCAGTATCGGTAGGTGTCAGTGTCGGTCGGTGTCAGTGTCGGCCGGTGTCAGTGTCAGCAAATAAGTCGGCCTGATCCGATGTTGTGAGGGCCTAGTTAGTCTTGATAGCTCAGCGAACTCACTACTAACTATGCGTCAGTTGTAAAGCCTCATCGACTTTTGACAAACGTCGCATGGGTGCTCGAATATTATGTTCGGCGCAAGAACACCTGCATGGAGCTAGGTAACTCTGCACCGAACAGCGCGACCCCGGCTGTTGATCTGGACCGTGGCGGTCGTGAAAACCACAACTCTATAACTTACAACGACAAGCGGTGAGATGGAAGATCGACCCAGCACACAACTCACTCAGGGCGACTTACGTCCGACACCAATGTGCTTAGTTTTCTACGGCGTAAATGCCTGGTAGTTTTCTACGGCGTAAATGCCTGGTACTAAAAGTTGCAAGCATTCGTTGGGAGCCAGGGACAGATCCGGGGGATCGCCCATCCCCTCGAGTATTCAGTGGTGCCTTTGATACAATTTTTACGCTCCTTTGGCGATTCTGGGAATTCCAAGATGATCTACTTGTGCCTTTTTTGCCACTTACTTAAGAAGTGTTGCTGCAATCTCCAGACAACCTTGACTAATAAGATAGCCCTAAAAAGACAGATGCGTCCCTGGCTGGAAGCGTATCTATAGAGGGTCGTATCTATAGAGGGCGCCCCTAGGCGGGAAGAAAAGCCACATTTAACATAATACGTGGTCATCCAGGCTTACGGTATTGTGCACGTCTGAAGTAACAGATGTGGCGCTTTTAGATGCACCGTGTCGTTGTATTTAGTTATGAGAGAAACCCTTTGCACATCCTGAGAACCGCTTTGAATTTTCCATTCACCAACCTTTGCCCCATATCGCCCATACAGATATACCAGGACAACCCTCTGAAGTTAGGTACCAACTGGAACACCCTTTTAGATGAACATTTTGTCGTGTAGCGCACGCCCCCACCTATGTAGCTGATATGGCACCCTCTGCTGGTTCCGTAGTAGGTACTCCGGTGCTTAGAACCACTATGTGCTACTCTGAAGTCTCTATGAAGCTCCAATGCCTACCAGAGCCCCATTTCAGAAATTCCACAGTGCCCCCATGCAGCTACTGAGGTGCCCCTTTGGAGTTTTCATAGAGCCTTCCCCAGTTGCAAGTATCATGGAGACCACCTGACATCCTGCGATGTCCCGCTGGAGATGCTAGGAGGCCCTCAGAAGATGTCAGAAGCCCCTCAAGTGTTTGTGGTGCCCCTCTGGAGGTGCCAAGAACCCTCAAGTGTCCCCACGAAATGGTACTGCACGAAATGGATGCCCATGCTGAATCCCAAGCACTTTTCGCTGGTGTTTGAAGCTACCTAACACATCTTCATCTTCCTCATTCGCTCCAATTCTCACGTCAAATCCACTCTCTCCTCATTAATTTCTACTTGCCTGGTCCCCAGGTTGGCTCCAGTTTGATCCCCAGTGGTACACACACAAATCGGCCTACCATTGTTCTATTTTTGGGCTTAGGAGGGCCAGCGTTTCAAATCATTCGCTTCCAATCATAGCTGGCCTCACCATCGTCGGTAGCGTTCCTCGCCACGAATCAGCCACTAGTGAAAATGGCATCTACGGAGAGTCAGCAGGGGCGGGGATGGCCGAGTGGTTAAGGTGTCGGGCTATGGGTACCAAAGGTCCCGGGTTCGACTCTAGCGCCACTCAGGACATTTCCCAATCCCGCGGCCCACCGGCGAAACAGTGTGGGCGGCACCGGGCCATTAGCCGTGCATGTGCATAAAGTGTGTCGTGAACCAACCAATAAACAAACAAACCAACAAACAACGGGGAGTCAGCAGATTTCGTGGGTAGTCACGAAGCGGGTACGACGCCGTGTTACTCTCACCAGAAGGCGGGCAGACCCCAGCGCCATTAAATTCCACCCCCCCTGATCAAATATATACTATTTATCTCTTTTCCCATATTCGCACTGATTATCAAGCGTTTCCCTGTTGGAGGAGCACCGCCCTTCCGCTGTCGTTACATTGTAATCCTTGCTCCTGTGTAAAATTAACGTTCCTTCACTCCAAAACACGGGCCTTTGAAAGTGGTCTCCACACACTTTTCTGTGACTTGTGCACAATGTCTAATCTGTGCCACCCACCGTGCGGTACCTGACCTACCGTACCATCCACCGTGCGGTACCTGACCTCCCGTACCACCCACCGTGCGGTACCTGACCTCCCGTACCACCCACCGTGCGGTACCTGACCTCCCGTACCACCCACCGTGCGGTACCTGACCTACCGTACCACCCACCGTGCGGTACCTGACCTCCCGTACCATCCACCGTGCGGTACCTGACCTCCCGTACCACCCACCGTGCGGTACCTGACCTACCGTACCATCCACCATGCGGTACCTGACCTCCTGTACCACCCACCGTGCGGTACCTCCCGTACCATCCACCGTGCCGTACCTGACCTCCCGTACCACCCACCGTGCGGTACCTGACCTCCCGTGCCACCCACCGCGAAGCACCTGACCTCCTGTACCACCCACCGTGCGGTACCTCCCGTACCATCCACCGTGCCGTACCTGACCTCCCGTACCACCCACCGTGCGGTACCTGACCTCCCGTACCACCCACCGTGCGGCACCTGACCTCCCGTGCCACCCACCGCGCGGTACTTGATGCCGGGCAGGTCCAGCCGCGGCGGTCGGGCGAGACTGAGCAGGACGATGAGGGCGGCGGCCGGCACGGAGACGCCGCCGTAGCGGCGGCGCACTACCCGCAGCGCCGGGCCGACGTCGGCCGGCGGCAGCAGGCGCGACACGCCGTAGGCGCCCAGCTCGTCCCACGCGCCCAGCAGCGGCGCGCCGACGCCGACGCCGAAGCCCGGGCCGAAGGTGGCCGACGAGCCGGCCGCCAGGGCTCCCAGGACAGCCAGTCGGAACATCGCTCCCGGCCGCTGCGCGCGCGACGATAACGCCGCCCGCCCGGCCGCGCCGCCATTTATGGCGGCTGGAGGGACGTGGGTGGTTGTCAGAACGGCCGGCCCACCGCGACTGCGGCGCCAGATGATGGGTTGCTGGGATATGCAGGACGCGCAGGGAGCTGACGGTGCGGGGGGACGGGGGACCAGGTACCGCACGGTGCCGGGTCCCACCGGCAGACGGGGACGAGTAGCCTAGGTGTAAGTCGCTCGTATCACAACCGAAAGGTTGTGGGTTCGAATCTCACCTGTCGCTACTCTTCGCCCGCGACCAATCGACGTGAGAGATTGGCGACGCTGCATGACTCGATGGTCGATGTGTCGCAAAAACCAATAACCAACCAACCAACCCACCGGCAGACGACATCATGCAACGACGCAACGAGTGACGGGTTGCACGACGCACCGCCACTCACCGATATTTTTTTTGCGATTTCTCAACTGTCGTTATGACTCTCCTGTGGTACACAGATAGCGGTAATCCCATTCTTAGCATAAGTCACTCTTAGTGATCCAAAGCACCATTTGATTTCTATGCATGTACATGTGAGATAGCCAATGGCCTAGCTAAGAGCCCAAGGAATGCCATTTGTTCCTTTGTGGCTGTTCCATCTTTGCAGTCTTGTCACGAGCACACATTATGTTGCGATCCTTACATAATGCCAATACTTTCTATGTGCTTTTTGACCAGAAGCGCCTCTAGGGAATGATAACAGGAACGCCCTCGAGAGGCCTCAGTGGGAAGGATACGCACTGGAATAAGATTGGAAGTATAGGCATTGGCCACTGAGGAAATCTTTTGGCTCTGCCACCGCGTGCCATCGTTTTAATCGTTCGTCCTGGCTTCGCTTCTACCACTTGTTTATCCGCCATTGGCCACGTGTTACTTTTATAGCGCCATTTCTGGCAGTGGTTTGAATAGGATACATCCCGGATATATCTCGTCGCCTCCTGGAATCGCCATTGAGAGTACTCGGGCTCCGTCACTGCTTACGGTGTTTTGTTACCGTTTGTACCGGACTCACCCCCCCCCCCCAACTTCCCGATGCAACGTAAATGATGCAGTTTTGAGAAGACAGGTTGCATATTTCATGTTTGTTTTCCTCCCCGGGATCTGCCCTTAGTAGGCGTAGGCTCAATATAAGCATCTTCGGAGGTAGGAAAGACAGTTTTAGCAGTTTAATTCCAGAGTATAGTTAACGGAACAAAAGCACAATGGAAATGTTCCGGTGTGCATGCCATTTCTAAGTTTTCGCAAAAATCTACGGGAGGCAACTCAAAATATTCGCTCCTGGGGTCGCCTCTAATGCAGCTGAGAAGCTAAAAAATTGCCACCTGGCAAGTACCAAGCAGAAAAAGAAAGGAGGACCAAGTCACCGAGTTTCATTCCTCATACCACAAAAGGCTAAAGGAACAACACGATAAATCCTCTATGGCTGGGAAGATGGTGAAATCCCCACTCCTACCGGAATAGGCCACGTTCAGCACTTAAGCTGAGTGCTGTAACGAAGTTCAAACTATGTAACCCCGTAAGCCAGCCGACATACCGCTCCGTAATCCAGCCCCATAACCGTAACGCGCCCAGCAGCTTTCCATCCGGACGCCCAGCGCCGCCGCCGGACCACCGGCGGAATTAGATGAACTTTTTTAGGCTGATCAAAGGCAGTCAATTCACAATTTCAATTAACAACACAACTTCACCGGCACGGCGTTGCCATGGCGACGACCACACGGTGGCTGACCACAATGACGCCTAGCATTTCATCACCCGCTAGCCGGACCTAAGTGAACTGCCGACTGGCAGTTGCCGAGAAACAGTCAAGTGATGCGGTTCTGCAACTCTTTGGTGCGCTGGTATGTGTGTGATTTTTTTTCGAATGACAGTCGTATTATCGTAGTTTGCCCGGCGTCTTACCCCCTCTAAATTTGTATGAACGTTTTGCAGTGGACGATCCGTGCCGGGCAGCCGGAGCAAAGCGAACGCTACGTCTCCTAGACTATCACGTCGCCTATCGAGTCAAAACATTTTCTTTTTGCAGCGCGAGCAAGTCCGAGTACATCGCAGAAATTGAAAAGCCGCTAATGCTCGGAGCACGCAAAAGTGCGCCTGCATCCCATATCACGAAATTCCCCTACCGCAGCTATACCATGGGTAAAAACCATAGGCGCAATGAAGGACATCACTCATGAGCGCATGTGATCCCGTACCGGGTACGAATACATTATAATTTAGAGACTAAATTAGCAGCTAGCAGGGGCAAAAAGTGGTATCAAGGTCAGGCAAAAAACCAAAAGCCAGCAGTTCCAAAATAATGGCGGCACCATGTTGAGCACAGTTGCACGCCCTAAATTGTAGAAGTATCCAGGATTTGCATGGGCGCGTGAGCCTCCTATAGATGGTACTCCAGAAGTTGTAGGGGCACCCAGATGAGATATGTAGCAAGCATGTCTTCTGCGCATCTTCATACACTGCATACTGATTTCAAATTGGAAGGACAAAGCGCTGGGTATAAATGAAGGCAAAAGCCAGAGAGACCCATCCTCCAAAAAAGCGTTCATAGCAATCACGCAGACTCCAGGGGTGTACCTTGACATCTCTTTATATGCATTTATATTTAAATATATTACCTTAGAATAATACAAACAGATGTCTCTTATTTTTACGTCCGCTGGTGATGGAGGCCTGTCGGCCGCGGGCCGGCCACGTGGGAAGGTCAGCCGTCACTCTCTGGCGTGACACCATGAGGAGGCGACGGACGGGGCGACCGCGGCGGCCGCGACCAGCAAGCGGATGTGCGGACAGCCGACAGAAAGTGCGTGGGCGTCACCTGTGCATGGCACTTGTTCGTGACCAGATACTGCGTCGTAGATGAGACTGAATCGAATGGCGTAGGACTGAAGGCTATCTGTGATCAGTTGATTTGGTGGAGAGTGCATGAATGCCAGTTAGTTCATTACACATTAGTATCCTTGTGGTATAGATGCGCGATTACATAAAAGTTTATGCATCATATGTTGTGTGGGCAGCACGGCATAGGTGGATAAGTTTGACAATTATTGGTGGTGCCTAATGCATGTTGGCAACGAGTGTTACAAATTTGTGCCGGTTTGCATGAAATACTTCAAATATACGAATGGTTGCCATGCTACATGCGTCTCCCAACATTACTCTCTTCAGAGAGAGAGAGAGAGCAATGATTGGGATTCTTCTCTAAAATTGAAAATAGAATCTAAGATGGGGGAGAGATTCTTCTATAAAACGCCCAGACACTATTGCCAGTGAAGCGGGCGGTCTTGGAACATGCCAGTCACACAAGCCTCATGTCGGCCTGGCTTGTGAGAGGCTATGCGAAGTTTGATGCCAGTCACACAAGCCTCATGTCGGCCTGGCTTGTGAGAGGCTATGCGAAGTTTGATGCCAGTCACACAAGCCTCATGTCGGCCTGGCTTGTGAGAGGCTATGCGAAGTTTGATGCCAGTCACACAAGCCTCATGTCGGCCTGGCTTGTGGCAGGCTATGCGAAGTTTGCAGGGCCGCAACAAGTGATCTGCACGTGCCGCATGACGTGTAGCAGGATGATTCGTGAAGCAGAGTGAGGGAACCCTGAGAGTGAAGCAGCTCTGAGAGCTGTGTTCGTGAAGCAGAAAGTGAAGTAAACAGATCCCACACAGACCGACACCGCGCTGAAGCGGCAGCTGCCGTATGGATTGCCTCTTGCGGGCTTTGGTTGGTTATTGGTTTTACGACGCATCGACCGTTGAGTCATGTAGCGTCGCCAATCTCTCACGCAAATTGGTCACGAGCGAAGAGTAGCGACAGGTGAGACTGGAACCCACAACCTTTCGATTGTGAGACGTGCAACTTACCCCTAGACAATCGTCCCCTTGCAGGCTTTGGACATGCAGACCGGTTCAGGGATTTTATTTACTGTGATTATTTACGAACATTTTGAATGTATTGCAGTCAAGTTTTATGGATGAGGGAAATTCGATTTGTAGAACTTTTAATACGAACGGCAGACATTGACAGATATATACCATATTTGCCCGCCAGGTAGCAGCACAGTTTTCCACGTGAATTTCGATTTGCTGGAGGCACATGCTTTAATTGATTTTTCTATTTTAAAGAAAAAGCCTCCGCAATACGTGCGTTTTTGACGACAGTAACACCATAACTTTACCGGAACGTTTTGCTACAAAAATTATGCTGTCATTTCCTACTGTAAAGGGAGCTCGCTGTGTCCACAGTCTCGCTCCCAATAAGCAAACATCGCATTTATTCTCATTTTTGCTGATGCGTGGAGAGGTTTGACTGCTGAAGAGGCTGAAGTGACATCCATATCAGTCTGTGCATAATTGGTTCCGGCAATAGTAAACATGTGGCGAAAAATGTTGTAGACATCGTTCATAAAGCAGAGGGTGAGGAAACCCTTGAACTGTGTTCGTGAAGCAGAGTGAGGGAACCCTGAGAGTGAAGGAGCTCTGAGAGCTGTGTTCGTGAAGCAGAGAGTGAAGGAGCTCTGAGAGCTATGTTCATGAAGCAGAGCGGGGGACCCCAAGAGCTGTGTCCGTGAAGCAGTGAGTTAGGAAGCTCTGAGAGCTGTGTCCGTGAGGCAGAGAGTGGGGAACCCTGATGGCCGTGTCCGTGAGGCAGAGAGTGGGGAACCCTGAGGGCCGTGTCCGTGAGGCAGAGAGAACCCTGAGGGCCGTGTCCGTGAGGCAGAGAGTGGGGAACCCTGAGGGCCGTGTCCGTGAGGCAGAGAGTGGGGAACCCTGAGGGCTGTGTCCGTGAATCAGAGAGTGGGGAACCCTGATGGCCGTGTCCATGAGGCAGAGAGTGGGGAACCCTGATGGCCGTGTCCGTGAGGCAGAGAGTGGGGAACCTTGAGGGCCGTGTCCGTGAGGCAGAGAGAACCCTGAGGGCCGTGTCCGTGAGGCAGAGAGTGGGGAACCCTGAGGGCCGTGTCCGTGAGGCAGAGAGTGGGGAACCCTGAGGGCCGTGTCCGTGAATCAGAGAGTGGGGAACCCTGATGGCCGTGTCCGTGAGGCAGAGAGTGGGGAACCCTGATGGCCGTGTCCGTGAATCAGAGAGTGGGGAACCCTGAGGGCTGTGTCCGTGAGGCAGAGAGTGGGGAACCCTGAAGGACGTGTTAACTGGCAGCACCAATGTGAACGCCGGCTAGACAAATGACGCCACTGTGCAGATTAGGCTGGCACTTAACAGATCTCTGCGGTGGCTAACATGCCAGCTCCATGGGAACGAGCATTATCTGATATAAATATCTCATTGTGCTGCCAACGGACGAGCGAAATGGAGATAGAGTAATCTGTGCTTTACACCATGTTCGACCAATTTTACATACATTAACTCGCTGTACTGCCCATTCGAACAATACTTAGTTGATGGCGACAAGCGTACGCAATGAATATCAAGCGTACGAAATGATGCAATTAGAGGTCGTCAATTCAAAATTAAAGTTAACCACAGCAGAACAAGGTTAAGACAGTCTTTCTTCACCAACAGGGTATTAGAACACTGGAACCAGCTGACAGAAACCATTGTAAGTAGCAGCACATTGAAACGTCTTTAAAAACAGCATCGACAATCATCGCAAGAATAGAGGGCTTGCTTTTCAGCATTACAAGGAGGGCTGATCGACGGATTTGGTTGGCAATTGGTTGAGTGTACAGAGTGCAACCAAGAAGGGCCCTTGTGGCTCATAGTTGCACTAATCTTTTATGTCTTTATGCCTTCATCAGATCGTAGCATTTCCCTGTTGAAAAAGACGAACTCTATCCTGTTCGGGGTCAATTTCCCACTTGCTTCCCTCCGTTTTCCACAGTTTCTGCCTGCTGAACGGTGGCTATCGAACCGGCCGTTCAAGATAATTTAAGGGCGAGCCGAGGGCGGATCCAGGAATTGTCATGGGGCACGCTCCCAGAGGGACGCCTTTGCAAAAATATACCTGGATGGGCGCTTTTGCCCTCCGAGGGGCGCCCCTGGCTGAAAAGAAGATATTCAAGGGGTTGGGTGCACTCGAGCCTCCCTAGAGGGACGCCTTTCATTTCGAGAAGCACCTCTTACTCCCAGAGAGGTCTCCGGGTGAAAAATCTGACGGGGTTGTACTCGAAACTTCCTGGAGGAGCACCGTTCCTTCGAAAGGGGCGCGCCATTTTATCTCAAAGGGGCGTCAGAGGGGCCGATGAACAGCGTGCACGCAATCCCGGCCCTGTTGATCGCTCACGTTGGCTCACTCGCCACCAGAATGTGTCCTCTACACCAGAATCGGTGGCCCCGGGGATTCCCTGGTCAAACCGGTGACATTTATAGGGCAGGAGTTCGCGCCGGTGCGGCTCACCATCAACGAGCAGCGTCAGCTCGCCAGCGACGGATTGCTCGTGTGCAAAACAATCCAGCCGGTACGTCAACAGCCAGCCGAAGCTCGAAATGTTGTGCAGAGACTAGTGCAGCACAATGCATAGTTCGCGCGTCCGACGAAACTCGCGGTAGTCCTATGATCATAGGCGCGAGTGGAGCGGCCGACAAAAAAAAACGTCGAGGGGGCGAATCATACAACACAGGCCTCGTTTTGTACCGAAGATGCCGCGGGTGTTCAAGATTCAACCACTAATATGAGACGCCACTTCCTACAAAGATGTCATCGGCTGGGAGGAGGCCGCCGCCGCGGACCCCATTCAGAAAAGCACTCCATCTTAGTGTGACATCAAGTGCCAGCTGTATCCCGACACTGCTGTCCGACTTCCCCTGCTATAGACTGAGACCAGAAACCGTAGACGCGCACGAAATGCGGACTCGTGCTCGAACGTTGACGTGGTGACGACCGTGCGTTACGAACTGGAATGTCTGAAATTGGAGAATTAGAATGTTTCAGTGATTTTCTTAGGTGCAATTTTATCAGTGGTGGATACTTATCAACTGATACCAAAATAAAAAGCTTCCAACAGCATGGGGGGGGGGGGGCGTAATGGTTGAAATCCGGTGGCCCAGAAACGATGGTTGAAAATTGGGTTCCTCTATCCACAACCGGATCCATTTCTTCACACCGCGACATAAAGCTTCCTGTTGGCTCCAAGGCTGGGACGCGCTCACGTTGCCATGGGTAACATGGTAGCTACCCACTCATTCAGGGTAGAGAAAACATTCATTCATGCTTGGAATACTTAAGCAGGATTGTGTGCAATCCACCACTACACACACGCACCTATTACACACACAGATACGCATACATATATACATATATATATATATATATATATATATATATATATATATATATACATATGCATATTTGCATATATATGTGTATATACATATGTAAATATGTATATTTATACCTAAATATATATGTAGATATACATACACATACTCATACATATGCATATACATGCATATGCATACATACATACATATGCATATATACACGTATGTATTTCCAGACTTTAACATGTTTCCTGTCAAAGTGTTATCCGCTAGAGATTTGTTACGTTTAAGAAAGGGTTACGTTAATCCAGCTCCGTGGTATCCGGTTATATCGAAAAAGCCAGAGAGGGAAGATGAAACGCTGGCAAACAAAGAGCTTTGCTTAAAAGGCCGATGCATGCATAGTACACAGGTTCATGTAGATACATACATACATACATGCATAACAATCAGAAGGATACTTGGAAGGTGGGCAGCTTCATAGCGTACGAACAGGCTTTATTACCCACCTGCGACCTGAAACAAGGCGGAGGCTCGGCGCCTAGGGTGAGTTGTAAGCGTCAGGCCCAATCTTGTATGTGGAAATGTATGCTAAAGTTAAAGCTTGGACAAACCTGAGAGGGGAAAAAACAAGCTGCTTGGAAAACCCGTAGCTAAAAATACCAATCGCAATCTATAAGGAAGCCGTCCGTTTTGGCCAAATTGGATCGGTACCTGCATTCCTAACGTGAAATAACCTATATATGTGTTTTACGATGTCGGAAAGGAAGCTATGTGAAATTAAGTCACACAGTTAACGAAGGGTGCATCGCGTGTCATATATCTTTCAACTTCACATAAAATAATGTTGGGCCAGGTAACGTGTGACAGAGAAATCAGATCAGTTCGGAAGGTTGGCTTGGTATAAAGAGCCGAGAAGCAGCATACATACATACATACATATATATATGTATATATATATAAATATGCACATATATATATACATATATATATATACATATATATATATATATATATATATATATATATATATATATATATATATATATATATATATATATATATATATATATATATATATATATATATATATATATATATATATTTATGTGTGTGTGTGTGTGTGTGTGTGTGTGTGTGTGTGTGTGTGTGTGTGTGTGTGTGTGTGTGTGTGCGCGTGTGTGTGTGCATGTGTGTGTGTATGGATTGCAGACAATTCTGTAGAAATATTCCATGCGTGAGTAAAGGTTTTCTCTACGCTGAATGAAGGGAGTAGCTACCATATTCCGTTGCCCATAGCAACATTAGCGCGTCATAGCCATCCAGCCAGCAGGAACCTTTATGGCGCGGTGCAGACAGGTGTGTCCGGCTGTTGTTGGGTGCTTCAGGTGTGTCCGATGCAATTAAGCTTATATGGTAAAATAGTAAAACAAAATTGACAACATTAGCGAACCTTCATCGATTGACTTCGCCGTCTTCCAGCACTGTAACAGGTAAGCATCAATGACACCTGCCAAACTACTGGCAAGGTTGGTAAGTACCTAGGTAGGCATGTAGTCCCTCATGGTTCACTGACTAAAAATATTTGTCAATTTCGAGGAGATTTGATCGATACTTCCACAACTTTGAACGCACAGCGGAAGCACTTGCGGACGCATTGATCACTCCCGGAGACAAACATCGGCGCTCTTCGACGTGCACGACCCGTGCTGGAGTTGGGGTCACCGGAACCATTGGCATGGGAACTGGCCCAATGGCTGGGTGGCAAGAGCGATTTTCAAGTCGATTCCATGCAATGTACATGTGGTCAATGCTAAGCTAGTCCAAAGTTAAGGGGACTGAGTTGCTGTTGCCTGTACTGATGCCTGGTTCCTGCGTCCTTGATCAAAACTAGCGTGAAAAATACGGATTTAGTCGAAGTTGGCAGACGATTCGGCGGCGAATTCAGCAGGAGACTAGACGTGCCTACTCCTCACAATTGCGTTAAATTCTGTATACGAGCAGTTCTTAATGCACGGATTATCATAAGCATAAAAGCTAAGCGGCGCGTTCATAAGCAGCTGAGTTATTCTAGACGAAGTGTGAAGTGTGTATATAGTCCAAATAATATAAAAATGATAGTAATAATAACTAATTCCTCTGTTCATGAAAGCCCCTTGTAGCTTTGATGCCAGAATAATCGGCGCATTCTAGTACTGCTTGTGTGCCAATTTCATTCAAATCTGAGGTGCCCGACCTCAATGGCCCTGACCTTTGACGTCCAATAGCCCAGCTGTCTATGAACGCCCATCTTAGCTCATACTCATGATGATTATTTCCTCAAGGACTACCTGTGCATCAGATTTTTAAGAAATATAAGGAGCCCACCTGTCAAACCTGCTGCTGAATCCTCTGCCGAATCGTCCGCTAACTTCTACGATATAAAAAGTAGGAACGAACATGAGTGCAAGTTTCCATGCTCACGTTCGTCCTACACTCGTCATACTTGAATCAGGAGCGGACCTAGGAATTTTCATGCAGTATGAGGCACACGAGTGAAGGGGTGTAACTACGGAAGTTCTTTTTGGAGAACTTTCGGCTCAAAATTCGTTCAGCGCGGTGGAGATCCATCTGAATATACTGGAGGGTTCAGACTTTTCTTCTCGAGGGGGGGGGGGCACCTTCTCTCAGGCCGTAGCATATTCATTTTGTTTAAAATCCGTTGAGCTCGGGGTGGAGGCTTAAGCGGGGATGCACTCCTGCCTCCCAGGAGTGACTTTTCTCGGTCAGATGGGCGCCACCTTTCCATGTGGGGGACATGCCCCAGCGCCATGAGCGAAGAATGTGGTATGGCTGGTATCACCAGGGTCGCTCCAGCTTCAGAGTTGGTATGACGTTGCCACGACTTGGTGTGACAGCCTGCATTTCTTAAAAGGTAATTTGAACAAATTTCCCAGTTTGAAGGTTGAATCCACTTCCACTATGACCGCTACACCTGGTGACATTCAGCACCCTCTATGTTTGCAGTCACATCGTGACCGATGAGTCCACAGATCTGTCAGAACATGACCGCTGTCAATCGGGCAGGCATTCCTATATATGGGTAACAAGTGCCTGACGCGTGCTCGACGATCTTCCGTAGCAGCCCTCCCTCCATGTTGACAAATCTGTCGTGTCTGCTGCATCTGATGATCCACTGTAACAGTCCTGCTATATCTACAAATCCTTCGACACTTACCTGATGATCCACTGTGAGAGCCCTCCTGCATCCACAGATCGGCTGTGTCTGCTGTACCTAGTCCGCTGTAGCAACCTCCCTGTATCTATAGACGTGTCGTACCTGCTGTGCCTGATGAACTGTAACAGGCCCCCTGTATCTATAGACGTGCCGTGCTTGATGACCTGTATCTACAGACGTGTCTGTAGGCACCTGTAACAGGCTCCCTGTATCTACAGACGTGCTGTGATTGCCGTGCCTGATGGACTGTAACAGGCTCCCAGTATCTACAGACGTGCTGTGGTTGCCGTGCCTGATGGACTGTAGCAGGCTCCCTGTATCTACAGACGTGCTGTGATTGCCGTGCCTGATGGACTGTAACAGGCTCCCTGTATCTACAGACGTGCTGTGATTGCCGTGCCTGATGGACTGTAACAGGCTCCCTGTATCTACAGATGTGCTGTGATTGCCGTGCCTGATGGACTGTAACAGGCTCCCTGTATCTACAGACGTGCTGTGGTTGCCGTGCCTGATGGACTGTAGCAGGCTCCCTGTATCTACAGACGTGCTGTGATTGCCGTGCCTGATGGACTGTAACAGGCTCCCTGTATCTACAGACGTGCTGTGATTGCCGTGCCTGATGGACTGTAACAGGCTCCCTGTATCTACAGATGTGCTGTGGTTGCCGTGCCTGATGGACTGTAACAGGCTCCCTGTATCTACAGACGTGCTGTGATTGCCGTGCCTGATGGACTGTAACAGGCTCCCTGTATCTACAGACGTGCTGTGATTGCCGTGCCTGATGGACTGTAACAGGCTCCCTGTATCTACAGACGTGCTGTGGTTGCCGTGCCTGATGGACTGTAGCAGGCTCCCTGTATCTACAGACGTGCTGTGATTGCCGTGCCTGATGGACTGTAACAGGCTCCCTGTATCTACAGATGTGCTGTGGTTGCCGTGCCTGATGGACTGTAACAGGCTCCCTGTATCTACAGACGTGCTGTGATTGCCGTGCCTGATGGACTGTAGCAGGCTCCCTGTATCTACAGACGTGCTGTGATTGCCGTGCCTGATGGACTGTAACAGGCTCCCTGTATCTACAGACGTGCTGTGGTTGCTGTGCCTGATGGACTGTAACAGGCTCCCTGTATCTACAGATGTGCTGTGGTTGCCGTGCCTGATGACCTGTGACAGGTCCCCTGTATCTACAGACGTGCCAGCCCTGATAACCTGTAACAGGTTCCCTGTATCTACAGACGTGCCGTGTCTATAGGCACCTGTAGCAGGCCCCCTGTATCTACAGACATGCCGTGCCTGATGACCTGTATCTACAGACGTGCCGTGACCTCCACACGTGACGTGTCGCAGATGCCGACCGTGGACGGCGCCGGCGGCCGGCCGCCGTGCCGCGACCGCGGCGGCGGTCCTCTCCGCCGGCCGGCCACCTTCGCCGACCACAGCAGCGTGCCGCGGCTGGCGGAGCGGCCCATCGGCCAGCGGCGCTCCGAGCTGTACCGGCGCGTGGCCCGCGCTGACCGCTACCCGCCAGTGCTGCAGCAGGCGCCCACCTGGACACAGGCGGTGCCCTTCAAGGTGCGGCGGCGCAGGTGGACGTGGGGTGGCGCGGCGCGGTGGGTGTGTGGCGGTGGAGGTTCAGGGTGGGCGGTGCTGGCTGGACGTATGGTAATGGGGGCTCGGTGTGGAGTTGCCGAGGGTCAGAGTAGAGCAACAGAGGTTGTGATGGAGTGATGAGGGTTCAAGGTGGAACAGTGGAGGTTCAGACTCTGTACATGTGCAATTTGAATGATGCGGCTGACCAATGCTGATGCAATCCTCCTCATGACACTCACTGTCTCCCCCTGCCCCGACCCGAACGCCAGAGCATATGCTCAGTCGTTTGTTTTGCATGGGCTAAGCTGCTGGGAGAAACTGAGCTCAATCGATACTCAATTGGTCCCGTTGGGGTCCTTGAGGTGTGAGGCATAACCACGACACTTCAGGTCACCTTACCGTCTGCACATTCCTACACCAGATATGTTTCATGAAACCCTCATCGTCGTGATCGCCAGTATGATAACCAAGAACCCGCACATCGTCGTCATACCCCTCTCCGGGAGATGTAGTACTGGTCTCATCGTGACGCTTACCATCGGCCCGTCATCGTCGCCACACCGCTTCGCCGTGATACTTAGCCAGTCCAATCATCGTGACGATTGTGCATCCCATTCATCGACCCATCATCGTCTCCACACCACTTCCCCGTGATACTTCACCAGTCCAATTATCGTCACGACTGTTCATCACATTCATCGACCCATCATCGTCTCTATACCGCCTCCACGTGATGCTTCGGCAGTCCAATCATCGTGACGATTGTGCATCCCATTCATCGTCCCATCATCGTCTCCACGCCACTTCCCGTGATACTTCACCAGCCCAATCATCGTGACGATTGTACATCCCATTCATCGGCCCATCATCGTCTCCACACCACTTCCCCGTGATACTTCACCAGTCCAATTATCGTCACGACTGTTCATCACATTCATCGACCCATCATCGTCTCTATACCGCCTCCACGTGATACTTCGCCAGTCCAATCATCGTCACGATTGTGCATTACATTGATCGACCTATCATCGTCCTACACTGCCTCCCGGTGACACTTCACCAGTCCAGTCCTCGCCACGACCGCTCGTCACGCTGATCGACCCCGCCGTCTTTACCGCAGGAGGTGTTCCACCGCCGAACTCCCAGCGAATCGATAGCCAACACGTACACTCCAGGGGTGGCCGACCTGCGACTCAGCACCATGCACAACAGCGAGCGCTACCGACCGGCCCCCGCCAAGTCCGGGCCTCCCTGCCAGGCCAACAAGATCGATCTGTCGAGTCAGCCTCCTCTGCAAATGCTCAGAGACGCCAGCAACAAACGAAAGGCGGCGGAGGAGGCGAAGGTGGGATATCTGAGAGGTCCTCTGGCGAGACCTCTGGTGAGAGGTCATCTTGAGGTCACAGTTGGCCGCGATGACGTCATAGGGAGATCGCAGGCCAGGTTGTAGGCCAGAGGTAGCGAATTGGACCACGTGCCATGCATCAGATTCATGCATGCACTGGTCGTGCATGGGTCATGCATCAAATTGCTGATGGTGTCGACATGGAAAGCTTTCGGTGTTCCTTTGCCGTTGAATAGGAATCGTACTCCGAGTAGAGATGATCGGGAGTCAACACAAAGCAAAAGCTTGCCTGCCAATGCTATTCAAAGAGCCATTCCAGTACGTATTTGGTATCACCACTCAGTTCCGCCCGCTATGCTTGAGAAAAACAATGTAGGGCGACTGTCGGTCGGACAGCGTATGCATCCCCACTCGGCGTTGGAGGCCCGCAGAACGGCGTCGCTCCAGCTGACCGAAGTAGCGCCGACCGGTGAAGCACACCACTGTTATCGGCTGTGCCCGTCCCACAGCTCCATGCGCGCAGCGAGTTGTACAACTTCGACGTGAAGCCGAAGAAGAAGATGCGGACCACGAAGAGCATGAATGCTGATGCTCTGCGGGCGGCCAAGAGAATTGCCAGGTGGGTGGAGTGGCTCTAAGGCTGCGGTCGGAGTATGTCTGCCACACAAAGTGGAACTATCAGATGACCATCTTCAAACGATATGAACGTTCATGATGTGCCTCCCATAGGAATTACTCCTGTGTGGCATGTCTTGCATGCTAATTCCTTGTTTATGACACATAAAGGAGGAATTAGCATATCAGTTACTCCTATAATGGGTTTTAAGGAGTATAACGGGTTAGACCGAATGGGTTCTAAGGAGAACCAATTCCGTTCTCATTGAATGCTTGAATTATCACTTGCCGCTCAGCTATAGTCGACTTGTTACTCGTGTAAATTTTGTATATACTACCAGTGGTGTCTCCAATACCACGCATTTGTTCCTGACGCATCATCGCGAATCTTGTCACCATCATCATCATGAGCGAATGGTCTTGTCACCTGCGTGCTGTTCATCTGAGTGCGCTGCCGTCCTGTCTCGCACGTGTGCTCTACACGTGTTCCACGTGCCACGAGAGCGTGACTCAGGCGGTCTGACGTGCTGCGCCTGTGTGCGACAGTGAGCAGTTGGAGCAGCGCCGCGGCCAGGCCAGTCCACCGCTCAGTCCACGGTGTCAGCGGCTGATCATCGCCGACCGGGAAGTCAGCCAGGCGCCGCAGCCACCCAGCGTGCAGGATGTGCAGAGGTCGGTCGGTTACCGCGGCTGCTCAGCATATAGGACGTGCAGAGGTCGGTCGGTTACCGCGGCTGCCCAGCATATAGGACGTGCAGAGGTCGGTCGGTTACCGCGGCTGCCCAGCATATAGGACGTGCAGAGGTCGGTCGGTTACTGCAGCTGCCTAGCATATAGGATGTGCAGAGGTCGGTCGGTTACCGCGGCTGCTCAGCATATAGGATGTGCAGAGGTCGGTGGGTTACCGCGGCTGCCCAGCATATAGGATGTGCAGAGGTCGGTGGGTTACCGCGGCTGCCCAGCATATAGGATGTGCAGAGGTCGGTGGATTACCGCGGCTGCTCAGCATATAGGATGTGCAGAGGTCGGTGGGTTACCGCGGCTGCCCAGCATATAGGATGTGCAGAGGTCGGTCGGGTACTGCAGCTGCCTAGCATATAGGATGTGCAGAGGTCGGTCGGTTACCGCGGCTGCCCAGCATATAGGATGTGCAGAGGTCGGTCAGGTACCGCGGCTGCCCAGCATATAGGATGTGCAGAGGTCGGTCAGGTACCGCGGCTGCCCAGCATATAGGATGTGCAGAGGTCGGTCAGGTACCGCGGCTGCCCAGCATATAGGATGTGCAGAGGTCGGTCAGGTACCGCGGCTGCCCAGCATATAGGATGTGCAGAGGTCGGTCAGGTACCGCGGCTGCCCAGCATATAGGATGTATAGAGGTCGGTCGGTTACCGCGGCTGCCCAGCATATAGGATGTGCAGAGGTCGGTCGGTAATTAAAAAGAAAATTAATCCGAGTTGTTGCTGGGTGGCTTTAGGAACCAGGGTTCTATTGCTAAGCAGAGCTTGTTGCGTGAACCCTGGCCCCACCACCCGATCCACGAATTCCTGTTCAACGGCAGAATTTTGATCGAAAGTTTAACGTGCCGTCAATGCACCGACACGGCCGCCCGGTAGCTGGTCCCCGGCCTTATCGGGCCAGCTGCCAACTGACACTCCCAGCCGGGGGCTCAATGCGATCGCGCGAAGCGACTCGAACCCTGCGTTGCCAAGACAGGGGAGACCAGTGCAGGCCAGCGCTCTAACCAACTGAGCTACCGGGGCGGCAAAATCGTATTTTCACATAAATTATATATTCACTTATATAATTCACATCAATCGTACGAAATTTGGCGGTAACATTTCGACTCCATTTCTTTCCTACCTTGGGTAAACCTGTGGTAAGCACAAACACTACTCTCTGTCTAGTTGTGTGGCGAATTTTCTTTCAATATTGGTTGTTAAGCTTAGTGAGGAATTAAAAGCAGCTCCCATGTTATAGACCGTGGAAGTCATGCATGGTGTGCAGTGTCAAGAACCGGTAAAATTTTCCTTATGAATGAACTAAGAATTTCGAATTTCTAAGCGTGCAGTTATTTGATGAACGCTCAATTAATTAGCTATCAATTCATGTCAGATCAAAATTAGGCTATACAAATTATAACTATCAGAAGGAAGGCGTGAAAATCACTCGCTTGCGATGTTTGAAGCGTAAGTCACCCAGACACTGTTTTCGTCGTAATCAAATTACGGCGCGGCAGGCCAAACAGCCCAGGATTGCCTTATTCCACTGATGGTCGCTCGAAATAGCAGCATCAATGGATATGTATCAGCGAAACCCGTCGATATGTATCAGCAAACGAAGAAACTGTGGATGGTAAGAGTGGTATCAAGCGAAAGCAGGATCATTTCTACGTTCAATGAGACAAATAGTTGTCAGAATGCATTATTTAGTGAGTCAGTGAGTTCAACCCAGGGCGGCCGCAGCTCCGTGGTCGCGCGGGGCATTTGCGTGCAGAGGTACGGGGCTCCATTCCTCGCGGTACCCGCCCTTCCTGCCAGGGTGAGAGACAAGCGACGCCATATGGCCTCAGCTGCTGAATGCGTCGTAACGCTATAACTAACCAACGGTATGGTTATGCAGAGTTTATATATCTGACGTGCGCCCCAAGCCCAAAAATGCATGTACATATGCATTTACGTATACATGTACACATGCGTAAAATTATACAGACAGGTACGTAATGAGTATATGGTAAGATAACGTCATGCTCTATCATGTATGTGATGGCCATATACTTCCTGGTAAAATTGTCGCCGGCATCGTTTTGGAAGACTGCTCAACTGCACGCGTTCTGCTCAACTGTACCGTCTCGTGATGTCGAGCGCCGGGCAATTGTGCCGTGCCCGACAGTGGTGTCGCCTGGCGGCAGGTACAAGTACTACCTGCACCACCTGGTGGACGACTCTCAGCTGGCGCCGCCCGAGCCGGACAACCAGCAGGGCGTGCGGCGACGAATCGCCGGCCGGCTGACCAGCAACAAGGCGTCAGTGGCGACACCGGCCGGCAGGGGTCACGGGTCATGGCAGCGGTCAGGGGACACGGCAGGGGTCAGGGGTCATGGCAGGGGTCAGGGGACACGGCAGGGGTCAGGTGTCATGGCAGGGGTCAGGGGTCATGGCAGGTGTCACGGCAGGGGTCAGGGGTCATGGCAGGGGTCAGGGGTCACGGCAGGGGTCAGGGGTCACGGCAGGGGTCAGGGTTCATGGCAGGGGTCAGGAGTCAGTGGTCATGGCGGGGGTCACGGGTCATGGCAGGGGTCATGACAGGGGTCAGGGGACACGGCATGAGTCAGGGGTCATGGCAGGGGTCAGGGGTCATGGCAGGGGTCAGGGGACACGGCAGGGGTCAGGGGTCATGCCATGGGTCAGGGGTCATGGCGGGGGTCAGGAGTCAGGGGTCATGACAGGGGTCAGGGGTCATGGCAGGGGTCAAGGGTCATGACAGGGGTCAGGGGACATGACAGGGGTCAGGGGTCATGGCAGCGGTCAGGGGGTCATGACAGGGGTCACGGCAGGGGTCAGGGGTCACGGCAGGGGTTAGGGGTCATGACAAAGCTCAGGGGTGTCATCGCTGACGTGGTCGGGGCCAGGGACAGACCAATAGCTGGACTGTCTCAGTGGTCGCACCGCACGACTGCCATTGAGCCGCAGGGGCCAGGGGTGTCCTGAAACATCGCTGGCGTGCACGGGACCGGGGCAGATCAATGGCTGGTCAGCGGTTTGTGAAGGGGCGTTTAGGATGGGGTGTGGACAGGCTAGAGGTGAGAGTTGATAAGGTGACTGGATGATTGAGACCTAGCGGCTGGGACAAAGACCACTTGTTGCAATCGGCGCGATGCAATTAAAATTAATATAGTTATTACAGTCATTCATGGAAGTTGGGAAAATGGGACTGACTACTGACCTATGCTTTCGTTTTGAGACATTGCTTGTGCTGAATGCAGTCTCTTCGAGAAGTATTTGAAGGCATCCGGCTCTCATCTGGATGGAGTTCTTCAAAGTTCGTCATCCCGTTGTCAGCGCTCCGCTTACCATTCCGTTGTTCACCGTATTATTAAGCCACCATCTGTATTTACAGCTTGTTGAACTCTCACTCTGTTGACAGTCGGTTATTGAAGTCCTGCCTTCTTTATTGACAGTCGGCAAACGACAGTTCGTCGTCGACGATCGGTGAGGCCTTCAGGCCGTTGACAGCTCGCTAAACCTTTCCCCGGCCGACAGCTTGCTGGCGGTGCGGGACAAGATGGAGGCCGAGATAGAGTACGACTTCCGAATCAGCCTGCGCACCGCCGTGCTCAACTACGTGCTGCGCGACCGCAGAGAGCGCGACCGGCTGCGAATCTACGGCATCGTGCCGTCCTACATGTGAGAGTGGTGCCTGATCCAACATGTGTTTGGTCTGATGTTACTCCCGTTCCACTGTTCCACTGACGTTTGTTCGCGCTTGCTCTTCCTGTTTCACTGATCCACTGATGTAACTCCTGTTTCGCTGTTCCACTGTTTTTGCTCACGCCTGCTCTTTCTGTTTCTGTTTCACTGGTGCTACTCCCGTTTCACTGTTTCACTGATGCTATTCCCGTTTCACTGATGTTTGCTTGCGCTTGCTCTTTCTCTTTCACTGGTTCACTGATGTCCGTCCGTTCTGAAGGTTCGTGTACTACTGTTGGCACCAATCATCCTAAGCTGTCAATCTAACATTGTTATGGGCGCTGTATGACCGAAGCAGTCGAAGCGCCCCTAAGCCCAAATAACCAATCAATCAACATGTGTTTGGTGATTGCCTGACCTTGACCTGAGTCCGTTCTCAGTCAGTGCCGATATTCGGAATCGTGCCATCGTACAGGTGACAGTGGTACCTGATCCACCATGTGTTTGATGAGTGCCTGAGCTGAGTTCGCTCTCAGTCAGTTCAGCTCGGCCTACAGGTCGTCATTTCTATGATATCGGGTCACAACATGGACCCTATGATCTGGTGCCGAGGTCTGGTGTTCGTGGTGACCTAGGGTCGTGTCGTCATGCCTCGTGCGATTCCGGGTCGTGTCCAGAGATCGTCGTATGGCGACCTGTGTGCCGTCGATACACATGCCGTGACTGAGCTGCGAAACCGCCGGACTCCGTGTACTTCAGTGTGGAGGTCACGCGGTAGCCGTGACCTCGGAACTCGTGTGACCTGATGTGGGTGGGGGTGCCATATGTGACGCGAGGAGACGACCACAGGCTCAAAATTTCCACTGAAACGGCGAGGAAACTCAGGTAACGTCGGTAACGTCCGGCGGTGTCCCCAGGCCCCATGTGATCAGGGTGTCGTTAGTGAGAGGTACCTCGGGTAACGTCGGGTGGTATCCCCAGGCCCCGTGTGATCAGGGTGCCGTTAGTGAGAGGTGAGGTATCTCAGGTAACGTCGGGCGGTATCCCCAGGCCCCGTGTGATCAGGGTGTCGTTAATGAGAGGTATCTCAGGTAACGTCGGGCGGTATCCCCAGGCCCCGTGTGATCAGGGTGCCGTTAGTGAGAGGTGAGGTATCTCAGGTAACGTCGGGCGGTATCCCCAGGCCCCGTGTGATTAGGGTGTCGTTAATGAGAGGTATCTCAGGTAACGTCGGGCGGTATCCCCAGGCCCCGTGTGATCAGGGTGTCGTTAGTGAGAGGTGAGGTATCTCGGGTAACGTCGGGCGGTGTCCCCAGGCCCCGTGTGATCAGGGTGCCGTTAGTGAGAGGTGAGGTATCTCAGGTAACGTCGGGCGGTATCCCCAGGCCCCGTGTGATCAGGGTGCCGTTAGTGAGAGGTGAGGTATCTCAGGTAACGTCGGGCGGTATCCCCAGGCCCCGTGTGATCAGGGTGCCGTTAGTGAGAGGTGAGGTATCTCAGGTAACGTCGGGCGGTATCCCCAGGCCCCGTGTGATCAGGGTGTCGTTAGTGAGAGGTGAGGTATCTCAGGTAACGTCCGGCGGTGTCCCCAGGCCCCGTGTGATCAGGGTGTCGTTAGTGAGAGGTGAGGTATCTCAGGTAACGTCGGGCGGTGTCCCCAGGCCCCGTGTGATCAGGGTGTCGTTAGTGAGAGGTGAGGTATATCGGGTAACGTCCGGCGGTGTCCCCAGGCCCCGTGTGATCAGGGTGCCGTTAGTGAGAGGTGAGGTATCTCAGGTAACGTCCGGCGGTGTCCCCAGGCCCCGTGTGATCAGGGTGCCGTTAGTGAGAGGTGAGGTATCTCAGGTAACGTCCGGCGGTGTCCCCAGGCCCCGTGTGATCAGGGTGCCGTTAGTGAGAGGTGAGGTATCTCAGGTAACGTCCGGCGGTGTCCCCAGGCCCCGTGTGATCAGGGTGCCGTTAGTGAGAGGTGAGGTATCTCAGGTAACGTCGGGCGGCGTCCCCAGGCCCCGTGTGATCAGGGTGCCGTTAGTGAGAGGTGAGGTATCTCAGGTAACGTCCGGCGGTGTCCCCAGGCCCCGTGTGATCAGGGTGCCGTTAGTGAGAGGTGAGGTATCTCAGGTAACGTCCGGCGGTGTCCCCAGGCCCCGTGTGATCAGGGTGCCGTTAGTGAGAGGTGAGGTATCTCGGGTAACGTCCGGCGGTGTCCCCAGGCCCCGTGTGATCAGGGTGCCGTTAGTGAGAGGTGAGGTATCTCAGGTAACGTCCGGCGGTGTCCCCAGGCCCCGTGTGATCAGGGTGCCGTTAGTGAGAGGTGAGGTATCTCGGGTAACGTCGGGCGGTGTCCCCAGGCCCCGTGTGATCAGGGTGCCGTTAGTGAGAGGTGAGGTATCTCGGGTAACGTCCGGCGGTGTCCCCAGGCCCCGTGTGATCAGGGTGCCGTTAGTGAGAGGTGAGGTATCTCAGGTAACGTCGGGCGGTGTCCCCAGGCCCCGTGTGATCAGGGTGCCGTTAGTGAGAGGTGAGGTATCTCGGGTAACGTCCGGCGGTGTCCCCAGGCCCCGTGTGATCAGGGCTCCGGTGCCGTGGCAACAAGCGGCGCTGCTGTCGCGGCAGTACTGCGACCACAACCTCTTCATCACCGGCGCCGTCCTGCGGCAGCTCAACAGCATCTGGTACAGCAGGTACGACAGCCACCGGCACCGCAACATCACAGGGTCATAACAACGGGCGTACAGCGATACTACAGCTGCCTGTTTTCTGTTTAGCCTTTCGCGGTCAAGGAAAATTGTGTAATCTCCGACAGAGCCCCCCACAAGCAGCTCTTCAGAATCGGAGCCAGGTGGAAGAGAGAAAGGGTGGCTGACTTAATTCCACTTAATCCTTGGTGCGTTATAGGTACGAACCACCTTGTGCATCCCTTACACCTAATCGTGTAGTATCTTCGGGCAGGGCCGGTGGATCCAAAATCCCACCTCCCCACCAAGCCATGGGTAATGGTATTTCAGAAGCGAGGGAGTCGTTGTACCACAGGCTTAAGGCAACTCTCGGCTCAGTCATCCTTGCGCAAGAACTGACGGGCGTGAGGTGGCTTTACTTGATTATATACATCTCAGTTGTGTTCGATAACCAACGAGATGCGACCTAAGGACTCGACAGCTCAGTCGGTCAGAGCGCCAGCCCGCATTGGCCTCTCCTGTTCTGACAAGACAGCGGCGGAGTAGCTTCACGCGCTCGCATAGTGCCCGGCTGGGAGGATCAGTTGGGAGCTGGTCAGATGGGACCGGGGACGCGACACCGGGCCGCCACTTGCCTTGGCGACCCTTAAAGCTCGCCGTAAAAATCCTGCAGTTGAATTTGAAGTCCAATATTGGGTGCTCGCGTCAGGATTCACGCAGCAAGCTATATTTGGTTAAGAACCTAACCTCAGTAAGCACTCCGATTAAAACTGAGGGAACGGGGAGGGGCGGTGGTGATGGCGTTACATTTTTTTTATCGAGTAAACCACTGCTGCTCTGCTGATTTGGTTGGTCATGCCGTCCAATCTGCCTTTCACCGATGACAACGATGTTAAGGATTATGCGACATGAATCGCGGTATTGAACCTAGTAAAACCAGTTGAATTCGGAAGTAAATGCCTTTATGCTCGTGATAATTTAACAAAGTAAACATCGCTAGTGAACACAGTATATTTCCGTTGATGCCTTCGTTTATTTATTGTTTGATTATTTTTTGTTTATTGGGTCATTCTCCACTAACATTATGCACGATCACGGCTAATGGCGCCGCCCACACTGTTTCGCCGGTAGGCCGCGTGATTGGGAAATTTCCCGAGTGATGTTAGTGTTGAACCAGGGACCTTTGGTACCCTGAGTTCAACACCTTAACCGCTCGGCTATCCCTCCCGCCGTTGGTGCCTTCGTGAACTGTGAAAGCTCAGAGCATTTGCCACAGTCGATGAAGCCACGAAGCCAAAAGTACTGTTCATTAGCGATATTTATTTCCTTGTTATTTAGGGTGCGTTGGTTTACTTTCCATTTAGCGTTAGAAGAAGTTAAAGCACCGCTCTCGCCAACAGTATCTTAACCCGCGCCGTCTCCGGTCAGATCCTCACACCCCGTCTCTGGGGGGGGGCGGATAGTAAACCCCCTCTAAAATCCAAACTAAGTGTCACACGAAAACGAAAAAGGTGTCATCGGAAAGCGCTCGACGATTAGGGTCCGAATCCAACCCATAAAATCATTTTCCACGAAAAGTGCCGTCATCAGGGGTGCTAGATTTTCACGACTTATGTTATGTTTTTGGCTCTGGGGTGCATCACCACCGCCCCTCCCCGTTCCCTCTGTTTTAATCGGAGTGCTTGCTGAGGTTAGGTTCATAACCAAATATAGCTTGCTGCGTGAATCCTGACGCGAGCACCCAATATTTGACTTCAAATTCTACTGCAGGATTTTTACGGCGAGCTTTAAGGGTCGCCAAGGCAAGTGGCGCCCAGGTATCCCGTCCCCGGTCCCATCTGACCAGCTCCCAACTGATCCTCCCAGCCGGGCACTATGCGAGCGCGTGAAGCTACTCCGACACTGCCATGCCAGAACAGGAGAGGTCAATGCGGGCTGACGCTCTGACTAACTGAGCTGTCGAGTCCTTAGGTCGCATCTCGTTGGTCATCGAACACAACTGAGATGTATAATAAAGTAAAGCCACAATACGCCACCATTTTGGGGATATATGAAAAAACAAAATTTAATTGGAATGAGAAGAAAAGGACAGCCAAATCGACCAGGGCCATACATTTCTTTGGCCCTCCAAAACTAATTTCTTTTTGTGAAATTTCAAAATTTTTAGTTTTCACGTTTTCTATAATTTTCCTTTTCCAATGGGTCGACCAGACCGAGAAACGTTGTTTGAAGTCAACTTGCCCTAATACAAAAATGCTTACTTTAGCCAGAATCTTCTATTTGAACTGCAACTGGCAAATACGCAAAATTTTCTGTTGTCAAAAACGAAAAAATAAGAAAAATTCCACTCGTACGTTTTGTTGCATCCCTATAGATAAGCAAACGCTAAAAGTTTCATTAAAATATATGTATCCGTTACAGCTTGACGACTGGGTGAACTTTTTGGAGGTGACCTCACTTCACCTTGACTAACTCGTTGACCCTAGATGACCTGACTTAAACATTTTGACTCAGCATGCCAAATTGATGTGGGAAAAGGTAGGTAAGTTTGGGCGCGCCGCCGCGCGCCATTCGTCCCCTATCCGTAAAAAACCTGAGGGGGCGGTTGAAGACCCCCGAGAGGAGACGGGTTAACCCAAAAAGGCGCCCTGACGAGCCTCTTGGGCCCCTGACAATTACGCGCACTGGATGAGGGGCGGATTCCGCCCCCTTAAGATCTCGGTTCCTATTAACACGCGCCCTGAAGGGGAGGGGGCCGAAGTCTTCCCACCCATCCGGTTTTTCGTAGATAACTCAAGATTGTACTGGCCCGATGTACGCCATTGTTTGTGTACCTGCTTATAAAAGAACGGTGCGTTTTGTAAAGTAAGAAAAATAAAAATCTACCTAAATTTTTTCGAGTTAGAGGTCGCCAAAATCAAGAAATGTTCTCCGCACCAGACCACAAATATCGGCGCTGATGCGCTTCCCGTATATTGGCAAAAATGAAGTGTTCTTGGCAAAACTAACGACTTATTTGGTGTACATTGTTATGCTATGTTGTTTAAAGGCCATGCCAGGTCATCGAGGTCAAGACAGGTCAAGTTTATGACAGGTTAACACACGCCGTGGGGGATGGCGAAATCCGCCCCCCTCCAATTTTTCGCACGTAACTCCATATTGTACCGGCCGATATACGCCATCTTTGCGTACCTACTTGGAAATGATCGGCGCATGGTTTAAAGTACGAAAAATGAAAATCGGCCGAGAACTTTTCGAGCTAGGGGTCCTTAAAGTAAAAACAACTCGCATCATCAGACCTAAAAAATCGGCCGTGATGCGCTTCCCGTATATTGGCAAAAGGTAACTGTTCTTGATAACACTAGCGATTTGTTTGATGCATTTTGTTATGCTTTATAACTTGAAAGTCATGTTAGGTCGCCGAGGTCAGGTCAGGTCAAGTTCATGACAGGCTAATAGAACCAAACTTGGTCAACTGGAATGTTGTCATAAATGCAAATGACTGTCATGCGATTGATGTCACTTTGCACGTTACTACCTACACATCCCGAAATCTACTGTTTGTCATTGTGTGCCTAAGCGTTTCCATACATTATTCATGCATTTCACTCCTTTCTTTGCGAAGCCAATTGTGCCGGACCGCCCAACGGAGCAGTCGGGAGGACAGCCCGGTTGCGGTAACTGGAGCAGGTAATGACCTGCTAAAATGCTCCTATATAGGTGACCTGAAGTAGCAGGGACATCATATGCCCAGGTGGTCGCAGGCCACCGGGTAGCTGAGGTTTCCCCTACTGTGGAGGTGGCTGGGATCTCTCAAGAGGGGAGTGTTAATAGTGTTAATAGTGAACAGAGGAGGGGTAGTTCTGGTAGGTCACAGGAGGGGAAGTGGCATGAGGTCAGGGGGTGGAGGATTTGGAGACGCGAACCTAAGGAAAGGGTCAGTGAGTGGCAGGTGGCAGGTGGTAGGAGCGGGAGGAAGTGTAGCCGACCGGCCCAGCGGGCAGGCATAGTAACAACAAATATGTTCCAGGCATTGGATGACTGCCCCCAGGATAGCAGTAGTAAGGAGTCAGTGCTGGTCATAGGAGACTCTCGTGTGCGTCATTTAGAGCGGGTATTTTGTAAAGGTAGGAGGGACAGGAGGTGCATCACCAGGCCTGGTGCCAAGGTGAAGGACCTGGTACCTGCGGTGGCACAGGTCACCAGTGATCACCAGTTTAACACAGTCATAGTGCATGTAGGGGTAAATAACATAGGTCATACTAGGAGCGAGGAGCTTCTGCGGGAGTACAGGGCCCTTCTGGCCACCCTGAAGGGTACCAATAGAGTCCTTGTAACAGGAATTTTGCCTAGGGCTAGAGCCTCCCCTGAGTGGAGCTCTAGGGCACTGGCAGCTAACGCCAGGGTAGGAAAGCTCTGCCATGAGCTAGGTTTTACATTTGTAGATGAGTGGAGCAGGTTTTATGCATCGTGGGACCTCTATCAGATGGATGGCCTGCACTTTTCTGAGAAGGGGGTCCATGTGTTAGGCAAAGTATACGAGCATGTCCTTTAGGGAAACTAGGAAATGGGGTGGGGAGGGATGAAATTGCATTGCCAACTCAGGAATATTCCAATAGTGTCAGCCAAGGCAATAGAACCTCAAAGTCTGCAAATAGGGACAGCAGCAACTCAAGGGGACAGAATTATAGTTCATCTAGTGATAAAAGAACTCCTCAATATGAAAAAGCCAAAGGTGGTTATGGAGCATTTGTTAAGTGTATGATGTTTAATGCTCAGAGTATCCGTTCCAAATTTGATGAGTTCAAGTGTTATGTTGCTGAGGAGGAACCGGATTTTGTTTGCATTACGGAGGCATGGGTCAGTGAAGGGTATTTTGGAGATAACTTACAGGACTATGAGATCCAGGGATACAATATGTTTTCGTGCAATAGGGGTCCAGCAATGACAGGGGGTGGTGTAATGCTCTATATGAATAGCTTATTCAGTTCTCAAAAAGTAGCAGGTGGGGATAAAAATGTGTCTGTGGAGTCCATTTGGCTTGATGTCACTGTGGGAAAAGCCAACAGCAATACTCTTAGGATAGGAGCTTTCTACCGATCAGGAACCCTGCCACATTCTCAGTAACTGGAGCTTGACAAGGTGATTTGTGAGGAAATCAGTAGAAACTTTAAGAGGAAGTGCCTTATTCTCGGTGACTTTAATTTAAAAGGTTATGAAAATGCTGGTGTTGGCTCCCCATCATGCAAAATGTTCAGGAAATGCCTTGAAGAGGACCTGTTCTTACACCAGTTTGTATCGGAACCTACCAGGCATGGTTCATTCTTGGACCTTGTATTCTCGGATTTAAGTGACTTGTTTCAAGACTTGACTGTAGGCGAAACTCTGGGAAAAAGTGACCATAACATAGTTAGATTCAAGGCACATGTAGGGGAAATTATCAAGGATAATTTGGTAAAGGTTCCAAATTTCAACAGAGCAGACTTTAACGGCATGAGAGCGGCTTTAAGTGCCATCAGATGGGAAGAAGAATTCTCCAATTTAAATGCCTGTGAAATGTGGGAAAAGTTCAAATCTTACTTAAAGGAAACTCAGATTAGACATGTCCCCCAAAAGCAAACACGCAAAAGAAGGGTAGGAAAGCCAGCATGGCTTACACCAGACGTGATAGCAGCAATTAAGCAATTAAGGCTAAGAAAACTGCATTTAGAGTTTTTAAAGAAGCCTCAAATGTCATTAATCTAAAGGCGTATCGAAAAGCTGTGAAGGCGTATCGAACACTGTGAAGCAAAAAACCAGAGCAGCAAAGCGAGCAAAGGAACTGGATTTAGCTAGAAACTGTAATGGGGACAGTAAAAAGTTCTTTAGTTTCTACAAGCTGAGTAAAGTTTCTAGCACAATTAGTCCACTGGAAGTAAACGGGACTACATTGGGTGAGGATAGTGAGATGGTTGAGGAGCTGAGCAAGCAGTTCAAATCAGTGTTTACATTGGAAGATATGACCAATCTGCCGACCGTACACCATAGTTCAGTTACATGGGATTTGACAAATGATGTTGATTTCATTGGTAGTGATGTTGTTTACAATCATATCAGGAAAATAAAGCCAAATAAGGCAGCGGGACCTGATGATATTTATGCTAGGGTGTTGCGGGAAACTGAAAAGGAACTGGCATTTCCACTTAGTATAATATTTTGTAGATCAGTTTCACATAATGAAATTCCAACCGATTGGAAAAGGGCAAATGTAGTTCCTATTTTCAAGAAAGGAGAAAGAGGGAAAGTTGAAAACTATAGGCCAATAAGTCTCACATCCCTAGTCTTCAAGGTACTCGAATCAATTATCAAGGATAGAATAGTTAGTTATCTGGAAGGTAGCAGATTGATTCAAGATACTCAACATGGATTTAGAAAAGGACGATCGTGTATCACAAACCTCTTGGACTTTTTGAACTTCGCCACAGAACAATTTGATCAGGGAAATCAGGTTGATGTAGCATATCTTGACTTTAGTAAGGCCTTTGACAAGGTACCTCATAAACGGTTAATGATACAGCTTCAGTCCCATGGTATTGCAGGTAGCATCTTAAAATGGATAGAGTTGTGGCTTTCAGATAGACAGCAAAGAGTGATGCTAAATGGTACAAAGTCATCATGGCAAAATGTTCTAAGTGGAGTCCCCCAGGGGTCAGTACTAGGGCCATTACTGTTCATTATATTTGTAAATAACATTGAAAGTGGCCTAAGCAGTAAAGTTTTGAAATTTGCAGATGATTTGAAGGTCTTTAGGGCAATAACAGGTCAGGATGAGCATATCTCGCTGCAAAAAGACTTAGACGAACTTGTGAAGTGGTCCGAAGAATGGCAAATGAAATTTAACTTTGATAAGTTCAAAATCATGCATGTAGGTAAGCAGCATATGAAGGTTCCATACTTGATGGGTGGCCAAGTGCTATCAGTGACTCAACAGGAGAAGGATTTAGGTGTTATTCTAAACACAAAACTAGGGGCATCAGAACAGACCAAGGAAGCCAGGAAGAAGGCACTGAGAATGCTCGGGGCAATAAATAGGAATGTATCATACAGAAGTGAGGAAGTGATCAGGAAGCTTTACTGTGCATACGTCAGGCCACATTTGGAATACTGCATC
Source organism: Imbricaverruca yamaguchii (assembly GCA_034440575.1). Classification (NCBI taxonomy): domain Eukaryota; kingdom Metazoa; phylum Arthropoda; class Thecostraca; family Neoverrucidae; genus Imbricaverruca; species Imbricaverruca yamaguchii. The sequence goes on from JAOTOL010001603.1 coordinate 2,186,813, forward strand.
CAAGCTTGGTCTCCTAGCTATGAAAAAGATTGTTGGCTTTTAGAGAGAGTACAAAAGAGGGCTACAAAAATGGTTAATGGCATAAGCAACCTGGCATATGAGGAAAGATTGAAGAAATTGAATGTTTTCACTTAGATATAGAAGGCTGAGAGGAGATCTCATCGAGGTCTTTAAATTTGTCAATGGTCTGGAGAGGGGATACCTTGGGGAAATGTTCGAATTTAACAGAAATGATGCAATCAGAGGTCATAAATTCAAAATTAAAATTAACCACAGCAGAACAAGGTTAAGGCAAACTTTCTTCACCAACAGGGTAGTGGAACACTGGAACCAGCTGCCAGAAAACATCGTCAGTAGCAGCACATTGAACATCTTTAAAAACAGCATAGACATTCATTATAAGAATAGAGGGCTTGCTTTTCAGTATTACAGGGAGGGCTGATTGGCAGATTTGGTGGACAACTGGTTCAGTGTACAGAGTGCAACCAAGAAGGGCCCTTGTGGCTCAGAGTTGCACTAATCTTTTATGTCTTTATGTCTTTATGTCTTTATGAAGTCAAATGGTGGATCTGGCATCTGCATTGCATCATTAGTGATGTCCAAAACATCATTGATGCCAATTTCGGAGAATTTATACACAATCACAGCGATCCATAACATTGACAAGCCAATCCAAGCAAAACCAGAATTTTGATATTTTGACCTCGTTTGATCTTGAAGGTATTGACCTAAGGTCATTAAATTTTCACACAATAGAGTTCACTATCGTGCCCATCCACTCTGCGAATTTCGTTGCTCTAGCCTCAATAGAAGCCGAGATCGTAGGGGGGGGGGGGTGGAATCCGCCCCCCCCTGTGCGCGTAATTTTCCAGAGGCCCTCCAGGGCGCGTGTTAACCCGCGCACGTCTGGAGGGTCAGATATCTGCCCTCTGCGGTTTTTCCTAACTTGCCACCATACTAATTGAGTTAGCAAGGCCAAACCTCGCATGGCTGCTCATTAGTCTTTTCCGCATGTCGTCATTCATTTTTAACCCTGGGTCGTCAAAGGTCAGGTCATCAGGTTAGGCGAAGCGACCCAGCTACACACGGGATTCTAGGCTGCGTAACTTCCACAATAAATGGGCGATTTATTTCAAACTTATAACACGTCATGACCTCATCAGGAACCATAATATGTATATGGTTTTTTATCGTAGCATTAACCTTAGGTCATGTCGCGGACATGGCTTCCCCATTATAGGGCTATGGCAAAATATACAAATGTCTCCTGGTTACATATTTGCTCTCGGAATGATCTCACAACGGTTGTGAAATGAAGTTGGAAGCTATGCTCAATGTTACCGCTGACATTTTGCTCAGTGACCTCACCAAGGTCATCTGAGGTCACCTGAGACCACTACACATTTCTGCGCATTCTATCGCACTGCATTGAGCTAGAGGGCTGAAATTACCGTCATTATGCTTGTATCGCCAAGACGTGTCGATTGTTACATTACACACCCCCTCCCTAGGCTATTTCATGAACTAGACCCGAGGTCATGGTTTCGGTTGACCTGACCTTAAATCACACCGCCTATTGTCGGTAACACATATCAAGGACTGTCGAATAGCGTTCACCGTTTTTTTCTATCTGTTGCAAGTCCTGATATATGTGTCAATATCTAAGAGTCCCACCCGATGTGGTCGAATTTGACCTATGACGGCCCAGTGACCTGAATATTGATCTGAGGGAAAGAATAACCGAAACACTTTGGATAGAGCCCGTCACCAGCTATCCAACGATGTTTTCCGTTTGGCGCTAGCTAGCGTAGTTCTAGAGATATTAGGGGGCGGGCAGACATCTGCCCCCGGACATGCGAAGTTGGCGCGGACCGCCGGACGTGCGAGTGTTAAGGCTAGAGCAACCAAATTAGCATGGTGGATGTGCCCCATAGTGAACTCTATTGTGCACTAATTTCATGACCTTAGGTCTACATCTTCAAGGTCAAATGAGGTCAAAATAGCAAAATTTTATAGTTTTACGTGGCTTGGCTTGCCATTGTTATCGATTGCTGTGATTGTGTTTAAATGCTCCAGAAAATTAGCATTAATGATGTTTTACTAATGGTGCAATACACATGCGAGATCCGCCATTTGACATCAGGTCACCTATATATGAGTACTTTAGCAGGTCATTACCTGCTCCAGTTACCGGAACCGGGCTGCCCACCCGACTGCTCCGTTGGGCGGCTCGGCACAATCGACTTCGCAAAGAAAGGAGTGAAATGCACGAAACTGTATGGAAACGCTTAGGCACATAAGCGCATCAGCGCCAATATTTGCGGTCCGGCGCTTAGAAACTTTTTTGACTTTAACGACCCATAACTCGTAAAACGTTCGGTCGATTTTCATTTTTCTTACCTTCAAGCAACGCGCCGGTCATTTGTAACCCGGTACACAAACAATGGCGTATATCGGTCGGTAAAATCTTGAGTTATTTATGAAAAACCGGAAGGATAGGCGGTTTTCGCTCCCCCCCCTCCAGGGCGCGTGTTAAGTAGTCGGACTGCACATGTAAGCGGGTTACGCTTACATATATGTTCGTCCTTAATGACACCCGAATCGCACAACACTCTGTTATGATGTGCTCAGAAGCAATACAACCATTGAAACGCCTACACCAGGTGAATTTTCCCCTCTACCTACCTGACGTTAAGTGACGGAATGTGCGCAATGTGGGGCGGGGATGGCCGAGTGGTTAAGGTGTCGGGCTATGGGTACCAAAGGTCCCGGGTTCGACTTTAGCGCCACTCAGGACATTTCCCAATCTCGCGGCCCACCGGCGAAACAGTGTGGGCGGCGCCATTAGCCGTGAATGTGCATAAAGTGTGTCGTGAACCAACCATTAAGCAAACAAACAAACAGACAAACAATGTGCGCAATGTTGAAGACGCTACACCTGCTACGTTTCTCATGCCAACTGACTGTATCGGCAGCTATGAGCGGCTGCGGTTCGTCGACTTCCCGTCGCTGTACCGGGGCGTGTTGCCGCTGGAGCCGGCGGCCTTCCTGGAGCTGGTCCACGAGCACATCAAGGCCTCCAGAGACATCCTGGTCAACCAGTCAGTGGTGGCTGAATAATAAATATGACGCTTATGGCCAACGTCATCAGCTAGCTTCACTGCTGAGTGAAATATTCGCTGGCGTTATTGTTTCATCGCCAATGTTCATTTGCAATTAGAAACTGTGAATATGCAATTGTTTGTGACGTGTCTTTTGTAGTGGTAGTAGAGAGGGTGTTTTCGAAGCTGTCAGTCCGTTGACTGGCTATTGCACTGCTACAATTTGTCCATTTCTCACAGACAACTTCTGTCAGTGGTTAGTAGTAATCAGGGTGATGTCGCATAATAAATAGTAGTGATAAGCTCTTAGCCCGAAGTGTGCCACTCGTCACAGGCGTTGATTTCTGAAAATTATGGGGTGGGGGACGTAATGCATGAAGGCAATGGGCGGACTCCAATGGATTGGGGTCACACTCCATTAGGTCCCATGTTAAAAGTTGAAATTTATGGGGATGAGGGTAGGCCAACATTGCGAGGGCACTCCGATGGCATCCAGCTGATTGCATAGAGGTCATTGAAATAACATGTTTCAACGTGTTCTTCTTGGTGTATGCCATCACCGTTTGTATGGAATCGTTACATCGATGCTGTTTGTCTGTTCACAATATAATACAAACGAATATATATTTCGGCTATGCGCTACTTTAATGGACGGATGGCCTGTTCCTTGCTGGTATTGAATATTGCCCGTGCAAGCAATCCATATACTCATACGATTTTGTTATCGACTACTTCAATTTTGAGCACGAGACTACATCATGTTATTATTTAAAATATTTGCTTCCGGATCCAGTAGTGCACAACTGCAGCAACATCGGAGTGCCTGTCGGTGACCGCCACCACTGACGCTTCCCTCGCCGGCCGCCAGGTGGCTGCCGCACTGCGCCAACGTGTTCGCCGAGCTGGTGGACGGCTGGTCGCGCCTGGTGCCGAGCCGCGGCGGTCACGGCCTGGCCAGGGTGGAGCGGTTCTTCGGCTGCGCCGCCGCACTGATGTCGCTTCACCTGCGCCGGGTGGTGCTCAACACGTTCACCGACTACTCCGCCTTCCTCGGGGTCCATCAGGTGCGCGAGGCGAGCGGTGCGGTGGCACGCACTCCAGACCAACTGGCTGACTAACATTGTCTGTGCTGCAACAGACGTCTCAACTAGCCACATGCAATCCGGACAATGTCACTAACTTCGTCCAGCTCGGGAAGACACCTACCGATCACCTTTGTTGAGTTCCTGACCAGGGTGCAGTTGTTGACGTGCCGTCAGGTTCGCTACAGATGTCATCCCCTACGACCTGCGAATGCTCGTGTGTCTGACAACGTGACGCTGTAGCCAGGAAACGCCTACTCGGGCGAGTACGAAGACTTCAGCTTCGTGTTGCCGTCCATATTGGTGGTGCATCTGGAAGTGGTGCCTCCGCCACCGGGACCGCCACAACCGCCAACAATAGAGGTGTGTGGGACGCTCAAACCGACCCCATTGAGGTGTGTGGGCCAAATCGCCTGCCATGGACGTGTGTGCACTCGCCAAATTACCCGACAGAGAGGTGCGTTGACCGCCAAAGTTGCTCGCCATTGTATGGACATACAAAATCGCTCTCTATAGAGGTGCACGGACTGGTCAGATCGCCCCCTGTGGGGATTTGTGGACGGATCAAGTCACCCGCTAGGGAGATATGTAGACTGGCCAAATTTCCCCCTGTGTTGGTGTATGGACCTCCAAAACCGCTCGCTAAAGAGGTATGTGAAACGCTCAAATCTTAAACTGTGGACGTGTGCAGACCGCCAAAATTCCCCTCCATAGAGGTGTGTGAACTGGTCACTGGTCCAGCTTCCTCCAGGCACACTTACGACCGGCCGAGGGAGTCCAACACAGGTGCATGCATCACGATAGTTCAAAGTGGTCTGTGTGTATGCGAAGCAGTTCACCACGTCTTCGACGTACTCGTATTCACGTCACTCTATATACGCTATATTGACGATCTGACTACTGACCCTGGGGCTAAGGAGTTATGCACTCAGGGTGCTGATGGGCTTGGCCACAACCGACCAACGCTACCATGAACCGAACGCGCGCTGCCGGTCACGTGGCCGGGTGCTGGCCGCACCACCTGGTGGTGCCGAGGTGACGCGGCGGTGACGCGCTGGTGACGCGCCGGGTGTACTGAGCGACCGCCCCGGACAGGTACGGCCCGACTTCCCCGAGCTGCGCCAGCTGCTGCTGGGCGTGGTCGACCTGATCCTGGAGGCCAGCCAGAACGTACCGCGCGTCGAGTATCTCATGTTCCCGGGTGAGTGCCGCAGCCGCGCTGCCGGGTGTGCGTATGTCGGGTTGTCGCAATTGTGAATGTGCGCTGCGTGTGTCTGTTGTGTGTGACGCTATGACCTCGTGTAGGTCTGTGTCGGCACGTACCCGCCTTCTTTTCAGCAACCCTATGCCCTGATCAACTTGCATATGGCTGGAGGCATTCTTCAACATAAACCCGCTATATAATGAAAACCCGAACTCGAACCTGAGAATGTGTTCAATTAAGTTAGATTGCCATTCACTGACGAACCGTTTATTCACTAGCATCAACGGTGCATCAAGCCCGGGAGTGTAGCGACCGCCACTAACCATGTATCTCACCTGTCGTGACAACGCGACCAGATATGGAGATCGCTAATCTGCTGTGGCGACATTTGACTGAGTTTCTGCGGGTCGTCGCCAGAGATGAAGAACGTCAGTGCGTCGTGGCCATCCCTGACTCTAAGCCTCTTCCTGCAGTCACCAAAGATGAATAAGGCTGGCGTACTGTCACCGCCCCTGACTCCGAACCTCTCTCTGTAACCAGAGATGAAGAACGCCAGCTTGTTGTGACCACCCCTGACTCTGAGTCTCCCCTAGATCCTCTACGACGCCAGATTTTAGGACAGTTCAATACCGACTCTGCTTTACGTATGCTTATAGGGAACGACTCTGAGCCGTTACGTCTGGGAATATTTGTATGTTCATTCGACAAGCTCGCCTTGACGTGATATACCCCCACCTGTAAAGATGGATAGTGAGCTATGATGGCAGCACCGTAGATTGATTACAATTCAGTTATGGGCGCAAAATGACCCTAGATGTCGACGCGCCCTTAAACTCCAATTCACCACCACTGAGTCTCTCCCTCTGGTCGCCAGAGATGAAGAACGCCGGTCTGGTGGTGCGCACCGTACGACGGGAGGAGGACAGGGTGCAGACGCTGCTCGCCCAGGTCGATGCCATCTTCCAGGTGAACGTGCCCGGGCCGCAGCAGTACATCTTCTTCTACGACAAGTGAGTGCTGGCTGTCGGAGCTGCCTGCCGCTGGCGATCTGCCAGCCGTCGCCCACCAGTGCTCCAGTGTCTGCCACGCGTGCACAACCATCCCGGACCGATACTAATCGGCGCACTGGTAACGCGGACGTCGGGAATCCCCAGCAAAGGAGAATAAACCGATCCGTTGCTGATATCGTTCAAAAACTCTGAAATGATCAAACGGCACCACATCTGCAACAAGCGCACACTGCTGATCTCTGGTGTATCCACGAATAATGTAGTTGCAATGTATGCCACTTTATTCCCGTAAAATGCAAGGGTAATGCATTACCGGCAGCCTTCAGCTGTATATTTCCTTAATACCGACACTGATGTGATGGACATATTGTGCCTGCGACTCGCCTTGTGCAGCTCGAGCCTGGTGCTCACCCGGCGATTGATGCGTCAGCCGGCAACCGCCGATGATCCGCCCAGACGCGGAGCGAGCCTCTGAAGTTGTAGAGATGATTAATATCCCTGTGAACAATTTCAGACACCTGTGCACTGGTCTAAACCTTGGCGTAGGCGGGAGAAGCGAAAAGGTCCAAGGCCAAGGCTGCGTAGAGCAGTGTACAGCTAATGTACCGCAAAAGGAGATGATATTAAAGTACAGGAAAGAGATGAGGGTGACTGATCATCATTGAGGGCAGTCTCTATCTGTGACAACAACGTGGCTGATGGCAGGAGCATAGTGTAACTGATCAATGAGGGTCGTCTCTGTCTGTGACAACAATGTGGCTGATGGCAGGAACATACTGTGACTGATCAGTGAAGGCCGTCTCTGTCTCTGACAACACTGTGACTGACGACAGACACATAGTGTGCTGATCAGTAAGGGTCGTCTCTGTCTGTGACAACAATGTGGCTGGTGACAGGAACATAATGTGACTGATCAGTGAGGGTCGTCTGTCTGTGACAACAATGTGGCTGATGGCAGGAAAATAGTGTGACTGATCAGTGAAGGCCGTCTCTGTCTGTGGCAACAATGTGGCTGGTGACAGGAACATAATGTGACCGGCCAGCGAGGCATATATCTGTCCGTGACAACACTGTGACTGGCGACAGATACACAGACCTGCTGGACGGCACGTCGGCGGCCGAGATCACCGAGTTCATCCAGAAGGAGGAGGATCTCGTGGTACGTGCTGCCCGTTTTCCTCGCGAAAGCCGTCGGCGTCGTCCGGAAGAGTACTGCAGCAGCTCGCACGGACGTGGCTCGACCCAAGTGTAGACGCTCTGACTCTCTGTGTAGGCGTACCGTGTGTAAGGATGTCCGGGCAGGGTGTGCTGGCTGCTGCCAGTGGAGGTCTGGTTGGTGTATAGTGTGCAAAGTTTGGCGTTTTCTTTATGTGATGTGTGAGGATATCCGGGCAATGTGTGCTGACCGCTGCCAGTGGAAGTCTAGTCGGTATATGGTGTGTGGAGTTTGGCGTTTTCTTTATGTTGTGTGCGAGGATGTCGAGGAAGATGTGCTGATTGCTGCTAGTGGAGGTCTAGTCGTCATGTGATGTATGGAGTTTGACGTATTCTTTATGTGGTGTGTAAGGATGTCGAGGAAAGGCATGCTGACTGCTGTTAGTGTGGGTCTGCTCGGTATATGGTGTGTGGAGTTTGGCGTTTTCTTTATGTGGTGTGTGAGGATGTCGGGGCAAGGTGTGCTGTCTGCTGTTGGTGGAGGTCTGGTCGGTATATAGTGTGTGAAGTTTGGCGTTTTCTTTATGTGGTTTGTGAGGTTGTCGGGGCAGGGTGTGCTGACTGCTGTTAGTGGGGGTGCTGCTAGTGGTGGTTTATCAGGTATGTGGTGTACGGAGTTTGTCGTTTTCTGTGTGTGGTGTGTGAGGATGTCTGGGGTAGATGTGCTGGTTGCTGCTAGTAGGGGTCTAGTCGGTATATGGTGTACGGAGTTTGTCGTTTCGGTTACGCTCATCGCAACATCGCGGCATCGTCTGCTAACGTTCGCATCACATGTCGAGCAAAGTCCACGCTTGTAGGTACTTCGGTACTTCGGTACTTATCTAAATAGTTGTGTGCCAACGCAACATGGATGGGCATATTTCGGAATAGGAATTGGTGAGAATGTTAAGTTGTTGTAGTACTCGCCACAATTCGTGCGCCATTGGCCCATACAGACTAGGTCAGGTGACGGGGAAGGCCGTTGTGGTATGGCTGTGCGGATCGTGTCGGCAGGTTTTCCGGAGGAAGCTGGACGCCCTGGCCGTTCGGCACCGGGAGGTAGAGCTGCTGCCGACCATAATCCCTCTACAGGTCAGTGGCGTGCTCATAGGCGCGGCATTCGACCTCAGGTCACCTGTGTATCAGCACTTTATCAGGTCAGTTTCCGGATCCAGTTGCCGGCACTGGGCCGTCCGCCGACCAGTCGAGCGGAGGCCCCGACGCAGTCGGCTCCACGAATAAAGGGCTGAAGTACAGGAATTAAATATCGTAACGCTTACGTTCACAATGACAAAAAGAGTAGGTTTCAGAATGTGTAGGGAGTACCATGCAAAATGGCATGAATCGCATGGCCGCCATTTGCGTTTATGATAGCCTTTCAGTTGACCAAGTTTTGTTTCATTGACCTGCCATGAAATTGACCTGACTTGATCTCGGTAACCTGACATGACTAAAACTATATAGCATAATGATATGAATCAAACAAGTAGCTGGCATTTCCAAGAGTACTTCCCTCTTTCCGATATACGGGAAGCGCATCAGCGCCGATTTGTGTGTGTTCTATTTCTGCAGCATCTAACCCGAAGCGTTTTAGCTGGTGTTCGTTTTCTTGTTTTGAACGGTGCGCTGGACATTTCCAGGCAGGTACACAACAATGGCGCATATCTACCAGTAAAATCCGGAGTTATTTACGAGAAACATGTGTCTGTTGTCAATTCGCATTTTGTCACATCCAACAAAAGACAAAAGCCAGAGGTCGACATGCATCGTGCTACTATTGTGAAAACTGAAAATAACTTAAGTGGAAGGATAAGCATATGTCCGCAGTTGTGCATTTTGTGCCTCGACGTGGATAATTTTTCGCTAAAGATGCCTTTTGATAGCCACATGGGTCCTTGTCTATGCCACGCGTACAAAATTAACGTACGCTTTGTGCCACTTGTAGCAGGAAAATAACTAAACCTAAGTAGTAATTTCAGACGGTGTGCGGGAGAAGTTATCGGCCTCTTCAAGACGAATCAAATGAAGCTCGAAATTCAACATTCGAAAAATTGCGTTCATGCCTCTTCCCTTAACCCGGCGGTATGGCCAAAAGGCGAACATATCAATTTCTCACCACGCGTCGTTTCCACCCAAAGTTCCGAACTTGCACATACTGCATATTCATCGCATCTGCAGTACATTGCACTCCTGCACAGCCAGCTATCCATAGCCGTTGTTCTGGAGACGGCCGGACAGCGGACTGGGACGTCCGCTGTCCGGTGTGGGAGTCGGGAGCTGGACGGAGACCGCCGAGAGCCGACCGTGCGGCCGTGTGTCCGGGGTTGTCCGTCCCAGTCCGTGCGGGGCACAGTGTCATAAAATTACTTCACCATTAACTGTGTGGATGAAGAAAGAAGTTGGTTGGGAATAGTGAAAGATTGGAAGAAAATAAAGGATCGCCACTTAAGGATTAAAAAAGCAGAATGCCTTTCACTTCAGTCACATGCACTTTACATTATTTAGCAGTCGTGTGCATAACGACTGCCCACACATGTGGCAAAATGGTACAAACCTAAGACAAGGATGCAATAGCACAATTCCATTAATTATGAATTTCCAGGCCACATGGTCAATTATTTTACACTGGCGGAGCACCGGCGCTCGTTATCCGGAGGCTGTTGTGCCAGTGTCAGCGGCCAACGACATGTGGTGGAGATCCGACCGTGTGGGCGTGTGTCCGGCGGTGTCGGGCCCAGCTGAGAGGGGTGTGGACGGCCGACACGAGCGCACTGCGTCCCCACAGATGTTCCTGGTCAACTGCGACCGCGTGAACGCCACCGTCGTGCAGAAGTCGGCCGAGATGCAGGAGCGCGTGGTGCAGCGACAGGTCACCCTCAACCGGGACGAGAACACGGAGTGAGTGGCTGGGACGGAGCGTGGCGGTAGTGAGCGGACCACAGGGTGGGTGTGACTAGAAGTAATATGTCGCCTTTAGCCGGTACAGAACTGAACGGGAGTGAATCGACCACATGGTGGGTGTGACTAGAAGTAAGGATGACCATCATTTTCGACATCATGTCCCCAGCTGACCTGGCGTCTCACGCGGCAGCATCTGCGCCATGTTCGTCACCATGTCCCCAGCTGACCTGACGTCTCACGCGACAGCATCTGCGCCATGTTCAACACCATGTCCCCAGCTGACCTTGCGCCTCACGCGGCAGCATCTGCGCCATGTTCGTCACCATGTCCCCAGCTGACCTGACGTCTCACGCGACAGCATCTGCGCCATGTTCAACACCATGTCCCCAGCTGACCTTGCGCCTCACGCGGCAGCATCTGCGCCATGTTCGTCACCATGTCCCCAGCTGACCAGACGTCTCGCGCGGCAGCATCTGCGCCATGTTCGTCACCATGTCCCCAGCTGACCAGGCGTCTCGCGCGGCAGCATCTGCGCCATGTTCGTCACCATGTCCCCAGCTGACCAGGCGTCTCGCGCGGCAGCATCTGCGCCATGTTCGTCACCATGTCCCCAGCTGACCTGGCGTCTCGCGCGGCAGCATCTGCGCCATGTTCGTCACCATGTCCCCAGCTGACCAGGCGTCTCGCGCGGCAGCATCTGCGCCATGTTCGTCACCATGTCCCCAGCTGACCTGGCGTCTCGCGCGGCAGCATCTGCGCCATGTTCGACACCATGTCGGACCGCCTGAGCCAGATGCCCGAGACGACCGCCGAGCTGGTGGACCAGTACAACTACCTGCAGATCTGCATGTCAGACACCATGGCCGAGATCAGGATGCGCATCAGACAGACGGCGCTGCGCATCCTCTTCCTCATGGACTACGCCGTCCTGCCGCGTACGTGGTGTTGCGGTGGTGACAGAAGGGTTGGGCTGGTGCAGTCGCCGGTGGGGAGTTGCGGTGGGTCGCCGGGCGGGTCAGACGAGAAGGCGGGGGGTGGGGGGTGGGGGGCTGGAGTAGCAGTGGGGAGTTGAGGTGGGTCACCAGATGAGTGGGACGGGGTGTGGAGGCCGGATGGAGCTGGGGCAGTGCAGTCAGTGGTGGGAGTCGAGGTGGGTCGCCGGGCAGATCAGCGGGGGAAGTTGAGGTGAGTTGCCAAGCAGGTCAGACGGCATGAGGATTGGCGGTATGCCGACGTCAGTGAAGTGGAGTCAGAGAGGCGAGATCAGAGGAGATGAGCTCAGAGGGTAAAGGCAGGTCATAGGCGTGAGGATATTAAATGAAGAGTAGTATCGTTCATACCTTGCTGTCCATCCCCTAGGTCAAAGCCACGACAGGAACTGAAATGATGACGTTGACATGAACTCGATCCTTAGTTGGCCTGAGCTGGCAGCACATCTGACCTGACACCCTTGCGTATTTGACCCGAACTGTGCTACATCCACAGTTCACGCGATGCACTGCCACAGTTGACCTGACCTAACCTCCACAGCGGACGACTTGATCCTGAACGCGCGCGTGTTCCACTGGCCAGAGGTGATCGAGGGTGTGTTCGACCTCTCCCACTCGCGTCTGAGGCACCGACGTGCCGCCGCCGAAGAGGCGCTCGGCTCGCGCAACGAGGCCTTCGCAGAGAAGTCAGCACGGGGCAGAGCGTCACAGGGCTAGCTCGGAGTGGATATTCACACGGGGATAAGACATAAAGACATAAAGACATAAAATATTAGTTGCTTAATTTCAAGTGGATACCCGTAATCGTTGATGGGTAGGCCGTGACTTCGTTCAATCTTTTAGTCGACGCACTTCTAGACATGAACATTTACCGTTCACTCTTAGGGCAATTCTGCATTGGGCAAATTGAGCAGGCACTGAACCCGCTCCTGCGGTACTGGTCAAACTACACAGTCACCTCCTCCGCCAGTGACTGATGACATAAAGACATAAAAGACATAAAAGATTAGTGCAACTATGAGCCACAAGGGCCCTTCTTGGTTGCACTCTGTACACTGAACCAGTTGCCCACCGAATCTGTCAATCAGCCCTCCATGTAATACTGAAAAGCAAGCCCTCTATTCTTATAATGATTGTCTATATAGCACTGGGTAGAGGATAGCACTGGGTAGAGGATGTCTAGGAGACAGCTTTAGTTGAGAGCCTCACGGTAGTCGGCTAGGGAGTATGAACGATATAGTTCGGGGTATTAAGTCCCACGGAGACAGCTTGTAGTAGTGTGACAGAAATGACCCAAAGTAGAAAGTCCCATGAAGATAGCCCGGGGAAGACTGTCACAGAGATGGTCTGGGGAGGAGTCTCACGGAGATGATTCGGGGTTGAATCTCATGGAGATAGCTCGGACAGAGGCTCGCTGAAAGGTGAATCCGGCGTGAGGCTAATCAGGGAGTCCGTCTGCGTTGGCGACTATCAGTAAGTTTTGTCTAGATAGATCTAGTCGTCTGGGATAGATATTCTAGACCTAGTCTGGGATGGATATTCTAGATCCAGTCGTTTGGGACAGATATTCTAGATCTAGTCGTCTGGGATAGATATTGGGTGAAGCCTATTTATGACAAATAAGCATAGCAGATTTACGAGGGAGTCGGTCAGGAGAAGTTACTCGAGAGGTCGGTATGGGGTAGGAACGCCAGATGCCAGTCATTC